>OX451741.1:1289204730-1289814337 GCA_948472305.1 Vicia faba
ATCACATTTATTATAATAATTATAGTTAATAAAATATTTAAATAAATAAAACTTAATAAATAAAAATATATTTTTAAAATAATGATTTTAATAATAATGATTTTTTCAATTGATCTGATTCTAATCATTATATCCATTTCCCTACTATGGGCAATAAGTATACCTGAAATGGTATGAAGGGTAGACAGTTAGCTAAAAAAAATTAGATAGGGTGGTTTGTAATATATTGATTTGCTTGATGCTTGTTTCATTGTGGTTTGCAACATTTTTACCAAATTGAAATCAGACTTTAGAACAGTTAGTTTGAAATGAGTCGGGTCAAGTTAAATTAGTTTCAGTTTATTTTGATTCGTTAAGAATTGGTTCAACTAAAAATTCAGTTTGATTTCGACACAATTTTTTTTTATGTTTAAACTCAACTCATTATAAATTTAAAAATAACTCGATTTAACTTGTTAAGCTCATCTTATTAGATTCATCTTGCTGGCTTCACATACTTGAAAACTATTTATTTTTTAAATATCAGACATTTTAAATTAATACTTTCCTTAACGGTAGTTAAAAAAAATAGAAGATCTATGTTTTTTTTTTTTAATTTAAAGATATTTCTATATGATGTTGATTTTATTAGGAGATATTTTTTTTATTAAAAAAAATTGAGAAAATATATTTGATTTTCATAAATTTAAAGAAATTTAGAAGATATTTTTGAAATTAGAAGATATATATTGATTTTTAAATTATTTTCTTAAAAAACATTATTTATATGATGTAGATTTTATTTATATAGTTATTTTTAGAAATATTTGTGCTCACTTGAGAGTTCAAATGATCAATTATAACCGTTCAATTAAAAGAAAATATAGAGTTAAGATTTGAAGTAAATTTTTAAATCTACTCTTAGAGTCAATATAACATGTCTCATATATAATCGAGTTGGCTCATGAACCTAACGAGTAAAACTATGTATAGTTCAAGTTCAACTCATTTAGTTAAAGAACTTAGTAATTTTGCTCATATTTAGCTCATTTTATTCATAAACCTAGTTCAACAATTTAATTATCGAATTGAGTTCTAAACCTTGTTCGAGTTAGTTAGGTTCATTGTCATCCCTACTAACGACCAAATTAATCTTATTAAGGGCTCTAGAAATTGCTTTGTTCCCTCACACACTCTTTATGTTTGTGATATCATGCTATTTTGCAGGTGGGGTAAAAAATCTATTAAGGCCATTGGTAACTTGCTCAATAATTATGTCATTTGCTCTGGTCAATCTTGTAATACTTATAAGTATCTTATCTATGCATGTGGCATGACTCACAACAGACACAAATTACTGGAAGGTTTGCTTGGATTTACTATGGTTTTCCCTCCTTTCTTATACCTTGGAGCTCGTATCTTCATTGGAAGACCAAAGGCTTTTCATTTTCAATTCTTTGCTGATAGAATCAGGATCAAACTTTCTAGTTGGAAAGCAAGCCTTCTATCTATTGTTAGAAGAGTTCAACTTGTCAAATATGTGATCCAGAGCATGTTAGTGCATTGCATCTCTATTTATAACTAGGATGCTAGCATTATCCAAATAATTGAAACGTGGATGAGAAATTTCATTTGGAGTGGAAACTTGGATAAAAAGAAGATTGTGAATGCACCTGGAAGACTTTTTACAAAAGTCTTAAGGAGGGTAGTCTTGGTTTAAAATCTCTCAAAACTTTCAATGCAGCTTCTAACCTTAATCTTTGTTGGAAATTATTTCAAGCTTAAAATAGTCGAACCTCCTTTTTTGCTGCTAGATTCAGAAGAAATAATAGAACCATCAATCATTCTATCAAGTCATTTATTTGGAGAAGCATTAAAGATAAGTTTGGTACACTTAAAGACAATACTCACAAAATTTGGCAAGACAATTGGCTTCATGAACCTTTGTCCCTCAAATTGAAAATTATTGAAATCTTTCATAATACCCTAATAGCTAAGGTGAGTGACTTTCTTAGGAACAAGTTATGGAATATTCTTGATTTCATTCAAACTGCTTTCCCAAATCTTTATTATATTATCTTCAAAACTCAAATTTTTAACATGGAGATTGAGGATGTGCTGATGTGGACAAGTTCATATAATGCCCTTCTTAGCTTAAAGCAAGCCTACATTTTTATACAAAAACCTAATCTGTGTGCCTTCCGGTCTACTTTTCCGTGGAATAACAACATCCCTCCTTTCAAATCTCTGCTTGTCTGGAGATTCCTTCACTACAAAATGCCCACTGATGAAAACCTTATCATTAGATGTTTTTCTTTCCCCTCTATTTGTGATCTCTACAAGTCTCAAGATGATCTTCCAATCATTAGTTTTTTATTTCTTTTTTTGTAAAAACTGTTTGGAACTGGTTCAAATCTAGTTTAGACATTCAAACTAACTTTCTGAGTTTCTTAGACTACAAGCCAGTTTTGGTCCCTAACTAGTCTCCTCAAACTTATACTATGAATATAACTTGTATTATTAATATATTTCATCAAGTTTGGAGGCCAAAAATTTATCTAGATTTGAAGTTAAGAAGATTCATTGAAAAAGTTGCATTTCAAACATATCTACTCAGGTCAACTAATGGGCAACCTTACTTCCAAGCACTCAAACTCTTCCATCACTAATTTCTATTTATTGAAAAAGTTTGACATCTCCATTCATCGCAACAAGCCCTTACAAACCGAGGAGGTTCTTTGGGTTCCTCATCTTATAGGGTAGATTAAGTGAAACATTGATGGTTTAGCTAAGTTCGCCTATTCTTAACTCTTGTGGTGGAATTTTCACAGATGGAAAGGATTTTCATGTAAGAGTTTTTGTGCGTTTATTGATGTTGGCTCGATTGTGAGTGTAGGATTTCCTAGTGTTGTTTGCCATCGAGAAAGCGAGAGAGTTCAATTGGAAGATAGTATGACTTGAAACTAATTGCGTGCTAGTTGTCAAGTCTTCTCAAACTCTAGTCTGGTTGCTTGAAAAATCAAGTCTCGTTGACTTAATTTTTTTCTTGCACTAAATCTATAGATTTCACGATCACATATATTTATAGTGAAGTCGATTTTTTGTGTTGGTTTTCTTGCTAACCTAAGTTTAAAATCTAAGAATTTCTCTTGATTTACTCATGTCGACGGTGGTATACTTAAAGAGTATTTATTAGACAAGAATATTATTTCTATACTAAAACTTTATTTTTTAGGAGTTTTGATTTGGTCTCTTGTGTTCTTCTTTCTCTTCTTTTGGTGTATACATATATATATATATATATATATATATATATATATATATATATAATCTTGCCGGATCAGACTTAGACCGTCACGGCTGGCTCGAACTGAATTTGAGTGAGATGGGGAGTACCTGCAAGACACTCCGATGCTAAAATGAGAGACGGAATGAGCAGGCAAAAAATGTATAGGTGCGTAAGAGATGAATACCTGACCCTCTGGAAACAGAGGGTATTTATAGCCCGCAGCACTGAGCCAAGGTCCCCCTATTGGGCTGAGCAGAACTGGCCCAATAAAGGAACTTCCAGATTCTACGTGTGTAGTGGGACCCCGCACGTGGTCCCCTTCCTGGTGATGCTCCGCGAAGAATAAGGAGGGACGAAGACGCGGTCTTTCCGGAGCTTAAAGGATTCTATAACGGTCGAAGTGGACAAAATCTGCCCTACGGGGAGGGTGCTCGAGCTGGAATTCCCTCGGTCGAGAATACTCCGTGTCGCGGGCAATGGCGGGCATAATGGCCTTGGTCTGCGGTCGGGCATGTCGGTGATGGTCCGTTTGTGAGCATTCCCCGAGGAGTTTGCTTGGACTGGGCCTTTATCTACGTTTTGGGACAAAACGGACCCAGTCCGGAACAATATATATATATATATATATATATATATATATATATATATATATATATATATATATATATATATATATATATATATATATATATATATATATATATATATATATATATATATATATATATATATATATATATAGAATTTAACATCCACAAATAAGTATAAGAAATTTTCAAATGAACGCCCTAATCAATATTAAATAATTAATTATTTGAAATTTAATTATTAAGATTGAAAACTATTTGAGCCACTAAATAATTTATTAAATAATTGATTATTTGAAATTTAATTATTAAGATTGAAAACTATTTGAGCCACTAAATAATTTTTAAGGATTAAGGGGTATACTCTCCTATTAAAAGGTAAAGGTCCCACTAGAGATGGAGACATGGCTTGTCGAAACTTTATATACGTATTTGGCAACATAGCTAGGAACATCATGCATGTGACATGCTTCAGAGTATACACTTATCACCAAACTCAAACAAATTATTATTCCAGTAAATCACATGCAACTTCATTCATTCACCAAATACAAAATCAAATACTGTTTATATTAATGGTTTTGTTTGAACAGATTTCATCATTTAAATAATATTATTACGTACACTCACGATAGAAAAATTAGAAAAATATTCGATACATGAAACAAAGTTCGTATATATCTCTGATTTATTATTGCCTCTCAAAATAACATATTAATTATTATTAGAGACAAACGAACTGGTTGTACTATTTTCGGCCCCACATCATAAAAAAAGTTTGTCATATTTTTTAAAATGCTAAGATATTTATTGTTGTATAAATATATATACAAAACAACTAACCATTGTTGTATATATACACACATGTATCACTATCTAATTAGGATAAGATCAACATGGTCGAGTGCAATTTGGTTCAAAAGGTCTGATTGGTAATGTCTATATTTTCACCACACCAATGATAAAAGTGGAACTCATTATATCGAAAGAAGATAACTTGTTTCAGGGTGATGAACCTAACAGGATATGTTTAAGTCCCTGAACATCATAATTACCGAATATAGATCGATAATTTTGCTTACAAACAAAAAAGTACTATTTAGTTCTTGTTGTCTATTGCACATTTTATTAATTTTTATCTGCATTTGAAAGCTAAATAACACTAGAAACACCTCAACAATAGAACAAGTCAAAACAAAATACAAAAATTAGAGAAATATAAAAAAATAAAAATAAAACGAAATAAAAATAAAAGACAAAAACGAGAGCCACGAAGATCACAAAAAGAACTAGGTTAGATTTCAGGAAAGAGATTCATCATCAACAAAGTAACATCCTTTCATAGCAACTTAAAACCATACTCCTAAGTGTTGTACCTCAAAATTTGCCCTCTCATTTATCAAATAGTTTCTCACAAGATCTTATTTGGTTCAAGACTGCACAAGATTTGATCAGCTCAAAACATCTCCTTAAGCACTGATGACTGAAATTAGGGTTTGAGATTGCACAAGGATAATTGAACTTTTAATGCCTCATATGACTTTCATGGATCATTATGGACTCCCAAGATTACTCATGTCAAGTTTCAAGTCTTGAATCACATTTTTGCTCAGTTAATTTCTAATTTTTTACCTAGCAAATGGTTAATTGGTTTGAGGCATGATCTCAAGAGTTCAATTGCATCATTTTGACCTAATGGAATGACTCAAAATATTGCTAAAGGTCATTTGATTGATAGTTGATTTTCAGTCAACTTATCAAAAGTCAACTGTATATTGAAAAGTCAAACTTTGACTTTTTGGTCAAAATCAAGTGCCAAGGATCACAATTCATCAAAACATGTCAAAATATGAAACTTGTTCATCAAGAAATCAAAAAGTCAAGATTTCATTTTGAAAAGTCAAAGTTTTCAAACTTAGAAATTTTTCTAAGTGTTGAAAACTTCATATTTTTTCACAACTTTGAGCCAATTTTTCATCATGATACAAGATGATTCAAAAGAAACTTTCAACATGAAAGTTGTAGATCTCCATGATATCTACAACATTGCTTTATATAAATTCTCCTAGAAATTCTTGGATTTCAAGTTATTAATCCATGAAGTCATAGTCATGAAACTAAAACACTTTGTGAAATTTTGAGCATTTTAGATCAGGATTTTGACCTAACTTCTGACCCAAGTTTTACATAGTTCCATTTGGATTTTGCAAAAGTGATTCAAAGAGGGGTTGTAGAGCACATTATAAGTTTTCCAAAATGTTCAAGAACTCCTTGAGATCATTTTTGAGCAAGGAGAATCGAAGGTCAGAAGTTGGGGTTTCAAGTTGTTTTACAAGAAACATTTTGTGATGAACAAAATTCAAATCTCAAACCTATGTTGCACAATCTTGCTTTGCAGGCCTCTAAACCTCAAGATCTCTCCCTATACACTTGCTTTTGAGCTATTATCCATTTGATTCAAGCTTTATGCAAGATAATTTTCCATTAATGGCACAAAGGCACCATTGTCATTTACATAAAGCAAGCTTTATGCAAAGTCAACTTGCATTGAGCTTTGCACTTGTTCCTTCTGCACAAATTTCCTCTACAAAGTCAGATAAGCATGTTTAAAGTTGGTAACTACTCTAGATATCTTTGTACTATATATTGAAATCATGTTTGTCAACCTTACTTAAAAAACAAGCCAAGAAGCAAAAACATGTGATCTTGTACTTCTGACCACCTCAAGTATCCAAACATTTTCCATACATAAACACAAGTCATTTGCAATAAAAAGGACGCATGCTCAAGCCCTGAAACCCCCTAAAGCACGGAACCACCAAAAACATCTCAAAACTTTCCATTTCTAAGTTTTGAATCCAATCTCTAAATTTGCTCGTGCGTTTCTTGGCCTTTTACTTTCAAAAGCTTCTAAATAACATATACAAACAATTCCAACACCTGCAACATGACTGTAACACCTCCATCATCATCCACTATTTTCAAAAACAACACCTTGCACCTTGACTTATCCAGAATTCCCCAGCCACTTTCAGCTCAAGCCAAGCATCACATTAGCTTCCTGGGAACTTGAGGAAGCTAATCCAATCACTGGAACTCATTAAAAGCTGCTCAAATTCAAAACACGATACCCTCTTGCAAGGTGAATTTTCTGACTTTTAAACTCTTCATATAAGCATCATTAATGGTTTATTTGTGAATAAAAAAATATCGATATCATTGTCCTGAAGCTAACCATATCCTTAGATTTCATTATTGTTTTTTGAGTAATTAGAATTTTGAATCTGAACCTCTGAAAATAATTAGGTCAGGATTTGGTACTTTCAAAAATTCTCATTCATCTTTGATTTATAGTTTATGATATTCATATAGTTGGATTCGTATGGAAAAATGGAACAACTTTCATGTTTGCATTTTCCATTTTTGTTGAGAAATGGTGAAGTTACAGGTGGTATGGCTGGAGGTTGAAGATGAAGTGTATTCATGACTCATTTTGTATTATATATTTATCATTTCAGTTATATTAACGGATGTATAGCCACCCCAGTGGTAAGGCAGCGCGCTGGTAACCAAGAGGTCATGGGTTCAACACCCAGCGTGCTGCCTTTTGAATTTTTCCATATTTTTTGCCCTTTCTCCTTTCAGGTAGTGTATGGGCCAGCAAAACCTTGGGCTAACTTTTTCTTAACATTACCTCCCAAATTCAATTTTAACCTCCCTGACTTTATTATTTTTATTTTATTTTTATTTCTTCTTTTATTATTATTATTATTATTATTATTATTATTATTATTATTATTATTATTATTATTATTATTATTATTATTATTATTATTATTATTATTTTCATTAATAAAAATCCAAAAAATATTTATATTTTTATTATTTATATTTATTTAGTTTATTTTTTTATAAAAACTAAAAGAACACAAAAACATTTTTAATTTAATAAATTAATTTCTTTTCAATAAATATTTAGACTAGGGTTTGATTATAATATTATTTTCTTGTAAATAAAATTAATTTAGGGCTTAGGTTTATTTTAATTAATTAATTCTCATTTGTATTTTCATTAAGATAAAAACTTTCCTAAGAAAAGCCCTAAAAAATACTTTTTTTTAAAAATTAATCTTAATTTTCTTATTTTTAGTTAATTATTTTTATTTTTGGTTAACTAGGTCAAAAAATCCTTTTCATGAAAATCAAACAAAAAAATCACATTTCTTCTTACATTTTATATTCTTGCATTATTATCTTTATTTTTGTACATTTATACAAATTCAATATGGTTGTAATAATTATTTAGATTTAATTTTTTGCAATTTCTCATTTGTAATTTGTACACCCCCTCCCCTAAATGATGTAATAGCTTAGTATTTTTATTTTTCCGCAATTTTAATGTTTTATATTCAAATGCTAGTAATTAGGGTTTTGTATGGAAATATTAAAACCAACAACTAGCAAACCCTAATCAAAGACAAATCAAGCATGTAAATAAATATACTTGCACATAAACATCCTTAGGGTAAATCCACTTGGTTGCCTTACAAAAATGGCCATATTATGCATGTGAGGTATCTTAGCAAAAACAAGCAAAAAAATACAAGATCATAGTCCCTCGATGACGCTATCCATGTTGCCTTTCAAAATGATCTTAGTCCCTAAATAAAATGCTAAGATATCTTACAACATTGCTAATCATGGTTATACGATGACCCACGCCCGTCCCTTTTACATCCAAAGATAGGGTTACTTACCAAATCAATGGTAAGATAACAATGTCAAAGGAAAGAGGAAATAAACATGAACGAATTTTGAGTAGGTAGATTATTCCTAGTTGCTTGCTCAATTTCAAAACCAAAACATCCTTGCTATTTTCAAAACAAACACCAACACTTTCAAAAACATCTTTTCAAACTTGAAAACATTTTCAAAAGATCAACACTTTGTATACATTCTTACGAACGAGAATCATTACAATGTTTTCCTAAACGATGGCGCCTTTACAAAATGCTTTAAAAAAACCACACAAATCACATTTTCAAACAAAAGCAAGTGATCTAGAAAGTAACTAAGAGCCCATGGAAAACCATGGATGAAAAGGGTGCTAATACCTTCCCTTTTCATAATCTACCCCCCGAACTCAAGAAAACATCTCAAAGGTCTTTCCTGTTCTTTTCATACTTTCCTTTTGGATAAAAGAAAAGTCGGTGGTGACTCTTGCTAAACCGCAACATTTGCGATCAAACGCAAAACAACCAAGTCAGTTCTCTCACCGTGTTACAGAACTGGCGACTCTGCTGGGAAATTTTAAAAGTGGGGATACCTTAGGGTTAGATCATATTTACTTGCTTTCATTGTTTGACTTGTATGCTTTACATTTTGGTTCTTTGTTTGGGTTTGAATCCTCTACCTGGATTTAGGATACCTTATAGGTAAGTAGCAATACGTTATGGAAACTATGCAGGGTATACTGACATGGTCTAAGCAATAGCTACGTTAGTGTGACATATTTGTGGGTACCGCTAGCCCTTGAGTAGTCAAGGAGAATACAGGGCCGCTGGATGATGTCATGAAGAACTAAGTAACTTCTAGAACCTTTACTTGACCAACTTGGCCATTAGGACGTAGTGAGATGACCGGCTTTGGTGGAGTCTGAAGTTGGTAGATACTCGATACTACACTTATTGAGGTTTGGTTTTTTGGGATATTTCGATTGTTGTATCCCGAAATTTTCCCTCCCATATTTCTCAAGACATTGCAAGAAAAATCTCCAAGTGGCTCAAGATAGCTCAAGAGTTGGTCAGACAAGCTATCTCCTAAGGCAGTCTACCCAAAATTAGGGTTTTATGTTGCATCAAGATCCTTGAGTCCAAATGACCTCAGTTCTCCATAATATCCTAATATATTCTCAAGATCATCCATGTCAAGTTTCAAGCCTTGTAGAGAAAGTTTGCTCAGTCAATTGCTCAAAGGTCCAAAAATTGACTATGTTAGGGCAAAAGTCAATTGTGACCTACATACAGTCAAACTTCAAGATTTTTTGTCAACATTCTCATTTTGAAGGATATTTCATCATTTTATCAAGGTTTGATCATTATTCATCAAGGATTGCTCAAAATTCATCAAGATTCAAAAGTTGCTAAATTAGGGTTTTGTAGGAAAAGTCAACTCAACTTTGACCAAGAATAACTTTCTCATACTTTATGAGAAATGACCCATCCAAATCTAATTTTTAAGAGGATGCAATTTCCTACAATCCATATGCATACCCCAAGATCAATAAATGCACTCACAAGAAGTTATGAATTTGGACATTATAGGTCATTTTGAAAAGTCAACAAAAACACCTTTTTTGCCAAAGCTTCTAACTTGAGCATGGAATATCAAAATGAGATGAGACCAAAAGGGTTGATTATAGGACATCTCAAGCTTTCTATAAAGTCCAAAAACATCTCCAGAAGTTCAAAATTGAAGAAGTTATGCATTGTTGAAGTTGGACTTTTTTGCAAAATTGCCAAAAGTCAACTATCCCCAAAACATCAAATTTTGCCAAATGGGCCCATTCTTTTCCACTTGATTTGAGTTTGAATTATTGCCCACATGCCTCCAGCCATGTGTCCATATCATTTTTTTATTAATTATTTTGATTTTATTTGAATTAATTTGATTTAAATCAAAATAAGTCAAATAAAAATCAAAAGGCATTGATAACCAAGATCTTGTGTTGATTTCAGGCTCCAAATACAGCTATTATCATCATTAAATTCGTATCAAGTGAATCATGTGCAAAAAGATTGGAATTAGGAAAATTTGGCAAGTTTGTAAATGGAGATCAAATCAAATATCCAAGCCTTAATATGGGAAGATTTGGACAACCAATTGAGACCTAATGCACTGAGTGATACATAAGCAAGCTGAAGGCACAAAAATAAGGGTTGGAAATCGTTGGAAGAAGCAGAACCACTTTGCAAAAATTCACAAAAAAGTGGGAAATCAAAATCCAGGTTAGAGGCAGTTTCAGGACGCGAGAGTGGTCTCAATCGATTCCTGGCCATTCACACAAGCTAACTGGATCCAAACCAAGCATTATCGGGTCCTCAAACATGCTGTAAGTCTCACGCAAATGACCCCTGTTCTTGAATTCGATTTGATTTATTCTGGAATTATTTGAGAAAACTAATAGCAAATTTGTAACCCTCATATCATTTCCAAACTGATGGTAATAGCCAATTTCATTTATGTGCTCTGTATGGAAAAACACCATAGCTAGGGTTCCTTGTTCGTGTTTAGGGCTTTCTGTTTCAGGTACAATTGGCCCATAAGAAGAACATGGTCATGATCAGAAGGTCATGACGAATTGAACCGTGTTCTTGGAATGTATTTATATGGCCTGAGGGAGATTTTAGAACAAGGCTGCGATTTTTGCCGCGAATGAAAATCCGCAGGTAATTTTTACAGGGGTTTGAGGACAGGGACGATGAGGTGTCCTCTGTCCATTGGGCCATTCAAACCAAGCGCGCCTTGTTATATTATTATTGATACTTATTATACTAACAACTAAAGCAGCGTGGCTCAGTGGTAACCTTGGCAAAGCATTCTCCTTCAGGACCTGGGTTCGAATCCCAGGTCCCCCTCTTTCTCAATATTATTATTTTTCAGGTGATTGCACGCACGCTCAGGTTTAGACTATACCATGCTCCCTCACTATCCAAGCGCCAGATGGCCAAAGGGCCAGATCTGGTGGCCAAGCGTTGAAGGTCCACCAAAGCACTGGTCAATGCGTGTGTACCAAATCCAAAAAAGTCAAAAGGGCCAGCATTGTTGGGCCTACAGAATTGCTATTAACACCTCAAAACAGGCCCAATCCTTCCACTCTTTTATTTATTTTTGTTTAGTTACTTTAATTGTTTTATTTAATTTTCTAACCAATCACAAAATTCCATTTTTTATCAAATAAAATTACAAAAATACTTTTTATTAAACCAAATTTTAAAATTTTATTTTTTTTCTTAATAAACTTATTAATTGATTAGGTTTTTAATTAGAAAACTTTAATTTATTTTGTAAATAATTAAAATTAATTAGATTTAATTAGGTTTTAACTACTAATTTAATTAATTTTATTTTCTTTCTTAAATTAACAAAAACCCAAAAATATGTCATAAATTATTTTTTATTAATTAACTTATTAATTTAATTTAGTTATTTAATTTAGGAATTAATTTCTTTTCTTAAAATAAAAACAACAAAAAACAACCAAAAAAAAGCAATTTTCTTTCAAAAGGGTCCAAACCCTAAATTTCGATTTCGATTTAATTTCCCGCGCGCTTTATTTATTTTTATCCAATTATGTATCTGCTTACGGATTGTAATAGTTAAATAGGACATTTAATTATTTTTACCGCTTTATTTTATTTTTCAAAGGGTTTGTCTTTGGCGATGTAAATACCTGACGCCTTGTAATTTAATTTTCGCACCTTTAATTTCTGCAAATTACAACTGCCTGATGTTTGATAATAGGGTTTGCATGACAATACTGAATGTTAATCTTAAAATCAAATTAGATCACCCTTAACATGTATAAAGATAAAAATAAACTGAAAACGACACACTCGCACATGCGCACTCTCAGGGTATACCCCACTTGGTTACCTTCGTACATGATCATTGAGTATAGGTCGCTTTATAGGTCGTCCTCTTGTCTAAAAGATCATAGTTGACTCGAAACAGTTGCCTCGGATATTGTTGCCTCAAACAAATGATCTAAGACATTAGGGTTACCGCTAAAGCGTCCTAACATTGCTTTAGTGACTGTGTTTCCCTCATTTGAATTGACCCTTAAATTCCAACGACGGTGCTACCTACTCATTCATAGTGTGATAGCATTGTCTAAAGGACATTAACATAGAAGGATTCTTTTTCGAGTAGGTAGATGGTTCTTAGATACTTGCTCTTTCAAAAAAAACAAATCCTTTTTCACACTTACACTCCTTTTCGAACAAAGTTTTCAAAAACACTTCATACGCTCTTGAGGACAGAAGCAAGAGTTAAATCGAAGTTAAAAACAAAAACTTTTCAAACCCACAAGCACAAAGAAAATAATTTTGAAAACATTTGAGCAAGTAACTAAGAGCCTGTGGATAACCACGGATAGAAAGGGTGCTAATACCTTCCCTTTCTATAATCTACCTCCCGAACCCAAGAAATATCTCGAAAAAGGAATTTTTCAGTGCTTTTTTCCTTTCCTTGTTGGATAAAATAAAAGTCGGCAGCGACTCTTGCTTACCGCGAAATTTTGCGAAAACAAACGCAAAACTCAAACCAGCTTTCCAAAAACAGTCAGTTCTTCCCACCGTATCACAAAACTGGCGACTCTGCTGGGGAATGCTTAATAAGGGGGGTGTACCTTAGGAATAGTTCATATTGTTTTCAATTGCTTGACTTGTATGCTTTATATTTGTGGGCTTGTACCGGAGTTACTATAGATCCTAACCCAGATCTGGGGGATACCCTTTAGGTAAGTAGCAATAAATTGTGAGGGAACTAGACGGCATAGACCGATACAGTTGAAGTAGTAGCTACGTTGGTGTGGCACTTTAGTTTGTACTGATATCCCTTGTGGCTCAACGAGGAGAATATGGGTCTTCTAAGGGGTCATTAAGCACCAACTGACCTTAGCACCTATAATTGACCAACTTGGCCATAGAATAGTAGCAGTATGCTACACTCATTGAGACCAAACTCTCGCGATAATTTCGGCCGCAAGAAAAGGTTGCTAAACTGGAATTATGACCGATCGAGGGTGGTCAGTGATATTGAGATCCTCTAGAACCCGGTTACTATTTCTAGGACAGGTTTGAACCAACTAAACTGAAAGAGGGTAGTACCTAAGCTCCTTGCCAGCCTGAAATCTAAGGGCTATCTGTGTGACTTGTGTGCCCTTACCATGTTTGATATTTGTGAGTACTTTTGGTGTGTTTCTAGCATGACATTATTACATTGCATGCATCTTGCATTGGACTAACCCATTTCAAAGACAGGGGGGATTCATCTTTGTTCTATTTTGTAGGTCATGGCACCTATGCATAGAAACACTATTCAGATCATCTTTGTCCATATTCCCACTCAGCTTAAGGAATTGGTTGCAAAGATTCCAGATACTTCCTCCTTTATTAGAAGACATGGGCACCTCCTTGGTTTGGTCACCTCCAAGATGGATGAACAGATGATGAGTGTCTTAGTCCAGTTCTTTGATCCACTATACCACTGCTTTACTTTTCCGGACTACCAGTTGGTCCCTACCTTGGAAGAGTTCTCTGATCTACTTGGTATCTCTATTCTGGAGCAGACCCCGTTTACAGGTTGGGAGAAAGTACTTAGGCCGGAAGAAATTGCTTCAGCCCTCCATCTGACAAAGGCTGAGGTAATATCTAATTGGGAAACTCGTAGTGGGACAAAAGGCTTCTTGGCTAAATTCTTGGTTGATCGGGCTAATCAGTTCTGGGACAGTCTAGACTTTCAGGCGTTCAAGGATATCCTGACTCTTCTTATTTATGGTCTGGTTCTGTTTCCCAACTCAAATTCTTTTGTGGACGTGAATGCGGTGGAGATTTTCATATCCGGTAATCCTGTACCCATTCTCTTGGGTGACATTCTGCACTCTCTTTATGCCCGTACTTCTCGGAGACGGGGAACCCTTATGTGTTGTGCACCATTGCTGGCGAGGTGGTTTATTTCTCACCTCCCCAAATCAGTTTTGAAGAATAAGGAAGGCATGGGTTGGGCCTACAGGATTATGTCTCTCTCTTATAATGACATCATTTGGACTATCAAGGGCATGGAAGACGTGGCTATTATTGATCACTACGGGGAATACCCCAATGTTCCACTGCTAGGAATCAATGGAGGGATCACCTATAATCCGTGTTTAGCCTTACGTCAGTTTGGGCAAGCTAGGAGGGAAGGACCTCATGAGTTGATAATGTAATCTCAAGCCTCTACTCAACTTTAGTTTTGATGAAAGACAAACAAGCTAGTGTGATGAAAGACAAACAAGCATTGTGGAAAGAAGGAAAAGAAGTGGAAATCATCTTAAAGCATCATTCACTCAAAGCTTCAAGGAACTTGGCAAGCAATCAAGTATATCAATTCTCAATTAAACTACATTGATTAGAAATGCTCAAAAATGATATACACACTTGCCACATCACTTCAATTATATTTCAAAACAATTTTTAAGTTTTTCTCTGCTGTAAATCGATTAACATCTTGTGTAAATCGATTTACACATGCTTTTTCAAAAACTGTTTGCTCCTGCCAGCAATCGATTGACATGTTGTGTAAATCGATTGATCACAGAACAAACTGATTTTTTAACACTTGTAAATCGATTGACACTACATGCTAATCGATTTACACTTCAAACTTTTTGAAGTTCTGAACGTTACAAACACGTGCAATCGATTTGCATGTTATGTTAATCGATTTGCACATTGAAAATTTTGAAAAATCTGAAATGGTTTCAAGATATCCTTCATACCTTTTCTCCAATGGTTGCATGATCAAACATTGCATCTTGTCAAGTTTCACAAACAGAAAAGTGTCCTTTTGGAAAGGTATCTTGATTACTATATATTACAAAATATTTTCAAATCAAAAAACAACTCTTCTCTTGCAATAAAATCTGAACTTTGTAAAATATTCAAACTTCATATTTCTTAACTTTTAAGAACAAAGATTTTCTGCACTTTCACACATATAAAGAACAGAAATCTTTGAGCATTATCTAACCATTGTGTTACAGTTTGAATTGCTTACAAGAGAAGAAAGAAGAAACTTCAAAGAAGTCACTCTAAGTGATCAACATCTTTCAAGAAATCATACTTCATAAAAACATACAAAGTGTAACTTATTTCCAGGATTGTTGGAATTAAGTATTAGATTATTTTTTGTTCCTTGTTGTCCATTGTTGGAAACAAGAGGTATCTTTTGAGAGGATTGTTCTCATTAGACTTATTGGAAATCCAAGAGGGTGTTCTTGGTTATTTGTTAGGTTCTTTAGTGGATAAGACTAGGAAGAGTCTTGTAAAAGTTCTAACAATATAGTAAAATCTCTTGCGTGTTTGCAAGGGGACTGGACGTACTTCCGGGTTGTGGAAGGAACCAGGATAATTCTCCGTGTCTCTTTACTTTCTGCACTTTACAGTTTTCAAAGCACTATATCAAAACCAGAAAGTATAAAATAAGTCAAAAATCGACCATCACCTAATTCACCCCCCCTCTTAGGCGCAATCTTAATCTTACAATTGGTATCAGAGCAGGTTATAGGTAACCTGCTCCTAGAGATCCAGAATGGCTTCCGCAAATCATCAACCAGTTTTCAGAGATGGTGGTAGTAACAACAAGCCTCCTCTATTTTGTGGTGAATATTTTGACTTTTGGAAAATACGCATGAAGGCGCATTTAGAAGCACAAGGAGAGGAAGTATGGGATGCTGTTGAAAATGGTCCATTTATCCCAATAACGGTAATCAATGGCGTTGGGTCTGCAAAGCCCAAAACTGTATGGGACGACGATGATAAAAAGAAATTTCTCTATGACAAAAAGGCAATAAACCTTCTTCAAGGTGCTCTCAGTATGGACGAATTTTTTCGTGTCTCAAACTGCAAAACAGCAAAGGAAATTTGGGATACCTTGGTTCAAACTCATGAAGGAACGGCTGAAGTAAAAAGATCAAGGCTAAATACCTTGAGTCAAGAATATGAACTATTTCGAATGCAGCCCGGAGAATCCATTCTTGACTTACAAAAGAGATTTGTGCATTTGACAAATCACTTAATTGCTCTTGGTAAAACCCTGTCAAATGATGAACTCAACTTGAAAATCCTTAGATCATTGACTAGGGAATGGCAACCAAAGGTAACGGCAATCTCGGAAAAGAAGAGTCTCTCCGCAATGACTTCCGCTACATTATTCGGCAAACTTCAAGAATACGAAACGGAACTCGGTAGACTTGAAAAACATGAGAATCTAGAAAAGAAGTCCAAAAACATTGCCTTAAAAATTGATTCAAAAGAAGTGGTAAAAGAAGACAATCCGGAAGAAGATGAAAATTTCATGCTTCTAGTGAAAAGACTTGGAAAGTTTTTTGGCAGAAATGACAAAGGCGGATCTCATGCATATAAGAGAAAGCACTTCAAGAAAAGAGAAGCCTCCACATCAACTCAAGATGTCTCATGTTATGAATGTGGAAAGCAAGGACACATCAAGCCAAACTGTCCAAATCTCCCAAAGAAAAATGGATTCAAAGGAAAGGACTCAAAACAAAAGAAAGCCTACATAGCATGGGAAGATAATGATATGAGCAGTTCATCGGAATCGGAAAGCGACGAATGTGCAAACTTAGCCTTAATGGCATCGCATCACTCCGACAATGAAGAAGAGGTTAGTAATGAATTTAATCTTTTTGATGATGATGTTCAAGGTGCAATTGATGAACTCTTGAAAGAATGCAAAAGTTTATACAAAAAGGTGTCAAAACAAGAAAAAGAACTTCTAAGTTGTCTAGAAAAAATTGACACCATGACTAAAGATTTTGATCTTCAAAAACAGAATTTTATAAAAGAAAAGGAAAACTTTGCATGCTCCAAGTGTGAATCAAATGTCTTTCAAATTGTTCAATTGAAAAGAGTCATTGAACGATATGAAAAAGGACAAATAGGATTGGAAGGATTACTAAGCCAACAACGTTATCCTAATGATAAAAGAGGTCTTGGTTATGTGAATACTAAGAAACAAAGTAACAATCCCACTGTTTTTGTAAAGGCTAGTAATAGTTCCAATCCCAAGAAAGTAGAAAAGAAGCAAGTTGTTCATAATCATCAAAAGAAAAAGGCTAATGTATCTAAAAGAAAACAAATTCCTAGATACAAGAGCAAATTTGTTCCAAACTGTTTTTACTGTGGTATTATTGGACACACACCAAATGCATGCTATATTAGAAATTTCAGTATGGCTAGTGGACATTATGCATGGGTGAAAAAGGGAACTAACTATGAAGGACCCAAGGCAACTTGGGTACCTAACAAGAAATAATTTGTTTTTGTAGGTATGCTTGAAATCCACTTCAAATGTTTGGTATCTTGACAGTGGATGTTCAAAGCATATGACAGGAGATGTACACCAATTTTCATATCTAGTACATAAAGCCAAAGGGTATGTCACCTATGGAGACAACACCAAAGGAAAGATTCTTGGCGTTGGAATAGTTGGCACACCTCCATCCATTCAAATTGAGGATGTTCTCTATGTTGAAGGATTAAAGCACAACCTTCTTAGCATAAGTCAACTTTGCGATAGAGGGTTCAAGATCAAATTCAACAAAGAAGAATGCCTTATTATGGATGAGGCAACCAATGAGGTAAAACTCAAAGGTATAAGATCTAACAATATTTTTGTGATTACTCTAGATGATTTGTCTATGAAGGTACAATGTCTTATGGTAAACAACAATGACGCTTGGTTATGGCATAAGAGGATTGCTCACATTCACATGGAGCACTTGAACAAATTGGTTAAGCATGACTTAGTTATTGGTCTACCAAAGATGAAGTTCATCAAAGACAAATTATGTAGTGCATGCCAAAAGGGCAAACAGACCAAATCAACTTTCAAACCAAAGAATGTGGTTTCAACAACAAGACCACTTCAATTGTTGCACATGGATCTTTTTGGTCCATCTAGAACAAGAAGCTTCGGAGGTAACATTTATGCATTAGTTATTGTAGATGATTTTTCCCGTTTCACTTGGACTTTGTTTTTAGTGCACAAGAATGAAGCATTCAAGGCATTCAAGAGATATGCAAAACAAGTTCAAAATGAGAAGTCATCAAAGATAACATCAATCCAAAGTGATCATGGTGGAGAGTTCCAAAACACATTGACATCAGACATCATTTCATCCGAGACCATGTACTCAAAGGAGATGTCGAGATCACATTTGTGGACACTCAAAATCAACTCGCGGACATCTTCACAAAACCACTTGCAAAGGATGCATTTTTCAAAATTCGTCGTGAACTTGGAATCCTCGATGAACAAGATATTTAAGGTGCACTCAATCCTTGACTATACCTTAATGTACATATATATGTGGTTAGACATTGTTTCAAATGTTAAAAATAATGATTTTTTAAATTTTCTCTTTAAGTAAATCGATTTACACCATATGTCAATCGATTTACTACTGAAGCAAATCATTTCTTTTAATAAAATCTTCTGTGTAAATCGATTTACACAATATGTCAATCGATTTACTACTGAAGCAAATCATTTTTTTAATAAAATCTTGTGTGTAAATCGATTTACACAATATGTAAATCGATTTACCACTGAACGAAAATTACTTTTTATGAAAAATGTTCTGTGTAAATCGATTTAACCAAGGGGTAAATCGATTTACCACAGAATCTGAAGCATTTTTTATGAATTTTCTCTATGCAATGTATTTTGTTTTAACATGTGATACTTATAATGAGCTTTTAATATATTGGTCAAACATTCATTGTCTCTCAACCTCCCACCTTTCTATTGCCCAATCAATAAAACCTTGACCAAATTATCAAATTAAGTCTCATAAAGACCTCACTTACCCTACTATACTATTTAATCTCACCAAAACTCCCTCACTATCTCATAACACCAACACACTCTCTCACATAACAAAGAACTCTATATCTCTCTTTTCAAAACCCTAACAAGATCCATGGCTCCCAAGAGAAAAGCCTCTGCCTCAGAGAAAGGAAAGAAGCCAGCTTCGTCATCATCTGAAAACTCTGTGCTCGAGTACCTCACGGATCCACAACGGGACAGATTTCTCAAGCATTTTCAAAAGAAAATCGTCTCTACTCCAAAGTTTGGTATGTTATCTACTTTTCCAGATGAATGCTTCTCATTTCAAAGAGATTTCATTGCTTATGGGTTAGAACCATTAATATCTTCACATGGTTTCTATTACCCGGATCTGGTTAAAATTTTCTACAGCAACATGTGCTATGACAACAACAAATGTTATACATATGTCCTTGGAAAAAGAATCCCTCTGTATTCCAAAACTCTTGGCAGAATCTTGAATATTCCATATTCTGGAAGTACCCTTTATGATCCAGAAGATGCTGCTTGGGAAAACTATCAGAAGCGCGAATTTTTCTATAGCATTGGAAGGTTATCAGAATCTGAATACCGTGCCAAGCGGATTCGCAGTCTTGGCGGGGTTACTCCAGCTAGGGACACATGGAGTGCTGGAAATTTCCATATTGATGATAGGTTGTTTCACTACTTTCTGGTGTATATTTTGTTTCCTAGAGCAGGGAATCATTGTACGGTGACCGACCTAGAGCTTCAAATCATCTATGCAAGGAAAAATGGAATCCCGGTCAATTGGGCAAAATTGATTGTGATGCATATGCTAAAAGTTGCCGCAAGGGCCACTTTTCTACCATATGCCTATTTCATTACAAGGATTATGGAAGCTTATGATATAGATTTCACTGGATTTGAGCGAATTGAAATGGATTCAATCTCCACTAGGATCTCCATCAAAAATGTTGATTCAAGGATGGGTGTTCATTTCAATGCTGAAGCAAAAACCATAACTTACATTGGAGAAGATGTGGTCGGCGATGAAGGTCAAAATGCAGATGAAGAAGACCATGAAGTTCCTCCTGCTGCTGCTGCTGCTTCTGGTCCCACAAATCAAGATGTTATGGATTTCATGACGCAACAGTTTGCTTCTCTGAATTCTAACATCAATGCTCGATGGACGGAGATAAATGACTCTACCTCATCTCGGATAGATGCTTTTCAGAATGATGTGAACCAACAATTTTCATATCTTTATTCACATCTTCATATCCCTCCATACGACCCAACCAATCCTGCACCTCCGCCTCCTCAATACACCGAACCACCTCTTCAACAACAATTTCCTTATCAAGGACCCTTCTAAAATGTTCTTGATCAATGTTATTAAATTCTTAGTATAAGTATCATTATGGATTTTGTCTTGTTTTTTATTTTGTTCATTTTATGTATTGTGTTCTTAAAACTTTGTTCGGTAATTTTGAATTTTGTGTTTTTCATTCATGTTCCTATACATTTCTTTCTGGTATACTTTCTTGTTACATCTTTCCCTTCTTTTTGATAATGTCAAAGGGGGAGAAGGATGTAATAGCACTTTATGGTTGTTTGTTTTCATTGTCTTTACAGAGCAAACTTTCAAAGCTTTTTCTCCATAGGGGGAGAAATCTTCTCAGGGGGAGAAAACACCTTTTGCTCAAATTCTGATCAACACATAAAGGAAAATGGTTTGTCATCATCAAAAAGGGGGAGAATGTAATCTCAAGCCTCTACTCAACTTTAGTTTTGATGAAAGACAAACAAGCTAGTGTGATGAAAGACAAACAAGCATTGTGGAAAGAAGGAAAAGAAGTGGAAATCATCTTAAAGCATCATTCACTCAAAGCTTCAAGGAACTTGGCAAGCAATCAAGTATATCAATTCTCAATTAAACTACATTGATTAGAAATGCTCAAAAATGATATACACACTTGCCACATCACTTCAATTATATTTCAAAACAATTTTTAAGTTTTTCTCTGCTGTAAATCGATTAACATCTTGTGTAAATCGATTTACACATGCTTTTTCAAAAACTGTTTGCTCCTGCCAGCAATCGATTGACATGTTGTGTAAATCGATTGATCACAGAACAAACTGATTTTTTAACACTTGTAAATCGATTGACACTACATGCTAATCGATTTACACTTCAAACTTTTTGAAGTTCTGAACGTTACAAACACGTGCAATCGATTTGCATGTTATGTTAATCGATTTGCACATTGAAAATTTTGAAAAATCTGAAATGGTTTCAAGATATCCTTCATACCTTTTCTCCAATGGTTGCATGATCAAACATTGCATCTTGTCAAGTTTCACAAACAGAAAAGTGTCCTTTTGGAAAGGTATCTTGATTACTATATATTACAAAATATTTTCAAATCAAAAAACAACTCTTCTCTTGCAATAAAATCTGAACTTTGTAAAATATTCAAACTTCATATTTCTTAACTTTTAAGAACAAAGATTTTCTGCACTTTCACACATATAAAGAACAGAAATCTTTGAGCATTATCTAACCATTGTGTTACAGTTTGAATTGCTTACAAGAGAAGAAAGAAGAAACTTCAAAGAAGTCACTCTAAGTGATCAACATCTTTCAAGAAATCATACTTCATAAAAACATACAAAGTGTAACTTATTTCCAGGATTGTTGGAATTAAGTATTAGATTATTTTTTGTTCCTTGTTGTCCATTGTTGGAAACAAGAGGTATCTTTTGAGAGGATTGTTCTCATTAGACTTATTGGAAATCCAAGAGGGTGTTCTTGGTTATTTGTTAGGTTCTTTAGTGGATAAGACTAGGAAGAGTCTTGTAAAAGTTCTAACAATATAGTAAAATCTCTTGCGTGTTTGCAAGGGGACTGGACGTACTTCCGGGTTGTGGAAGGAACCAGGATAATTCTCCGTGTCTCTTTACTTTCTGCACTTTACAGTTTTCAAAGCACTATATCAAAACCAGAAAGTATAAAATAAGTCAAAAATCGACCATCACCTAATTCACCCCCCCTCTTAGGCGCAATCTTAATCTTACAGATAATGCCAGGTATTGTCTTTGACTTCCAAGGGGATAGTGTCGAGCAACTCCGCAGGTTCATACGAGCTTGGGATAGAGTACATAGGTCTGATCCGCACGAGCTAGGTGCGAAGACTTCTCTTCCAATGGAGCCATATCTCTGATGGGTTCGAATCCGTGCCCAAAAGCTGGGAATGCCGTACGAAGTTGTCTTACCTGTGATTGTTGAGGTTGCTGATGAAGAAGGGGTTCCACCTACCATCCTCCACCCAAACATGCCTACTGACATTGGGGCACTAAAGAGGTCTTGGATGCAGCTAAGAGAAGAGCGGGATACTTACAGAGAAAAGTATCACGAGCAAGAGCAGAAGATTCAAAAGTTGACAAGGCAAGTGGAGAATGAGAAGATCCTCAACGACTATGTCCGCAGCGATGGGAAACGATCATGGGAGCGCTGATTGTCTTTTGTTATTTCTAGTTTTGCTTTGCTTTTCAGTTTTTCTTTCTTGTAACGCCTTAAAGGCATTTGTTGAACAATTGAATTCAAAGTTTATCTAATAAAAGTGTGTTTCATTTTGGTTCACGAATTTGAATCTCTAAAGTCTTTGAAATCATATCATACGCATTTCATTCCATGCACCTCATCACAAGTACCCATTACAGGTCTCTTATCTTCTTTGCTGTTTATTTCAGCGCATCATGTCTTCTGAAACATCAACTAATCAAGCCATCAAGGCTCTGCAAGCTCAAAACGCCCAGTTCCGGGAATTGTTCATGAGTTTGGCCAAGGGTCAGCAAGATTTGAAGACCCTTATCTTGAAAGATAAGAAGAAGAAAACGGTCCTACTGAATATGGGTCGCAGATTCAGAAACAATTTACGGGAAGAGGTTGATTTGACTCACTCATCTGGAGGGGGAGATAATCAGGAAGAAAGGAGGACTCCTAGCCCTATGGTTTCCGACAACGAGACTGACTTTGACGAAGACCAATATCCTCCGGCTGAGGATAGGTATAAACAGCTTAAAGACTGGTTAAGTGCGATGGAGATCCAGAAGGTACCTGGATTGGACTTCGGAGATTTGGGTTTGTCATCTGGGGTGGTGATTCCCCACAAGTTTAAAGCACCAATATTTGCTAAATAAGACGGGGTTTCTTGCCCAAACTGCACCTCCATTCGTATGTTAGGAAAATTTAGCCATACACCGCTGACAAGAACCTCTGGATCCACTTCTTTCAAGACAGTCTCTCAGGGACTCAGCTTGAATGGTTTTACCAGCTGGAAGGAGCTAGTATCCGTAATTGGGAAGATTTGGCTGCTGCTTTCTACAAGCAGTACCAATACAATGCCGACCTCGCTCCCACGCGTACCCAACTCCAGGGTATATCTATGGATGCGGGCAAAGGTTTCAAAGACTACTCTTAGAAGTGGAAGGACCTTGCTGGAAGAGTGCAACCACCCTTGGCTGATAGGGAGCTAGTGGATATGTTTTTGGGGACCTTGTCTGGTCCATATTTCAACCATCTGATTGGGAGTTCATCGTCCGGATTTACTGAGCTAATTATGATCGGGGAAAGAATTGAGGCCGGTATCAAAACCGGTAAAATACAGGAGGGTGCTTCGTCAAGTACCAAGAAGAAGCCTTTTAAGAAGGAGTCCAACGTAGTTTACAGCACAAAGAGCCATAATAGACCTAAACACCGCCAAGTTGTTAATGCGGTTTTTATATCAAGACATGCTTTTGCTCCTCAGCGCAACAATCAGCCAAGGGCCAAGAGGCCGCGAAGACAATTCACTCAGCTCAACATGACTTTGTCCCAAATTCTGCCGTAGTTATTGAACACCAACTTGGTGATTCTGAAGGAGGCCCCGAAGAATCCCAACACAACATCACCGATGTACAATCCAAACGCCCACTGTGCTTTTCACTCCGATAGCCCGGGGCATGATACGAATGATTGTTGGGTTTTAAAGAATAAGGTACATGACTTGATTGATGCTAAGGAGATTGAGGTCGAAGCGCCTGAAAGGCCTAATGTTGTGACTGCTCTTATGCCCAAGCATGGAGTAAATGATGTAGATGAAGGCTCGTTTGTGGTTTCTGTGAAAGACATTGTTACTCCATTGATGACTATGAAGAAGAACCTTCTGTTAGCTGGTTTATTTCCGGGTTGTGGCGAAGGTTGCCATCTGTGTGTTGTCCTACCTACTGGTTGCCATCTTTTAAAGTCAGGTGTCCAACGCCTGATGGATAATAAAGAAATTATGTTTGAGAAGATTGTTGTTCCTTTGGTTCCTACTGAAGAAGTTGCTATAATCACCATTTTCGACAATTCTTCCAAGGCTTCCTCGAGAAAGCCTGTTAGAATTACATCTGTTCCAAGAATCGCTCCCTTGATCATTACTGTTCCTGGGCCTATCCCCTATACATCCGATAAAGCTGTCCCATGGCACTACGGGCCTGACGTGTATTATCACGGAGTTCAACAAGATTTGAGTGCTGAAGAGGCTGATACTGACGTCAACAATATTGTTGGACCTGCCAAAGTCACCCGCAGCGGAAGACTTTTCTCCCCTGAGATCTCTCCACCAGTTGTTCGGAGACCTGTTGTTATCACACCTACCGGTACACCTGCTACTGTCCCTGTTCATGTTCCAATTCTTAGCCCTATTGCCGAGTCATCTGACACTCGGGGCAAAGGGACCACTGATGAGCCTGCCCGGACGAAGGCACCGAAGATGATTACTGTTGAAGCCTCTAGACAAGAGATGGAGGAAATTTTGAAGATCATCAAAAAGAGTGATTACAATGTAGTCGAGCAGCTGGGGCAAACCCCGTCCAAAATCTCTATGTTGTCTCTGTTGCTATGCTCAGAAGCCCATGCCAAGGCTCTGATTGCTTTCCTGAAAACTGCACACGTACCCCAGGAAACATCTGCTGACCAGTTCAAAGACTGTGTGGCAAGTTTAACTACTGATAACGGGTTGGGTTTCTCCGACGCCGACTTGACTTCCAAGGGGAAGAAGAACAATGACGCCTTGCATGTCTCCATTGAATGCAGGGGCACTACTCTAGCTCATGTATTGGTGGATACTAGGTCTTCGTTGAATGTTTTACCCAAGAAGGCACTAGACCAATTAGACTGTGAAGGGTTGGGGCTGAAGCCGAGTAACATTGTAGTCAGGGCCTTTAATGGGTCCAAGAGGATGGTACACAGAGAAGTGGATATTCCGATTAAGGTTGGTTCTCAGATATTCGCATCTACATTCTATGTGATGGACATTCGGCCATTTTATTCTTGTTTGCTGGGTCGTCCGTGGATCCATAATGCTGGGGCAATAACCTCAACGCTCCACCAGAAGCTAAAGTATCCAGTGAAAGGGAAAATTGTGACAGTACAAGGAGAAGAGGAGTACATGGTGATCCACCTCAACTCTTTCCGATATGTAGAGATGGATGGGGAGTTCATTGAGACCCCGTTTCAGCATTTTGAAGAGGTTCCCCAGACGCTAGCGTCAATTGAGACTGTTGTTGAAGATCCTCCAACGAAGATGGCTTCCTTCAAGGATGCCCAGGCTATTGTTGAGAAAGGTGGGTGTGCAAATTGGGGCCAACTCCCTGATTTTGCACATAAGACTAACAAGTTTGGTTTGGGTTTCACTGCAGAAGCTCAAAGGGCTGTTCGAAATGCACGGACTGGAAGACCTCCCCTGTTTATCAGCAATTCAGGAGTGAATTCCATTGAAGATGATGTTGAAGAATCTGAATTTGACAGCTGGATTTACCCAACTGTTGATGGTGGACTAAGCAACTGGACGGCAAAGGACTTCGTCCCAATTTCTTTTATTACCCAGTAATGAGACTTTTGTTTTGAATTTGTAACATTTTTTAAACTTTACGGCCCGGTGTCTTACCCGGGGCACTGTGGCTTTGTTTGTGAGGGCTTTATGTGTGTCATCTACATATATCATTAATAAAAGCATTGGACGTTTCTTGCATTTAAAATTTTGCGCTCCTTGTTTTTCTTTTATTATATATTGCGAAACAGCTATTTTACACACACTCACATATACAGGTCTACATCCACTCTGGATCCTACTGATAACGACTCTGCTACCGCCGGTTATGACTTCGAAAGTCCGATCAAATTAGCCGAAGAGGAAGGTGAGGATGATTGTGAAGTGCCTAGTGAACTTGCTAGATTGTTACTTCAGGAAGAGAGGGTCATACAGCCGCATGAAGAGCCGGTGGAAACAGTAAACCTGGGTACAGAGGTAGACAAGAAAGAGGTCAAGATCGATGCAAATCTGGAAGCTAGTGTAAAGCAATGGTTGATTCAGATGTTGCAGGACTATGTTGAGATCTTCGCCTAGTCTTACAAAGATATGCCCGGGTTGGATACTGATATTGTGGTTCACCGCTTGCCTACTAAGGAAGACTGTCTTCCAGTGAAACAGAAAGTCCGTCGAATGTGCCCGGAGATGTATGAGAAAATCAAGGATGAAATGATGAAACAGTTTGACACCGGTTTTCTAGCAGTTACTTCTTACCCGCAGTGGGTGGCCAACGTGGTTCCTGTGCCGAAGAAGGATGGTAAAGTTCGAATGTGTGTTGACTATAGGGATCTGAACAGGGCGGGCCCCAATGATGATTTCCCTCTACCTCATATCGATGTTCTGGTCGACAATACCGCACATCATAAGGTCTTCTCCGTTATGGATGGTTTCTCCGGTTATAATCAGATTAAGATGGCTCCCGAAGACATGGAGAATACGACCTTTGTTACTCAATGGGGTACTTTTTGCTACAAGGTCATGCCTTACGGGTTAAAAAATGTTGGGGCAACGTATCAGCGCGCCATGGTCGCTTTGTTCCATGACATGATCCATCATGAGATTGAGGTATACGTTGACGACATGATTGCAAGATCCCAGACTGAAGAAGAACATCTTGACCATCTTCAGAAGTTATTTGACAAGTTGAAGTTGTACAAGCTGAGGTTAAACCCGAACAAGTGCACCTTCGGGGTGAGATCTGGTAAACTGCTGGGTTTCGTCGTAAGCGACAAAGGTATTCAAGTGGATCCTGTGAAGGTGAAGGCTATACAGAAAATACCAGCTCCCCGAATAGAAAAAGAAGTCAGAGGCTTTCTGGGACGTCTGAACTATATTGCCCGATTCATCTCACACCTGACTGCTACTTATGATCCAATCTTCAAGTTGCTAAAGAAAGATCAAGTGGTAAGATGGAACGACGAATGTCAAGCCACTTTCGAAAGGATCAAAGAATATCTCCAAGAGCCACCCATTCTGATGCCTCCAGTTTAAGGGATACCTTTGATCTTATACTTGATAGTACTCGACAATTCAATGGGGTGTGTGTTGGGGCAGCATGACGAGTCTGGCCGAAAAGAGCATGCTACTTATTACCTTAGCAAAAAGTTTACCGACTGCGAGACTTGATACTCGTTGCTCGAGAAAACTTGTTACGCTTTGGCATGGGCTGCTCGCCGTCTGAGACAGTATATGCTGACTCACACTACTTTATTGATATCAAAGATGGATCCAATCAAGTATATCTTCGAAAAGCCTTCCTTGTCCGAAAGAATAGTAAGATGGCAGATGATCTTGACTGAGTATGACATCCAATATACGACCCAGAAGGCAATCAAGGGAAGTGTGTTGACGGATCATTTGGCACATCAGGCAATGGACGATTACCAGTCTATAAACTTTGAATTTCCAGATGAGAATATCATGATAGTGACTGACTGTGAGATACCTGGACCTGATGAAGGACCTGAGGATGGATCCCGATGGTCTATGTACTTTGATGGAGCTTCAAACGCTTTGGGTAATGGCATTGGCATCGTGATCATATCTCCTAAAGGCTCTCATACTCCGTTTACCGCCCGACTATGTTTCAACTGCACCAACAACATGGCGGAGTATGAAGCATGCATTATGGGTCTTCGAGGAGCAATTGACCTAAGGATTAAGTTCTTAAGTATTTTCGGAGATTCCGCTCTCGTGATCAGTCAGATCAAAGGTGAGTGGGATACAAAACACCCTAATCTTATTCCTTATAAGGAGTATGTATTGACGTTGCTTCCCCACTTCGAGGAGATAACCTTTGAACACTTCCCTAGAGAGGAGAATCAATTGGCGGATGCGCTGGTTACGATGTCTTCTATGTTCAAAGTCAATTGGGACAACGAGGCTCCCCGGATTACCATTGAGAGGTTGGATGAACCTGCACATTGTTGTGACATTGAGGCTGAAGAAGTAGCAGATAAACCCTAGTTTCATGAGGTGAAAAGGTATCTTGAGGATCAAGAATACCCCGAGGATGCATATGTTATTGATAAGAAGTTTCTGAGGAGGTTTGCGGCTAAGTTCTTCATCAGCAATAACATCCTTTACAAGCGCAACCATGATTCAACCCTACTGCGATGTGTGGATAAGAAAGAAGCAGAAAGGATCATGGCAGAGTTACATGAAGGTACTTTCGGAACTTATTCCAATGGACACACCATGGCAAAGAAAATCCCTCGGGTAGGATATTTTTGGTCCATAATGGAAGCCGACTGTTATCACCATTCTCAGACCTGTCATAAGTGCCAAGTCTATGATGATAAGGTGCATATACCTCTAATACCTCTGAACTTCTTGACAACTCCGTGGCCTTTTGCAATATGGGGCATTGATATGATCGGCGAGATCAGACCTACGACATCCAACGGGTATCATTTCATCCTGGTAGTAATAGATTACTTTACAAAGTGGGTTGAAGCAGCTTCCTTTGCTACTGTAACCAAGAACGTCGTGGCACGGTTCATTCGGCATAATCTGATCTGTCGATATGGTGTACCCGAGAGGATCATAAAAGACAATGGTGCGAATCTCAACAATAAGATGATCACCGAACTCTACAAGCAATTCAAGATACAACATCACAACTCTTCTCCTTACCGGCCGAAGATGAATGGGGTTGTAGAAGCGGCTAATAAGAACATTAAGAGGATTATGCAGAAGATGACGGTGACGTACAAAGATTGGCACGAGATGTTACCATTCGCTCTTTATGGGTACCGTACCTCAGCACAGACGTCAATATGGGCAACACCTTATTCTTTGGTATATGGTATGGAGGCAGTCTTGCCCATTGAAGTTCAGATACCCTCTCTTTGGATTATGAAGGATGCAGGTTTAAGCGAAGATGACTGGATTCAGACCCGTCTCGATCAGCTGAACTTAATCGACGAAAAGAGACTTACTGATATTTGTCATGGTCAGACGTATCAGAAGCAGATGATCAAGGAATTTAACAAGAAAGTCAGACGACAAGAGTATCAAGTTGGGAATCTAGTGATCAAGCGCATTATCTTACCTCAAGGTGATCCCAGGGGAAAATGGACCCCTACTTACGAAGGGCCATTTGTGGTTAAGAACATTTTCTCAGGAGGAGCAATGATTCTAACTACCATGGATGGTAACGACCTTCCTCACCCCGTCAATGCAGACATAGTGAAAAAATACTACGCATAATCAAAGACCCGCTAGGTCGACTGGCCTAGGCAAAAATAAGGGCTTCCTGGAGAACCAAAAGGGTTCGGGCAAAAATAAGGGATGAAAATGAAAAAACTGTACACCCGGCAAGTTGAAAACCTGAAAATGCGGCTTGGGAAAAAAAGGGTATCCCGGTGGACTGAAAACCCGAAAGTGCAGTCCAGGAAAAAATTAGGGATCAAAGCGTAACACTATGTCTCATTGGATCACCTTGCAATTAGACTTAGGTATCAACTATCAGGCTCAGACGGCACTAATCGATCGAATATACCTTCAACCAAGTAGCAAAGTGATGAGATGCTCGAAGACATAAGGACAATAGCAGAGTTGGAACCCAGTGGGATTATTCACATAACTGTTTTATTTAGTTTTTCACAAATTATGTAAATTCTATTATTCTGCAGAGCTCTCTTACTAGGACGTCAGCCTCTTGTACAAAAACGCTTATTTACAGGCCAAACTTCAAAACCAATACAATTCATTTTCAGAGAAATTTCAAAACTGTTTTTCCTTTTTCTGTTTTGTTTTGCAAAGAACGTCCATTGTTCATTTTTTATATATGCATTTGACATTAATTGTTGCTCATGAATATTTACATGAAAAACAAAAGACGATTACTCGTAATATTAGAAACATGGGCAATAAGATTTGTCCAAGCTGTACAGTTGCTCTATCCACTAGGTACAAAGGTAGGTTCAGCTGAAGAATATGGCCAAGGTGCTTTCACTCCCCGCAGAGTAAGACAGTAATGTTAGCTCTCCCCAGCCGAGACTTGCAACTGTGAATGAATCGGTAATATTCTTCCCAAGCAGAGTTTATCTACCAGCAGCACCGAAAGGTCTTAATATTCCCCAGCGGAGTATAAGAATATTCCCCGACAGAGTACAAGATATCCCCAATGGAGTTTGAAATTTTTCCCAGTACAGTCTGAAAAAGCTTCCCTAGTGGAGTTTGGAGAATCACCCCCAGTAGACTTTGGAAGATTGTCCCCAGCAGAGCTCAAAGGATTATCCCCATTAGAGTCTAAAATGTTATCCCCAGTGAAGTCGCAACTGAAAGATCATCCCTAGCGGAGTTCTTTCCTTTCACAAACAAGAAATTCAATCCCCAACAGAATTCAGTATCACCAGCAACGGTAATTCATCCCCAGTTGAATTTATCGGTGGAATCCTCAGCAAAACATCTCTTCCCCACAGAGTAATCTCCTCATCAGTTTATTCCCCAACGGAGTCATCCTCTCCTGCAGGTTTATTCTCACAATCATCTTCGTCCGCCATCCTCAGCGGAAATGAAGAATTCAACTCTTTTCTCCAACATCTATCCGGGATTTATTTTCCCCAGCTAAAAACATTACATTTCCATACATCATGACGCATGCATATACGCATCATACAACACAATCTCATTTATTTTGAGGACATCATTGCTTGATATATATATATATATATATATATATATATATATATATATATATATATATATATATATATATATATATATATATATATATATATATATATATATATATATATATATATATATATCATGCATTACATACAACTGACCTTTACCTTTCAGGAAGGATGCAGTTAAATTCTCATAAAAGTCAGAAGCTATGAAGCTTTTACCCAAATTCAAATTACCGAACAGTTCTTAAATCTCAACCGAATCATCCTTGGTTGAATTACAGATAAGGTCCTAAATCTCGACAAGTTCCTCCGTCAAATTACAGACAATTCCTAAATCTCAACAGAGTTTTCTCAGTTGAATTATGGGCGAGTTCTTAAATCATGATGAAGATGTTTCCCTCAGTCGAATTACCGACCAGTTCTTAAATCTCAACAGAATTATCCTCAGTTGAATTACAGACAAGGTCCTAAATCTCGACAAGTTCCTCCATCGAATTACAGACGAGTTCCTAAATCTCAGCAGAGTTTTCTCAGTTGAATTACGGGCGAGTTCTTAAATCTCGATGAAGATGTTTCCTCCAGTCGAATTACCGACCAGTTCTTAAATCTCAGCCGAATTTTTCTCAGTTGAATTACAGACAAGGTCCTAAATCTCGACAAAATTCCTCCAGTCGAATTACTGACAAGTTCTTAAATCTCAACAGAGAAGTTTTCTCAGTTGAATTACAGACAAGGTCCTAAATCTCGACAAAGTTCCTCCGTCGAATTACAGACAGGTTCCTAAATCTCAGCAGAGTTTTCTCAGTTGAATTAGGGGCGAGTTCTTAAATCTCGATGAAGATGTTTCCCTCCAGTCGAATTACTGACAAGTTCTTAAATCTCAATAGAGTTTTTCTCAGTTGAATTACAAACAAGGTCCTAAATCTTGACAAAGTTCCTCCGTTGAATTACAGACGAGTTCCTAAATCTCAGTATAGTTTTCTCAGTTGAATTAAGGGAGAGTTCTTAAATCTCGATGAAGATGTTTCCCTCAGTCGAATTACCGACCAGTTCTTAAATCTCAACAAAATTATCCTCAGTTGAATTACAGACAAGGTCCTAAATCTCGACAAGTTCCTCCATCGAATTACAGACGAGTTCCTAAATCTCAGTAGAGTTTTCTCAGTTGAATTACGGGCGAGTTCTTAAATCTCGATGAAGATGTTTCCCTCAGTCGAATTATCGACCAGTTCTTAAATCTCAACAGAATTATCCTTAGTTGAATTACGGACAAGGTCCTAAATCTCGACATGTTCCTCCATCGAATTACAGACGAGTTCCTAAATCTCAGTAGAGTTTTCTCAGTTGAATTACAGGCGAGTTCTTAAATCTCGATGAAAATGTTTCCTCCAGTCGAATTACCGACCAGTTCTTAAATCTCATCCAAATTATCCTCAGTTGAATTACAGATAAGGTCCTAAATCTCGACAAGTTCCTCCGTCAAATTACAGACAGTTCCTAAATCTCAGCAGAGTTTTCTCAGTTGAATCACGGGCGAGTTCTTATGAAGATGTTTCCCTCAGTCGATTTACCGACCAGTTCTTAAATCTCAATAGAATTATCCTCAGTTGAATTACAGAAAAGTTCCTAAATCTCGACAAGTTCCTCCATCGAATTACAAACGAGTTCCTAAATCTCAACAGAGTTTTCTCAGTTGAATTACGAACGAGTTCTTAAATCTCGATGAAGATGTTTCCTCCAATCGAATTACCGAGCAGTTCTTAAATCTCAGCCGAATTATCATCAGTTGAAGTACAAGCAAGTTCCTAAATCTCAACAAAGATCAGACTCCCCCAGCGGAATCTTCTACAACAACAGGTATACAAGCTCTCGCTAAGGAATCTCTTATGCGATCGACACCTCTCCAAATGGCATCTGTAAGCCCATTCCTGACATCACAAGACTGATACCACTTCATGCGAGTGCAAATTTCTGGGCACTCTAGTGTTCAATCATCTTCCACCTTTGGATCACGAAAGGCATGAAAGCCAATCTACATCCTCAGGTTTAAGAAGATTGAACAGGGGCAGATGTTGTACCCCAAAATTTGCCCTCCCATATTTCTCAAGACATTGCAAGAAAAATCTCCAAGTGGCTCAAGATAGCTCAAGAATTGGTCAGACAAGCTATCTCCTAAGGCAGTCTACCCCAAATTAGGGTTTTGTGTTGCATAAAGATCCTTGAGTCCAAATGACCTCAAGTGCTCCCCAATGTCCTAATATATTCTCAAGATCATCCATGTGAAGTTTCAAGCCTTGCAGAGAAAGTTTGTTCAGTCAATTGCTCAAAGGTCCAAAAATCGTCTATGTTATGGTCAAAGTCAACTGTGACCTACATAAAGTCAAACTTCAAGATTTTTTTTCAACATTCTAATTTTGAAGAATATTTCATCATTTTATTAATGGTTGATAATGATTCATCAAGGATTGCTCAAAATTCATCAAGATTCAAAAGTTGCTAAATTAGGGTTTTGTAGGAAAAGTCAACTCAACTTTGACCAAGCATAACTTTCTCATACTTTATGAGAAATGACATATCCAAAGCTCATACAGAATAGGATGCAATTTATTAAAATCCATATTCATACCCCAAGATCAATAAATGCACTCACAAGAAGTTATGAATTTGGACATTATAGGTCATTTTGAAAAGTCAACAAAAACACCTTTTTTGCCAAAGCTTCTAACTTGAGCATGGAATATCAAAATGAGATGAGACAAAAAGGGTTGATTATAGGACATCTAAAGCTTTCTAGAAAGTCCAAGAACATCACCAAAAGTTCAAAATTGAGGAAGTTATGCATTGTTGAAGTTGGACTTGTTTGCAAAAGTTCCAAAAGTCAACTATCCCCAAAACTTCAAATTTTGCCAAATGGGCCCATTCTTTTCACCTTGATTTGAGTTTTCATTATTTCCCACATTCCCTAGCTCCAGTCATGTGTCCATATCATTTTTTTAAATTATTTTGATTTTATTTGAATTAATTTGATTTAAATCAAAATAAATCAAATAAAAATCAAAAGGCATTGATAACCAAGATCTTGTGTTGATTTCAGGCTCCAAATACAGCTATTATCATCATCAAATTCGTATCAAGTGAATCATGTGCAAAAAGATTGGAATTAGGCAAATTTGGCAAGTTTGTAAATGGAGATCAAATCAAATATTCAAGCCTTAATATGGGCAGATTTGGACAACCAATTGAGACCTAATGCACTGAGTGATACATAAGCAAGCTGAAGGCACGAAAATAAGGGTTGGAAATCGTTGGAAGAAGCGGAACCACTTTGCAAAAATTCACAAAAAAGTGGGAAATCAAAATCCAGGTTAGAGGCAGTTTCAGGACGCGAGAGTGGTCTCAATCGATTCTTGGCCATTCACACAAGCTAATTGGATCCAAACCAAGCATTATCATGTCCTCAAACGTGTTGTAAGTCTCACACAAACGACCCCTGTTCTTGAATTCGATTTGATTTATTCTGGCATTATTTGAGAAAACTAATAGCAAATTTGTAACCCTCATATCATTTGCAAACTGATGGTAATAGCCAATTTCATTTATGTGCTCTGTATGGAAAAACACCATAACTAGGGTTCCTTGTTCGTGTTTAGGGCTTTCTGTTTTAAGTACAATTGGCCCATAAGAAGAACATGGTCGTGATCAGAAGGTCATGACGAATTGAACCATGTTCTTGGAATATATTTATATGGCCTGAGGGAGATTTTAGAACAAGGCTGTGATTTTTGCTGCGGATGAAAATCTGCAGGTGATTTTTACAGGGGTTTAAGGACAGGGACGATGAGGTGTCCTCCGTCCATTGGGCCATTCAAACCAAGCGCGCCTTTTTTTTTGTTTTTTCTGGCATTGGAATTGTTTTGTTATATTATTATTGATACTTATTATACTAACAACTAAAGCAGCGTGGCTCAGTGGTAACCTTGCAAAGCATTCTCCTTCAGGACCTGGGTTCGAATCCCAGGTCCCCCTCTTTCTCAATATTATTATTTTTCAGGTGATTGCATGCACGCTCAGGTTTGGACTATACCATGCTCCCTCACTATCCAAGCGCCAGATGGCCAAAGGGCCAGATCTGGTGGCCAAGCGTTGAAGGTCCACCAAAGCGCTGATCAATGCGTGTATACCAGATCCAAAAAAGTCAAAAGGGCCAGCATTGTTGGGCCTACAGAATTGCTATTAACACCTCAAAACAGGCCCAATCCTTCCACTCTTTTATTTATTTTTGTTTAGTTACTTTAATTATTTTATTTAATTTTCTAACCAATCACAAAATTCCTTTTTTTATCAAATAAAATTACAAAAATATTTTTTATTCAACCAAATTTTAAACTTTTATTTTTTTTCTTAATAAACTTATTAATTGATTAGGTTTTTAATTAGAAAAATTTAATTTATTTTGTAAATAATTAAAATTAATTAGATTTAATTAGGTTTTAACTACTAATTTAATTAATTTTATTTTCTTTCTTAAATTAACAAAAACCCAAAAATTTGTCATAAATTATTTTTTAATAATTAACTTATTAATTTAATTTAGTTATTTAATTTAGGATTTAATTTCTTTTCTTAAAATAAAAACAACCAAAAATAACAAAAAAAAAGCAATTTTCTTTCAAAAGGGTCAAAACCCTAAATTTCGCATTCGATTTAATTTCCCGCGCGCTTTATTTATTTTTATCCAATTATGTATCTGCTTACGAATTGTAATAGTTAAATAGGACATTTAATTATTTTTACCGCTTTATTTTATTTTTCAAAGGGTTTGTCTTTGGCGATGTAAATACCTGACGCCTTGCAATTTAATTTCCGCACCTTTAATTTCTGCAAATTACAACTGCTAGATGTTTGATAATAGGGTTTGCATGACAAGACTGAATGTAAATCTTAAAATCAAATTAGATCACCCTTAACATGTATAAAGATAAAAATAATCTGAAAACGACACACTCGCACATGTGCACTCTTAGGGTATACCCCACTTGGTTGCCTTCGTACACGATCATTGAGTATAGGTCGCTTTATAGGTCGTCCTCTTGTCTAAAAGATCATAGTTGCCTCGAAATGGTTGCCTCGGATATTGTTGCCTCAAACAAATGATCTAAGACATTAGGGTTACCGCTAAAGCGTCCTAACATTACTTTAGTGACTGTGTGTCCCTCATTCGAATTGACCCTTAAATTCCAACGACGGTGCTACCTACTCATTCATAGTGGGATAGCATTGTCTAAAGGACTTTAACATAGAAAGATTCTTTTTCGAGTAGGTAGATGGTTCTTAGATACTTTCTCTTTCAAAAAAAACAAAACCTTTTTCACACTTACACTCCTTTTCGAACAAAGTTTTCAAAAACACTTCATACGCTCTTGAGGACAGAAGCAAGAGTTAAATCGAATTTAAAAACAAAAACTTTTGAAACCCACAAGCACAAAGAGAACAATTTTGAAAACATTTTAGCAAGTACCTAAGAGCCCGTGGATAACCACGGATAGAAAGGGTGCTAATACCTTCCCTTTCTATAATCTATCCCCCGAACCCGAGAAACATCTCAAAAAAGGAATTTTTCTGTGCTTTTTTCCTTTCCTTGTTGGATAAAATAAAATTCGGTGGAGACTCTTGCTTACCGCGACATTTTGCGAAAATAAACGCAAAACGCAAACCAGCTTTCCAAAAACAGTCAGTTCTTCCCACCATATCACATCGATCGTCATTAAAGAATCTTGCGCTGAAACAATGTCCAAGAAAACAAACCAGTGATATTGAGCTCCCTTAGAACCCGGTTACTATTGCTAGGACAAGTTTGATCCAACTAAACTTCAAGAGGGTACTTACCTATGAGACTCCATGCAAGCCTAAACCTAAGGACTTGTTTGTTTTGTTTGTATATGTTTACTTGTACATAACATCATAAACATCATAACATCATACTCATACTCACTAAACATTTCAAGGATTTTGGGATTTATCTTTGTTCTGTTTTGTAGGAAATGGATTCTATTCGCAGAAAAACCATTCAAGTCAATCTTGTAAGGATCCCTCCTCAAATTAAAGAGCTAGCATCAAGGGTTCCCTAAAATTCTCCCATTATCGAAAGACGTGGTCACCTCTTAAACTTGGTTACCTCCAACACTGATGAGGACATGATGAAGGTGCTCTTCTAATTCTTTGATCCTCTACGCCATTGCTTCATATTTCCCGATTATCAACTTGTGCCAACTTTGGAAGAATTCTCCCAACTCTTGAGGATTCCCATTCTCAATCAACTACCTTTCAATGGTATGGAAGGAGATCCAAAGCTAGAAGAGATTGCACAAGCCCTACACTTACAACCCTCTGATGTCACAACTAATTGGGAAACAATGAGTGGTGTCAAAGGTTTCTTAGCCAAGTTCTTGTTTGAGAAAGCCCAAAACTGTTGGAATTCCTTGGACTTGCAAGATTTTGAGGAAATTGTGGCTCTCCATGGTTTTGTTTCCAAATCCTGACCAACTCATAGATGTAAACACCGTCAAAATCTTCATGTCTCGTAACCCGTTGCCTACCTTGCTAGGAGACATCCTACATTCTTTTCACACTCGCACTATGAGGAAAAGAGGTATCCTTATGTGTTTTACTCCTCTCTTGGAAAGATGGTTTATTTCACATCTTCCCCAATCTGTATTGAAGAACGAGCAAGGTTCAAGGTGGTCACATAGGTTGATGACACTCAAACATTCAGACATTCATTGGTGTTTCCGATCTATAGAGAATGTTAGTATCGTCGATCGTTATGGAGAATTCCCTAATTTCCCCTTACTTGGAATTAGAGGAGGCATCACCTACAACCCCTGCTTATCCTTAAGACAGTTTGGTTACGCCCAAAGAGATGGCCCACATGAGATGCTTATTCAAGGGTTGGTATTTGACTACGAGAATGATGATCAAGGTCACCGACAGAGGTTTATCCGAGCTTGGAGGATGTTAAACAAGGTAGAGAGCAAGATATTGGGGCATAATAATTCCATCCCTCTTGGGCCTTACCTAAAATGGGTACGAGCCCGTACTCAAAGTCTTATAATGCCTTACCCCTCCATTCTCCCGGTTATCATAGATCTTATTGTGGAAGGAGATGTTCCATACACTATCTTGCATCCTGACATGCCCACCTCTCTTGAAGACTTGCAAAGGGATTGGATACAGCTTAAGGGGGAGTGATACACTTTCGAGACCCAATTCTATGCCAGCGAGAAGAAGGTTATCGAACTCACCAAGCAACTTCATGAGGAGCGGAGTCTGAACTCCTACATCACACCAAAGAGGATGATTCTAATTTTTTATCTTAGAGTTTTTGTATTTCTTTGTAAGCCCAAAGAGGCATGGTGTACTCAAACTTTGATTTATTAATATAACGTGTGTTCCTTTTTGGTCTAAAGCAAATTTAAATCTCTAATTTCCTTGAAATCATTGCATATGCATCTCCATTCATCATAACATAAGCAGGTTTCTTACAACAAGTCTCCTTATCTTTCTACTGTTTATTTCAGTAAGATGGATCTTGAGCAGACAGTAAAAGACCTCTAGGCCCAGAATGCTCAGTTTCAACAGATGTTCTTGACTCTAGCCAAAGGACACGAGGATTTGAAAACTTTGTTGATTTAAGAAAAGAAGAAGAAAGAAAAGAAAGCAACCGATATTCTGAATCTAGGAAGAAGGTTCCCAGGGCCAGCCAGACGAACCATTGACTTTGCGACATCATTTGGTGAAAAGGATAATCAAGAAGGCAAAGGAAAGGAAGTGACTGCCCAGCCAGAATGTGAAGATGAAGAAGAAGAGGATTACTCTGAAGAGTAGTATCCCCCGGCTGACGACAAATACAAACATTTGGAAGAACATCCAAGTGCAATGGAGATTCAGAAAGCGCCCTGGTTAGACTTTGAAGAGCTGGGTTTGGTTTCTGGGATTGTTATTCCACCAAATTTCAAAGCACCAGTATTTTCTAAGTACGACGGGGTTTCGTGTCCCAAGATGCAACTCCGATCTTATGTGAGGAAGATACAGCCTCACACTGCTGACAGCGATTTGTGGGTCCAATTCTTTCAGGATAGTCTATCCGGGACTTAACTAGATTGGTTCTATCAACTGGAAAAGGCCAATATCCGTAATTGGGAAGACCTTGCCGCTGCTTTTTATAAACAGTATCAATACAACACAGATCTTGCTCCCACCCGTACTCAACTCCAGAGTATGGCTATGGTCTCAGGCGAATGTTTCAAAGACTACGCTAAAAAATGGAGGCACTTAGCAGGAAGAGTCTAGCCTCCCCTGTCTGAAAGAGAGCTTGTAGACATGTTTCTGGGTACCATGTCCGATCCTTTCTTCAATCATCTAATTGGAAGCTCCTCAGCAGGATTCACTGAATTAATCTTGATCGGGGAAAGAGTGGAAGCTTGGATTAAGAGTGGGAAGATCCAAAAGGACATATCCTCCAATGCCGTGAGAAAAACATTTATTGGGAAGAAAGAATTTGGTTTTGTATGCCCTTAAAGGAATTATGATATAACTGAACGTCGTCCAATGGTAGGGGCAGTCATGATCCCTAAGCCTGCACCTACTCAACAAAGGAGCAACCAGCCTAGAACGGAAAGACCAGTAAGACAATTTACCCGGATAAATATGACGTTGTCTCAAGTCCTGCCACATTTGTTGAGATCTAATCTGGTAACTTTGAAGGAAGCCCCGAAGAATCCCAACACCACCTCTCCTCATTACCACCCTAATGCTCGTTGTGCTTACAATTCAGAAAGTCCAGGCCATGATACCAACAACTTCCAGGCTTTGAAAAGCAAGGTGCAAGACCTTCTCGAGGAAAAAGAAATTGAATTTGATGCTCCTGAAATCCCAAATGTTATCACCGCTCCTATGCCCAAGCATGGCCGTGATGTTAACACTGTTGAAGATGATATGTTTGTTATTGTTGTTGATGAAATTGTTACTCCTCTCCTGACTGTCAAGAGGAACCTGTTGAAATCCAGTTTATTTCCGGGCTGTGGTGAAGGCTGCCACCTCTGTTTATCCCTACCAACTGGCTGTCATTTATTGAATAGAGGTGTCCAACGCCTAATGGATGACAAAGAGATTTTATTTGAAAAGACTCATATTCCAACCATTTCTTACAATGATGTTTCAATAGTAACCATTTCCGCCAATCCTTCTAGGGTCTCTACCAAAAGACCTGTTAGGATTACATCAGTTCCTAAGGTGACTCCAATGATAATTACTATGCTAGGTCTGATCCAGTACTCCTCCGATAAAACTGTCCCATGGAACTATGGAGGCGACGTCTACTATCACAGTGTCAAGCAGGATTGGCTGGCTGATGAGGACTTGATTTTTGAGAAGGCTAACCCCAACATTGGAAACATTGTAGGAACCAAAAAGATAACCCGAAGTGGAAGAGTATTCTCCCAAGAGATTTCTCCTCCAAAGATTGTTACCAGTCATGTAATCATCTTTGCTTCTGTTCCTGTTGACACTACTACAGTTCCTATGTTTACCCCTACTGACACCCCTACCACCGAGTTAACCGAGACTCGTGGAAAAGGCATTCTGTTTGAGTCTGTCCGGATGAAGGCACAATCAATATCTATCCTAGAGGCCTCCCAAAAGGAGATGGAAGAAATTCTGAAAATTATAAAGAGAAGCGACTACAATGTAGTCGAACAGCTAGGGCAGACCCCGTCAAAGATTTCCATGTTGGCTTTATTGTTATCCTCTGAGGCTCATGCGAATGCCTTGGTAAAATTTCTTAAAATTACCCATGTGCCACAAGAAACCTCTGCTAACCAGTTCCAAGACTGTAGGGCCAGTTTGACCGCTGACAATGGTTTAGGCTTTTCCAATGCTAACCTGACACCTAGAGGGAGGAAACATAATGAGGCATTGCATGTCTCTGTCGAATGCAAGGGCACAACTTTGGCCCATGTCTTGGTTGATACTGGTTCGTCTTTGAATGTGCTGCCTAAGGAGGCTCTTGATAGACTCGACTGTGGAGGTTTGACCTTAAAACCCAGCAACATAGTGGTAAGGGCCTTCGTCGGTTCAAAGAGAATGGTGCATAGGGAAGTGGACATTCCCATAAAAGTTGGAACTCAAACCTTTGATTCAACTTTTTACGTGATGGACATTCTCCCTTCTTATTCCTATTTGTTGGACTGACCTTGGATTTATGACACTGGTGCCATCACCTCTACATTACATCAGATGTTGAAATACCCAACCAAAGGGGAAATTATTACTATCCATGGAGAAGAGGAATATATAGTCAGTCACTTGAACTCCTTCAGATACGTGGAATTGGATGGTGAATTCATTGAAACTCCATTTCAGCACTTCGAGGAAGTCCCAAAAACAGTGGCAACTACAAAGACTATTTCCCAAGTCCCGAAGATTATAAGACCTCCACTAAAGATGTCTTCTCTGAAAGATGCCAGGACAGTGGTCGAAGAAGGTGGGTGTACTATTTGGGGCCAACTCCCAGATATCCCTTACAAATCTAACAAATTTGGTTTGGGTTTCAGTTTAGGAGCCCAGAAAGTTGTACGTCGTGCTCGTGCCGGGGAACCACCTTTGAAGATCAGCAACCACGAAGTCAATGCAGTGGAGGATGATGATGACAGTTGTGACCTAGAAGATTGGATTTTCCCAACCATCAACGGAGGGCTCAGCAACTGGGAAGCTAAAGATTTTGTCCCAATTACTTTTATCTAACAGTAATTGTCTTTAAATTTTTGTCGAACCTATAATAATTAAACAATTCAGACTTTTAAAACCTTGTGTCTTACCCGAGGCACAACGGTCCATTTGTAATGGTTGTTACTTCATTTTCATATGTCATCAATGAATCATGGATGTTTTGGCATACAAACTTTATGCTCTTTGTTTTTCTTTTTCTACATTCTTGTCTTTCAATGATAGCTATGCTCTTACACATACTCACATATTCAAATGAAGATCTACATCCACTCAGGATCCCATGGGTAACAATTCTGCTATGGCATTTTGTTACTCTGAAAATCTAATCTACCAAGCCGAAGACGAAGGTGAGGAAGATTGTGAAGTGCCAGGGGAATTTTCCAGGTTACTACAACAGGAAGAAAGGACCATACAGCTCCACGAAGAACCAGTGGACACAGTTAACTTGGGTACCGAAGAAGACAAGAAAGAAGTCAAGGTAGGAGCCAATCTGGAACCCAGTGTCAAGAAGAGCTTAATTTCGTTGCTACATGACTATGTTGAGGTCTTTTCCTGGTTGTACGAAGACATGCCAGGACTTGATGCTGATATCGTGGTCCATCGTCTACCGACAAAAGAAGACTTCCCTTTAGTAAAACAGAAAGTTTGTCGCATGCGGCCAAACATGTAAGAGAAGATCAAGGCTGAAGTCATGAAACGATTCAACGTTGGATTCTTAGCCGTTACCTCCTATCCACAATGGGTCGCCAATGTTGTTCCAGTGCCTAAAAAGGATGGCAAAGTGCGCATGTGTGTGGATTACCGAGATTTGAATAGGGCAAGCCCTAAGGATGATTTCCCACTTCCCCATATCGATATTCTGATTGACAATACTACACAACATAAAGTGTTCTCATTCATGGATGGTTTCTCAGGCTACAACTAGATCAAAATGGCACCTGAGGACATGGAGAAAACGACCTTTTTCACACAGTGGGGCACATTCTTTTACAAGGTTATATCATTCTAGTTGAAAAACGCTGGGGCAACCTATCAATGTGCCATGGTAGCTCTATTTCACGACATGATACATCACGGAATAGAGGTCTATGTGGACGACATGATAGCCAGATCTCAAACTGAAGAGGAACATCTAGACCATTTGCAGAAACTGTTTGGAAGGTTAAAGAAATACAAGCTAAGGTTGAACCCAAATAAATGCACATTTGGGGTGAGGTCTGGTAAACTCATATGCTTCATCGTCAGTGGTAAAGGTAACAAAGTGGACCCTGCCAAGGTGACAGCAATACAAGAAATGACTGCTCCTCGCACCGAGAAGGAAGTTAGAGGATTCTTAGGATGGCTAAACTACATTCCCAGATTCATTTCTCACTTGACCGCTACTTGTGAACTAATCTTCAAATTATTGAAGAAAGATCAAGTAGTCAAATGGAATGATGAATGCCAAGCTGCCTTCGACAAGATCAAAGATTACCTACAAGAGCCTTCTGTTTTGATGCCACCAATCGAGGGAAGACCTTTAATCATGTATCTAACTGTCTTGGAAAATTCAATGGGGTGTGTGCTGGGGCAACATGATGAGTCTGGCCAAAAAGAGCATGTTATTTACTACTTGAGAAAAAAGTTTACCGACTGTGAAACAAGATATTCATTGCTCGAGAAAACTTGATGCGCTCTGGCATGGGCTGCTCGCCGGCTAAGAAAGTATATGTTGACCCATACTACCTTATTCATATCCAAGATGGATCCAATTAAATACATATTCGAGAAGCCCGCCCTCTTTGGGAGAATAGCAAGATGGCAGATGATTCTGACTGAATACGAAACTCAGTACACTACCCAAAAAGAAATAAAGGGCAGTGTACAAGCCGATCACATTGCTCATCAAGCTGTGGATGAATATCAGTCCATGAAATTCGAGTTCCCAGATGAAGACATCATGATGGTAAACAACTATGAAGAATTCAGACCATATGACGGACCTGAACGAGGATCCCGATGGACCCTGGTTTTTGACGGAGCCTCCAACGCACTCGACAATGGCATATGAGTTGTAATTGTTAGAACAAGATTGGTTTTGATCATATCTCAGAGTTTTGATGATAACAATAAAATATATTTTATATAATTGATACTCTGATGAGCATATTTGTAAGTACGAAGTGCGCCTAAGAGGGGGGGGGGGTGAATTAGGTACTTTTAAAAATTCTGGTTTTAAGTGATGATGGTTCTTATTTTTCTAGTTATAAGTGAACTTAGGAAAGCTTAAGATTGCAGAAAAATAAAGAGACACGGGTGATATATCCTGGTTCCCCTCACAGTCCGAGAGTACTCCAGTCCCCTTTCAACATGAAAGAGATTTCCTTATTGTGGCAAACTTACATAAGAACTACCAACCAAACCAAGAACAATCCTCTTGGACCAAGAACAATCCTCTTGGATTTTCACTAAGTTACTTATGAGTATAATCCTCTCAATGTAACTACACTTGTATCCAACAACTTGGAAAGACAAGATTTCAACAAAAACACTTAAACTTAATTCCAACAATCCTGGAAAATAAGTAAGTAAATATCAATTTGTGAGTTTGAGTGAGTAGAGTGTATTGATCACTAAAGAGTGATTTTGACAATGTATAATCTTCTTTTTTTCAATAATAATATTGTACAAAGACTCAAGATATATTTTCTTAAAGTTTTCTGTTTAAAGTATGAAAATAAATGCAGAAAACTTATGCATGAAAATGAAGAATGCTTGAGTTTGTATTTTGGAAGTTCAGAAAAATATTATGAAAGAAGGTGTTAGATCTGAATTTAAAATTGAATATTTATATGTTCATAACACCCTTTTGAAACATCATGAAGATCTGGAAATGTATCATGAACAAATGCCAAGTTTGAGTGAAAAGATGTAATGAAAAGGCATGATCAAAAGGCATGAACAAAAGGCATGAACAAAGCTGTAATTTTACAAATTCGTGCAGTGTGTAATCGGTTGCACCTTTAGTGTAATCGATTGCACAAGGTTTTCAACAGCTATATTTTCAAAATTTTAAGAGTGCAATCGATTGCATCAACAATGTAGTTGATTGCATGCTAAGTCAGAAGCAAAATTTAACTGAGTGCAATCGATTGCACCAACTATGTAATCGATTTCATGCTAAGACAGAATCAATCGTTTTGAAAATTTTAAGTTTGCAATCGATTGCATAAACAATGTAATCGATTGCATGCAGAAACAGAAGCAAAAGATTTGGAATTTTTGAAGAGTGCAATCGATTGCACTAAGATGTAAATCGATTGCATGCATATGAAAAGTGAAATTTTATCTTTGAAAAGCTTGAGTAATGATTCTTAAACATTTGTTTTTCATTTTTGAGCATCAATATCTTAAGATCAAAGTAGATAATATTATTATACCTTTAAAGATGTTGAGAGTTTTGATTGAAGATATTATCCTTAGATGCTTAGATGCTTGACCAAAGTCTTTGCCTTCTTTGTTAGCCATGGTTTGTCTTCATCAAAATAAAAGCTTATTTGAGAAGCTTGATTTCACATTCTCCTCCTTTTTGATGATGATAAACAATCTTTCTTTATGCGATGTACTTTCCGGAAGAGCTTCTCCCCTTGAGATGTAAAACTCCCCCTATGTAGGAGAGGGTTGGAATCCTTTGCAATTCTTCATCTTGATTGGAGAGTACCTTGAAACTTTAAGACAAGGAAAATACAAGCATAAAGTACCATACATCTTTCTCCCCCTTTGACATTATCAAAAAGAAGGGAAACATGCTTCAAGCAAATAATAATCGAGCAATATTTGACAAAAATTATATAATTAAAACATTAACAAACATTGTTTAAGAGTTACACAAATGGAACAAACGAAACAATTAAATATGAATACAATAACATAACAAAAAAAAATAATATCAGCCAGAACATTAGGGGTGATGAATGTCTGGATGATTGTAAGGCCATGAGCCCTGGTTTGGAAATTGTTGTTGAAGTGGAGGTTCTGTGTAATGAGGAGGAGGTGAAGTTGGGTTGTTTGGGTCGTATGGTGGGATATGAAGGTGAGAAATAAAGGTATGAGAATTGTTGGTTCACATCCGAGCAGAAATCATTTATTTGGGTTGTAGTGGAGTCATTTATTGCACTCCATTGATTGTTGATGTTGGTGTTCATCGAAGCAAACTGTTGAGCCATGTAGTCCATGAGTTCTTGGTTGCTTGGACCAGAGGGAGCAGTAGGAGGAGGCATAGCTTCACCGCCTTCAACTTCTTGGTCATTATCTTCATTGCCAACAACATCTTCATCAATATAGGTGATGGTCTTTGTCTTCGGATTAAAATGTACGCCCATCCTTGAATCAACATTCTTAATTGAAATTCTGTTTAAAATAGGATCCATATCCACCTTTTCAAAACCACGAAAATCTACACCAAATTCCTCCATAATCAATGTGACAAAATAAGCATATGGAAGGAATTTATATTTTTCATCCACTCTCAGCATATGCATCATAATCATTCTTGCCCAGTTTACATTAACTCCTTTCTTCCTTGCATAAATAAGCTGCATCTCAAAGTCGGTAATCGTGCAATGGTTTCCAGCCCTTGGAAAAAGTATATAGACCAAAAAATAATGAAATAAACGATTGTCTATATAGAGGTTACCTGCACTCCAAGAATATTTGGAAGGAATTACTCCGCCAAGACCACGTATCCGTTTGGCGTGAAATTCAGCTTCACTTAACTGCCCTATGCTGTAAAAGAATCCCTTTTTCGTATAGCCATCCCATATTTCATTTTTAGGATCATACAGGGAGCTTCCGGTGAAAGGAATATGCAAGATCTCACCAACAACCTGAGGAGTCAGAGAGATACGGGTGCCTAGCACATATGTGACAATCTTTTCTTTGTACGAAGTTAGGTTACTGAAGAACATTCTTACCAGATCCGGGTAGTATGGGACGTACAAATAAATCAAAGGTTCCAGACCATAAGCAGCTAGATCGTTCTGAAATGAAAAACATTCTTCAGGAAAGGATGAGAGAATACCATACTTAGGGTTGGAAACTATTTTCCTTTGAAAGTCTTTGACAAATCTGACTTCTTGTGCTTCAGTGAGAGTAGAGAGCAGTGGATTGGATGATGAGTCAATCTTCTTTTTCCCTTTATCTGAAGTTGATGCCTTTCTCTTTGTTCTGGAAGCCATGGATATGGTGTTTTAGGTTTTGTGGTTTTAGGGTTTTTGTGAGAGAGAAAGGTTTTGTGAGAGAGAAAGCTTTTGTGATTTTGGTAGGTATAGAATGAGTTATGAGTATTGAAGTGTATTTGTCTTGGGAAGATGAGAGATAAATTCTGACCAATATTAATTTTCTGTCATAAAAGCTATTTTCAGTGCGTGCAATCGATTGTATTATCTTGTGCAATCGATTTGCACACAAACAGAAACAAAAATTAAAGCAAAAATCACATAGTGCAATCGATTGCAGTAAAGGTGCAATCGATTTGCACATGAAACAGAATGGACAGAACTGAAAAATTTCTTTGTGCAATCGATTACACTTTTTGTGCAATCGATTTGCACCAACAAAAATTGTCCAAAAACCAAATTTTCTTGAAATATTAAGCATCACATAGCATAAAAACATATATGGTATATATAAAAACATATATAAAAGAAATATCAAGGGTAGAATGCACCTTAATGTCGCGTTCGTCAAGTATTCCGAGCTCTCGACGAATTTTGTAGAAAGGTTCTTTCGCCAAAGGTTTGGTGAAGATATCAGCAAGTTGATTATGAGTATCGATAAAGGTTATCTCGACATCTCCTTGAAGAACATGATCACGGAGAAAATGATGTCGAATGTCTATATGTTTGGTCCTTGAATGCATGACGGGATTCTTTGTGATTTTGATTGCACTTGTGTTGTCGCATCTTAGAGGAATGCACCCTAGATCGAGTCCGTAGTCATGAAGTTGTTGTTTTAGCATCAAAATTTGAGCGCAACTACTACCTGCTGCAATGTATTCAGCTTCGGTCGTGCTTAGAGAAACACATGCTTGTTTCTTGCAGGCCCATGATACTAATGCATTACCAAGAATGTGACAAGTACCACTTGTGCTCTTTCTATCTGTTTTACATCTTGCATAATCCGCGTCAGAATAACCAATTAAGTTGCAGATACTACCTTTTGGATACCATAATCCAAAATTTGTTGTCCCTTTGAGATACTTCATGATCCTCTTTACCGCCGTGAGATGAGATTCCTTTGGGTTAGCTTGAAAGCGGGCACAGAGAGAAACACTGAACATTATGTCAGGATGACTTGCCGTCAAATATAATAAGGAGCCAATCATACCTCGATATTTAGTGATGTCGGTGGAAATTCCTGATTCATCTTGATCAACATAAGAACCATAACCCATAGGTGTAGACATTTCCTTGCAGCTATCCATGTCAAACCTTTTTAGGAGTTCCTTGTAATATTTGGATTCGTTGATGAAGATGCCATCTTTAAGTTGTTTGATTTAAAGTCCAAGAAAATAGTTCATTTTCCCCATCATGGACATTTCAAATTCTCCTTGCATCATTGATGAGAACTCTTCACACATTTCTTGATTTGAAGAACTGAAGATGGTGTCATCAACATAGACTTGTGCTAGCAAAGTGTCGTCTTTGATTTTCTTGATAAATAGAGTCTTGTCCACTTTTCCTTTTTCGAAACCTTTTTCTCATAGGAAGTTGCTTAAACGATCATACCATGCCCTTGGTGCTTATTTCAATCCATAGAGAGCTTTTCTTAATTTATACACATGAGATGGATTCTTAAAGTCTTCGAAATCGGGTGGTTGCTTAACATATACTTCTTCAGTGATATATCCATTCAAGAATGCGCTTTTGACGTCCATTTGGAAAAGCTGAAAATTTAATGAACAAGCATAGGCAAGTAAGAGACGAATAACTTATAACCTTGCAACTGGAGTGAAAGTTTCTTCAAAGTCTATTCCTTCTTCTTGATTATAGCCTTGTGCTACCAATCTTGCTTTGTTGGGAACAATTATTCCATTCTCGTCAAGTTTGTTTTTGAACACCCATCTTGTCCCAATAATGTGTTTGTTGCTTGGCCTAGGAACGAGTTCCCAAACTTGATTCCTTTCAAATTGATTCAATTATTCTTGCATAGCTATGATCCATTGGTCATCGCCTAAAGCTTCATCAACTTTGGAAGGTTCAATTTGATAGACATACGCCGTGTTTAGGCAAGCATCCTTGAGATTTAATCTTGTAGACACGCCTTGACTTATATCACCAATAACTTTATCAATAGGATGATATCTATGAGTTCTCCATTCTTTTGGTAGATCATTGAGATTCGATTCTTGTTGAGGTGATTCTTCTAGTTGAATGGATTGATCCTTGGAAGAATTTTCTTGAGGACCTTCTAAAATTTCATCATCATTATCACAAACAATATTATCCTCCTTGGAGGGGTTAGTTTCATCAAAAGAAACATGCATAGATTCTTCAATAGTCAAAGTTCTTTTATTGTAAATTCTATATGCTTTACTAGATAGTGAGTAACCAAGAAATATACCTTCGTCGGATTTCTCATCAAACTTACCCAAATTATCTTTGTCATTGTTTAGGATAAAGCATTTGCATCCAAAGATATGAAAGAAATCAATGTTTGGTTTTCTCCCTTTGAAAAGTTCATATGGAGTTTTCTTTAAGATTGGTCTAATGTTAACTCTATTGATAATAAAACATGTCGTGCTCACCGCATCCGCCCAAAGTATTTTGGAAGATTTGAGTCGCTAAGCATGGTTCTAGCAAGTTTCACAAGAGACCTATTCTTTCTTTCAACCACTCCATTTTATTGTGGAGTCCTTGGTGCCGAGAAGTTGTGAATATCCCATGTTCTCCACAGAATTCTTCAAATAGAGCATTTTGGAATTCTCCGCCATGGTCACTTCTTATTGAGGCAATTGTTAGAGACTTCTCATTCTGTATTTGTTTAGCATACTTCTTGAACGCCTTGAATGCATCACTTTTCTACACTAAAAAGAATGTCCAAGTATATCTAGAGAAATCGTCAACAATAACCAAAGCATATACATTACCTCCGAAACTCCTTGTTCTCGATGGACCAAATAGATCCATATGTAACAATTGTAGTGGCCTTGTAGTGGACACCACATTCTTAGATTTGAAAGTTGATCTAGTTTGTTTCCATTTTTGACAAGCATCGCATAGTCTATCTTTGACGAAATTTCTCTTAGGAAATCCAATGACAAGATCATGCTTGATTAATTTATTCAAGTGTTCCATATGAATATGAGCAATTCTTTTGTGCCAAAGCCATGAATCATCATTGTCAGCCATGAGAAATTTAACCTTCAAAGATGGATCATCAAGGGAAATCATAAATATATTATTGATTCTTTTACCTTTAAGTATAACCTCATGAGTGACTTCGTCTTCTATCAAACATTCATCCTTGGTGAACTTGATTTTGAAGCCTTTGTCACAGAGTTGGCTAATACTTAGAAGATTGTGCTTTAGTCCTTCAACATAAAGAACATCTTCAATGGATGTGAAAGGTGGAGCACCAACTTTGCCTTTGCCTAGAATTCTTCCCTTATTATTGTCTCCATAAGTGACAAAACCCTTGGCCTTTAGCGCTAGATGTGAAAATTGGTTTATGTCTCATGTCATGTGCTTTGAACAACCACTATCAAGATACCAAATATTGCATGTGGTCTTCAAGCATACCTGCAAAACAAATTAGGTTTTTTTAGGTACCCAAGTTGCTTTGGGTCCTTCATAATTAGTGCCTTTCTTTACCCATACATAATGCCCACTTGGCACACTGAAGTTTCTAACATAGCAATCATTAGGTGTATGGCCTTTAATACCACAATAAAAATAAGTAGGTTCAAATTTACTTTTATATCTAGAAGGATAAGATTTCTTCTTAGGAAATGTTTTCTTTTTCGGATAGTCACGAACTATTTTAGGTTTGTTCACTTTCTCTTTGGAAGATTGATCACTTGCCTTAACAAAGATAGTTTTGTTAGAACTTGGTTTTGAGAATTTTGAATATCCAAGTCCACTTTTATCATTGGAGTATCTTTGTTGGCTAAGAACACCTTCCAATCCAATTTGCCCTTTTTCATATCTTTCAATGACTCTTTTTAATTGGACAATTTGGAAAGAGAGTGAATCACAATTTTTGCATACAAAATTTTGTTTTTGTTTATCACTTGATTTTTGTTTTTCTTCTTTGAAATCTTTTTCCATTGAAACATATTTTTCTTCTAAGGATGAAATTTGTTTCTTTTGTGATGAAATGGTTTTATACAGAATTTTGCATTCATTCAATAGTTCATCTATAGCACCTTGTGCATCACTATCAAAAAGAGTAAATTCATTACTAACCTCATTGTCTTCATCATCAGAATGGTGTGAGGCCATCAATGCTAGATTTGCACTTTCATCACTATCGGAATCGGATGAGGAACTTATTTCATGGTCCTCCCATGCGACATAAGCCTTTTTGTTCTTGAATCCCTTCTTGCTTTTGAAGCCACTTTTCTTGGAGAGTTTTGGATAATCCGGCTTGATATGACCTTGCTTACCATATTCATAACATGTGATTTCTTGTGTTGATGTGGAGCCTTCCTTTTTCTGAAAATGTTTCTTTCCTTTTGCATGAGAAAAAGGTCTATCATTTCTACCGAAGAACTTACCAAGCCTTTTAACAAGAAGTATGAAGTTTTCATCTTCTTCTGGATTGTTTTACTTTACGACTTCCTTGGAGTCTATCTTCAAAGCAATATTCTTGGATTTCTTCTCTTGATTTTCATGCTTTTTGAGTATTCCGAGTTCCGTTTAGTATTCTTGAAGTTTTCCAAATAGAGTTGCAGATGTCATGTTAGAGAGACTTTTCTTTTCTGAAGTTGTCGTTACCTTTGGTTGCTATTCCCTTGTTAAGGACCTAAGTAATCTCAAATTCAATTCATCATTTGTCAAAGTTTTACCAAGGGCACTTAGATGATTTGTCAAGTGCACAAATCTCTTTTGTAAGTCAAGAATGGTTTCTCCGGGCTGCATTCGAAATAGTTCGTATTCTTGACTTAGGGTATTTAACCATGATCTTTTTACTTCAGTCGTTCCTTCATGTGTCTGTACCAAGGTATCCCATATTTCCTTTGCTATTTTTCATGTCGAGACACGGAAGAATTCGTCCATACTATGTGCACCTTGAAGAAGGTTTATTGCCTTTTTGTCATAGAGAACTTTCTTCTTATCATCATCGTCCCATGAAGTTTTAGGCTTTGAAGAGCCAACACCATTGATTATAGTTACCGGGATAAATGGACCATTTTCGACGGCATCCCATATTTCCTCTCCTTGTGCTTCTAGATGCGCTTTAATGTGAATTTTCCAGAAGTCAAAATATTCACCACAGAATAGAGGAGGCTTGTTGTTACTACCACCATCTCTGAAAACGGGATTATGATTTGCGGAAGCCATTCTGGATCTTTTAGGAGCAGGTTACCTATAACCTGCTCTGATACCAATTGTAAGTACGAAGTGCGCCTAAGAGGGGGGGGGGGGGGGGGTGAATTAGGTACTCTTAACAATTCTGGTTTTAAGTGATGATGGTTCTTATTTTCCTGGTTATAAGTGAACTTAGGAAAGCTTAAGAATGCAGAAAAATAAAGAGACACGAGTGATATATCCTGGTTCCCCTCACAGTCCGAGAGTACTCTAGTCCCCTTTCAACATGAAAGAGATTTCCTTATTGTGGCAAACTTATATAAGAACTACCAATCAAACCAAGAACAATCCTCTTGGACCAATAACAATCCTCTTGGATTTTCACTAAGTTACCTATGAGAACAATCCTCTCAATGTAACTACACTTGTATCCAACAACTTGGAAAGACAAGATTTCAACAAAAACACTTAAACTTATTCCAACAATCTTGGAAAATAAGTAAGCAAATATCAATTTGTGAGTTTGAGTGAGTAGAGTATATTGATCACTAAAGAGTGATTTTGACAATGTATAATATTCTCTTTTTCAATAATAATATTGTACAAAGACTCAAGATATATTTGCTCAAAGTTTTCTGTTTAAAGTATGAAAATAAATGCAGAAAACTTATGCATGAAAATGAAGAATGCTTGAGTTTGTATTTTGAAAGTTCAGAAAAATATTATGAAAGAAGGTGTTAGATCTGAATTTGAAATTGAATATTTATATGTTCATAACACCCTTTTGAAACATCATGAAGATCTGGAAATGTATCATGAACAAATGCAAAGTTTGAGTGAAAAGATGTAATGAAAAGGCATGGTCAAAAGGCATGAACAAAGTTGTAAATTTTCAAATTCGTGCAGTGTGTAATCGATTGCACCTTTAGTGTAATTGATTGCACAAGGTTTTCAGCAGCTATATTTTCAAAATTTTAAGAGTGCAATCGATTGCATCAACAATGTATTCGATTGCATGCTAAGTCAGAAGCAAAATTTAACTGAGTGCATCGATTGCACCAACTATGTAATCGATTGCATGCTAAGACAAAGTCAAACGTTTTGAAAATTTTAAGTGTGCAATCGATTGCACAAACAATGTAATCGATTGTATGCAGAAACAGAAGCAAAAGATTTGGAATTTTTGAAGAGTGCAATCGATTGCACTAAGATGTAAATCGATTGCATGCATATGAAAAGTGAAATTTTATCTTTGAAAAGCTTGAGTAATGATTCTTAAACATTTCTTTTTAATTTTTGAGCATCAATATCTTAAGATCAAAGTAGATAATATTATTATACCTTTAAAGATGTTGAGAGCTTTGATTGAAGATATTATTTTTAGATGCTTAGATGCTTGACCAAAGTATTTGCCTTCTTTGTTAGCCATGGTTTGTCTTCATCAAAATAAAAGCTTATTTGAGAAGCTTGATTTCACAATATTTATTTGTTTCAGATAATGTTCTGACTGAAGTATTTTCCTAGATGAAAATCATTTTGACGTGCTGAGCTGAAAATAAATGAAGAAGTTCTTTGATGAAAGAACTATTTGTTTTAGCACAAGTTCTGATGCTGACTCTGATAAGAAACTATTTTACGCATCTTCTAAAGCTTAGCAAGTTTCCATGTAAACCATGTTCAGAAGAATTCTGCAAGCAAGCGCTGATAAGAAGATTTGCAAGCATACTCTGAAGCAAGACATGAAGCTAGTTCTGAAAGAATAAAGAAGCTAACAAAGTCTTGTCAAGTTTCAGGAAACATGCTCTGACAAGTGTCGTTTGTTCATTAAATGCAAATACGGCTACATGCACTCAAGTGTCTACGCTAGTTCATTGGAAAATGCAATACTGCAAGCAAACACGCAAACATTAATTGCTCTCCACTTTTGAAGGCAACAACGGTCGTTTTTCTTCATGCTATAAATAGAAGATCATTTATTGCAAGCCAACAACCTAATGACGTGAAAATATTCTGCTGCTCACAAATTATTTTACAAACACTTTGTGCAAAACTAATCTTAGTAAAAAATCACAGTTTATGATATATCTTTTTAAGAAGCAATTTGTTTCACTATCTGTAAAGATTTAATTCTTGTAATTGTTCCTTGAGAGACCAAGCTTGGTCAGATTTCTCAAGAAGGCTAGGACTAGTTTGACTCTTAGTGGTGTTAGTCACTTGTAATTGTACTTGTGCTTTGAATTGTTAGTCACAACAGTTTGGTTGTGTGATTGTAATCTGTTTGATTATAATGAATTAAGTCCTTGTTGAGAAAGGCGAAATCACCTTGGAGGGTGGACTAGAGTAGTTTGAGTTCAAACGAACCAAGATAAAAATAATTGTGTCTTTCCATTATTGTTGAGCCTTTAAGAAAAAGAAAAAGAAAAAGAAAAACTTATTCACCCCCCCCCCTCTAAGTGTTTTCTCACCTTTAGTAATCATATCCCCTGAAGGATGTCATACTCCCTTTACCGCAAGGCTTTGCTTCAACTGTATTAATAATATGGAAGAATATGAAGCTTGTATTTTTGGTCTCAAAGTTGTTATAGATTTGGGAATCAAGTCCTTAAGTGTGTTTGGAGATTCAGCCTTATTCATCAGCCAGATCAAAGGAGAATGGGACACGAAGCACCCTAACCTCATCCCCTATGTGATACGGTGGGAGAGAACTGACTGTTTTTGGTAATGCTGGTTCGTGTTTTGCATTTGTTTTCGCAAAATGTCACGGTTAGCAAGAGTCGCCACCGTCTTTTATTTTATCCAACAAGGAAAGGAAAAAAGCACAGAAAAATTCCTTTTTCGAGATGTTTCTCGGGTCCGGGGGGTAGATTATAGAAAGGGAAGGTGTTAGCACCCTTTCTATCCGTGGTTATCCATGGGCTCTTAGGTACTTGCTCAAAGTGTTTTCAAAAATTGCTTTTCTTTGTGTTTGTGGGTTTGACAGAAGTTTTTGTTTGAAAGGTGTAAGTGCAAAAAGTTTTTGTTTTGGAAAGAGCAAGTACTTAAGAACCATCTACCTACTTGAAAAAGGATTCAATCTGTACTAATGTCCTTTAGACAATGTTATCCCACTATTGATGAGTAGGTAGCATCGTCGTTGGAGTTTAAGGGTCAATTCGATTAAGGGACGTGCAGTCACTAAAATAATGTTAGGATGCCTTAGCGGTAACCCTAATGTTTTAGATCATTTTTCCGAGGCAACCGTTTCGAGGCAACTATGATCTTTGGACAAGAGGGCGACCTCTAAAACTTCCTATACTCAATGACCACGTTCGAAGGCAACCAAGTGAGGTGTATCCTAATAGTGCGCATGTGCGAGTGTGTTGTTTCGGTTAATTTTATCTTTGTACATGTCATGGGTGATCTATGTTGATTTTAGGTTTTGAACGATTAATCTTGTCATGCGTTCCCTATTACCAAACATCTAACAGTTTATAAGTTGCGGAAATTAAACTAACTATTACAAGGCGTCGGGTATTTACATCGCCAAAAACAACCCTTGAAATTAAAATGCGGAAAAATAAATAAAGAGGTAAAAATAGTAAAGGTCCTATTAAACTATTACATTCCGGGAAACAGATACAATATTGAAATAAATATGGATCGCGTGCGAGAAATTAAATCGGGTGAATTCTAGGGTTTTGACCCTTTAATTATTAAAGAATTTTTTTTTGTTATTTTGAATTTATGGAAGGAATTAAATTAAGTTAAGCATTAAATTAACAAATTAATTAATTAATAAAAAATGATTTTTTTGGATTTTTTGATATTTAAAGAAATAAAAATAATTTGATCAAAGTTAATAAAACCTAATTGTCTAAATTAATTTTAATTATTGCAAAATATATTAAAAGTTAATCCTAATTAAAACTAAATTAATTCAATTAATATTTATTAACAAAAATAAAATACTGAAAATTAATTTAATAAACAAAATATTTTTTTTGGTTTTTATTTTTATGAGAAAAAAGTTTTGATTGGTTAATGATAATAAAAATAATAATAATAAACAATTAAGCAAAATCAAAAAAGAAAATAGGAAGAGTTAGAAATATATGGGCCTGAAAGGAGGTTTGGATAGCAAGTTCAAGGCCCAATAGCATGCAGGTCTGGCTGACTTTTCATGATTCTCCACGCGCCCTTTGACTTGATCCCACCATAGGCCTTCATTATGGACCACCAAATCTTGCCTGGGGCCATCTGGCAGATGATTGGGTGATGGTGTATGGTGAACCACACGCTTGGTTTTGTATTGAATAACCTGGAGAAAAATATTAACAAATGCATGGGGGACCTGGGATTCGAACCCAGGTCCTGTTGGTCACTGAACAAAGCCTCTACCACTCAACCAGCGTGTTTCATTTGTTAGTGCAATGGACAATAAATAATATAAGGGAAAAAACAATAATATGCCAGAAATAAATAAAAAAACACGCGCCAAGTTTGAATCCACCATTGGGAGAGGGCCACGTCTTCATCTTCTTCGTTTGACCCTGGATATTTACCTGCGGATTTATATCCGCAACTAAATTCGCATGTGCATCCTAAAATCTATTCTAGGCCATAGAAATTGATTCCAAGACCATAGTCATGCTCGTCTCTCTCCCCTGGTTACATCCATGTCCATCAATAGGGCTGATTTTTCCTGAAAAAGAAATGCCCAAAAAACACAAACCACGAACCCTAGATTCGGCTAGGGGGTTATAGGCCAGATAAATGCAATTGGCTAATGCAGAATGCTTCTAAATTGAACGATAATCATGAATATGCAAAGATTTTGCAAGAAAAGTGCAAGAACAATGATATACGAATTCAACTGAAAAGCATATTTTTGAGACACTTATAGAGCTTTAGGGCACATATGAGGGCCTGTTAGGGATTGGTTTCGCTTCAATGATTGCCCAGCAATGGATTAGTGTGGAGATTTGCTTCTGAATTTACCTCTATGCACGATTTCAGTTTCACATTTTTTGGTCAATTTTCAAGTTTTGCTTTTGGTGTTCTTGCAGCCTCTAACCCTTGAATTTGTGTCCTTTGCATTGTATATGTATGCTGCAATGTATTAGGTCAACTTTTGGGTCTTAAATCTTTGTAAATCAATGCTTGGAGATTTGATTTGATCCACCATTGATAACTTTCCAATTTTGCCAAAAATCCAATCTTTTTGCACATGGAATGTATGATACGAATTTGATTCACTTGATGATGATGATTAGGTCCTGAAATAGCCAAAAAGAGATCAAATAATCAATGTTTGGATTTTATTTGATTTAAATTGATTTAAAATGAAATAATTCACTAAAAAATCAAATTAAATAATAAAATTGACAAATGGTCACAAGGATGAAGCTAGGACACGTGTGTATTGTGACAAGATTCAAATCAAGTGGAAAAGAATGGGCCCATTTGACAAAATTTGATGTTTTGGGGATAGTTGACTTTTGGCAATTTTGCAAAAATGCCCAACTTCAACAATGCATAACTTCTTCAATTTTGAACTTTTTGAAGTGTTCTTGGACTTTTTAGAAAGCTTGAGATGTCCTCTAACCAACCCTTTTGGTATCATCTCATTTTGATATTCCATGATCAAGTTATAAGCTTTGGCAAAAAAGGTGTTTTAGTTGACTTTCAAAAATGACCTATAATGTCCAAATTTATAACTTCTTGTGAGTGCATTTTCTGATCCTGGGGTATGAAGATGGATTGTAGGAAATTTAATCCTCTTCAAAATGAGATTTTGATGGATCATTTCCCATAAAGTATGAGAAAGTTATGCTTGGTCAAAATTGAGTTGACTTTTCCTACAAAACCCTAATTTAGCAACTTTTGAATCTTGATGAATTTTGAGCAATCCTTGATGAATCATGATCAACCCTTGATAAAATGATGAAATATCCTTCAAAATGAGAATGTTGACAAAAAATATTGAAGTTTGACTGTTTATAGGTCCAGTTGACTTTTGCCCTAGCACAGTCGATTTTTGGACCTTTTGAGCATTTGACTGAGCGAACTTCCTCTGCAAGGCTTGAAATTTGACATGGATGACCTTGAGAACATATTAGGACATTGGGGAGAACTTGAGGTCATTTGTATGCAAGGACCTTGATGCAACACAAAACCCTAATTTGAGGTTGACTGCCTTAGGAGGTAGCTTGACTGTCCAACTCTTGAACAATCTTGAGCCACTTGGAGATTTTTCTTCCAATGTCTTGGGACATATGAGAGAGCAAATTTTAGAGTACAACACCCTACAAATAACATGTGTTGACATTAATCCCACATTTCGAGGAAATTACCTTTGAGCATTTTCCACGAGAGGAAAATCAGCTAGCAGACGCGCTAGCCATAATGACATCCATGTTTAAACTCAAGTGGGGTAACGAGGCTCCCTAGACCACCATTGAACAGATGGAAGAACCAGCTTACTGTCACAAGATCGATACTGAAGAAGTAGTGGACCAGCCTTGGTTCCGTGAAGTTAAGAGGTATCTTGAGGCTCAAGAGTATCCAGAAGGAGCTTCAGTCAATGATAAGAAGTTCTTAAGGAGATTCTCTGCTAAGTTCTTCCTTAGTAATGGCATTCTTTACAAGCGCAACCACGACTCTGTTTTACTTCGTCGCATAGACAAGGATGAGGTAGAAAAGATCATGGCTAATCTAGTGGGCATAAGATGGCTAAGAAGATCCTACGGGCAGGGTATTACTGGTCTACCATGGAAGCAGATTGCTATCAGCATTCACGAACCTGTCACAAGTGTCAGATATATGCTGACAAAGTGCATGTGCCTCCAGTTCCTCTAAATGTCCTGACTGCTCCCTGGTCATTCGTGATGTGGGGAATCGATATGATTGAAGAAATCAAACCTACAGATTCTAATGGACACCACTTCATCTTGGTGGCCATTAACTATTTCACCAAGTGGGTTGAGGCAGCTTCTTTCGCTTCTGTTACCAAGAATGACGTGGCCCGTTTCATCAAACAGAATCTCATCTGTCGGCACAGCATCCCAAAGAGAATCATCACAGACAATGATATGAATCTCAACAATACTATGATCACCGCACTATGCACACAATTCAAGATCCAGCACCATAATTCTTCCCCTTACCGACCAAATTTGAATGGCATTGTCGAAGCCGCAAATAAGAACATCAAGAAGATCATACAAAAAATGAGAGTAACCTACAAGGAATGGCATGAGATGCTACCATTCGCTCTCCACGCTTACCGTACCATGGTGCGCACATCAACAGGGGCACCTTCCTTTTCCTTGGTGTACGACATGGAAGTTGTTCTACCAATTGAAGTAAAAATTCCTTCTCTGGGAATTATAGAGGATTCAGGGCTGAGTGAAGACGATTGGATCCAAACTCAACTTGACCAGTTAAACCTAATTGATGAGAAGAGGCTTATGGCTGTCTGTCACGGCCAGATGTACCAAAAACATATGATCAAAGCGTTTAACAAAAAGGTCATACGTCAGGTATATCAGGTTGGTGACTTGGTAATCAAGAGTATCATATTACCACAAGGTGATCCCAGGGGAAAATGGACTCCTACGTACGAAGGACCGTTTGTGATCAAAATAATATTCTCTGGTGGCGTAATGATTTTAACCACTATGGATGGCGACGACCTTCCACACCCTGTGAACGCAGACATAGTCAAAAGATACTACGCATAAGAGACCCGCTAGGTTGACACACCTAAGCAAAACAAGGGCATCCCTACGAACCATAAAGGTTCGGGCTAAAATTATGGATAAAATGTAAAAAAAATTGTACACCCGGCAAGTTGAAAACCCGAAAGGGCGGCTTGGGAAAAAAAGTGTATCCCGGTGGACTGAAAACCCGAAAGGGAGGTCCAGGCAGAATTTAGGGAATTAAAGCGTATGACTATGTCCCGTCAGATCACCTTACAGACAACCTTTAACATCGACTGACAAGCTCAAATCCAATCAACTTCGGACAAGGCATCAAGTGGACAAGATGCTCAGAGACACGAAGGCTATAACAGAATAGGAACCCCATGGGATTATTTCACATAACTATCTTTTCTTTGTATAAAATTTTCATTTTTCTACGACGATATTTCTCTTACTAGAATGTTCGTCTCATTGTACAAAAATACTTATTCAAGTTAAATACAAAGATATCCCTTTGAAAGTGCAAAACTATATGTTTTTATTTATTTGTGTTTTGTTTACAAAAATGTCCAATGATTTATTTTTGAACATATGCATTTGAACGTGACTACTGTTTACAAATGAACAAAAAAGGAACATAAAATATAAAGACAATCACTAATGTCTTTAAGAAATAGGATAATGTCTTTAGACTATTCTATAAGATCCCCTATAATGTGTAACTTAATGATATCAAGCTCTCTCACATCCCCGACGGAACAAAACTTACAATTACCACTCCTAAGATTCCTCGGTAAAAGTCGCCCAATTTCTCAGGATTCCCCAACAGGATTTCACAAGCAATACATGGCGTTTCCTTTACACAACATAGTTTATTTCTCTAACAAATGGAAGCTCATCAAGTTATCAGCACTTCAAAACATGAAGACTTACACTCTTTGTACCCAGCGGTACTCGAGGATTTATTTTCCCCAGCAACACTGCGGCATAACAATTAACATGTCCATACATCACATCCATACATCATAACATTGACAGCACAAATACATATGACACTGTGATACGGTGGGAGAACTGACTTGAGGTTTTGCGTTTTATCGCAAATGTCGCGGTTAGCAAGATTCGTCACCGACTTTTCTTTTATCCAAAAGGAAAGGTAAAAAAGCACAGGAAAGACCTTTGAGATGTTTTCTTGAGTTTAGGGGGTAGATTATGAAAAGGGAAAGTGCTAGCACCCTTTTCATCCATGGTTTTCCATGGGCTCTTAGTTACTAGCTTAGATCACTTGCTTTGGTTTGTTTAAAATGGTGTTTGGTGTGGTTTTAAAAGTATTTTGTAAAAGAGGCCATTCGTTTAGGCAATATTTGTAATGATTCTCGTTCGTAAGAATGTATACAAAGATGTTTGTTTTTAGAAAATGTTTTCAATGTTTGTATGATGTTTTTGAAATGTGTGTGTGTGTGTGTTTGTTTTGAAAATAGCAAGGATTTTGCTTGAAATGGAGCAAGTAACTAGAAGCTATCTACCTACTCAAATGTCTTTCTTATGTATTTTCTATTCCTTTAACATTGTTGGCTTACCATTGATTTGGTAAGCAACCCTATCTTTGGATGTAAACGGGACGGGTGTGGGTCATCGTATAGCCATGATTAGCAATGTTTGCAAAATATCTTAGCATTTTTGAGGGACCAAGATCATTTTGTAAGGCAACTTTTGAATAGCGTCATAGAGGGACTATGATCTTAAATTTGTTTTGTTTTGCCAAGATAACATATTGCAAAACGTGTCCTTGCCCTGTTTCATCTTCTTCCTCAAGCCTTGACCGGATCACCTGTAACTTCCTCATACTTCCATGAAAATAAAAACTTATAACATAAAAAATGTAGAGCTTGAACTCACGATTCCAACCATGTAAGCTATGTAATCTAACTATCAAAGATTAAAGAGAATTTAAACAGCCCTAAATCTTGACCTAATATTTCCAGAAATTTCAAGTTTCAAATTCTCTTAGCACAAGTAAAATTAATGCAAGATAATGATATGTACAACTTCGTTATGATGAGGACTACATTTTTTATTCACAGATCGTTGCCTATGGTTTCCTGTACAAAGAGATAGAGTTTGAAAATTTACCTCCTTCAGCTGGAATCGTGTATGGAAATGGAGTGACTTTAATGGAGGCCTGATGCTTGCTTGAGCTTCCTTGAGCTTCCCTGGATGTGTCCCAACCCTTGCTTTGCTCTGAAACTAGCTGGAACTCTTTGGCCAAGTCAACTTGCAAGCTCAAAACTCAATAATGGAAAATGGTGGAAAAGGGATTACATAACATGGATGATGATTTGTATGGTCTTGATATCAAGTATGTAATGTGTTTGAATGATCCAAACTCAAAACGCACGAGCAAAATGGAAGATGGGTGAGCTTGTGCAGAATCGGCAGTTTTGGACAGGTTTTGGGTGTTTTTCAGCTTGAGAGAGTTTCAGGTCTTGGCTAAGCATGTTATGTGTTGCATAATGTTGGTATATTAGTATTTAAATGGTTTTAGGTCAGCTCTCTATCAACTGTGCAAGCCCTAGCCTTTTTGCAACTTTTCTTGTACTTGAAGCAAAGTGACAAGACCAAAGCTTCACATGCTTGTACCAGCTTGATTAGGGTTGGTATGAGTTTGTACAACTTGCTTGAGACCTGTGTGGTATGTATGCATCAAGGGGACAGGTTCAAAGCTCAAAATTGTAAAGTTTGCAAAAGTGGTTCTTTTTCAAAATGGCAATAGAACCTTTTTGCCATAAATGGAATTACAAGTTGGATAAAGGTTCAAAATCATGGATAGAGGCTTTGTAAACTGAGTAAGCATTTAAGTAAGGAGTGTTGAACAAGTTTAGGACTTGTACAACATGAAATATCTAGCATAGGATTGACTTACAACTTGGTTCTTCATGAAATGGCTTGAACAAAAAGTGAGAAAAGGCCAATTTCCTCTCTTCGATTATCTCTACTCAAACATGATCTTGGAGAGTTCTTGGACATTTTGGAAAGCATGCAATGTGCTCTATAATCCATATTTGAAATTCATTTTGAGATACTTCTTGGAACTAGGTGAAAAATTACCATGAAGTTGGGTCCAAAACCTGCCTAAATTAGGGAAAATTTTCACTAAGTTAAGAAGTTCATGACCATGTATTCACAAATTTATAACTTGAGATCCAAGCATCTTTAGGGAAATGTTTGTGAAAAAAAGTTGTAGTTTTCATGTAGGTCTACAACTTTCATGTTGGGAACTTTCCTTGAATCAATATGAATCATGGTGAAAAAGTGTAAAGTTGAGAAAAAATAAGAAAATTTTTATACTTAGGAAATTTCTAAGTTATGAAAATTTTCAAATTCAAACCCTAATTTTAAAATTTGGTTTTATTGGTGAACAAGTTTCACCTTTTGACATGTCTTGATGAATTATAACTCTTGGTACTTGATTTTGACCAAAAAGTCAAAGTTTGACTTTTCAGTATACAGTTGACTTTTGATCAATTGATTGCAAATTTCATCTGTCAATCCAATGAATTTGAGATGTTTTGAACCATGTAATTAAGTCAAGATGATGCCATTGAATCCTTGAAATCATGCTTGAACACAATTGGTCATTGTCTAGGTTAAAAATCATAAATTTCCCTTTCTCAGTCAGAACCCTAATTTTGTCCATTTTGCCCTTTTGATGATTTGATCAAATTTCTTGAGGAGTTGTAATCCAAACTTGATCAAATGGTACATATGAGTCTAAAATGTTGATGTGGATAAAAAATTATGAAGTTTGACTGTAAATTGGCCATGGTTGACTTTTTCCCCAATACAGTTGATTTTTAGGTCAATTGTCCAATTGACTGATCAAAAATGTGGTTCAAGGATTGAAACTTACCATGAGCAATCTTAGGGGTCCAAAATGATGTATGAGAGTCACATGAAGCATTGATGATCCAAAAATCCTTGTGCAAACTCAAACCCTAATTTTGGGTTATCAGTGCAAGATGAGATGTCTTGAGCTGACCAAACCCTAATCTTGTCTTGAGTCAAAGAAGTCTTGTGAGAAAAGTATTGATAAATGAGAGGGAAAATTTAGAGGTACAATAGCTTCCCCTGTTCAATCTTCTTGAACCTGAAGAGTTAGATTGGTGAGCTTTGTCGTTCGTGACTCGAAGGTAAAAGATGATTGGACACTAGAGTGCCCGTAAATTTGCACTCGACAAAGTGTAGTTGAGGGAATGGGCTTAAAGATGCCATTTGGAGAGGTAATAGAATATTGTTGGATATGGGCTTGTAGATGCCATCCAAGAATGTTTGTTGAATTGTAAATTGTAAGTCAACAGAATAAGTATCAGAATGGTGTCCGTATCTGGAACGTATCTGAGCTGTATCTGGAGACTGAGTCTATATGAGCAACAGAATAGTATCCGTGTCTGGAGCGTATCCAAGCTGTATCTGAACTTGAATCTGAATGAGTAACAAAATAGCTTCCGTGTCTGGAGTGTATCTAGACTTGTATCCGAATGAGTAACAGAGTGGCTTCCGTGTCTGGAGCGCATCTGAACTGTATCATGAACTTGAAATCTGAATAAGTGTCAGAATGGCATCCATGTCTGGAGCGTATATGTATTGTATCTGAAAGCTGAATCTGAATAAGTAACAGAATGGCTTCCGTGTCTGGAGCGTATCTGAACTGTATCATGATTTCACATTGTTTAACTGTAGCTGTTAATCTTATCCTGAAAGGGTAAAGTGTTAGCTGGAACACAAAATTATGTTGCATGAAATGCATGATGCAATATATGTGTTTTATCAATGTTTATGATATGTGGATGTAATGTATGCGCATGTAAGCTGATTTGCTGTATTGCTGAGGAAAATAAATCCTTGACTGCTGCCGAGGATATGTGGATTCTTCATGTCTTAATGTTGGAGTATTGACAAAAATTTTGTCGTGAGAGTAATGTTGTGTACTGCTTGAGGAATCTTCTTGGGGAATCTAGAGAATTTTGATTACTTCTATTGGGGATTTAATAATGGGAATCTTCATTCTGTTGGGGAGCAATGAAAACTCTGTGGGGAAAAAGCCTATTCCTGTTTTGGGAAAAAGTTCAGGAGTTTCGGTCGTCTGCCACTCTACCGGCGAGTTATCCTAGGTTAGGGAGAAACAGAAGTTAGCCGTTATCCGGTTGATTATCAGGCTTCAAGACAACTGCTAGGAAATTTGGAGAAACTGGATGGTTTCCACTGGGGATTAATAGTTTGAAGTTTCAGCTCCGTTGGGGATCTTAATGACGTACTGTAGGGATTTCTCATGGAATAGCCTAAAGACGTTTTCCTATTCTTTCAACCTGTCAGTAATTGTTCTTTTTCATTTTGTTTATTTGTAAAAAGTAATTATGTTCAAATGCATATGTTCATTAATGAATCATTGGACATTTTTGCAAATAAAACACAAATATAATGAAAAAAGACAAATAGTCTTTTTATACTTTAAAGAGTTATATTTGTATTTACTTTGAATAAGTATTTTGTACAAAGGAGACAGACATCCTAGTAAGAGGATGGTGTCATGAAAATAAGAAAAATTTATACAAAGAAAGATAGTTATGTGTGATAATCCCATGGGTTTCCCATTCTGCTATAGCCTCTGTATCTCCGAATATCTTCTGTATTTGCTGCTTTGTTCGAAGATGATTGAATTGATCAGAAGCTCCGAGTTTGTCAGTGAAGAGATTGTCCTCAAAGTGATCCGAAGAGACATAGTCATACGCTTTAATTCCCTAACTTTTGCCTGGACCGCCCTTTCGGGTTTTCAATCCACCGGGAAACCCTTTTTTCCCAAGTCGCCCTTTCGGGTTTTCAACTTTTCGGGTGTACAGATTTTTTTTATTTTATCCCTAATTTTTGCCCGAACCTTTTGGTTCGCCGGGATGCCCTTGTTTTGCCTAGGTGTGTCAACATAACGAGTCTCTTATGCGTAGTATCTTTTGACTATGTCTGCATTCGCAGGGTGTAGCAGGTTGTCGTCATCCATGGTGGTTAAGATCATTGCCCCAACGGAAAATATGTTCTTGATTACAAATGGTCCTTCATAGGTAAGAGTCCATTTGCCACTGGGATCACTTTGTGGCAAGATGATACGCTTGATCACTAGATCCCCAACTTGATATACTTGGCGTCTGACTTTCTTGTTGAAAGCCTTGATCATCCATTTTTGATACATCTGACCATGGCAAACAGCAGTGAGTCTCTTTTCATCAATTAAGTTCAATTGGTCAAGTTAGGTTTGGATCCAATCATCCTCATTCAAACCTGCATCTTTCATAATTCTCAAAGAGGGGATCTGAACCTCAATAGGCAAAACAGCCTCCATGCCATAAACCAAAGAATAGGGTGTTGCCCCAGTTGATGTGCGAGCCGTGGTAAGGTACCCGTGGAGAGCAAACGGTAGCATTTCATGCCAGTCCTTGTAGGTGATTGTCATTTTCTGTATGATCTTTTTAATGTTTTTATTAGCAGCTTCGACTGCACCATTCATCTTTGGCCGATAGGGGGATGAATTGTGATGTTGAATCTTGAACTGCTCGCACAAGGAGGTGATCATATTATTGTTAAGGTTCGTACCATTATCAGTGATGATCCTTTCTGGGATACTGTACCGGCAAATAAGATTCTGCTTGATGAAGTGGGCAACAACATTCTTAATAACAGATGCGAAGGAAGTTGCTTCGACCCACTTTGTGAAATAGTCAATGGCCACTAGAATGAAGCGGTGTCCATTAGAGGTTGTAGGCTTGATCTCCCCAATCATATTGATTCCCCATATAGCGAAGGGCCAAGGAGATGTTAAGACATTTAGAGGAACCGGAGGCACGTGCGCCTTGTCTGCATAGATTTGACACTTATGACAGGTCTGGGAGTGTTGATAGCAGTCTGCTTCCATGGTAGACCAATAATAGCCTGCCCGTAGGATTTTCTTCGCCATCGTATGCCTACTAGAGTGAGTGCCAAAGGTACCTTCATGTAATTCAGTCATGATCTTTTCAGCTTCAATCTTATCCACACAACGGAGCAGAATAGAATCATGATTACGTTTGTACAGGATGCCATTACTTAGGAAGAACTTAGCGGAGAATCTCCTTAGGAACTTTTTATCATTGATTGAAGCTCTTTCTGGATATTCTTGAGCCTCGAGATACATTTTGACTTCATGAAACCAAGGTTGGTCCACTACTTCTTCAGTATTAATCTCGTGATAGTGTGTTGGTTCATCCATTCGTTCAATGGTGATCTGGGGAGCCCCGTTATCCCAATTAAGTTTAAACATAGATGACATTGTGGCTAGAGCATCTGCTAGTTGATTTTTTTCTCCCGAGAAATGCTCGAAGGTAATCTTCTCGAAATATGGTAATAATGTCAAAACATGTTCTTTGTAAGGGATAAGGTTTGGATGCTTAGTGTCCCATTCTCATTTGATCTGACTGATAACCAAAGCTGAATCTCCAAATACAACTAAAGATTTGATTCCCAAGTCTATGGCAGCCTTGAGACCAAAGATGCATGCTTCGTATTCCGCCATGTTATTCGTACATGTTGAAGCAAAGTCTGGCTGTAAAAGGAGTATGGAACCCTTCCGGAGATATGAGTACATTGTCGATACCATTACCAAGTGTATTGGATGCCCCATCAAAGAACAGGGTCCTCTGACTTCCTTCTTAGTACGAGGAGCAGTCATTTCTTGTATCGCTTTAACCTTGGCAGGATCAACCTCGATGCCTTTTTTGGTGACAATAAAGCCTAAGAGTTTACCGAACCGGACTCCGAATGTGCACTTGTTTGGGTTCAACCTTAGTTTGTACTCCTTCAATCTTACAAACAACTTTTGCAAGTGATCAAGGTGTTCTTCTTCAGTTTGTGATCGGGCTATCATGTCATCTACATAGACCTCTATCTCATGATGTATCATATCATGAAACAAAGCTACCATGGCGCGTTGATAGGTTGCCCCAGTATTCTTCAGCCCAAATGGCATCACTTTGTAGCAGAACATGCCCCACTGTGTGAGAAACTTAGTTTTCTCCATGTCCTCAGGTGCCATTTTGATTTGGCTATAGCCTGAGAATCCATCCATGAAGGAAAACACTTTGTGCTGGGCCGTATTATCAACCAGGATGTCGATGTGGGGAAGTGGAAAATCATCTTTAGGGCTGGCCCTGTTTAAATCTCTATAATCCACGCACATCCGTACTTTACCGTCCTTTTTAGGCACAGGAACAATGTTGGCAACCCATTGAGGATAGGAAGTAATATCCAGAAATCCAGCATTGAACTATTTCATGACTTCCGCTTTGATCTTCTCTGACATGTCAGGTCTCATGCGGCAGACTTTTTGTTTCACTGGTGGACAGTCTTCTCTTGTGGGTAGACGATGTACCACGATGTCTGTATCAAGTCCCAACATGTCTTCGTATGACCAGGCAAAGATCTCAACGTAATCATGTAATAACTGAATTAGGCACTCCTTGACACTCGGCTCTAAATTGGCACCCACTTTGATTTCCTTTTTATCTTCCTCGGTACCCAAGTTGATTGTATCCAACAACTACTCATGAGGATGAATATCTCTTTCCTCTTGTTGTAGTAGTATGGCCAATTCCCCTGGAACTTCACAATCTTCCTCACCTTCGTATTCGGCTTGATAGATTGGATCTTTAGAGTCACTAAAGGCCATAGCAGTATTGTTACCCATGGGATCCAGAATGGAGGGGTACCTGTATTTGTGAGTGTGGGTGTGTGTAAGGGTATAGCCATATTTAAACAATAAAATGTAAAAGAAAGACAATGAGCACAAAAGATTTGTATGTGAAAAAGCGTCCATGATTCATTGAATGTCATATGAAGATGAAATAAAAACCCTTACAAATGGACAATTGTGCCTCGGGCAAGACACAACGTTTTTAAAGTGTGAATTGTTCATGAATATTACAAGTCCAACAGAAATGTAAAAGATAAATTACTGAGAGATGAAAGTTATTGGGACAAAGTCTCTGGCTTCCCAGTTGGGAAGTCCTCCATTGACAGTAGGAAATATCCAATCTTCCAAGCTGCCATCCTCTTCATTGGCTTCTACTGCATTGACCCCTTGGTTGCTAATCTTCAAAGGTGGCCCTCCGGCACGGGCACGGTGCACCGCCTTCTGAGCAGTTGAAGTAAACCCCAAGCCAAATTTGTCTGATTTATACGGAATGTCTGGAAGCTGCCCCCAGATGGTGCATCCACCCTCCTCTATTAATGCCTTTGCGTCTTTTAGAGATGATATCCGAAGCGGAGGTCTTGTGATCTTGGGAATCGAGGATACTGCCTTGGTTGCCGCTACTTCTTGAGAGACCTCTTCAAAATGTTGAAAAGGAGTTTCAATGAACTCGCCATCCAACTCCACATATCGGAAAGAATTCAGATGACTAATCATGTACTCCTCCTCCCCGTGGACAGTTATGATCTTTCCTTGGACCAGGTACTTCAGCATCTGGTGTAGCGTAGAGGTGACATCACCAGCATTATGGATCCAGGGCCGTCCTAACAGACAAGAGTAAGAGGGGAGGATATCCATCACATATAAGGTTGAGTTGAAAGTCTGAGTTCCCACCTTTATGGGGATGTCCACCTCCCCGTGGACCATCCTCTTCGATCCATCAAATTCTCTCACAACTATATTACTAGGTTTCAAGGTCAGCCCTTCGCAATCCAATCTATCAAGAGCTTTCTTCGGTAAGACGTTCAAAGATGAGCTGGTGTCAACCAAGACAATGGCCAGAGTCGTTCCTCTACACTCCATAGAGACATGCAATGCCTCGTTGTGCTTTCTCCCTTTGGGTGTCAGATCAGCATCAGAGAAGCCCAGGCCGTTATCAGCTGTCAGAATGGCCACACAATCTTGGAATTGGTCAACAGATGTCTCTTGTGGCACATGAGCTGTCTTCAGAAATTTTAACAGAGTTTTCGCATGTGCCTCAGAGCACAGCAGCAATGCTAGCATGGAGATCTTGGAGGGGGTTTTCCCCAACGGTTTAACCACATCATAGTCACTCTTATTTATTATCCTCAGGATCTCTTCCATTTCCTTCTTGGATGTTTCGGGGATAGCTAGTGATTGAGCCTTCGTCCGGACAGGCTCTTCTTGAATGTTTTTTCCTTTATTCTCAGCAGTAGAAGTATTGGTAGGTACAGGGATTGTGTCGTATTTTTCGATAGGTACGCTTGCATGTATAATCACTGGTGCAGAGGTAATCTTCAGAATGGCCACGGGTCCAAAAACTGCCTTTGGAGGGGCAATCTCTGGAGAGAAGATTCTACCACTACGGGTAATCTTGCTAGTTCCGGCAATATTGCTAATGTCGGAGTTTTCTTCTTCGGAGCTCTCTTTTTCGGCAGTCAGTTCATCTTGTTTGATACCATGGTAGTAGATTTCTCCACCATACTTATATGGTACTGTTTTATCTGACTCATACGAGACCGGCCCGGGCATTGTGATCTTAAGTGGAGTAGTTTTTGGATAAGGTGTAATCCTAACGGGTCTTTTGGGGACCCTGGAAGGATTGTTGGAGATGGTTATGATTGAAATGTCTTCAACAGGAATAGGTAAAACGGGAGCATTTTCAAACAGAATTTCTTGATTATCAATCAGGCGTTGGATACCTGTCTTCAACAGAGGGCAAACAGCGGGTAAGGATAATAAATGATGGCAGTCTTCCTTACAACCTGGGAATACGCCAGCTTTCAACAAGTTCAATTTAATGATCGGGAGCGGAGTCAACAGTTCATCCGCTGTGGCAACAAATAAATCTTCCTCGACAGCATTGGCATTGTGACCATGACTAGGCATCAGAGCGGAAATGACATTCGGTTTCTCAGATGCATCAAAATCAAATTCCTTTGCATCTATAAGGTCTTGAATTTTGTTCTTCAGAGCCCAACAGTTGTTAGTGTCGTACCCTAGACTTTCAGAATGGTATGCGCATCTGGCATTTGGGTGATAATGAGGGGACGCAGTATTGGGATTCTTTGGGGCCTCTTTTAAAGTTTCCAAATTCAATTTCAGAATATGTGGTAGAACCTGGTCTAGAGTGATATTAATCCTGGTGAATTGTCGGACTGGACTTTCCGCCCTTGGCTGGTTATTTCTTGGCTGGTCAGATGCAGGCTTTGGGATCATAATAGCCCCCACCACTGATCGGCGGTCAGTTCTTCCTTGATTCCTTTGTGAATAAACAACAGATACTTCCTTCTTCCCATTGAAAGGTTTTCTCATAGCTATAGAGGCAGACGTGTCCTTATGAATATTTCCGCTTTTTATACCAGCTTCCACCCTCTCACCGGTTAAAATCAACTCAGTAAACCCAGCGGATGAGCTTTCAATCAAATGGTTGAAGAAAGGGCCTTATAGAGTGCCCAAGAACATATCCACCAACTCCCTTTCAGACATAGGGGGTTGCACTCTTCCAGCTAGATCTCTCCACTTTTGCGCGTAATATTTGAAACCCTCATTTAAAGCCATAGCCATACCCTGAAGTTGAGTACGGGTAGGCGCCAAATCTGCATTATACTGGTATTGTTTATAGAAAGATGCGGCAAGTTCTTCCCAGTTGTGGACGTCGGCCCTTTCCAATTGGTAAAACCAATCGAGTTGTGTTTCGGATAAACTATCTTAGAAGAAATGGACCCACAAGTCTTTGTCGGTGGAGTGCGAATGAATCTTCCTGACATATGATCGGAGGTGCATTTTAGGACACGGCACTCCATCATATTTTTCAAATAATGGCACTTTAAACTTTAGTGGGATCACAATTCCTGAAACTAACCCCAATTCTTCAAAATCTAGACCCGATACTCTCTGTATTTCCATAGCAGTTAAACGCTCTTCCAGGTGTCTGTACTTATCATCATCCGGAGGGTACTGTTCTTCAGAGTAGTCTTCCTCTTCCTCCTCTTCTTCAGAGTCTGACGGAACTACCGTTTCTTTTGCTTTTCTTTCCCCTTCATCAGATGTTGCTGGAAAATCTAAGGTCCTTCTAGATTGTCCTTGAAACCTTCTTCCCATGATTACCACACCAGTTGGTTTCTTCTCTTTCTTCTTTTTCTCTTTCTCTTTTGCCAGCAGAGTCTTCAGCTCCTCCTGCCCCTTGGCTAAGGTCATGAGTAATTGTTGAAATTGTGTGTTTTGAGCTTGAAGGTCTTTGACCGTCTGTTTGAGATCCATCTTACTGAAATAAACAGTAGAGAGATGAGTAAACTTGTTACAAAGACCTGTTTATGTTTATGATGAATGATATGTATACATGCAACGCTTTTTAGGATTTAAAAATTCAAATTTGTTTTAAACAAAAAGAAACACACGTTATATTAATAAGATAGAATTTGAGTACATCAATGCCCCTTGGGCAAAATAATACAAAATTCTAAGATAAAAAATATTGCGCATCCTCTTTGGTGTAATGTAGGTATTTAGAGTCTGATCCTCATGAAGTAGCCTAGTGAGTTCCAAAACCTTCTTCTCACTTGCGTAGAATTTGGCTTCGAAAGTATCACGCTCTCCTTTGAGCTGTACCCAATCCCTTTGTAGGTCTTCGAGTGATGTGGGCATGTCAGGATGTAGGATAGTGTATGGAACTTCTCCCTTCTTGACAGGCTCAATAATCACTGGGAGAATGGAAGGATAAGGCATCATAAGACTTTGAGCGCGGGTTCGTACCCACTTGAGGTAAGGCTCAAGAGGGATGGAAATTCTTGTGTCCCAAAGTCTTGCTATCCACCTTGTTTAGCATCCTCCAAGCTCGGATGAATCTCTGGCGAAGTCCTTGATCGTCGTTGTCGTAGTCGAACACCAAGCCTTGAATCAGCATATCATGTGGGTCGTCCCTTCGGGCATAACCAAATTGTCTTAGAGCTAAGCATGGGTTGTAGGTGATGCCTCCCCTAATGCCAAGTAGAGGGAAATTAGGGAATTCCCCATAACGGTCAACAATGATAACAATCTCTTTAGATCGGGAACACCAATGAATATCTGAATGTTTGAGCGTCATTAACCTTTTTGACCACCTTAATCCTTGCTCATTCTTTAAGACTGATTAGGGAAGATGAGAAATAAACCATCTTGCCAATAGAGGAGTGCAACACATAAGAACACCTCTTTTCCTCATTGTACGAGTGTGAAAAGAGTGAAAGATATCCCTAAGCAATGTAGGCACCGGGTTGCATGACATGAAGATTTTGACAGCACTCACATCTATGAGTTGGTCAGGATTAAGGAACAAGACCATCCCATAGATAAGAAGAGCCACAATCTCCTCAAAAGCTTGAAAGTCTAGGGAATTCCAACAGCTTTGGGCTTTCTCAAACATAAACTTTGCTAAAAAGCCTTTGACACCACTTCTAGTTTCCCAATGAGTTGTGACATCAAATGAGTGCAAGTGCAGGGCTTGAGCAATCTCTTCTGGCTTTGGATCTCTTTCCGTACCATTGAAAGGTAGTTGATTGAGAATAGGAATCCTCCAAATTTGAGAGAATTCTTCCAAAGTGGGCACAAGTTGATAGTCAGGAAATGTGAAGCAATGATGCAAAGGGTCAAAGAACTGGAAGAGAACCTTCATCATATCCTCCTCTGTGTTGGAGGTGACCAAGTTGAGTAGACGAACATGTCTCTCGGTGAATGGAGAGTTTTAAGGGATCCTTGAAGCTAGCTCCTTGAGTTGTGGAGGAATTCTTACAAGGTTGATTTGGATAGTTTTCCTGCGAAGTGAATCCATAACCTACAAAACAAGAACAAAGATGAATCTCCAAAATCCTTGAAATGGTTATTGAATGCATATGATGTTCATGATGTCCATGATGTTATGCACAAGTATGTATATACAAGCAAAACAAACAAGTTCTTAGTTTAGGCTTGCATGGGGTTTTATAGGTAAGTACCCTCTTGAAGTTTAGTTGGCTCAACATGTCCTAACAATAGTAACCGGGTTCTAAGGAGCTAAATATCACTGGGTTGCTTCATTGGTCATTGTTTCAGCTCAAGCCTCTTTAATGGCGACCGAAATATCCCAAGAAACCAACCTTCAATGAGTGTAGTATCGAGTATCTACCAACTTCGGACTACACCAAAGTCGGTCATCTCACTATATCCTAAAGGCCAAGTTGGTCAAGTAAAGGGTTCTAGAATTTCATTAGTGCTTCACGACATCGCTCAGCGGCCCTGTATTCTCTTTGATTGACTCAAAGGCTACCGGTACCCACAAATATGTCACACTAACATAGCTATTGCTTAGACTATGTCGGTATACCCCGCACAGTTTCCACAACGTATTGCTATTTACATATAATGTTTCCCAAATCCGGGTGGAGGATTTAAACCCAAACAAAGAACCATAATGTAAAGCAAACAAGTCAAACAGATGTAAGAAAATAATTGTGATCTAAACCCTAAGGTAACCCCACTTTTATAAAAATCCCCAGCAGAGTCGCCAGTTCTGTGATACGGTGGGAGAACTGACTTGAGGTTTTGCGTTTTATCGTAAATGTCACGGTTAGTAAGAGTCGCCACCGACTTTTCTTTTATCCAAAAGGAAAGGTAAAAAAGCACAGGAAAGACCTTTGAGATGTTTTCTTGAGTTTGTGGGTAGATTATGAAAAGGGAAAGTGCTAGCACTCTTTTCATCTATGGTTTTCCATGGGCTCTTAGTTACTAGCTTAGATCACTTGCTTTGGTTTGTTTGGTGTGGTTTTGAAAGTATTTTGTAAAAGAGGCCATTCGTTTAGGCAATCTTTGTAATGATTCTCGTTCGTAAGAATGTATACAAAGATGTTTGTTTTTAGAAAAAAATTTCAATATTTGTATGATGTTTTTGAAATGTGTGTGTTTTTGTTTTGAAAATAGCAAGGATTTTGCTTGAAATAGAGCAAGTAATTAGAAGCTATCTACCTACTCAAATTTGTTTCTGATGTATTTTCTATTCCTTTGACATTGTTGGCTTACCATTGATTTGGTAAGCAACCCTATCTTTGGATGTAAACGGGACGGGCGTGGGTCATTGTATAGACATGATTAGCAATGTTTGCAAAGTATATTAGCATTTTTGAGGGACCAATATCATTTTGTAAGGCAACTTTTGAATAGCGTCATCGAGGGACTATGATCTTAAATTTGTTTTGTTTTGCCAAGATACTTCGCATGCGTAATATGGCCATTTTTGTTTTAGGCAACCAAGTGGGAGAAACCCTAAGGGTGCTTGTGTGCAAAGTGTATCATTTTCATGCTTTGATTTTGTCTTGTATATAGGGTGTTCTATTTTTCTTTATTTGGTTCTTGTCGTACAAACCCTAATTACTAATCATGGCATATATAGCGATAAATTGCGTAATGTAAATATACTAAGCTATTACAACAATTTTATGGGAGGGGGGAATACAAGTTTGAATGGGGATTTGCACAAATATAAAGCTAAATACATTATTACAACCAAATCGAATTTGTACGAATTTAAGATAAATACAAAACAATTTTTAAAATGTAATGCAATTTAATGTACATGTAAAGAGATTTTTTTGATGTCTTATTTTCATGTAAAAGAATGTTTAATCTAACCCTAAAAATATAAGTAAAAATATTTAATTTTTTGAAAGGGGTTTAACCCTAATTTTTAATTAAAAGAAAATAAAGTTTATATATTATTATTTTGTGCATTTTTCTTGTATAAAATAATAAATAATATTGTATATAAATATTAAAATTAAATATATGCAAAAATAAGTATTTATAAGTATGAAATGAAAAATAAATTAAACTAAATGTATTTAATCATATTTATAAGTTTATTAAGAAAATAAATGATATCCTATTAAAATAAAAATATATTTTTATGTGAGAAATAATAAAAAAAATAAAATAAAAGTGTAATGTTATTAATTTATATTTTTTGGATTTTTATATATTAGGGAAAATATTTAATATGCAAAATATGAACATAAAACAAAATAAAAATAAAAAATATGATAGTTAGTAAGGGGGGGGGGGGGGGGGGGGTGATGAAGCAGATTTGGGGTAATGCTAGCAAAAACACTGGCCCAGGAAGCTAAGCCCAGTCTTTAGGGAAAATTTTGTGAATCAAAGTTGTAGTTTTCATGGAGGTCTGCAACTTTCATGTTGGGGACTTTCCTTGAATCAATATGCATCATGGTGAAAAAGTGTAAAGTTGAGAAAAAATAAGAAAATTTTTATACTTCGAAAATTTCTAAGTTATGCAAATTTTCAAATTCAAACCCTAATTTTAAAATTTAGTTTTCTTGGTGAACAAGTTTCACCTTTTGACATGTCTTGATGAATTATGACTCTTGGTACTTGATTTTGACTAAAAATTCAAAGTTTGACTTTTCAGTATACAGTTGACTTTTGATCAATTGATTGCAAATTTCATCTGTCAATCCAATGAATTTGAGAAGTTTTGAACCATGTAATTAAGTCAATATGATGCCATTGAATCCTTGAAATAATTCTTGAACTCAATTGGTCATTGGGTAGGTTAAAAATCAGAAATTGCCTTTTCTCAGTCAAAACCCTAATTTTGACCAATTTGCCCTTTTGATGATTTGATCAAATTTCTTGAGGAGTTGTAATCCAAACTTTATAAAATGGTACATATGAGTCTAAAATGTTGATGTGGATTAAAAATTATGAATTTTGACTGTAAATTGGCCATGGTTGACTTTTCCTCAATACAACTGATTTTTAGGTCAACTGTCCAATTGACTGATCAAAAATGTGGTTCAAGGCTTGAAACTTACCATGAGCAATCTTAGGGGTCCAAAATGATGTATGAAAGTCACATGAAGCATTGATGGTCCAAATATCCTTGTGCAAACTCAAACCCTAATTTTGGGTTATCAGTGCAAGATGAGATATCTTGAGCTGGCCAAACCCTAATCTTGTCTTGAGTCAAAGAAGTCTTGTGAGAAAAGTCTTGATAAATGAGAGGGAAAATTTTGGGGTACAACAGACACAATCTCATTTATTTTGAGAACATCATTACACCATGCATTGCATACATCATGGCATTTCATAAAACTAACATTTCATCTTTTTCAGGAAAGATCAATCAACAGAAAATTATCATCAAATTTTCAACAAGTCAATTACAGATCAATTCCCAAGAAAGGATTGGTCAAATAGCTACACAACAGATGTTTCTTTCAGACTCCTGCCGGTTCAGTTTAAATATCTCAACAATTTATTCTGATTCTTTTCCCGCAGCTGTCTTCTCTGGTTCAGATAAATCTCTCAATGATTTCTTCTGATTCTTCTCCAGATCCCTGTCGGTTCAGATAAATCTCTCAACCATTTATTCTGATTCTTCCCCACGGACGCTTTCTATGGTTCAGATAAATCACACAAAGATTTACTCTGATTCTTTCCAGTTAAAGAATATTCAAGATCTCTTTTGGTTAAGTTTAAACCCCTCAGCGGTTTATCCTGATACTTTCCAAAGGAACGTTTTGGGTTCAGATAAATCTCTCAACGATTTATTTTGATTCCTTCCCGCAGACGCTTTCTCTGGTTCAGATGAATCACACAAAGATTTACTCTGATTCTTTCCAGTTAAAGAATATTCAAGATCTCTTTTGGTTTAGTTTAAACCCCTCAACGGTTTATCCTGATACTTTCCATAGGAACATTTTGGGTTCAAATAAATCTCTCAATGATTTATTTTGATTCTTTCCCGCAGGAACTTTCTCTGGTTCAGATAAATCACACAAAGATTTATTCTGATTCTTCTCAGTCAAACAACATACAAGAATTCTTCTGGTTCAGATAAGTCGCTCCAAAGATTTATTCTGATTCTTTTCCAATTGAAATCAAGTTCATACTTAGTACATTCTCTATCAACAATCACCTTTGGATGGCATCTACAAGCCCATCTCCGGTAAACATCCATCATTCCTCTAAATGGCATCTATAAGCCCATTCTCATTTCATCTTCAAGTGCAAATTTCGGGGCACTCTAGTGTCCAATCATCTTCCACCTTCAAGTCACGAATGGCGGATCCGCCAATCTAACTCTCCAGGTTTATGAAGATTGAACAGGGGAAGCTGTTGTACCCTAAAATTTTCCCTCTCATTTATCAAATATTTTCTCACAAGATCTCCTTTGATTCAAGACTGCACAAGGTTTTATCAGCTCAAGACACCTCCTTAAGCAATGATAACTGAAATTAGGGTTTGAGATTGCACAAGGATAATTTCACTTTTAATGCCTCATATGAGTTTCATGGATCATTATGGACTCCCAAGATTACTCATGTCAAGTTTCAAGTCTTGGATCACATTTTTGCTCAGTCAACTGAGCAGTTGACCTAAAAATCAGTTGTATTGGGGGAAAAGTCAATTGTGGCCAATTTACAGTCAAAATTCATAATTGTTTATCCATATAAACATTATAAACTCATATGTATCATTTGATCAAGTTTAGACCACAATTCCTCAAGAAATTTGATCAAATCATCAAAAGGGCAAAATGGTCAAAATTAGGGTTTTGACTGAGAAAGGGCAATTTCTGATTTTTGACCTAGCAAATGGTTAATTGGTTTGAGGCATAATCTCAAGAGTTCAATTGCATCATTTTAACCTAATGGCATGTCTCAAAACATTTCTCAAGGTCATTTGATTGATAGTTGATTTTCAGTCAACTGTATACTGAAAAGTCAAACTTTGACTTTTTGGTCAAAATCAAGTGCCAAGGATCACAATTAATCAAAACATGTCAAAATAGGAAACTTTTTCATCAAGAAATAAAAAATTCAAGATTTCATTTTGAAAAGTCAAAGTTTTCAAACTTAGAAATTTTTCTAAGTGTTGAAAACTTCATATTTTTTCACAACTTTGAGCCAATTTTTCATCATGATGCAAGATGATTCAAAAGAAACTTTCAACATGAAAGTTGTAGATCTCCATGATATCTAAAACATTTCTTTACACAAATTCTCCTAGAAATGCTTGGATCTCAAGTTATTAATCCATGAAGTCATAGTCATGAAACTAAAACACTTAGTGAAATTTTGAGCATTTTAGATCAGGATTTTGACCTAACTTCTGACCCAAGTTTCACATAGTTCCATTTGGATTTTGCAAAAGTGATTCAAAGAGGTGTTGTAGAGCATATTATAAGCTTTCCAAAATGTTCAAGAACTCCTTGAGATCATTTGTGAGAAAGGAGAATCGAAGGTCAAAAGTTGGGGTTTCAAGTTGTTTTACAAGGAAAATTTTGTGATGAACAAAATTCAAATCTCAAACCTATGTTGCACAATCTTGCTTTGCATGCCTCTAAACCTCAAGATCTCTCCCTAATCATAAAATTACACTTGGTTTTGAGCTATTATCCATTTGATTCAAGCTTTATCCAAGATAATTTTCCATTAATGGCACAAAGGCACCATTGTCATTTACATAAAGCAAGCTTTATGCAAAGTCAACATGCATTGAGCTTTGCACTTGTTCATTCTGCACAAACTTCCTCTACAAAGTCAGGTAAGCAAGTTTAAAGTTGGTAATAACTCTAGATAGCTTTGTACTATGCATTGAAACCCTGTTTGTCAACCTTACTTCAAAAACAAGCCAAGAAGCAAAAACATGTGATCTTGTACTTCTGACCACCTCAAGTATCCAAACATATTCCATACATAAACACAAGTCATTTACAAGAAAACGGATGCATGCTCAAGCCCTGAAACCCCCTAAAGCATGGAACCGCCAAAAACATCTCAAAACTTTCCACTTCTGATTTTTGAATCCACTCTAAATTTGCTCGTGCGTTTCTTGGACTTTTACTTTCAAAAGCTTCTAAATAACATATACAAACAATTCCAACACCTGCAACATGACTGTAACACCTCCATCATGATCCACCATTTTCAAAAACAGCACCTTTCACCTTGACTTCTCCAAAACTCCTCATCCACTTTCAGCTCAATCCAAGCATCACATTAGCTTCCTGGGACCTTGAGGAAGCTAATCTAATCACTGGAACTCATCAAAAGCTGCTCAAACTCAAAACACGATACCCTCTTGCAAGGTGAGTTTTCTGACTTTTCAACTCTTCATACAAGCATCATTAATGGTTTATTTGTGAATAAGAAATGTAGATATCATTGTCCGGGAGCTAACCATATCCTTAGATTTCATTATTGTTGTTTGAGTAATTAGAATTTTGAATCTGAACCTCTGAAAATAATTAGGTCAGGATTTGGTACTTTCAAAAATTCTCATTCATATTTGATTTATAGTTTATGATATTCATATGATCGGATTTGTATGGAAAAATGGAACAACTTTCATGTTTGCATTTTCCATTTTTGTTTAGAAATGGTGAAGTTACAGGTGGTCTGGGTGGAGGTTGAAGATGAAGTGTATTCATGACTCATTTTGTATTATATATTTATCATTTCAGTTATATTAACGGATGTATAGCCACCCCAGTGGTAAGGCAGCGCACTGGTAACCAAGAGGTCATGAGTTCAACACCTAACGCGCTGCCTTTTGCATTTTTCCACATTTTTTGCCATTTCTCCTTTCAGGTAGCGTTTGGGCCAGCAAAACCTTTGGCCTGACTTTTTCTTAACATTACCTCCCAAATTCAATTTTAACCTCCCTGGCTTTATTATTTTTATTTTATTTTTATTTTATCTTTTATTATTATTATTATTATTATTATTATTATTATTATTATTATTATTATTATTATTATTATTATTATTATTATTAATTTCATTAATAAAAATCCAAAAAATATTTATATTTTTATTATTTATATTTATTTAGTTTTTTTTTTATAAAAACTAAAAGAACACAAAAACATTTTTCATTTAATAAATTAATTTCTTTTCAATAAATATTTAGACTAGGGTTTGACTATAATATTATTTTCTTGTAAATAAAATTAATTTAGGGTTTAGGTTTATTTTAATTAATTAATTCTCATTTGTATTTTCATTAAGATAAAAACTTTCATAAGAAAAACCCTAAAAAATACTTTTTTTAACTTAATCTTAATTTTCTTATTTTTAGTTAATTATTTTTATTTTTAGTTAACTAGGTCAAAAAACCCTTTTCATGAAAATCAAACAAAAAAAATCACATTTCTTCTTACATTTTATATTCTTGCATTTTTATCTTTATTTTTGTACATTTATTCAAATTCAATATAGTTGTAATAATTATTTAGATTTAATTTCTTGCAATTCCCCATTTGTAATTTGTACACCCCCTCCCCTAAATGATGTAATAGCTTAGTATTTTTATTTTTCCTCAATTTTAATGTTTTATATACAAATGCTAGTAATTAGGGTTTTGTTTGGAAAGATTAAAACCAACAAATAGAAAAACCTAATCAAAGACAAATCAAGCATGTAAATTAGTACACTTGCACACAAACACCCTTAGAGTAAATCCACTTGGTTGCCTTATAAAAATGGCCATATTATGCATGTGATGTATCTTAGCAAAAACAAGCAAAAAATACAAGATCATAGTCCCTCGATGACGCTATCCATGTTTCCTTTCAAAATGATCTTAGTCCCTAAAGAAAATGCTAAGATATCTTACAACATTGCTAATCATGGTTATACAATGACCCACGCCTGTCCCTTTTACATCCAAAGATAGGGTTACTTACCAAATCAATGGTAAGATAACAATGCAAAGGAAAGAGGAAATAAACATGAAAGACTTTTGAGTAGGTAGATTATTCCTAGTTGCTTGCTCAATTTCAAAACCAAAACATCCTTGTTATTTTCAAAAAAAATACCAACACTTTCAAAAACATCTTTTCAAACTTGAAAACATTTTCAAAAGATCAACACTTTGTATACATTCTTATGAACGAGAATCATTACAAAGTTTGCCTAAACGATGGCACCTTTACAAAATACTTTCAAAAAACTACACGAAGCACATTTTCAAACAAAAGCAAGTGATCTAGCAAGTAACTAAGAGCCCATGGAAAACCATGGATGAAAAGGGTGCTAATACCTTCCCTTTTCATAATCTACCCCCCGAACTCAAGAAAACATCTCAAAGGTCTTTCCTGTTCTTTTCAGCCTTTCCTTTTGGATAAAAGAAAAGTCGGTGGTGACTCTTGCTAAACCGCAACATTTACAATCAAACGCAAAACAACCAAGTCAATTCTCCCACCGCGTTACACTAAGCAAGTTGTAACTCACTCTCAAAGCGCTATTGGATTCATAAGTCAATTAGATAAAGAATTTGAATTAAAAAAAATATTTTTAAGCAAGATAGATGCTCTTATATTCCATATCTTCTTCATAACCTGCAACTTAAAGAGACAAGATAGAATTTCTCCTTCCTTTAATCATTTATTTTTAGACCTTGGAAATAATTGAGACGCTTTGATTCTTAACAAGAATCATAGCTTCGATATATATAGACCTCAACCTATCCTCTAACTCAGAATGTTGGATGACACTTTAATCCTATTAAAAGTTTTGAAGTATTTCAAGAACTATAAGCGGTTAACACGTGGTGTAACCTGTTAAAAGACATAAAAAAAGGTTAAATAAAATGTAGAAAAGTGTTTTTAGATTTAGCATAATAAATTATGCATTTGCAGTAACCGGTTAAACTTGATGGTATTTTTCAATCTTTTGTCAATTGAAACTGGCTATAGGTTTGTGTTAACCGGCTATAGCTCAGAGTTTTTGACTTTTCTGACTTTTGACTTGATGTTTTTGTATCCCAATCACTTTTTAATTTTGTATAAATGCCTTGGAGGCATCCTCATCAATATTAATGCAAAATAAGATTTACACCCTCAATTATCTCTCTTTAACCCTCTTCTACCTCTCACTATCTCTTTCTCCACAAACTCAAAATTTCCATTGTTTACCAATTATGTGATTGAATATTTTAACATTTGATATCAGAGCTCAGTTCTGATCCACAAACATCTAGCGTGCAACATGAATTTTGTCTCCAATGATAGATTCCCAACAAACCTATAAATCATTGATGCGAATAATTACAACAAATGATGAAACCAAATGAATGTGTTGTTTGGCTACTAAGATGTTCTTGAAGTGATCAAAAATGAGGTGAATCCCCTTGTCATAGATGCAACATATGCACAACGAGCACCACATAAGGAAGAAAACAAGAAAGATTACAAGGAGTTGTTTTTTATTCATCAATGTGTGGATGATGACAACTTTGAGAAAGTTGGTGATTGCGAATCATTGAAACAAGCGTGGAAAATCATGAAAAAGGCATATGCAAGGGCTGATAAGGAAAATATGGTGAGGTTACAAACTTACAAGCGTCAATTTGAATTGATTCAAATGGAGAAAAAGGAAACGATCAATGATTACGTGACAAGAAATACTCGATTAGTGAATAAAAAAAGTAATGTGGAGAAACTATTTCTTAGTTGAATATTATGTCGAAGATCTTGCGTTCTTTGACGACAAGATTTGGCAGCATTGTAGTAGTGATTAAGGAGTCGAAGTATCATGCGACATTGAGCAAATATGAGCTTAAAATCTCTCTTGAGGCTCATTAGCAAAGGTTGGAAAATAGAAATACGGCAAGGCAGAGACGGAGATCGCTTTGTGAGCTCGGTTCAATGAGAAGAACAAGAAGTCAAAAGAAAAATGGCCTATGAAGAGTATAGGGAATTTTTTAGAGTTTTGGTGAAAATGAGTCACAAAATTTAAAGAATTAGACTCGTCAAAAAGGTGAGAGAAGTTCCAGCAAAAATGGTGGTCAAGGAAATTTTAGAGGTGAAAGAGTAAAGTATGACAAGAGCAAGGCACATGCTACAATTGTCATAAGTTATGTCATTTTGCAAGAGACTGCAACATGAACAAGATGGAATATCAAGGAGATGAATCCAAGGTTGCAATAGAATAGGTTGATAAAGATAACACACTCTTAGTCATGATCATGAAAGGTGAATGATGCAGCAGCAGGCTGTGGGACAACAGCAGCAGGCTGCGGGACAACAACGACAGTACTTCCGGAAACACTGTAGAATCGTATACAGAAGAAAATATTATGGTGATTGTGTGAGAAGGAGTCAAATAATGCAAGGAATGCTATTTGGATTTCGGTTGTTCTGCGCATTTGACAGAAAGAAACGATTGGTTTGTCAAAATCAACCAAACCATGAAGAACAAAGTGAAATTCGTAGATGACACCACTTTAGCGACCAATGGGATCAGTGATGTTTTAATCATGAAAATGAATGATGGATATTCCTTTATCAAAGATGTATTGTAGATTCTAGGAATTAAATGTTACCTTGTAAGTATTATCCAATTTCTTGAGAAGTGTTACAAGGTTCGCATGGAAGACAAGACGTTACGCGTTATAGACTTAAATATGGTTTTGGTCCTTAAATATCCCATAGATGTGAATAGAACTTTCAAGACTTGGTTTAAGGTTATGGAGCATAGGTGTCTTGCTACAGCGGAAAGTTAAGAAGACTGGATGTGGCACTACTATCTTGGGCATCTTAACTTTCGAGATCTCAATACATTGCAAAAGAACAGAATGGTATCCGGGTTGTCATTCATCAACATACCAGTTGATATTTGTGAAGAGTGTGTGCAAGAGAAGAAACATAAGGGTAAATTCTGAAAATATGCAGGTTGTAGAACCATGCACCATATTGAAGTGGTGTATTCTGATGTGTGTGGGTCGATGTAAGTTGATTCAGTTGGTGGAAATAGGTATTTTATCACTTTTATCGATGATTATAGTAGAAAGCTATAGACATACCTAATCAAGTGAAAGAATAAGGTAATTGAAGTGTTAAAGAAGTTCAAGTCCATGGTTGAGCGGAAAAGCGTTGATGTAAAATAATATTCTCACCTTCAATTATCTCTCTCCCTCTCTCTCTAACTCTCTTTTATCTCTCAGTATCTTTTTCTCCACATACTAAAAGTCTACATTGTTTACCAATTGAGTGATTGAATGTCCAACAAATCCACGTTTAAATCCAAAATATTAATCTTATTTCTTAAAGTATCAATATGATGGATCAGGTTACCAAAAAATTGTGTATTCCAAACTTTCAACACACCTTTCATAAACCTAACCTTCTCTTTTAAAACAAAAATCTCGCGGCCCACCGAATTAGAATTGCCCATGTTAAAATGAACTACCTCACTGTAGTTGTTACAAGCCTACCAATAGTTATTGAATCTAAAAGGTTTTGGATCCTATAACTGATTAGAATAATGGAACAATGATCGAAGATATTTCTAGAGAGAGACCATTGACACATTGACCCCCCCCCCCCCCCCCCCAAGTCTTAAACAAGACTTTTGACACCATTATCCTATAAATTATACTAGCAACTCCTCCATTAAGATGGAACCAGATAAATTTCTTCCTATGAGAGGAAGATCAATAAGATCTATCTGGGAGATAAAATTTGATAACTTAAGATAATCGATTGTCATTTCAAGATGAGAGTGACCATCATCATTAATTTTGTCGGCAAATGAACTGATAAAATTAAAATCTTTAAGAACATAGGAGAATATCATCCCACGTTCCTATTTTATCAAGCAGAGAACATTTAGAGTATACATTGACAACAAAAAATAGTTTTAAAAACACCACACTCGAGACAAACACGAAAAAAAACTCATTCTAGAGAAGGAGAACTTAAAAATCTCTTTCAAACCATACCAAATAAACAAAAGGTCATCACTAATACCAATAGTGGGAAAAAAACTCCACTCACATAGCAAAGTTCCCCAAGACAATAGACATGGCAACAGAGACGGTTTCTCCGCCACGCCCCCGGTCCTACACACATAAAAAAATTAAATTTTTTTCATAATAATAAAAAGTAATAACTAAAGTAAATATTGATCATTTTAATAATTATGATAATATTTAGTCATTATTATTTAATTTATTTAAAAAAAAAGAATAATAATTATAATAAATTTGATATTTTAAGATTAAAAGAAAGGTTAATGGATAATAAAATTACAAAAATAAAGATAATAATTAATTTTAATAGACGGGTGTGGGGTAGGAAAGGGTGTGGAGCGGGTACTAGAATCTCTCGTTCTCGCCTCCGCCCCATAATTAAAATTGAGTTTACTCCATACCCGTCGTGCCTCCAATTTAATCGGCTTTTCCTGTTTGATTTGTGGCGGGAGAGACAAAATTCGATCAAGTCTGGATTTTTTGTCATGCCTATAAAAAACACCAAATAAACACTAATCTAACTATGTTTAATCTTTTGAATAACATCAAAATCTAATAATGTTTGGAAGAAATAAACTCTCTAAAGTTTTTAACTTTTCTCCAAAAACCTCACGCATTAAAGAATTCGATCAACACAATGTTAATAATCCTGAAAATATGCTTTTAAGTGAACCTTGTTTAAGCGATGAAATTGGGATTATATTTATATTACAGCACATTAATATACTTCTATAAAGGAAAAAATAGTATAAAATTTTCAAACAAATAAAAAAATAATTCAAAATGCTAGAAACTAACTAGCTACGATAAATATTTTTCTCTAAATTGTAGGTTTTTAATAATGATCATGTGATTACAAATTTTAGGTTTTGTTGAGGAAAAACAAATAATTCAAGTATTGTAACTGGTTAATATGGGTGTAACCGGTTACAGCGGATGGAAAAATACTTTTACAGGTTAAAAAAATTGGTTTTAAATTGTGTTAACCGGTTAACCAAACGCGTTAACCGGTTACATTTCATATTGTATTTTCTCTTGTGTGTGTGTAATCGGTTAATCGTTTGTGTTAATCAGTTACGAGCCTGACTTTTAGCTTTTTCTTCTATTTTAGTGAGGTGTTTTAAGTCTCAATCATTGTATAACACTTGCATAAATGCCTTGAAGGCATCCTCATCTTAAATTAATGAAATTGTTCATCTTCACCCTTAATTATCTCTCTCACTAATTTTCTCTTCTCAATCATTATCTTCTTCTCCACATACTCTAAACTTCCATTGTTTACCAATTCTGTGATTGCATGTTCCAACATTTGGCATCAAGAACCTGGTTCTGATCCATAAACATCTGATGTGCAACATGAATACTGCCTACAATGATAGAGTATCTACAAACCTACATATCTTAGAAGCTAAGAATTACGACAAATGGTGCAAGCGAATGAAGATGTTGTTTGGCTACCAAGATGTTCTTAAAGTGATCAAGAATGTGGTGAATCCCCTTGTCGAAGGTGCAAGGGATGTAGAAAAGGCTGCGTACAAGGAAGAAAAGAAGAAAGATTACAAAGTGATGTTCTTGATCCATCAATGTGTTAATGGTGACAACTTTAATAAAGTTTATGATTTCGGGTCGACAAAGGAAGCATGTGAAATCTTAGAAAATGCATATGTAGCGGCTAATAAGGTAAAAATGGAGAGGTTACAAACTTACAAACATAAATTTGAATTGATTCAAATGCAGGAGAAGGAGACAATCAACGATTATGTGATGCAGATTATGCAATTGGTTAATCAAATTAAGTCTAATGGAGAAACTGTTTCGGAGAAGAATGTTATGTCGAAGATCTTATGTTCTTTGATGATAAGAATTGACAACATCGTAGTGGAGATTGAAGATTCGAAGGATCATTCAATATTGAGCAAAGGAGACCTTCAAAGTTCTCTTAAGGCTCATGAGAATATGATCAATGAGAGAAGAAATGACAAGGCAAAGGCGAAGATCGATTTGCAAGCATGTATCAATGAGAAGAGCAAGTAGTCGAAAGGAAAATGACCCATGAAGAGTAAGGGGAATTTTCAGAATTTTGATAGAAAAAAGTCTCAAATTTAAAAATTCTACTTGTCAAAAGGGTGAGAGCAGATGCAAAATAAATTGGAGTCAAAGAAACTTTAAAGGTGAAGTCAAGAAGTCTGATAAGAGTAAGGCATAATGCTACAATTGTAAGAAGTTCAATCATTTCGCAAGAGAATGCAATGCGAAATAAAGGGAATCTCAAGGAGATGAATCTAAGGTTGATAAATAAGAAGTGGATAATGATAATACACTCTTAGTCATAATCACGGAACGTGAATGCAGCACCAGGCTGTCAGGCACCAACAACTGCAATTCCGGGAACGCTGTAGAAACATTTGCGAAAGAAAATGTTATGGTGACTGTGAGAGAAGGAGTACAATGTAGCAAATAATGGTACTTGAATTTTGGTTGTTATATGTATATGACGGGTAAGAAGAATTAGTTTATCAAAATCAATCAAGCCAAAAAAAAAAAGTGAAATTCGTGTATGACACCACTTTAGCGGCCAATTCGATCAGTGATGTTTTGATCATAAGAAGGGATGGTGGACATTCCTTGATAAAAGATGTATTATAAATTCTTGGAATCAAATGTAACCATCTAAGTATTGGAAAATTTCTTTATAAGGGTTACAAGATTTGCGTAGAAGACAATACTTAGCATGTTATGGATTCAAACATTGTTTTGGTCCTTAAAGCTCCTATGCATGCCAATAAAATTTTTAAGATTGACTAGAAGGTGATGGACCATAGGTGTCTTGCTACAACAACAAGTTTAGAATAGTAGTTGTGCCAATATTGTCTTGGGCATCTCTATTTTCGAGATTTCAATGTATTGCAAAAGAATAAAATGGTAATCGGGTTCCCATCCTTCAACATACCAGTTGATATTTGTGAAGATTGTATGCAAGCGAAGCAATGCAAGGGTAAATTTAGAAAGGATACAGGTTGTAGAACCAATCATCACCTTGAGATGGTGTATTTTGATGTGTGTGGGACGATGCAAGTTGACTCGTATGGGTGTAATAGGTATTTTGTCACTTTTATCGACAATTATAGTAGAAAGCTATGGACATGCCTAATCAAGAGAAATGATGAGGTATCTAAAGTGTTTAAGAAGTTCAAGTCCATGGTTGAACGACAAAGTGGTCACAAGCTCAAATTTCTCAAAATGGGTTGTGGAGGCGAGCATGTCTGAAACGACTTTGAGAAGTTTTGTGATAAAGTCGGGATAGTGCATGAGGTAGTACCACCCTATACACCACAGTAAAATAGTATTGCCGAGATGAAGAACTGATTTATTATGAACATGGTGAGAAGCATATTAAAGGGGAAGAACTTACCGAAAGAGTTGTGGAGAGAAGTGGTACCCACAACTTCCTATTTGTTGAATAGGTGTCCTACAAAGAAGATTGAGAAGATAACACTGGAAGAGGCATGGTCTGAATTCAAACCAAATCTAAACCATTTGAGTGGTTTTAGTTCCATGGCATATTAATATATTTTGAACCAACTTAGAAAGAAGTTGGATGACAAAGGAGAGATGATGATAATTGAAGGGTATCACTCCACGTGAGGTCGCAAGTTGTTTGATGTTGAAAATAGGAGGATTATGATCAATCGAGACATTATAATCGATGAATTAAAGTAGGTGGAGAAGCCTGTAACCAGTTACACTCTTTTGTTAATCAATTACATGCAGGGGTTAACCGGTTACAGGAAAACGTTAAGTAGTTACACACATGATTTTTCAAATTCTGGAGAAAACCAAACTGCAAAAGAACCCGCGTCGAAGCCAAAACTGATGAAAATGTGAGACGACCAACTAGGAAAAGAGGTTTTCCTAAAATACTCCAAGATTGTAAGATAAAGTGGGGATAATGCATGAGGTAGTACCACCCTATACACCACACCAAAACAGTGTTGCCAAGAGGAAAAACCGATTAATTATGAACATGGTGAAAAACATGTTAAAGTGGGAGAACTTTCTGAAGGAGTTGTGGGGAGAAGTGGTATCCACAACTGCCTATTTGTTGAATAAGTGTCCTACAAAGAAGATTGATAAGATAACATTGGAAGAGGCATGGTCTGATTTCAAAAAAAATCTAAACCATTCGAGAGTTTTTGGTTACGTGGCATATGAACATATTTTGGGCCAATTTAGAAAGAAGTTGGATGACAAAGAGGAGATGATGATACTTGTAGGATATCACCCCATTGGAGGTTACAAGTTATTTGATGTTGAAAATAGGAGAATTTCTATCATTCGAGAAATTATAATCGATGAATTGAAGTAGGTGGAACAACCTGTAATCGATTACACTTGGACGTTAATTGGTTACATGCAGGCTTTAACTGGTTACAGGAAAATGTTAACTAGTTACACGCATGATTTTTCAGATTCTGGAGAAAACTAAACTGCACAAGAGCCTGCGCCGAAGCCAGAACTGATGAAAATGTGAGACAACCCACTAGGAAAAGAGTTTTGCCTCAAATACTCCAAGATTGTGAGATATTTTGTGACAACGAAATCAATGATGATGGTAATTTTGTCCATTTTGAACTTATGGCCAAATTTGAACCTGTTAAGACGAAAGAGGCCTTGAGTGGTCAAAAGTGGATTTGTGCAATAAAGGAGGAGCTAGAATCGATTTAGAAAAATAGTACTTGGGATTTGGTTGATCTATCGGAAGGAAAGAAGTCGATTGATGTAAGATGGGTCTATAAGGTGAAGGAAATCCCAAAGGTAAAATAATAAAGTGTAAGGCTCGATTTTAGTTGCAAAGGGATTTTTGCAAAGAGAATGTATAGACTTTAATGAAGTATTTGTACAGGTTGCTAGAATCGAAACCATAAGGTTATTTATTAGCATTACGAAAATCAACAATTGTTATATCTATCAAATTGATGAGAAGTATTCATTTTGAATGATCCACTTGAAGAAGAAGTGTATGTAGAACAACCCCATGATATTGTTGTGAAAAGTCAAGAGGGAAAATTCTATAAGTTTTGAAAAATGCTATATAGTTTGAAGCAAGCTTCGAGATCTAGGAGCAAACAGATAGATGGTTTCCTAGTTGAGGTTGGCTTCAAGAAATGTGTGTTCGAGCATGGAGTTTATATGAAGAGAATTACAAATGAAGGGATCGTCATTATTTGTCTATACGTATATGATTTGTTGATCTCAAGCAACATCGAGAAGAGTATTTCTAAGTTTAAGAGTGAGCTTATGAAAGAATTAGAGATGGTCAACCTTGGTATCTTGACCTATTTCCTTGGCATTGAGTTCCTTAAGACAAAAAGGAGACTGCTTATGCATCAAAGAGTATATGCCCTTGAGATATTGAAGATCTGTGATAGGAAGCATTACAATACTGCCATTACACCAGCTGAAGCAATGTTGCAGCTATCCAAGAATGAAGAGGAGCAGAACATAGATCCAACTCAATATAGAAGGTTGATTGGATCATTATGTTACTTGTGAAATACGCGGTCAAATTTTGCGTTTAATGTCGGTATTAAAAGTAGATTCATGGAGAGACCAAAGGTCTCTCACTCGTCAGAAGTCAAGAGAATTCTGAGATACGTCAAAGGATATATTGGCTGCAGAATTCTCTTTCTGCAATGGATACAGGAAGAAAAGGCAATTTACTTGGTTTTATCGATTCCAATTGGTGTGGAGATAAAGATGATCACAAGTCTATAGTTGGATACATCTTTATATTCAGTGGAACACCAATCTCATGGTATTCGAAGAAGAAACCCGTAGTTGCACTCTCGTCTTGCAAGATCAGGTATATTATAGTTTTGTTACCTGTGTGCCAAGCTGTATGGCTAATAAATCTATTGAATGGGTTTGGCAGCAATGAGGGTGAGGTTGTCACACTCTTGATTGATAATGCTTTAGCCATTAGTTTTTCCAAGAATCCAATTGCACATGGGAGGAGCAAGCACATTGAGATGAGGTTTCACTACTTGAGGGAGCTTATTAGTGAAGGCAAGTTAAGATTGAGATATTGTAGAAGTGATGACCAAATTGCTTATTTATTGACTAAGAGAGTCATAAACAATGTGTTTAAGAGGTTAAAGATGAGCATTGTCATGTAAGACTTATAGCACTTGAATTCAGGTGGTGTGATAAGTAAAAACCAATAATTCAAGTGTTGATCGGTTAACACGAGGGTGTAACCTACAACTAATGGAAAATCATTTTTGCAGGTTGAAAAATTGGTTTTAAGTTGTGTTAACCGATTACAATTGATATTGTATTTTTCTATTGTGTGTTTGTGTAACCAGTTAATCATTTGTGTTAATCGGTTACGAGTCTGACTTTTAACTTTTTCTTATATTCTAGTGATGTGTTTTAGCTCTCAATCATTGTGTAACACTTGTATAAATGTCTTGGAGGCGTACTCATCTCAAATTAATAAAATTGTTCATTCTCACCCTCAATCATTTCTCTCAGTAATTTTCTTTTCTCCATCACTATCTTCATCTCCACATATTCTAAATTCTTTATTATTCACTGATTGTATATTTTACTATTATAAAATATACATACTAAACAACGTAAAATAAATAGTTTTCTAATGAGATGCAATGGTTTACGACAAATTCAAAATAAACATGACAAAAGAGGTATGTAAAGTTTTTAAAATTGATAGCCAAAAGAAAGTTGACTAGAATTATATATATATATATATATATATATATATATATATATATATATATATATATATATATATATATATATATATATATATATATATATATATATATATATATATATATATATATATATATATATATTCAAAAACCATGACGTGAAAAGATAAGGTGAATTATATGCATGGAAGCAAACATTGTTGGTTCCGATTCATAAACCATTTGCAACTGTACTATGTGAGAAATGAGGTTGGGCAGACAACGTATGCATGCGAACTTTCTAGTGCGACATGAATCCTTTCTATCAGTTTGATCTAAATTCAAGTGTTGTATACATAGATTATCAATTTGTAAAGGTATTTATAATTAGAGGTATTCCTATACAAGTATATCTCTTATATAAAATAACTATAAAGTGTAAAGAGACAAAATAAAAATATAGATAGTGATTTTTTAATTAGAGACTTAAGAATTAATCTATGTTGGATAATTTGAAAGAATCTCTAGAGGATAAGATTTTTTGTGGACAAGCATACAAGTCTCATTGTCTCTATCAATTGGTTCATTCCATAGTAGGTAGTATATCTTTATATAATTAGTGACACAGGCACGCAATATATTCATAATTTGACCAATGAAATGTATTATTAGTTTTTTTTTTTTTTTGAGATTTTAGATCGAACTTTAATATCTCAACGAGGATAGTTTTTTGGTTCCACTGAATTTAGGTATGTTATTGAAGTCTATTCATATATTGATGTTGAAGTCCTGCATGCTATAGTTGAAATATATTATAGTATATATAATAGTCGATAATGCTAGGTTTGTTAGCGCATCGAATTGGGCATGTTTGTTTAGTCCAATTGATTAAGTTAGCTTGTAGTCTAAGTTAGTTTAGTACTAATATAAATAGACTAGTTTTCTTAGATAGTTGAGAGGTTTATTGTTGTTATTCATTTGTAATCTGTAAACCCTGATAGAGAAAGTGAAAAAAAAAACAGTTACAACTAATCCTGATATTTCTTCTTCTCTATTCTCTCTCTCTTTCGTGAAACCAAATAGGGTTTTGTGTTTTTTCAAGAAACTCAATCTTTCTCATAGTTTTTGGTTTGTTCTTGGCGATGCTCCGACACAACAAAATGGTGCGGTGAGCGTGGAGAAGAAGATGTCGTAACGAAGTATGAAATTGATAAATTCAACGGTGTGAATGATTTTGATTTGTGGCGCTTGAAGCTGCAAGCTCTCCTGGTTCAGTAGGGTTTGCTGGAAGCGTTAAAGGGAGTCGCATCCATGGATGTTGCGCTAACGGAGAAGGAGAAAATGACGATAGTAGAGAAAGCCCACAATGCCATCGTATTGAGTCTTGGTGATAAGGTTCTCCAAAAGATTTTGAAGGAGAATACGACGACGAGTGTGTTGTCGAAACTCAAAAGTTTGTACATGACCATATCATTGGTCAATCGCCAATACCCGAAGAAAGCTTTGTATTCATTCAAGATGAGTGAAGACAAATTCTTGACTGAGTAGTTGGATATGTTCAACAAGATAATTCTTGATCTTGAAAAATCAATGTCAAGATCGATGATGAAGATCAAGTGTTGTTGTTGTGTGCTTTACCATGTTCTCATGCTCACTTCAAAAAAACTCTCTTGTATGGAAGAGATTCCTTGACCTTTGAAAATGTTCAATCCGTCTTATGCTCAAAGGACTTGAACGAGAGGAAAGAGCATAACCACCGTATGTTAGTGAAGGTTTGTCCGTTAAGGGAAATTTTTCAAAGGAAGATGGTAAGTTTTAAAAGAAAAATGGTAAAGGTCAGCAAAATTCTTATGGTGGTGATACTTCTGTAATTAGGTGTTATCACTATAAGAAGGAGGCTCACACATGAAAGGTGTGCCCTAATCGGTAGAACAATCATGGTGTGAAGGACAATGGTAACACGGCCATTGTGCAAGATGATTTTGAATCATCTGATGTTCTTTTAGTTTCGAGCAAAAATTCTTGCAAGGAGGGAATTATGGATTCAGGTTTCACTTGGCACATGACTCCAAAAAAAAGATATGTTTGAGGAATTTTGTGATCGAGATTGTGGATCAGTGTTGTTGGGAAATAACAAAGTCAGCAAAATTGCACGAATTGGATCTGTAAGATTCAAGCTCCATGATGAGTTAATAAAGTTATTGTATTATGTGAAGTATGTACCTGCACTAAAGAGAAATTTGATTTCTCTTGGTGAATTCGACAAGAAAGGATATGCTTTCAAAGGAGAGCAAGGTATCCTAAGGGTAATGAAGGGGTCGAAGGAAGTCTTGAGAGACATCAAAAGGAAGGCTTGTATATCCTTGAGGGTGAGGTTATAAGTGGTTCAACAGATGTGGTGTCTACAAAACCTGTGTCGAAGACTGAGTTATGGCACAAAAGAATTGGCCATGTCACCAAAAGATGCCTAGTCAAGTTATCGAAACTATATATATTATGTGGTCACAACATCGAAAAGCTAGTGTTTTGTGAACCTTGTGTGTTTGGTAAATCATGTAGGGTGAAGTTTAACAAAGGTAAACAAAGAACACATAGATCTATTGATTATATTCATCTTCAATTAGGCAGCAAGGCGATGAGACGTTCGAAGACATAAAGGCGATAACAGAGTTGGAACCCAGTGGGATTGTTCACATAGCTGTTTTGTTTCCTTTTTCAAATTGTAAACTCTATATTATTTGGCGGCGTCCTCTTACTAGGATGTCAGCCTCTTGTACAAAAACGCCTATTTACAGGCAAACTCAAAAATCAATACAAATTCACTTGTCCATACAAATTGCCATTGTTTTTCTTTTTTCTGTTTTGTTTTGCGAAGAACGTCCAATGTTCATTTTTGATATATGCATTTGACATTAAATTGCTAATTCATAAATATTTGCATATGAAACAAGAGATTGATTACAGGTGACATCAGAGACAGGGGCACTGTGAAGTTGTCTAATGCGGCCTGGTTGTTTTGTCCGCCAAGGTACCAAGGTGGGTTCAACTGAAGAATGTAGCCAGATCATCTCAAATTCCCCGCAGAGTAAAACAAGATTCAGCAATACTTTCCCCAAGCGGAGTTGATTCCCCGTCGATCCTGAAAAAGCACAGCATTCCCCGGCAGGTCTTAAAACTCATCCCCAGTAGATTCTGGAAGCTTATCCCCTGCAGAGTACGGACGTCTCTCCCGAGTTTTATTTAGAGTTATTTCCTCACAAGGACTTATAACTGGGTTATCCTCAGCTAAAAACCACGGAAGACCGCCCTCGGCAAAGTTCCTTCAATCCCCAGCGGAGTTTATCGTCATTATCCCCAGCGGAATCCATCATTAGAGTCCTCAACAGGCCTCGCATCAAACTTCGGCCAAATATCTCTTCCACAGAGCAATTCCCCGGCCGGTCGTCGAGGATTTATTTTCCTAAGACGAAATTACATCCATAAACACTTCACATTTTCATACATCTTGCTTACATACATGATGAAACGCATACAACACTATCTCATGTTGAACATCATGACACCATGCATATCATACATCATGACATTGCATACAACTTACGTTTTTGCCTTTTCAGGAAAAAGACAATCCCAAAAAAAAAAAAAAAAAAAACAATTACCTTCAACTGTCGCAATTCCAGATCCGATACCTGTATCTAGCCAGGGCACATCTGAGAGTGATCAGTTTCCAGACTCGATTCCTGTATCTAGCCAGGGCACGTCTGAAGAGTTCGAAGATTCGATTCCTGTATCCAGCCAGGGCACATCTATCAACTACAACAGCTCCAGATTCGAGTCCTGTATCCAGCCAGGGCATATTTGTTGACCACGTTTCCAGACTCGATTCCTGTATCTAGCCAGGGCACGTCTGAAGAGTTCGAAGATTCGATTCCTGTATCCAGCCGGGGCACATCTGTTAACGACTATTTCCAGATTCGACTCCTGTATCCAGCCAGGGCATATCTGTGAGCAACCAATTGTAGATTCAATACCTGTATCCAGCCAGGGCATATCTGCATAAGGAGACTGAGGATCAAACACCTGTAACAAGCCAGGAAAACATCCGTCTTTCTCAAATACACAAGTTCTCGCTAAGGAATCTCTTATGCAATCGACACTTCCAAATGGCATCTATAAGCCCATTCCCGACAAGGTTCTGTCACGTCTCCAGATGGCATCTATAAGCCCATCTCCCTATCTACTACCTCTCCAAATGGCATCTATAAGTCCATTCCTGACATCACATTGTTGAGACTCCAACATGCGAGTGCAAATTTCCGGGCACTCTAGTGTCCAATCTCCTTTTACCCTCGAGTCACGAAAGGCAAACTTGCCAATCTAACTCTTCAGGTTCAAGAAGATTGAACATGGGCAACTGTTGTACCCCAAAATTTGCCCTCCCATTTCCTCAACATTTTCTCATCACAAGAACTTTGAAGATTAAGATCCAGTTAGGGTTTCCTCTGCTCAAGACTTCCCCTTGCACTGTGGACTCAAATTAGGGTTTGTGTTTGCCTAAAGATGTTTTGACCTAAAATGCCTAAGATGAATTTCATGCTTCATATTGGACTCCCAAGTTTACCTATACCAAGTTTCAAGTCTTGATTCCAAGTTTTGCCCAGTCAATTGGACAGTTGACCTAGAAATCAGCTGTATTGGGGAAAAGTCAACTATGGCCAATTGATAGTCAAACCTCATGAAATTTGATCCACATCAACATTATGAACTCACATGAACCATTTGATCAAGTTTGGATCACAATTCCATAAGAAATTTGATCAAATCATCAAAAGGGCAAAATGGTCATTTTTAGGGTTTTGACTGCACAAAGGCAATTTTTGACTGTTTGACCTAGCCAATGGCAAACCAAGTTCACATATGGACTCAAGGACTCAATGAAATGGTCTTGAAACATTCATCAAGCTCAAAAGATCCCAAGTACACAAGATTGACAGTTGAATTTCCCAGTCAATTGATCAATTTTGACTGTATACTGAAAAGTCAAACTTTGACTTTTTGGTCAAAATCAAGAGTCAAGATTCATTTTTCATCAAAACTTGCTAAATTATGAAACTTGTTCACCAAGAAATCACAAAATGCAAATTAGGGTTTGAAAATGGAATTTTTCATAACTTAGAATTTTTCTAAGTTATGAAAAACCCTAATTTTTTCCCAACTTTGCCCCATCTTTTCACCAAGATCCATTTGGATTCAAACAAAAGTCAAAACATGAAAGTTGTAGCTTGTTGCATAATCTACAACTTTGATTCACAAAATTTTCTCATTTGAATCTTGTATCTCAAGTTACAATTTTTTGAATAAGGGCACTAAACCATTTTTAACTTAGTGAAATTTTAACCTATTTTGACAAGGTTTTCTACCCCACTTCAAGGCCACTTTTCATACCCTTCCACTTGGAATTTTAATTTTAATTTCAAAGATGGATTGTAGTACACATTCCAAGCTTTCCAAAATGTCCAAAAACTCATCAAACAACCTCATAACTTGAGAGATTCGAATTTCACAAGTTGGCAAAAATTCACTTTTGTTCTTCATCAAAACATGTTCATAACTTTGCAAATTTGAACTCAGCTTGCTTTATGCTTGATTACAGGTCCTTGAACCATTCCATACTCAATAATTTAATGCATATTCAATGTGTTAAGGCCATGTTCTTTGTGTTCTAACATTGCATAGTGGATTAATCCTAAACTAGATAAAGTGAACTTTCCATTTTTGAAAAGATTAGCTTTATGTCAATTTAGAAATCAAGAAGGTACAAGCAAAATCCTTTTGGCACAAGATTATGGGCAAATTGCTCTGATCAAGAGAGGCTTATGCAGCAGGATTAGAGGCCCCTACTGACCTAAAACACAAAGTGACCATTGCTTGCTTCATTTTCAAGTAACATTGCATAACTTGTACCATCTCTCATCTCAGCATAGAAACAAAACACAAAAGCTATCAAACACATTCAGAAGAACATATCCAAGCTAACACACGAGCCCTTTCCATCTAAAACACTCCCATTGCCCTAATCACCTTGAAACTGCACAAACAGGGGAACCCCTGCAGATTGAGTGCTATCTCTCAATCCCTTCGAGCATTCTTGTCCAAACCTGTTCCTCTACCTTCCTTACAACATATGCAAGCTAACCATGGCCTAAAACCTGACCTGTAATCCCCCTAACAGTTTCCACCATTTTCATTTTTTCCTTTTGCAGTTGAAGTTCCATAGCTTGATTCAGAAGCTCTCAAGACAAAGTAAGCATTGAAACAGCATCCTTGGACCTCAAGGAAGCTTTTCCAATCATTACATTGCACTGAAAGTTCCTCATTCTCCAGATAGAAGTTCAACTGAACAGGTAAAACTTTGAACTCGTATCTCTCTTATCATGCATCTTTAGTCTTAAGTTTGTGAAGAAACAAGGTTCTACTCATAGCCCTGAACATGTACATATCTTTACATTTCATTTCTTTTGCCTGAGTAGGGAGAATTTTTAGTTTGAAAATGGCAGAAAAATTAGGTTAGGATTTGGGGAAGGAGAAATTCTCCCTCATCTTAGAGAGTTAGGTCAAGTTCCATACATGGTTAGAACCGTCTCTTCATGCTGAACATTTGTTGTGTTATGAGTTTTTGCTAAAAAGCCAGGAATCAAGAGTTAGAAGAAGTTGAACATGGCGCGTGTTTTTCAAATATTTTGTGCTGGAGGTTGAAGACAGTGATCATTGGGCTGGGCTTTTGTGTTATTTCTCTTCACACCAGTTAATTGCTATTACACCCCCTAAGCCCATTTGTCTTATTTTTAATTCTTTTTGACTTTTTCTTTTTTTGTTTGACTTGTTTATTTTTTCTCAGCATGTTAAAATTTTGAAAATATTTTTTCCATCTTTTTTTGAATTTATGGCATATTTATTTGATTTATTTCTTTGTTTATACATAAAATATACACATACTATTAATTAGAATAAATATAAAAATAGTGTAAATACAATTTTTATTTTTTTTACATTCTGAAAATATTCCACATAAAAAAATATTTTTTTATTATTATTATTATTTATTTTATTAAATATTAAATATTTTTGCACATAATGCATATTTAAGAAATTAATATATGTATATCTATATGTTTATTAATATATTTAGGTTAAAATATAAATACTTGATCTTTTTCATTTTTATTAATATTTGATACAAATACTTTTTTTCATAATATACTTCATTATTTTTTGTACATGATAAATAAATGTTTGTATTAAATTAAACAATAATACATTTTTCCTAATAAAATTAGGGTTTTTTGCCCTAAATTCAAAATACTCCAAAAATAATATAATTTTTATTTTCTTTTCTCTTTTATATAAATAATATTTTTTCATACATATACAAAACATTTCTTTTGCATCTTGCATTCTTATTTAATATTTCACATTGATTAATTTGCAAATATTCAAAATGATGTAATAATGTAGATTTAAATTCTTGTCAATATCCTCATTTGAACATTTGTACCCCCCTTCCCATATTTGGTTTTGTAATAGCTTAGTAAATTTAATTTCGCATTTTATTGCTTTCTAATGATAACATGTTAGAATTAGGGTTTGTATGCGAAAAAACGATAAAAAAATAGTTATGACCTAATCTCAAGATAAACAAGCATGAAAATGGACACACATTTCACACTTGCACCCCTTAGGGTATTCCACTTGTTGCCTTCAAATAAATGGGCCATATTGTATGTTGAACTTCTTTGGGCAAAGCAAACAATTTGAATGATCATAGTCCCTCGATAAAACTTTTCAAAACAAACAAAAACAAATGATCAAGTCCCTTAAAGAAAATTGCCCAAAGACATTTAACGTCGTTGCAATTATGGTCTAAACGATGACCCGCGCCTGTCCCCTTCACATCCTAACATAAGGTTGTCCAGCAAATTCAATGGTGGAACAAACTTGTTAAAAGGGTTAAAACATAGCAATAATATTTTGAGAAATTTAGGAGTAAATAACCTCTTAGTTGCTTGAATAAAACTTGCAAAACAAAACACTTGCCTAATTTCAAAATCACACATCACTACACTTTCAAAACAACTTTCAAAAACAAATGAAAACTTTTTCAAAAGACATACATCTTTGTATACATCCCCACATGGATCATTACAAAGGTTGCCACCACATTGGCATCTTTTCAAAACATTTTCAAAACCACACACATTCAAGCACCATTTAAAACAATTGAAAACAAAAGGCAAGTGATCTAAGCAAGTAACTAAGAGCCCATGGATAACCATGGATAGAAAGGGTGCTAACACCTTCCCTTTCTATAATCTACTCCCCGAACCCAAGAAAACATCTCAAAAGGTTTTTGCTGTGCTTTTTAACCTTTCCTTAGGATAAAATAAAAAGTCGGTGGCGACTCTTGCTAATCGCAACATTTGCGAATACAAACGCAAAACCCAAGTCAGTTCTCCCACCGTATCACAGAACTGGCGACTCTGCTGGGGAATTGTTTTTAAAGTGGAGTAACCTTAGGGTTTAGATCACCTTTGTTTTCAATTGTTTGCTTTGTTTGCTTTTATATTTGTGGGCTTTGCATCGGAGTTTCATAGATCCTAACCCGGATCTGGGAAATACCCTTTTTAGGTAGCATAATCTGTGAGGGACCTGTCCGGCATAGACCGACATGGGTGAAGCAGTGGCTACGTTGGTGTGGCATCTTAGTCTGTACCTATATCCCTTGTGTTGCAACGGGGAGAATGTAGGTCTTCTAAGGGGTCATCTAACACCAACCAACCTTAGAACCCTAAATTGACCAACTTGGCTATTAGGACAGTAGCAGTATGCTACACTCATTGAGGCTAAACTCTCGAGATGGTTCTGGCCGCGAGAAAAGGTTGCGATGCTGGAGTTATGACCGATTGAGGGTAGCCAATGATATGAGATCCTCTAGAACCCGGTTACTTCTGATAGGACAGGTTTTAACCAACAAAACCAAAAGAGGGTAATACCTGAAACTCATGCTGGCCTGAAACCTAAGGGTGTCTTGTGTGTCTTGTGTGCCTTATTTGCCTATGTGAATACTTGTGGTGTGCTTCATCATAGCATCATGCCATCATACCATTGCATGCATCCTGTATAAAGGACTAACCCATTTCAAAGACAAAAGAGTTTCATCTTTGCTCTGTTTTGTAGGACATCATGATGCCCGTGCGTAGAAATACTGTCCGGCTCAACTTTGTTCAACCACCAGTTTTACTCAAGGATTTGGTTGGTAGGATTCCAAACACTTCTTCCTTCATCAACAGACATGGTTCCCTCCTTGGCTTGGTCACTGCAAAATGGGACCAACAACTGATAAGTGTTCTGACCCAATTTTATGACCCTCTGTACCATTGTTTCACCTTTCAAGACTTCCAGCTGGTTCCTACCCTGGAAGAATTTTCTTATTTGCTTGGGATCCCTGTCTTGGAACAAACTCCATTCACTGGGTTGGAAAAGACTCCTAGGCCTGAAGAGATTGCTGCAATTCTCCCCTTGACCAAAGAAGAGGTATTATCCAACTGGGAGACTAGAAATGGGATCAAGGGCTTTTTGGTCAAATTTCTGGTTGGCAAGGCTAATGATTTCTGGAATGACTTGGACTTCAAGGCATACGAGGATATTCTGGCTCTTTTGATCTATGGTCTGGTATTGTTTCCAAACCCTGACACTTTTATCAGTATCCATGTTATAAGGATCTTCATGTCTCGGAATCCGGTACCCACTCTTTTGGGTGACGTTCTACAACAACTCTATGCTCGTACTGTTCGAAAACGGGGGACTCCGTGGTGTTGTGCTCCTTTGCTAGTAAGGTGGTTTATTTCGCACCTTCCTAAGTTCGTGCTGAAGAATGAAGAAGGAAAAGGTTGGGCTCGGAGGTTAATGTCTCTCACTGATAATGACATCACCTGGACTCTCAGAGGTTTGGATGAGGTAGCTGTTATTGACCGTTGCGGAGAATACCCTAATGTTCCGTTGATTGGCATCCAAGGAGGAATCTCTTACAATCCGTGTTTAGCTCTCCGTCAGTTTGGAAGAGCCAGAGGAGATGGGCCTCATGAAATGCTAGTTCCTCACTTCCATTTTGAGTTTCAGGCAGACAGTGACAAACTACGCCAGGGATTCATTAGAGCTTGGGACCGAATCCACAAAGCCAACCCACATGAGTTGGGACCAAAGACTTCCTTGCCATTGAAGCCCTATTGCAAATGGGTCCGCATCCGTGCTCAAAGGTTAGGTATGCCCTACGAAGCTGTTAGACCCCTCATTCTTGAGTCTCCTGATGAAGATGGGGTTCCTCCAACTGTCCTCCCTCCTCAGATACCTACTGATTTTGACACCATGAAGAGATCTTGGGCGCAGCTAAAGGAAGAACGGGATTTCTATCGGGAGAAATTCAACGAGCAGGAACGGAAGATCCAGAGGCTGACTAAGCAATTGGAGGAAGAACGGGTCCTGAACAACTACATCAGCATTGAAAAGAGGAGGCCATGGGAGCATTGATGAGCTTTGGATGTTTCCTTTTGTAGTTTTATTTTCATTATTTTTCATTCCTGTAATGCCTAAGGGCAAGTTGTTGAACAATTGAAATTTTAATCTAATGAAGTGTGTTTCCCTTTTTGTCTACAAAGTTGAATCTTGTTTGTCTTTGAAAACATAAAGCATACGCATTCCATTGCACCATATGCATAGCAGGTACCCTATTTCACAGGTTGCTTAATCTCCTTCGCTGTTTATTTTGCACAGTCATCATGAATCCAGACTCATCCAGTGAGCAAGCAATCAAGGCCCTTCAGGCCCAAAGTGCACAGTTTCAAGAGATGGTCCTAAGCCTAGCTCAAGGTCAGCAAGAGTTGAAGACTCTACTCCTGAAGAAGAAGAAGAAGAAGAGGACTGCGTTGTTCAATACCGGACACAGATTTGGGAACACACTCCATAATGAAGCTGATCCAACTACTTCTTCTGCTGAGAAAAACAGTCCCCAAGGGGGAGGGGCTCCTAGTCCCGCAGTCTCCGACAACGAGACGGACTATAACGACGAACAATACCCACCTGCTGCTGACAGATACAAGCAATTGGAGGATCACTTAAGCGCCATGGAAATTCAGAATGTGCCGGGACTGGATTTCGGAGATTTGGGGTTATCTTCTGGGGTAGTAATTCCACACAAGTTTAAGGCACCTGCCTTCGCCAAGTATGATGGGGTCTCCTGCCCAAAGCTGCATCTGAGGTCGTACGTAAGGAAAATCCAACCTTACACGGCAGATAAGAACCTCTGGATTCACTTCTTCCAAGATAGCCTTTCGGGGTCACAACTTGAATGGTTCTACCAATTGGATGGAACTAGCATCCGACACTGGGAAGATTTGGCAACCGCATTCTACAGACAATACCAATACAATTCTGATCTCGCTCCCACGCGTACCCAACTTCAGGGTATGTCTCTAGGAACGGGTGAAGGGTTCAAAGAGTACGCTCAAAAATGGAGAGATTTGGCTGGCAGGGTGCAGCCTCCATTGACTGATCGAGAGCTGGTTGATATGTTTCTAGGGACGTTGTCTGGTCCGTTTTTCAATCATTTGGTTGGTAACTCCTCCGCCGGGTTTACAGATTTGATATTAACGGGAGAAAGAATTGAAGCTGGCATCAGGTCAGGCAAGATACAAAAGGCTGCCTCCACAAGTGCTGAGAAGAGGCCGTTTAAGAAAGAAGCAAGTGCCGTCTATGGTCCTAGAAGACAAGTCAAGCCCGAAAGTCGCCAAGCCGTCAATGCTTTGGTCATCTCGAAACCTGTTGCTGCTCCTCAGCAGTACAATCAACAAAGAAGCGAAAGGCCCAAGAGGCAGTATACCCGACTGAGTATGACCTTGTCTCAAATTTTACCCCAACTGTTGTCCACCAACCTGGTGACCCTCAAAGAAGCTCCTAAAGTCGTCAACACTGCGTCTCCTAAGTATAACCCAAATGCCCGGTGTGCTTATCATTCTGATAGTCCCGGGCACACTACTGATGATTGCTGGGCCTTGAGAAACAAAGTACAAGATCTGATCGACACAAAGGAAATTCAGTTTGAAGCACCGGAAAGACCAAATGTTGTAACTGCTCCTATGCCCCAGCATAGAGTAAATGCCATTGAGGAAGAAACGTACGCTATTTCGGTAAATGAAGTTGTCACCCCTCTGAAGACCGTTAAGAAGAACCTACTGCAGGCCGGTTTATTTCCGGGATGCGGTGAAGGTTGCCTGTTCTGCGCTGTTTCCCTATCTGATTGTCCCTTGCTGAGGTTAGGCGTTCAAAGCCTAATGGATAGCAAGGAGATTCTGTTCAAGAAGTCTGCTGTTCAGCTGGTTCCGATAAAAGAAGTTTCTGTGGTTACCATCTTCAATAATCCAATCAAGGCTCCCCCGAAGAAGCCTGTCCAAATCATGACTGTTGCACCTGTGATTATTACTGTCCCGGGGCCTCTCCCCTACGTGTCTGATAAAGTTGTCCCCTGGCATTATGGGGCAGACGTGTATGTAAATGGAATCAAACAAGAATTCGACACTGGCGCCAGTATCTGCGATATCACTGGTCCAGCCAAGGTCACCCGCAGTGGCAGGCTCTTCTCGCCTGACATTGCACCGCCCACTATTCGAAAACCGCTCCTTATAAAACCTACAGGTTTACCTGTTCCTGTTGCTGATCAAGTTGTTTCCCCTGCTGCCGAGTCATCAAATGCTCGGGGCAAAGGGATTGAAGAAGAGCCTGCCCGGATGGAGGCACCAATACCTATAAATGCTGAGGCCTCCCAACAAGAAGTGGAGGAGATCCTGAAAATAATAAAGAAAAGTGATTTCAATGTTGTCGAGCAGCTGGGGCATACGCCCTCCAAGATCTCCATGCTCTCCTTATTGCTATGCTCCGAGGCCCATGCTAAGGCCTTAATCTCATTTCTCAAGACGGCCCATGTGCCACAGGAGACATCTGCGGTCCAGTTCACTGATTGCGTAGCAAATTTGACGGTAGATAATGGCTTGGGCTTTTCAGATGCTGACCTGACTGCGAAGGGAAGAGACCACAACGACGCCCTGCATGTCTCTATCGAATGCAGGGGCACTACTCTGGCGCATGTATTGGTGGATACTGGTTCTTCCTTGAATGTCCTACCGAAAAAGGCTTTAGACCGTTTGGATTATGAAGGCCTGGAACTGAAGCCCAACAATATCATCGTCAGGGCCTTTGACGGTTCCAAAAGGATGGTTCATGGAGAGGTTAACATCCCTATTCGTGTGGGCTCTCAAGTGTTTGACTCTACTTTTTATGTGATGGATATACGTCCATCGTACTCTTGTCTACTAGGTCGACCTTGGATCCATAAAGCTGGGGCAGTGACCTCCACTTTGCACCAGAAGCTGAAGTATCCCGTCAGGGGAAAGATCGTCACTGTGCAAGGAGAAGAGGAGTATATGGTGAGCCATTTGAATTCCTTCAGATACATTGAGATGAATGGAGAGTTTATTGAAACCCCCTTTCAGCATTTCGAGGAAGTACATCCAACTTCAGCAGCAGCAGAGACAACAGTCGAAGAGAATGTTTCCTTGAAGATGGCTTCCCTAAGGGATGCCCGGGCTGTGGTTCAGAAAGGCAATTGTGCAAACTGGGGTCAGCTTCCTGACTTCACTCAGAAGAACGACAAGTTTGGGCTGGGCTTTACTGCAGAGGCTCAGAGGGCTGTGCGCAAAGAGAAGATCAGAAAGGCTCCGGTGTTTATTTCCAGCTCGAGGGTGAATGCTATCGAGGAGGATGTGGAGGAAGCAGAGTTTGACAGTTGGATCTACCCGACTACCAGCAACGGACCAAGCAACTGGACGGCAAAGGATTTTACCCCTATCACATTTGTCACGCAGTAATTAATTTCTTTTGATTTCCAATTTGTAACAAACAATATGTTAAAACTTTGTTGGCTCGGTGTCCTACCCGGGGCATCGTAGCTCCATTTGTGAGGGCTTTTTGTATGACATTTTCATATATCATCAATCAAAACATTGGACGTTTGTTGCATTTCAAATCTTGTGTTCTTTTCCTTTCTGTGTTATATATATTGCAAAACAGCTATATTTACACACACTCACTTATACAGGTTTCAATCCACTCTGGATCTCACTGGTAACGGCTCTGCTACCGCCAGTTATGATTTCGAAAATCCGATCAACTTGGCCGAAGACGAAGGTGAAGATGATTGCGAAGTTCCTGGTGAACTCGCAAGACTGCTACTCCAGGAAGAGAGAGCTATTCAACCACATGAAGAGCCGGTGGACACAATTAACTTGGGTACTGAGACGGATAGGAAATAGGTCAAGATTGGTGCCAATCTAGAGCTCAGCGTGAAGCAACGATTGATCCAGATGCTACAAGACTACATGGAGATTTTTGCTTGGTCCTATGAAGATATGCCTGGTTTGGATGCTGACATTGTAGTTCACCATCTGCCAACCAAGGAAGATTGCCCTCCGGTAAAGCAAAAAGTTCGACGGATGCGTCTAGAGATGTCTGGAAAGATCAAGGCCGAGGTTATGAAACAGTTTGATGCCGGGTTCCTTGCAGTGACTTCTTACCCTCAGTGGGTTGCCAATGTGGTTCCAGTGCCGAAGAAGGACGATAAAGTCAGAATGTGTGTTGACTATAGGGATCTGAACAGGGCCAGCCCCAAAGATGACTTCCCCTTACCTCACATTGATGTCCTTGTTGACAACACAGCTCAACACAAGGTGTTCTCCTTCATGGATGGTTTTTCAGGGTATAATCAGATCAAGATGGCTCCATAGGATATGGAAAAGACTACCTTTGTGACTCAGTGGGGCACCTTCTGTTATAAGGTCATGCCATTCGGATTGAAAAATGCTGGGGCAACCTATCAACGTGCCATGGTTGCTTTATTTCATGATATGATCCATCATGAGATTGAGGTATACGTTGATGACATGATTGCAAGGTCTCAAACTGAGGAGGAGCACCTTGACCATCTGAGGAAGTTATTTGACCGACTCAAGTTGTACAAGCTGAGATTGAATCCCAACAAATGCACCTTTGGGGTAAGATCCGGGAAAATTGCTAGGTTTCATTGTAAGTGATAAAGGTATTCAGGTGGACCCTGCCAAGGTGAAGGCCATACAAGAAATGCCGACTCCAAGAACAGAGAAAGAAGTCAGAGGTTTCCTAGGACGACTGAATTACATTGCCCGATTCATCTCACATCTGACTGCTACTTGTGAGCCAATCTTCAAATTACTGAAGAAAGATCAAGTAGTACGCTGGAATGATGAATGTCAGGCCGCCTTTGAAAGGATAAAGGAATATCTCCAAGAGCCACCCATTCTTATGCCACCAGTGGAAGGAAGACCTCTGATACTATACTTGACAGTACTTGACAATTCAATGGGGTGTGTGCTGGGGCAGCATGACGAGTCTGGCCGAAAAGAGCACGCTATTTATTACTTGAGCAAAAAGTTTACCGACTGTGAGTCTCGTTACTCACTGCTTGAGAAAACTTGCTGCGCTCTTGTATGGGCTGCTCGCCGGCTGAGACAGTATATGCTAACTCACACTACCTTATTGATTTCAAAGATGGATCCCATCAAGTTCATATTTGAAAAGCCCGCTCTGTCTGGAAGAATAGCGAGATGGCAAATGATCTTGACAGAATATGACATCCAGTATACAACTCAGAAAGCAATTAAAGGAAGTGTACTGGCCGATCATTTGGCACACCAACCTGTGGACGATTACCAATCATTGAACTTTGATTTTCCGGACGAAGACATCATGGTGGTAACTGACTGTGAAGTACCTGGACCGGATGAAGGACCTGAGGAAGGATCCCGATGGTCTATGCATTTTGATGGAGCCTCCAATGCTTTGGGTAACGACGTCGGCGCTGTAATCATATCCCCCAAAGGAACTCATACTCCCCTCACCGCCCGATTATGTTTCAGCTGCACCAACAACATGGCAGAATATGAGGCATGTATCATGGGTTTACAAGCTGCAATCGACTTAAGGATAAAATTTCTGAGTGTCTTCGGAGATTCCACTCTCGTGATCAATCAGATCAAAGGCGAGTGGGATACGAAACACCCGAATCTTATTCCTTACAAAGAGTATGTGTTGACCTTGCTTCCCCACTTTGAAGAGATAACTTTTGAGCACTTCCCAAGAGAGGAGAATCAGCTAGCGGATGCACTGGCTACGATGTCTTCAATGTTCCAAGTTAAATGGGACAATGAGGCTCCCCGAATCATAATCTGGAAGCTGGATGAACCGGCATACTGCTGCGAGCTCGAGGCTGAGAAGGTTACTGAGAAACCCTGGTATCATGAGGTGAAGAGGTACTTGGAAGCTCAGGAATACCCTGAAGGTGCATCTGTCAATGATAAGAAGTTCATGAGGAGGTTTGCTGCAAAATTCTTCCTCAGCAACGACATTCTCTACAAACGGAATCATGATTCGACTCTGCTACGTTGTGTGGATAAGGCTGAAGCAGAGAAAATCATGATGGAACTGCATGAAGGTACATTTGGAACGCATTCCAGTGGACACACCATGGCTAAGAAAATCCTTCGGGCAGGATATTTCTGGTCCACAATGGAAGCCGATTGTTACCAACACTCCCGAACTTGTCATAAATGCCAGATCTATGCTGACAAGGTGCATATCCCTCTGGTTCCTTTGAATGTCCTGACGGCACCTTGGCCTTTCGCAATGTGGGGCATCGATATGATCGGTGAGATCCGACCGACGGCATCCAATGGGCATTGCTTCATCTTGGTGGCGATCGATTACTTCACGAAATGGGTTGAGGCAGCTTCTTATGCCACAGTAACCAAGAGCGTCGTGGCACGTTTCATCCGGCATAATCTGATCTGTCGGTACGGCGTCCCGGAAAGAATCATTACGGACAATGGTACCAATCTCAATAACAAAATGATCACTGAACTCTGTGAACAATTCAAGATACAGCACCACAATTCTTCTCCCTACCGGCCGAAGATGAATGGGGCTGTAGAGGCAGCCAATAAAAATATCAAGAAAATTGTGCAGAAGATGACAGTGACCTATAAAGATTGGCACGAGATGTTACCGTTCGCTCTTCATGGGTACCGCACCTCAGCAAGGACGTCAACCGGGGCAACTCCCTTCTCCTTGGTCTATGGCATGGAGGCAGTCTTGCCAATTGAAGTCCAGATACCCTCTCTCCGGATAATGAAGGATGCAGACTTGAATGAAGATGATTGGATCCAGACTCGACTTGATCAATTAAATCTGATTGACGAAAAGAGGCTCACTGCTATCTGTCATGGTCAAACGTATCAGAAACGGATGATCAGGGCATTTAACAAGAAAGTCAGACCGCAAGAGTATCAAGTTGGAGACCTGGTAATCAAACGCATCATCCTTCCTCAAAGTGATCCCCGGGGCAAATGGACCCCTACATACGAAGGGCCATTTGTGGTTAAACGTGTGTTCTCAGGAGGAGCCATGATCCTAACCACCATGGATGGTGACGGCCTTCCTCACCCCGCCAATGCAGACATAGTGAAAAAATACTACGCATAAATAAAAGACCTGCTAGGTTGACATACCTAGGCAAAAATAAGGGCTTCCCGGCGAACCAAAAGGGTTCGGGCAAAAATAAGGGATGAAATGAATAAAAATCTGTACACCCGGCAAGTCGAAAACCTGAAAGGGCGGCTTGGGCAAAAATGGGTATCCCGGTGGACTGAAAACCCGAAAGGGCGGTCCAGGCAAAAGTTAGGGATAAAAGCGTAACACTATGTCTCATTGGATCACTTCGCATCCGGAATTCGGCATCAACTATCTGGCTCAAGATTTTGGCATCGACCAATCAGCTTCATCTTCAATTAGGCAGCAAGGCGATGAGACGTTCGAAGACATAAAGGCGATAGCAGAGTTGGAACCCAGTGGGATTGTTCACATAGCTGTTTTGTTTCCTTTTTCAAATTGTAAACTCTATATTATTTGGCGGCGTCCTCTTACTAGGATGTCAGCCTCTTGTACAAAAACGCCTATTTACAGGCAAACTCAAAAATCAATACAAATTCACTTGTCCATACAAATTGCCATTGTTTTTCTTTTTTCTGTTTTGTTTTGCGAAGAACGTCCAATGTTCATTTTTGATATATGCATTTGACATTAAATTGCTAATTCATAAATATTTGCATATGAAACAAGAGATTGATTACAGGTGACATCAGAGACAGGGGCACTGTGAAGTTGTCTAATGCGGCCTGGTTGTTTTGTCCGCCAAGGTACCAAGGTGGGTTCAACTGAAGAATGTAGCCAGATCATCTCAAATTCCCCGCAGAGTAAAACAAGATTCAGCAATACTTTCCCCAAGCGGAGTTGATTCCCCGTCGATCCTGAAAAAGCACAGCATTCCCCGGCAGGTCTTAAAACTCATCCCCAGTAGATTCTGGAAGCTTATCCCCTGCAGAGTACGGACGTCTCTCCCGAGTTTTATTTAGAGTTATTTCCTCACAAGGACTTATAACTGGGTTATCCTCAGCTAAAAACCACGGAAGACCGCCCTCGGCAAAGTTCCTTCAATCCCCAGCGGAGTTTATCGTCATTATCCCCAGCGGAATCCATCATTAGAGTCCTCAACAGGCCTCGCATCAAACTTCGGCCAAATATCTCTTCCACAGAGCAATTCCCCGGCCGGTCGTCGAGGATTTATTTTCCTAAGACGAAATTACATCCATAAACACTTCACATTTTCATACATCTTGCTTACATACATGATGAAACGCATACAACACTATCTCATGTTGAACATCATGACACCATGCATATCATACATCATGACATTGCATACAACTTACGTTTTTGCCTTTTCAGGAAAAAGACAATCCCAAAAAAAAAAAAAAAAAAAAAACAATTACCTTCAACTGTCGCAATTCCAGATCCGATACCTGTATCTAGCCAGGGCACATCTGAGAGAGATCAGTTTCCAGACTCGATTCCTGTATCTAGCCAGGGCACGTCTGAAGAGTTCGAAGATTCGATTCCTGTATCCAGCCAGGGCACATCTATCAACTACAACAGCTCCAGATTCGATTCCTGTATCCAGCCAGGGCATATCTGTTGACCACGTTTCCAGACTCGATTCCTGTATCTAGCCAGGGCACGTCTGAAGAGTTCGAAGATTCGATTCCTGTATCCAGCCGGGGCACATCTGTTAACGACTATTTCCAGATTCGACTCCTGTATCCAGCCAGGGCATATCTGTGAGCAACCAATTGTAGATTCAATACCTGTATCCAGCCAGGGCATATCTGCATAAGGAGACTGAGGATCAAACACCTGTAACAAGCCAGGAAAACATCCGTCTTTCTCAAATACACAAGTTCTCGCTAAGGAATCTCTTATGCAATCGACACTTCCAAATGGCATCTATAAGCCCATTCCCGACAAGGTTCTGTCACGTCTCCAGATGGCATCTATAAGCCCATCTCCCTATCTACTACCTCTCCAAATGGCATCTATAAGTCCATTCCTGACATCACATTGTTGAGACTCCAGCATGCGAGTGCAAATTTCCGGGCACTCTAGTGTCCAATCTCCTTTTACCCTCGAGTCACGAAAGGCAAACTTGCCAATCTAACTCTTCAGGTTCAAGAAGATTGAACAGGGGCAACTGTTGTACCCCAAAATTTTCCCTCCCATTTCCTCAACATTTTCTCATCACAAGACCTTTGAAGATTAAGATCCAGTTAGGGTTTCCTCTGCTCAAGACTTCCCTTTGCACTGTGGACTCAAATTAGGGTTTGTGTTTGCCTAAAGATGTTTTGACCTAAAATGCCTAAGATGACTTTCATGCTTCATATTGGACTCCCAAGTTTACCTATACCAAGTTTCAAGTCTTGATTCCAAGTTTTGCCTAGTCAATTGGACAGTTGACCTAGAAATCAGCTGTATTGGGGAAAAGTCAACTATGGCCAATTGACAGTCAAACCTCATGAAATTTGATCCACATCAACATTATGAACTCAAATGAACCATTTGATCAAGTTTGGATCACAATTCCATAAGAAATTTGATCAGATCATCAAAAGGGCAAAATGGTCATTTTTAGGGTTTTGACTGCACAAAGGCAATTTTTGACTGTTTGACCTAGCCAATGGCAAACCAAGTTCACATATGGACTCAAGGACTCAATGAAATGGTCTTGACACATTCATCAAGCTCAAAAGATCCCAAGTACACAAGATTGACAGTTGAATTTCCCAGTCAATTGATCAATTTTGACTGTATACTGAAAAGTCAAACTTTGACTTTTTGGTCAAAATCAAGAGTCAAGATTCATTTTTCATCAAAACTTGCTAAATCATGAAACTTGTTCACCAAGAAATCACAAAATGCAAATTAGGGTTTGAAAATGGAATTTTTCATAACTTAGAATTTTTCTAAGTTATGAAAAACCCTAATTTTTTCCCAACTTTGCCCCATCTTTTCACCAAGATCCATTTGGATTCAAACAAAAGTCAAAACATGAAAGTTGTAGCTTGTTGCATAATCTACAACTTTGATTCACAAAATTTTCTCATTTGAAGCTTGTATCTCAAGTTACAATTTTTTGAATAAGGGCACTAAACCATTTTTAACTTAGTGAAATTTTAACCTATTTTGACAAGGTTTTCTACCCCACTTCAAGGCCACTTTTCATACCCTTCCACTTGGAATTTTAATTTTCATTTCAAAGATGGATTGTAGTACACATTCCAAGCTTTCCAAAATGTCCAAAAACTCATCAAACAACCTCATAACTTGAGAGATTCGAATTTCACAAGTTGGCAAAAATTCACTTTTGTTCTTCATCAAAACATGTTCATAACTTTGCAAATTTGAACTCAGCTTGCTTTATGCTTGATTACAGGTCCTTGAACCATTCCATACTCAATAATTTAATGCATATTCAATGTGTTAAGGCCATGTTCTTTGTGTTCTAACATTGCATAGTGGATTAATCCTAAACTAGATAAAGTGAACTTTCCATTTTTGAAAAGATTAGCTTTATGTCAATTTAGAAATCAAGAAGGTACAAGCAAAATCCTTTTGGCACAAGATTATGGGCAAATTGCTCTGATCAAGAGAGGCTTATGCAGCAGGATTAGAGGCCCATACTGACCTAAAACACAAAGTGACCATTGCTTGCTTCATTTTCAAGTAACATTGCATAACTTGTACCATCTCTCATCTCAGCATAGAAACACAACACAAAAGCTATCAAACACATTCAGAAGAACATATCCAAGCTAACACACGAGCCCTTTCCATCTAAAACACTCCCATTGCCCTAATCACCTTGAAACTGCACAAACAGGGGAACCCCTGCAGATTGAGTGCTATCTCTCAATCCCTTCGAGCATTCTTGTCCAAACCTGTTCCTCTACCTTCCTTACAACATATGCAAGCTAACCATGGCCTAAAACCTGACCTGTAATCACCCTAACAGTTTCCACCATTTTCATTTTTTCCTTTTGCAGTTGAAGTTCCATAGCTTGATTCAGAAGCTCTCAAGACAAAGTAAGCATTGAAACAGCATCCCTGGACCTCAAGGAAGCTTTTCCAATCATTACATTGCACTGAAAGTTCCTCATTCTCCAGATAGAAGTTCAACTGCACAGGTAAAACTTTGAACTCGTATCTCTCTTATCATGCATCTTTAGTCTTAAGTTTGTGAAGAAACAAGGTTCTACTCATAGCCCTGAACATGTACATATCTTTACATTTCATTTCTTTTGCCTGAGTAGGGAGAATTTTTAGTTTGAAAATGGCAGAAAAATTAGGTTAGGATTTGGGGAAGGAGAAATTCTCCCTCATCTTAGAGAGTTAGGTCAAGTTCCATACATGGTTAGAACCGTCTCTTCATGCTGAACATTTGTTGTGTTATGAGTTTTTGCTAAAAAGCCAGGAATCAAGAGTTAGAAGAAGCTGAACATGGCGCGCGTTTTTCAAATATTTTGTGCTGGAGGTTGAAGACAGTGATCATTGGGCTGGGCTTTTGTGTTATTTCTCTTCACACCACTTAATTGCTATTACACCCCCTAAGCCCATTTGTCTTATTTTTAATTCTTTTTGACTTTTTCTTTTTTTGTTTGACTTGTTTATTTTTTCTCAGCATGTTAAAATTTTGAAAATATTTTTTCCATCTTTTTTTGAATTTATGGCATATTTATTTGATTTATTTCTTTGTTTATACATAAAATATACACATACTATTAATTAGAATAAATATAAAAATAGTGTAAATACAATTTTTATTTTTTTTACATTCTGAAAATATTCCACATAAAAAAATATTTTTTTATTATTATTATTATTTATTTTATTAAATATTAAATATTTTTGCACATAATGCATATTTAAGAAATTAATATATGTATATCTATATGTTTATTAATATATTTAGGTTAAAATATAAATACTTGATCTTTTTCATTTTTATTAATATTTGATACAAATACTTTTTTTCATAATATACTTCATTATTTTTTGTACATGATAAATAAATGTTTGTATTAAATTAAACAATAATACATTTTTCCTAATAAAATTAGGGTTTTTTGCCCTAAATTCAAAATACTCCAAAAATAATATAATTTTTATTTTCTTTTCTCTTTTATATAAATAATATTTTTTCATACATATACAAAACATTTCTTTTGCATCTTGCATTCTTATTTAATATTTCACATTGATTAATTTGCAAATATTCAAAATGATGTAATAATGTAGATTTAAATTCTTGTCAATATCCCCATTTGAACATTTGTACCCCCCTTCCCATATTTGGTTTTGTAATAGCTTAGTAAATTTAATTTCGCATTTTATTGCTTTCTAATGATAACATGTTAGAATTAGGGTTTGTATGCGAAAAAACGATAAAAAAATAGTTATGACCTAATCTCAAGATAAACAAGCATGAAAATGGACACACATTTCACACTTGCACCCCTTAGGGTATTCCACTTGTTGCCTTCAAATAAATGGGCCATATTGTATGTTGAACTTCTTTGGGCAAAGCAAACAATTTGAATGATCATAGTCCCTCGATAAAACTTTTCAAAACAAACAAAAACAAATGATCAAGTCCCTTAAAGAAAATTGCCCAAAGACATTTAACGCCGTTGCAATTATGGTCTAAATGATGACCCGCGCCTGTCCCCTTCACATCCTAACATATGGTTGTCCACCAAATTCAATGGTGGAACAAACTTGTTAAAAGGGTTAAAACATAGCAATAATCTTTTGAGAAATTTAGGAGTAGATAACCTCTTAGTTGCTTGAATCAAACTTGCAAAACAAAACACTTGCCTAATTTCAAAATCACACATCACTACACTTTCAAAACAACTTTCAAAAACAAATGAAAACTTTTTCAAAAGACATACATCTTTGTATACATCCCCACATGGATCATTACAAAGGTTGCCACCACATTGGCATCTTTTCAAAACATTTTCAAAACCACACACATTCAAGCACCATTTAAAACAATTGAAAACAAAAGGCAAGTGATCTAAGCAAGTAACTAAGAGCCCATGGATAACCATGGATAGAAAGGGTGCTAACACCTTCCCTTTCTATAATCTACTCCCCGAACCCAAGAAAACATCTCAAAAGGTTTTTGCTGTGCTTTTTAACCTTTCCTTAGGATAAAATAAAAAGTCGGTGGCGACTCTTGCTAACCGCAACATTTGCGAATACAAACGCAAAACCCAAGTCAGTTCTCCCACCGTATCACAGGAAGCGTTTGCAAAGGGAAAGACATGGGTTTGATACCCAGGTCTGGAGTTTTTCACTTTCTCGTTTGTTCATTGCAGATCCAGCGTACTTCCTTTCCTAATTTCCACCATGCGTCTCCAAAATTCAACCCCCAGATCTCATCATACAAAATTCCAACATCCAGTACATGCAGTCATACTGTGGACCATCAGAAGGGATCTACACTGGATCTGGCGCAGGCAAGGGCTCAGTATGCATGGGCCTAACAAAAAATCAGAAATACACCCCCCTTTGTTTGCTTATGCAGGCCCAATCTCTCTTCTTATTTTTAACTCTTTTCTTATTATTTTTAATTATGCTTTTTTAATAACACCATAAAAAATCATATTTTTTTTTATTTTTTATTTAATCAAAGAAATCATAAAAAACATCAAAAAACCATTTTTCATAAAAAATATTTTATTAATTAATTAGTTTAATTAAATTTAGGCAATTTAATTCTCTTTTAGTTCTAATTTAAAATAATTAGAATTAGGGTTTAATTTTGTACATAACCTAGTTTTTCCTTAAAAATAACATAAATGTTTTCTCAAATTTTAGATTTTTAGGTCGTTAATTATTTCTCGCATTTAATTTGTTGTGCGCTTTTAATTTTCCTTTTTTATTATTATTTGTAACTGCTCCGAGTTTGTAATTGATTTAAATAGGATTTTAATTTCGCATTTTATTTTCAGTCAAATATAATTATACATCTGCCAAAACTCTTGTAATAATTAGGACTTTAGCTTCTCGCATTTTAATTTCCATAAACTATAAACTTCTTAGATGTATGTATAGGATTGTATGGAAAGACGAATTGAAATTAAAACGGTAGAAAACCCTAATTGTGCAAAGATAATTAACTGAAAAAATACACTTGCACATGCTCACTCCTAGGGTTTAGTCCACTTGGTTGCCTCGGAAATAATGGTCGTGTCCCTCGAACATAGGGGTACCTTAGCAATGACCCGCGATCCAAAATCGTCATAAAGATCATAATCCCTACTTGTCCCTCGAGTTGCCTATGAATTGATCTTATGACGATAGTCCCTTCGAGATGCTAAGGTATCCTTACTTGTTGCCTTCAGAGACCATTTCGTCCCTTCGAACGTCCCTTTAAAACTCCAACGACAGTGCCACCTATTCCTTAATAATAGGGTAGCATTGTCTAAAGGAGAATGAACATAATTTTTTTCGAGTAGGTAGATTAGCTCCTAGGTACTTGCTCAAACAAAACTTTTCACACAAACACCTTTCAAAACAATTTTCAAAACAACTTCGTCACACTCTTGAAGACTGATACAAGGGTTATCACGAAGTAAAACTTTTTCAAAGCAAGCACACACAATCAATTTTAAAAAATGAGAAAAGCACCTAAGAGCCCATGGAAAACCACGGATAGAAAGGGTGCTAACACCTTCCCTTTCTATAATCTACCCCCCGTACTCAGAAACATTCTCGAAAAAGGTTTTTTCTGTTCTTTTTCCTTTTCCTTAGTTGGATGAAATAAAAGTAGGTGGCGACTCTTGCTTACCGCGACATTTGCGAATACAAAATGAAAACCAGTATAACAGTCAGTTCTGCCACCGTATCACAGAACTGATGACTCTGCTGGGGAAAAATAAGTGGGGTAGACCTTAGGATCTAGATCACTTTTTAACTTGCTTGCTTGTCTTTTGCTTTTTCTGCTTTATATTTAAGGGTTTTTGTTGGGGTTACATAGATCCTATACCCGGATCTGGGGACACCTTTTAGGTCAGTAGCAATAAACTGTGAGGGAATTGTGCGGGGTATACCGACATAGTTGAAGCAGTAGCTACGTTGTTGTGGCACTTTGGTTGGTACCGGTAACCCTTGAGTCAATCCGGGAGAGTACGGGACCGCCACGTGGTGTCGTGAAGCATCAACTTACCTTAGAACCTTTAATTGCACAACTTGGCCAGTAGGACGTAGCGAGGTGGCCGGCCTTGGTCTATTCCCAAGGTCGACAGATACTCGATGCTACGCTCATTGAGGTTTGACTCTTGAGCTTTGTTTGGTTGCGAGTCAATCGCTTATTGAACGAAGCTGGGGGAAAGATCGGTGATATTGAGATCCCTTAGAAACTGATTACTATTTATAGGACAGGTTGAACCAATCTAAATTCAAGAGGGTATGACCTTAAAACTCATGCATGCCTTAAACCTAAGGACTTGGTGTGACTTGCTTGTTGTTTGCTATACCTGTGATTTTCTAACATAATCATGACATCATAAGCATGGCATATCATGACTAACCATTTCAAGGATTTCATAGGGCTCATTTTTGCTTTGTTTTGTAGAACATGGCATCCGCCCGTAGGAACACTGTACAGATCAACCTTGTGAAAGTGTCTATCCAACTAAAGGACCTGGCATTAAGGGTTCTTGAAAGTTCTCATTTCACTAAAAAGCATGGTCAGTTGCTCAATTTGGTCACTACAAAACCTAATGAAGAATTATTAAAAGTGTTGTTTCAGTTCTTCGATCCTATGCACCATTGTTTCACCTTCCCGGATTACACGCTAGTACCTACCATGGAGGAATTTTCTCAGTTGTTGGGGGTGCCTATTCCTGATCAATTACCTTTCAACAGTACGAAAGAACATCCAAAGCCTGAAGAGATTGCTAGAGCTATGTCCTTACAACGGTCTGACATAGTGACAAATTGGGAGACTAGAGGGAGTGCCCAAGGAATTCCGGTTAAGTTTCTATTTGAGAAGGCTTACCATTTTTGGGATACCCTAGATTTACAAGCTTTCGAAGAGGTGCTGGCACTTCACGTTTACGGGACGGTACTTTTCATTAATGCGGATCAACTCGTAGATGTGAACACTATTAAGGTTTTTCTGTCTCATGATCCAGTGCCTGCATTACTCAAGAATATTCTACACTTTTTGCATTCTCGCACTCTGAAGAGAAGGGGGACCCTCCTGTGTTGCACTCCTCTATTGTCTAGGTGTTTTATTACGCACCTACCCAGGTCTGTTTTGAAGAACGAGCGGGGTTTGAAATGGTCTTGTAGGCTGATGTCCCTTAAGCATTCAGACATTCATTGGTGTTCATGGTTCTCGGAAGATGTTACCATCATCGATCGTTGTGGTGAATTCCCTAATGTCCCTCTCTTAGGCATTAGGGGAGGAATCACTTACAACCCTTGTTTGGCCTTGCGTCAGTTTGGTTATGCAAGGAGAGATGATCCTCATGATACACTTATCCAAGGAATCACCTTCAACTATGAGAATGATGCTCAGGGATACCGCAAAAGGTTCATAAAAGCTTGGGGCATGGTGCATAAAATTGATATCAAGACACTAGGGCACAAGAATTCCATTCCTCCTTAGCCTTATCTCCGGTGGGTATGAGTTCGCACCCAAAGTCTCATGATGCCTTACCTTGTTGTCCTACCAGTAACTCTGGATCCAACTATTGAAAGAAATACTACTTCATTTGGTCATCATCCTGACATGCCAACCGATCATGAAGAGTTACAGAAGTCCTGGGTTCAACTCAAAGAGGAGTGGGACACGTTCGAAGTTCAGTTCTATGCTAGCAAGAAGAAGGTCCTAGAGCTCACTAGGCTACTTCATGAAGAAAGGAAGATAAACTCCTACATCGCACCAAAGAGGATGCACTCCTGGGAAACCTAGTTTCTTTTTTGCTTTAAATTTTATTTTGTTTAATTGTAAGCCTAAAAGGCATTCTTTGTAACAATTCGAACTTATTAATGCAATTAACATGTGTTTCTTTTGGTTAAACAAATCTGAGTCTTTAAGAATCCTTGAAATTATCGCATACGCATCCCATTCATAGCATCGCATAAACAGGTACCATTATAGGTTTCTTATCTTCTTCACTGTTTATTTCAGCAGAAATGTCTTCCGAACAAAGCATCAAGGATCTTCAGGCACAAAATGCCCAGTTCCAACAGATGTTCATAAATCTGGCAAAAGGGCAGGAGGATCTGAAGGCCCTCATCCTGAAGGAGAAAAAGAAAAAGAAGAAGGTTGCTGGTATTCTGAATATGGGCAGAAGGTTCAGAGGGGCGTTAAAGCAACAAGTCGATCTGACCTCTTCATCCAAAGAAGGGGAGAATCAAGAAGAAGAGACAAGGGAAAAGGACCCCAGTCCTGAAGTTTATGACTACGATACAAATTACAATGATGAGCAATATCCTCCTACTAAGGATAAATACAAGCAGTTGGAAGATCGTCTGAGTGCTATGGAGGTCCAGAGGATACCTAGGTTGGATTTAGAAGAATTGGGATTGGTTTCGGGAGTGGTCACCCCGCAGAAGTTCAAGGCTCCAATTTTTGCTAAGTACGATGGGGTGTCTTGCCCAAAACTCCATCTCCGTTCCTACGTCAGAAAAATCCAGCCCCACACCGCTGATAGAAATTTGTGGGTTCACTTTTTTCAAGATAGTCTGTCAGGGACTCAACTTGAATGGTTCTACCAACTAGAGAGAGCCAATGTCCGAAATTAGGAAGATCTGGCTGCTGCTTTTTATAAGCAGTATCAATATAACGCCGACCTTGCTCCTACTCGTACTCAACTCTAGAGTATGTCCATGGGTGCAAGTGAAGGCTTTAAGGACTATGCACAGAAGTGGAGTGACTTGGTTGGAAGAGTCCTGCCCCCGTTGTCTGATAGGGAGTTGGTCGATATGTTTCTGGGGACGCTATCTGGTCCATTCTTTAATCATTTGATTGGCAGCTCGTCAGTTGGTTTCACCGAGTTGATCCTAACTGGAGAGAGAGAGTAGAAGTTGGAATTCGGAGCGGGAAAATATAGAAGGATTCCTCTTCGAGTTCGGTAAAGAAGCCTTTCACTGGTAAGAAGGAAGTCAGTGCCATCTATAGTCTGAGGGGCCAAAGCAGAGCTGAACACCGTCAGACAGTAAGTGCCGTAATGATACCTAGGCCTGCAGTTTCTCCACAACGCAATAATCCACGAAGGGCGGAAAGACCACAACGGCAGTTTACCCAGATCAACATGACGTTGGCTGAAGTTCTACCCCATCTGTTGAGATCCAACTTGGAGACCTTGAAAGAGGCTCCCAAGAATCCGAACACCACATCTCCCCGATATAATCCAAATGCTCGGTGTGCCTATCATTATGAGAGTCCTGAACACGATACCAACGACTGCTGGGCTCTAAGAAATAAGGTACAGGATCTGACCGTAGCCAAAGAGATTGAGTTCGATGCTCCGGAAAAGCCCAATGTCATAATTGCTCCCATGCCTAAGCACGGTCGTGGAGTTAATGTTGTTGATACCGATCTGTTTGTGACCTTGGTGGATGAAGTTTATACTTCTCTTAGGACGGTTAAGAAGAATTTTTGCCGGCCGGTTTATTTCCGGGTTGTGGTGAAGGTTGCCACATGTGTTCATCTCTGCCTTCTGGTTGCCATTTGCTGAAGTCAGGTGTTCAGCGCCTGATCGACAGCAAAGAAATTTTGTTTGAGAAAACTTTGATTCCTGTTGTTCCATTTGAAGATGTTACTATTATAACCATTTCCGCCAATCCTTCCAAGGTCTCCTTGAGAAGACCTGTTAGGATTACATCTGCTCCAAGATTCGTTCCGCTAATAATCACCTTTCCTGGTCCTGTCCTGTATGCCTCAGACAAAGTTGTCCCCTGGAATTATGGTGTCGATGTATACTATCATGGCATCAAACAAGATCTAAAGAATGAAGAGGTTGATCCTGATCTCAGTAACATTGCCGGGACCAGTAAGGTTACCAGAAGTGGAAGGGTTTTCTCTCCCGAGATCTCCCCAAATACTGTCAATAGGCCTATTATCATTTTGTCTGCTACTCCTGCTGGTACATCAACTACTACTCCTGTGCTTACTCCAATTATCACCCCCTTCGTCGAGTCATCTGGGACCCGAGGCTAAGAAGTTATAGGTGAGCCTTCCCGGACGGAGGCACCTAGAAAATTTTTTGTGGAAGGCTATAAGCAAGAGATAGAGGAAATACTGAAAACAATAAAAAAAACGACTACAATGTGGTTGAGCAGCTAGGATAGACCCCCTCAAAGATATCCATGTTGTCCTTGTTGTTCTGCTTTGAGGCCCATGCAAAGGCTTTGATTGCATTTCTCAAGACCGCGCATGTGCTGCAAGAAACCTCCGCCGATCAATTCAAAGACTGTAAGGCCAGCCTGACTGCTGACAATGGACTGGGTTTTTCAGATATAGACTTGACACTGAAAGGAAGGAAGCATAATGATGCTCTGCATGTGTCGATTGAATGCAGGGGCACCACTATGGCTCATGTGCTGGTAGATACTGGGTCTTCGATGAATGTTATGCCTAAGAAGGTATTGGATCAAATAGATTGCGAGGGATTGACCTTAAAGCCTAGTAACATTTTGGTGAGGGCTTTTGATGGGTCGAAGAGAATGGTGCATGGGGAAGTGGACATCCCTGTCAAAGTAGGTTCCCATACTTTTGAGTCCACTTTCTATGTAATGGACATCTGGTCGTCATACTCTTGTTTGTTGGGTTGTCCTTGGATCCATGAAGTTGGGGCAGTTACTTCTACACTGCACCAAATGCTGAAGTATCCAGTAAAAGGGAAGATTGTCACTGTGCATGGTGAAGAGAAGTATATGGTAAGCCACCCCAACTCCTTCAGGTACGTAAAGATGGATGGGGAATTCATAGAGACGCCTTTCCAGAACTTTGAAGAGGTCCCCCAGATCTTGGCATTGACTGAAACTACTACCAGGAACAAACCTCCTCTAAAGATGGCTTCTCTCAAAGATGCCAGAGTTGTGGTTGAAGAAGGTGGGTGTACCAATTGGGGACAACTCCCTGATTTTACTCACAAAACTGACAAGTTTGGTTTGGACTTTACTTCAGGAGCTCAAAGGGTTGTTCGACGCGCTCGGGCTAGAGGACCTCCCCTACGCATCAACAATAGGGGAATTAGTGCCATTGAAGACAGCGAGGAAGACTCTGACATTGACAGTTGGATCTACCTAACTACCAATGGTGGACCGAATAACTGGACGGTTAGGGACTTTATACCAGTTTCTTTTATTCCGCAGTAATTGTCTTACTTATTTTGGGATTTTGTAATAAACAATTTAAACTCTACAACCTTGTGTCTTGCCCGAGGCACGTTGGCTTTGTTTGTGAGGGCTATTATTTGTCATTTCATATATCATCAATAAAACATTAGACGTTCTTTGCACACAAATTTTGCGTTCTCTGTTTTTCTTTTCTATTTTCACTTTATCAAAACAGCTATGCTCTTACACACACTCACGTATCATACTGCAGATCCATATCCACTATGGATCCCATTGATAACAACTCTGCTACTGTCCGTTATGACTTCGAAAATCTGATCAACCAAGCCGAAGATGAAGGCGAGGATGATTGTGAGGTGCCTGGAGAACTTGCTAGACTATTACAGCAGGAAGAAAGGGCTATCCAACCTCATGAAGAGCCAGTTGAGACGATAAACCTGGGCACAGAGATAGACAGAAAAGATGTCAAGATCGGCGTAAATCTGGAAGTTAAGATCAAGCAGCGATTGATACAAATGTTGCATTACTATGTTGAGATCTTCGCCTGGTCATATGAAGACATGCCAGGTTTAGACACTGATATTGTGGTACATCGTCTTCCGACTAAGGAAGACTGTCCTCCGGTTAAACAGAAGGTTCGTCGTATTTGCCCTGAAATGTCAGAGAAGATCAAGGAAGAGGTCATGAAGCAGTTCAACACAGGGTTCTTAGCTGTCACTTCTTATCCACAATGGGTTGCTAACGTTGTTCCGGTACCTAAGAAGGAAGGTAAGGTACGGATGTGTGTGGATTACAGAGATCTGAACAGGGCAAGCAACAAGGATGACTTCCCACTTCCTCACATTGACATTCTGGTTGACAACACCGCGCATCACAAAATCTTCTCCTTCATGGATGGTTTCTCTGGCTACAACCAGATCAAGATGGCTACTGAAGACATGGAGAATAAAACCTTTGTCACACAGTGGGGCACCTTCTGTTACAAGGTGATGCCTTTTGGGTTGAAGAATGATGGGGAAACTTATCAGCGTGCCATGGTTTCTTTGTTCCATGATATGATTCACCACGAGATTGAAATTTATGTTGATGACATGATAGCCAGGTCTCAAACTGAGGAAGAGCACCTTGATCATCTACAAAAGTTGTTTGACAGGTTGAAGATATACAAGCTGAGGTTGAATCCAAACAAGTTCACCTTTGGGGTAAGTTCTGGTAAACTTCTGGATTTCATTGTCAGCGACAAATGCATCCAAGTAGACCCTGCGAAGGTAAAGGCCATACAAGAAATGCCACCTCCCCGAACAGAGAAGGAAGTTAGAGGTTTCTTGGGATGCTTAAATTATATCGCCATGTTCATTTCACATCTAACTGCTACTTGTGAGCCCATCTTCAAGCTTTTGAAGAAAGATCAAGTGGTAAAGTGGAATGACAAATGCCAGACAGATTTCGAAAGAATCAAGGAATACCTTCAAGAACCACCAATTTTGATGCCTCCAATTGAAGGAAGAACTTTGATAATGTACTTAACGATGTTAGACAATTCAATGGGGTGTGTGTTGGGGAAGCATGACGAGTCTGGTCAAAAAGAGCACGCAATATACTACCTTAGCAAAAAGTTTACCAAATGTGAAACATGATACTCACTACTCGAGAAAACTTGTTGCGCTTTGGCATGGGCTGCTCATCGACTGAGACAGTATATGTTGACCCACACTACTTTGTTGATATCTAAGATGGATCCAATCAAGGTCATCTTTGAGAAGCCCGCTCTCTCCGGAAGAATAGCAAGATGGAAGATGATCTTAACCTAATACAACATCCAATATACAACTCAGAAAGAAATCAAGGGAAGTGTATTGGCTGATCACTTGGCTCATCAGGCCGTGGATGACTACCAGTCCATGAATTTTGAGTTCCCGGACGAGAATATTATGCTAGTGACTGACTATGAAGAACCTGGACCAGATGAAGGACCTGAAGAAGGATCCTGATGGACTATGGTTTTTGACGGAGCTTCGAATGCACTCGGTAATTGCATTGGTCTTGTAATTATATCTCCTGAAGGCTATCATAATCCTTTCACTGCCCGACTATGTTTCAATTGTACTAACAACATGGTGGAGTATGAAACCTGCATCATGGGTATCAAGGCCGCTATTGACCTCAGGATCAAGTTCCTGGATGTTTTCGGGGATTCGGCCTTGGTAATAAGTCAGATCAAAGGCGAATGGGATACGAAACATTCGAATCTCATCCCATACAAAGAGTACGTATTGACATTGCTCCCACACTTTGAGGAGGTAACTTTTGAACATTTCCCGCGAGAAGAAAATCAGTTAGCGGACGCGCTAGATACCATGTCTTTATGTTCAAAGTCAGGTGGGACAATGAAGCTCCCAAAATCACCATTGAGAGGTTGGATGAACCAGCACACTACTGTGAAATTGATACCGAAGAGGTGGCAGACAAGCCATTGTTTCACGAAGCCAAAAGGTATCTCGAGGCTCAAGAGTATCCCAAAGGGGCATCTGTCAATGATAAGAAGTTTCTGAGAAGGGTCGCTGCGAAATTCTTCCTCATTAATGGAATCCTCTACAAGCGCAATCATGACTCTACATTACTACGGTGTGTAGACAAGGGCGAAGCAGAGAGGATCATGACAAATCTACATGAAGGTACCTCCGGGACCCATTCCAGTGGATATACCATGGCTAAGAAGATCCTACGGGCAGGATATTACTGGTCCACTATGGAAGCCGATTGTTATCAGCACTCTCGAACTTGTCATAAGTGCCAAATCTATGTTGATAAGGTGCATGTGCCTCCGGTTCCCTTAAACGTCTTGACAGCTCTGTGGCCCTTTACAATGTGGGGCATTGACATGATCGGAGAAATCAAGCCTACTGCTTCCAATGGACATTGCTTCATCCTAGTGGCCATTGATTACTTCACGAAGTGGGTTGAGGTAGCCTTTTTTGCTACAGTAACCAAGAACATCGTGGCGCGATTTATCCGACATAATCTGATATGTAGATATGGCGTGCCAGAGAGGATTATTACTGACAATGGTACAAATCTCAACAACACCATGATCACCGAGCTCTGTAAACAGTTCAAGATACAGCATCATAACTCTTCTCCCCACCGGCCAAAGATGAATGGCGTTGTTGAAGCGGCTAACAAGAACATCAAGAAAATTGTACAGAAGATGACGGTGACGTACAAAGACTGGCATGAGATGTTACCATTTTCTCTTCATGGATACCGTACCTCAGCGCGGACGTCGACAGGGGAAACACCCTACTCTCTAGTATATGGTATGAAGACAATCCTACCCATTGAAGTCCAGATACCTTCTCTCAGGATTATGAAGGATGCGGGTTTGAACGAAGACTACTGGATTCAAACTCGACTTGATCATCTAAATCTAATCGATGAGAAGAGACTTACCGCTGTCTGTCATGGTCAGACGTATCAAAAGCGAATGACTAAGGCTTTTAACAAGAAAGTCAGACGTCAAGAATATAAAGTCGGGGATCTCTTGATCAAGCGCATCATACTGCCGCAAGGTGATCCCAGGGGAAAATGGACTTCTACATATGAAGGGCCATTTTTGGTTAAGAACATTTTCTCGGGTGGAGCTATGATTCTATACACCATGGACGGTGACGAACTTCCTCACCCTGTCAATGCAGACATAGTGAAAAGATACTACGCCTAATTAAAAGACCCGCTAGGTTGACTGGCCTAGGCAAAAATAAGGGCTTCCCGACGAACCAAAAGGGTTCGGGCAAAAATAAGGGATGAAAATGAAAAAATCTGTACACCCGGCAAGTCGAAAACATGAAAAGACAGCTTGGGCAAAAAGGGGTATCCCGGTGGACTGAAAACCCGAAAGGGCAGTCCAGGAAAAAGTTAGGGATGTAAATCATATCACTATGTCCCATTGGATCACTTTGCGACCAGACTTAGGTATCAATTATCAAGCTCGAACGACATCGATCAACCTAATCAACTTCGGACAAACAGCAAAGTAATGAGACGCTCAAAGACATAAGAGCAATAGCAGAGTTGGAACTCAATGGGATTGTTTCACATAACTGTTTTATTTTACACAAATTTGTATAGCTTCTATTTTTACGGCGACATTCTCTTACTAGAACGTCAGCCTCCTTGTACGAAAACGCCTACTACAGGCCAACTTCAAAAAATCAATACAAAATCATTTTCACAAGAAACTTTGAGTTTTTCTTTTTCTGTTTTGTTTTGCAAGAACGTCCAATGATTTATTTTTGACATATGCATTTGAATATGGTCGCTGCTCATAAATATTTACATAAAGAAACAAAAAGAAAATTACTCGTAATTCTAGAAATAGGGGCAAAACGAGAAGTGTCAAACCCGACAGTTACTCTGCCCAGCAGGTATCGGGACAGAGACAACTTTTGAGCATAATCATCAGTACATACACTCCCTACAGATTAAAAATATCCAAAATCATTGATGCCGGCTTTCCCGAAACAGGAAGTAATCTCCCCAGCCAGGGTCATTCAGAAACCCGACAGCTATATCCCCCAGCCAAATTTCATAATCGCGAGCGGGCCAGTAAATTTTACCTCCCAAGCAGAGTTTACTTCTCCAGATGCAAAAGCTCTACCCCGACAGAGCTCGTTACTTCAGCTACAGAAATTCACTTTCCAAGTTGTTCTCTGCAGAGTTATTCTCAAACAGAATCTCTCCCTGACAGAATATTCAAAGATAACAAAGAGTAAATCTCCAGCATAGTCATTTCTGTTCACCATCCCCGACGGAAGTAGAAGAACCACAATTCTCTACAACAGTCAGGAACGCTATATGCTCTAGCAGAAGTCAGGGATTTATTTTCCCAGACTCGGACATACCCCAATAGCATTTCATGCACATACATCATGACATGCACATACACATCATATACAACATAGTCTCATTTATTTTGAGAATATCACCCTACCATGCATTTCATGCATCGCATATAATTAACCATGTTATCTTTTAAGGAAAGACAATTATCTTCAATAAATCCAGCAGTTATACAGGTCACGTCTGGAGACGGCTAATGGACACTCAGTTCCCGAAACCAAACGGGTCAATTATCCAGACCTTCACCTCGAAGTAACCCTACTATCCAGGTTCCTTCTTATAACCCTACTATCCAGGCTCTCATTTCAAGGTAACCCTACTATCCAGGTTCCTTCTCATAGCCCTATTATCCAGGCTCTCGTTTCGAAGTAACCCTACTATCCAGGTTCCTTCCTATAGCCCTACTATCCAGGCTCTCATTTCGAAGTAACCCTACTATCCAGATTCCTTCTCATAGCCCCACTATCCAGGCTCTCATTTCGAAGTAACCCTACTATCTAGGTTCCCTTTTATAGCCCTACTATCCAGGCTCTCATTTCGAAGTAACCCTACTATCCAGGTTCCTTCTCATATCCCTACTATCCAGGCTCTCATTTCGAAGTAACCCTACTATCCAGGTTCCTTCTCATATCCCTACTATCCAGGCTCTCATTTCGAAGTAACCCTACTATCCAGGTTCCTTCTCATAGCCCTACTATTCAGACCTTCACCTCGAAGTAACCCTACTATCCAGGTTCCTTCTCATAGCCCTACTATCCAGGCTCTCATTTTGAAGTAACCCTACTATCCAGGTTCCTTCTTATAGCCCTACTATCCAGGCTCTTGTTTCGAAGTAACCCTACTATCCAGGTTCTTTCTCATAGCCCTACTATCCAGGCTCTCATTTCAAAGTAACCCTATTACCCAGGTTCCTTCTCATAGCCCTACTATCCAAGCTCTCATTTCGAAGTAACCCTACTATCCAGGTTCCTTCTCATAGCCCTATTATCCAGGCTCTCATTTCGAAGTAACCCTACTATCCAGGTTCCTTCTCATAGCCCTACTATCCAGGCTCTCGTTTCGAAGTAACCCTGCTATCCAGGTTCCTTCTTATAGCCTTACTATCCAGGCTCTCATTTCAAAGAAACCCTACTATCCAGGTTCCTTCTCTCTTATCTCCAGACAGTAGTTTACAACACCGTAAGACCTGGACCTGACGAGATACGGTCGATTTCACATTTCCCTAGTAAGTCGTTGTGTTGCCTGGACCCTGACCAGATATGCAGGTCACTTTCATCTCCTCAATCGAGAATTAACTCCCCAGTAGAGTAATGGTCAACCAAAGCTCCTAGACTCAATTTCCCAAGACATAAATCAACATTCCCCGATGAAGTCCTCCTCAATGGCAGGTACAGGAATTCTCACGAAGGAATATTTTATACAAATGATATCTTTTATGGATGGAATCTTTAAGCCCATCTCCGACAATTCTCTGTCGACTTCCAAATGGAATCTGTAAGCTCATTCCCGATATCACCAATCACCAGGAACTGCATGCGAGTGCAAATTTCTGGGCACTCTAGTGTTCAATCATCTCCCACCTTCAGATCACGAAAGGCAGACAAGCCAATCTATATCCTCAGGTATAAGAATATTGAACAGGGGAACCTGTTGTACCCTAAAATTTTCCCTCCCATTTTACTCAACATATTCTCATTAAGACCCTTAACTTGCTCAAGGATACTCAAGAGTTGACCATACAATCTCTCTCCTAAAGCAATGAACCTCCAACTAGGGTTTCCATTTTCATCAAGAAGGGTGAGATCCAAAGGCCTCATATGCTCTCCATAGTACTAATATTTCCTCAAGACCCTCCATGTCAAATTTCAAGCCTTGCACAAGAAGTTTGCTCAGTCAACTGCTCAGATGCTTGAGAATCGACTGTATTAGGTCAAAAGTCAAATATCGCCCACATATAGTCAAACTTCAAGATTTTTGGTCAACATCAACATTTTTAAGTGATATCCATAATTTTATCAAGGGTTTACCATGATTCCCCAAGGAATGCTCCTAATTCATCAAAACTCAAAAGTTTCTAAATTAGGGTTTCTTAGGAAAAGTCAACCAAACTTTGACCAAACATAACTTTCTCATACTTTATCAGAAATTTCTCATCCAAGGCTCATTTTGAAGGGAATCTAATTTCCTACAACTCATATCCATCCCTCAAGTTCAAAAAATGTACTCATAAAAAGATATGAATTTCTACATTTTAGGTCCTTTTGAAAAGTCAACAAAAACACATTTTAGGTCAAAGCTTCTTAAATGAACATGGAAGACCCAATTGAAATGAGACCAAAAGGTTTGTTTAGGGGACATCCTAAGATTTCTAAAAAGTCCAAGAACACCTATCTAGGATTAAAATAGGAAGAGATATGCATTGTCAAAGTTGACCATTTTTGGAAAATTGCCAAAAGTCAAATGTGCTCAAAAGTGCATTTTTTGTCAAATGGGCCTAGCATTTCAGGATTGTATCTTGTTAAGGACATGGTCCACGACCCAAATCAGCAGCCATATATTATTTTTTCTATTTATTTATTTTATTTTGATTTTTATTTATTAAAAGTCACATTAAATCAAATAAATAAATAAAAATATCAAAGATTGTTTTGATGATCTGATTTTGATGAAAATAAAATCTAATTAAGATGGCCTAATCAGATTAAATCAAATCAAGGCTATTTGAGTCAAAAAAGGCATGATTTGGCCAAGTTTGGAATGAAAGAATATGACTTAAAGATCAAAGATTTTATCCATCAACTCCCAAGATTGGATCCAAAATTGTTAACCTAATTAGACTCAATACATATACTGAGGCTTGTTTGAACCCGAGGGAGAGGAGAGAGAGGCGCAGCTGCTAAAGATACCCTGTACACAAGCTTGAAATTCAAGGCAGAGTGACCATTGAGTTTGGATTTTGAGGCAGATTCAAGAGGTTCTAAAGGTTGCAATGTATTCCTGGAGACACACATGAGACTAATTGCATTATTTTCAAGTGTCAAAACTCTCAGAATCACGACCAATCCGATCATGATTTGCATTTTCTTTTCAAAAACAATTACAGTCAAACATGCATTATAAATACTTTTTGATCATGCATTCTTGTTTGTATAGATGTTTAGAACATGTTTGAATCACCAATTGCAAGTTTTGATGCATATGGACAATTTCCATTTTTAGGGTTTGAGGTTGCGTTTCAGGGCTTTTTAATACAGGCGAAATCAGGGCACGAGAGGAGTATCATCATACTCACGAGATCAAACCTAGTTGATCTGTGAGTTTGGATTTAATTTATCATGCTTGTTTGAGTTATTTTGAGATTCACAGGGATGTAGCTACAACCATCGTCTGTGGGTAAAGGGGTTTCACCTAAAACGACAGTCCTAGGAAGAAGAAGAAGAAGAATAGGTGGCACGATCCCAGTGGCCAATTTGAATTCACGCGAATTTTTCATTAGCACTGACAATTATTCCAATATAATATATTTTGTCTATTCATATAAACAAAAGACAATATGGTCAGGTGGTAAAGGGAAGTGTTTGCAAAGGGGAAGACTTGGGTTCGATACCCAGGTCTGACGTTTTTCATTCTCTCGTTTGTTCATTGCAGATCCAGTGTACTTCCTTGCCTAATGTCCACCACGCGTCTCCAAAATTCAACCCCCAGATCTCATCATACAAAAATCCAACATCCAGTACATGCAGTCATACCGTGGACCATCAGAAGGGAGTTACACTGGATCTGGCGCAGGCATGGGCTCAGTATGCATGGGCCTAACAAAAAATCAAAAATACACCCCCCTTGGTTTGCTTATGCAGGCTAAATCTCTCTTTTTATTTTTAACTCTTTTCTTATTATTTTTAATTATGTTTTTTTAACAACACCATAAAATATCATATTTTTTTATTTTTTCTTTAATAAAAGAAATCATAAAAAACATCAAAAAACCATTTTTCATAAAAAAATATTTTATTAATTAATTAGTTTAATTAAATTTAGGAAATTTAATTTTCTTTTAGTTCTAATTTAAAATGATTAGAATTAGGGTTTAATTTTGTACATAACCTAGTTTTTCTTTAAAAATAACATAAATATTTTCTCAAATTATATTTTTAGGTCGTCTAATTATTTCTCGCATTTAATTTGCCGCACACTTTTAATTTTCCTTTTTTATTATTATTTGTAACTGCTCCGAGTTTGTAATAGATTTAAATAGGGTTTTAATTCCGCATTTTATTTTCAGTCAAAAATAATTATACATCTGCCCAAAGCCTTGTAATAATTAGGACTTTAGCTTCTCACATTTTAATTTCCGCAAACTATAAACTGCTTAGATGTATGTATAGGATTGTATGGAAAGACGAATTGAAATTAAAATGGTAGAAAACCCTAATTGTGCAAAGATAATTAACTGAAAAAAATACACTTGCACATGCTCACTCCTAGGATTTACTCCACTTGGTTGCGTCGGAAATAATGGTCATGTCTCTCGAATGTAGGGGTACCTTAACAATGACCCGCGATCCAAAATCGTCATAAAGATCATAGTCCCTACTTGTCCCTCGAGTTGTCTACGAATTGATCTTATGACGATAGTCCCTTCGAGATGCTAAGGTATCCTTACTTGTTGCCTTCAGAGACCATTTCGTCCCTTCGAACGTCCCTTTAAAACTCCAACGATGGTTCCACCTATTCCTTAATAATAGGGTAGCGTTGTCTAAAGGAGAACAAACAGACTTTTTTTCCGAGTAAGTAGATTAGCTCCTAGGTACTTGCTTAAACAAAACTTTTCACACAAACACTTTTCAAAACAATTTTCCAAACAACTTCGTCACACTCTTGAAGACTGATACAAGGGTTATCACGAAGTAAAACTTTTTCAAAGCAAGCACACACAAGCAATTTTAAAAAATGAGCAAAGTACCTAAGAGCCCGTGGAAAACCACAGATAGAAAGGGTGCTAACACCTTCCCTTTCTATAATCTTCCCTCCATACTCAGAAACATTCAGAAACATTTGCGAATACAAAACGTAAACCAGTATAACAGCCGGTTCTTCCACCGTATCACAGGTTCACTCTGAAAGAAGGAGTCGACTTCAATGATGTGTTCTCACCTGTTGTGAAGAACAATTCCATTTGAATGATGCTTGCCTTGGTGGAAAAGTTCAACCTAGAGTTGGATCAAATGGATGTGAAGACTACTTTCTTTTATGGTGATCTAGATGAAACAATCATGATGAGGCAACCTATAGGGTATGCAGAAAAAGGAAAGGAAGATTATGTATGCAAGCTGAATAGATCTTTATGTGGACTGAAACAATCTACTCGACAATAGAATAAGAGATTCGACAAGTTCATGGCACACATAGGTTTCACTAGAAGTCAGTTTAACCACTGTGTTTACTTCGGATTTTGACTTGGAAACTCACTTGTTATTTTGTTGCTTTATGTGGGTGATATTCTCATAGCAAGCAATAATATCGAGGATGTAATGAAGGTGAAGGTTGAACTTAATAAAGAGTTCGACATAAAGGATATGGGAGTGTCATCTAGGACTCTTGGTATTGACATCTAGAGAGATAGAAAGCACTCGAGATTATGCTTATCTCAAGAGACATACCTTGAAGAAGAAACTCAACAAATTTGGTATGTTAAACTCAAAGGTTGTTGTAACACTAACAAATCCTCAATTCAAGATGGGTACGACTCAAAGTGCTAGAATTGAAGTCGAAAGAGCCTATATGAATAAAATTACATATGCTAGTATAATAGGTTCTTTGATGTATGCAATGGTCTGTACGAGGTTATACATAGCATATGCAGTGAGCCTTGTAAGCAAGTATATGGACAATCCTGGAAAAGCGCACTGGAAAACATTGAAGGGGATTCTAAGGTTCATAAAGGGGTACTTGGGAAGAGTCTTGATTTATGGTGGAGCTTGTGGTGATGATAAAAAAGGAGAAACTGAAGGATTTATCGACTCTGATTATGCAGGTTGTATGGATTCCATAAAATCTATTTCTGAATATGTTTTTAATATGTTTGGCACAACAATCAGTTGGAAATTGACACTTTAGAAGGTTGTCACCTTATCAACCACTGAAACAGAATATATTTCCCTCAATAAAGTTATGAAAGAAGCATTGTGCCTTGAAGGTTTTGCTAAGGAGCAGAAACTTCAAGGTCGAGTTATCATTGTTAAAGGTGATAGTCAAAGGGACATACACCTGTCGAAGAACTCAACCTATCATGAGCAAACCAAGCACATCGATGTGAGGTTGTATTTCTTCAGAGAAATAATCGAACATGGAGAAGTCCAAGTGCTGAAGGTTTCGATAGATCACAATGCTACTGATATGATCACCAAGACATCGCCAAATTGCAAGTTTTTCCACTGTATGCAGTTGATAAAGTTGCATGATGAAAAATAGTTTGTTTCCCTTATGTATTGGAGTTTGTTCTAAGGTGGAGTTTGTGAGATTTTAGATCAAACTCTAATATCTCGATAGATCACAAGTCTTCAAACCTCAAACCCCTTTAACATTCATCATCAATTCATACACATAAGCACAAACTAACACAAAATCCATCCATAACCAAACATGAACATAAACTACACAACCTGTAATTCCAACACAACCCTTCCAATTCCTAACCATTAACCAAATTTCAACTCATAATACATGAACCTATAAAACAAATCCAAAATCATTAAACCATGTTTCCAAACATTTCCTCATAACGCTACTTCAATCTCAAAATAATCACCCAAGTAATACCTTCCCATCCTAACCTCTAAACTAACCACTACAAAAATCACTAAACAATATCCAAAGCAAAGCAAAGAAGTCCCCAGACCATTCAATAACAAAATCATTCTACACACAACAACGTAACAAAAACATCAAAGAATTAAAATACAACAACAACGGTTCACTGGATTCAAGAAAAAAGAAAACTAGAATCCATAAACACCTGCCACCGTTAGAATTATCGTTAAAGTCATCTGCCACATCCAGAATCATCATCGTCGTCCAGTCGGAACCACCCTCCAATCTCGTCGGCTACCAATAAGTTGATTTCTGCCACTCACAAATCTACCAGCCTCCACGTAGCAACCAAAAACGCCCTTAACGCGACGATGCACCACACTCCTCCATTGATTCCTCCGCCAACAACCATCACCTTTTAAGCTTCGCCTCACCGCCATAGATCCAATACCTTTTGTTTTTATTCACTTTGTTTGAGTTGTTATTGTTTTGTTTGCTATTGATTGTTTGAAATTTGAGAGAGAGAGAGAGAGAGAGAGAGAGAGAGAGAGATCTTCTACTACTTTCCTACGTTGAAATGTATGTTGGATTTTTGTTTTGTTATTATTATTATTATTATTATTATTATTATTATTATTATTATTATTATTATTATTATTATTATTATATGTCAAGTGTCCTAATTTGATTGGACTAGATTTAATTTGAAAAATTATAGGGGAACCACCATGATGTAGAGTCACCCCACTCTCAGCATAATACTTGTGTTTTTCTTTTTTATTATTTTAATTCTAAGTAGTTTAGATTAGGATTTTCATTTCACTATGCCAAAATTGACTTTAGACAGCGCCACATAGACAACGCTTATGCCTAAAGTGCTGCTATAGGTTTTCAGAAAAATTAATAATTAAAAATTAAAGGAGAAGCGCTGCTAAAGGAATACTATAGACAGCGCTTATTATAAGCACTGCTATAGGCCTTACCATAGACAACGCTTTCTTTCCCTAAGCGCTGCTATAGGTTTTCAGTAAAAAAAAATAGAATAAGTGCTGCTAAAGGTTATACTTTAGACAACGCTTACTAAAAGCGCTTCTAAAGGTGTTATTCTAGGAAGCGTTGCTAAAGCCTAAAGCGCTGCTAAAGGGTATACCTTAGACAGCGCTTTCCAGAAGTGCTGCTAAAGGGTATACCTTAGACAGCGCTTTCCAGAAGCGCTGCTAAAGGGTATACCTTAGACAGCGCTTTCCAGAAGCGCTGCTAAAGGCATTACTCTAAAAGCGCTGCTAAAGCCTAAAGCGCTGCTAAAGGTAATACCTTTAGCAGCGCTTCTTGAAAGCGCTGTCTAAGGTAATTAAATAGTGTCTTAATCCTTAAATTGGTTATCAGATTTCCAGAAATCTCAAATCGTACAAACAAAACCCCACACCCAGAAATCGCTCCTGTTCATCTTCTTCTCCAACTCGTCTCCTCCCATTCACCGTCCAACCATGGTTCTTCCTCCAACTCTTCTCCAACTCGTCTCCTCACCGTCCAACCTTACTTTGGTGGTTCTTCCTCCGTACAGAAGCAACTCTCTCCGGTGTTCTGATAACAACAACAGGTCAGTTCCGATAACACCATTTATGCACTTTTACATTATTAAGTTGTTCTTTTCTATTGAATAAAAATGTGGGTGGTCATGATACTAGCTAGAGCTGGGTAGGAAGGAAACAGTGCTTTTGTGAATAAGTGCTTTTGTTTGGGGGATAACGCACCCTTTTGTGAATAAGTGCTTTCAAGAATCTCAAGAATGTCAGTGCTTTTGTGTGTGAATTTAACTTATTCATGTTTTTTTTACATTAACAGGAAGCTTATCTAGTTCAATTTTCCTGGTTTCAGGCACTATGGTGAGAAACTCTTGCTCTTTCTATTTCTTTGCTTCTAAGTTTTGTATTACTATAGTAAACCTCTATGGTCAAAAACAAAACTAGTTCAATTTTGTAACATGTGATTATTTATTTTGCAATTTTAATATGTTTATAAAAGCATATTATTTTTTTAAACTTGTCTATCACCTGCTAACTAAATAACAAGTACCAGCAGGCAAATAATGTGTAGTGAGATTCGTGAACTTGTGGTTATGGTATTGATAATGTGAAGAAAAAATAAATCATAATTAGGGGTGTTCAAAAAATCTACAGAACTGAACTGAACCACATAACCGAACTGAACCGTTTTTAAATAACCGAACCGTTATTCATGGTTTATGAACCGAACCACATGTCATCAAATAGTTCAATAACCGAACTGAAACCATAGTTAACCAAACCATAACTTGCTGAACCGAACCGTAATTAACTACCCTTACTTATAGATTTTCACAATTTTGATTATATAGCGATGATACTTGATAAAACAAGTTAAGGTGTATATCTTGATGTATATCCGTATTTTCTTTCCATGTGTAGTGTCCCCGTCAGCACAATGGTGTAGATTGCGGTTATTTTATGTTGAGGTTTATGAAAGAAACTATTCTTTTGGACCGATTAGAGATTCCATCCACGGTATGAATTTCTAACTTAGAAATTATTTTAATATTTCTCATAAAATGACTTAGTATTTTAATTAAATCATACTATGTTATATTATTATGTAGTACTTTGATGAATTCAAGTGTGCTTCATACTCAAAAGATCAATTGGATGAACTTATGGAGGATTGGTGCCAATTTGTTATGGAGTTGAGAGTTTTATTATAAGGTATAACTTTGAGTTTTAAGAAATAATATATCTCGTTATAGTTGTGTTACAATATTATTGTTTTTGTTGTTGTTATTTGGTAACTTGTATGAATTTTGATTTTTTGATTTTTTTTTAGGTTATATAGGTGCAGCTCTATGTAGAAGATAAAGTTATTTTGTAATTCATTGTTGATTTTGTTTCATTGTTGTATATACTAATGTTGTTGTTGTGTATATTGTGCAAAAAGGGTTGAAGAGATGAATATTGATGTTGTTATAATATTGTTTCATTGTGGTATATTGATGTTATTGTTGTTTAAAATGTTATAATGAAGCTATAAATTCTGGTGCAAAAATGGTGAGATTAAATTTGATAGGCAGCGTTTTGTTTTAAATGAAAAAAAATTATATTTAAAAAAATAATAAGGAAAAGCGCAGCTAAAGGGGGGAATAGACAGCGCTTTTAATGAGAAGCGCTGTCTAAAGTGTTAGAAAAAAACTTATATTAAAAAAATAATAAGGAAAAGTGCTTCTAAAGGGGGGGAGGGGGGGAATAGACAGCGCTTTTAATGAAAGCGTTGTCTAAAGTGATTGAAAAAAATATATTATAAAATAATAAGGAAAAGTGCTGCTAAAGGGGGGGAATAGACAACGCTTTTACCAAGCGCTGTCTAAAGTTCCACATTAAAAGCGCTGTCTAAAGTGTAAGCGCTGCTAAAGGGGTACCTATAGCAGCGCTTTTGAAATTACATAAGCGCTGTCTATACCTTTAGCTGCGGAGGTTTTAGTAGCGCTTTTAAACGCTGTTAAAGGCCTAAAAAAGCGCTGTCTAATCCCTTATTTGACATAGTGTTTAGACCTTAAGCCATCATCTAAGCTTCTCATGTTTACACCTTACTTCTATTTTATTGCACCACTAGTCTCCCTTCTATTTTAATTAAATGTAATTAGTTTACTTTATTTTATTAATTAGTCTAATTTAATTTAACTCATTCGGTTAGTTGATTAGGTTAATTACATTTAATTATTTAGTTTAATTTATTTTTTTATTAATTTATCTTATTTATTTAGTTTTCATTTATTTTACTATTTCTTTTAGGTCAATTTAATTTCAAAAATACAAAAAAATATGCTTTTTCTCTTTTATTAGGTTATGATTTAATTAGTCTTATTAATTTAGAGTAATTTCCCATATAAAGAAATATAAAAATATGATCTTAGTTCTTTAGATAAAAGTATTGGTATGTACATAACTATAAATTTTTCCTAAAATATTAGACAATTCATTCAGTCGATAAATAAATCAAACTTGTAAATATTTCACAATAACTTGTACATATATCACTAAGCAACTTTTTTAAATAGTCAAATAATAACTAAAATATTAACGTAGTACAGTGATCAAAATTGGTAAATTAAAGACAAAGGATATTTGGACGTAGTACAGTGATCGAAATTGGTAAATTAAAGATGAAAAAAGTTATTTGAACGAATATCTTTGAAGATTTCCGAGTACTTGAATACTAGGCATATGACTAGCATTTTGAGTACTTGTTATCTTTGAAGGATCTTGGCTCGACCCACAAATCTCTTTTCACAAAAAACGATTAAAAGGCCTCTTGAACGTAAGTCTCGATAGGTTTTCGAGTATTTGAATACAAGTTGTATTAGTTGCCTGTCAGATACTTATCAACCGCTTAAAAAACACTCGATCCACCAAATTGACTTTTTTTACCCACATTCAATCAAAACAATTTTTTTCATAAAAGAATAGTCTTATTCATTTAACAGGAATACAAATAATGTATAAGCCTCTATTGTGGGAGTATACATGCAACTATTTAACTGTTAAAATGCTATTTAATACTATTCTTTAAAATCAACCAACCCACAAATATTTTTTTAGTCGAACTACGGGACTCTAAATTCCTCTTTACACCTGAGAATACGTAGGCACATGATTTCAAAACCTTAGCGGACACAATAATAAATAAAAAACATGTTTCCCCATTCTTCCGTAAATATCTTCTTTTATGTAAATATTTAATAAACAAACATTGCAAACATTCCATTGACAAACACGTAACCCTAGTTTATTAAGACGTTCTCGTTGAATACAACAGATACATGAGAGTGTCTAATATCTTTTCCTCATATAACCAACTTTCAAACCCATATTTAATTGATATGACCATCTTATCATTCCTTCTTAGGCTTTTATCGTTATTTTTCTTTTCCTTAAAAATAAATAAAATTTAATAGCGACTATATTCCTATTTCGAACGTTTAAACATTTGAATATTTTTCACCTAGAGATAATAACATAAATCAACAAGATATGGCTCTATCGTTACAACCACTTCAAAATGCTCAGATGAATAAATTATGAAGTTTCTTTTACACTCTTCATGTACATACATAAAAAGTTAAATTAAATTTTTTTATAAGAATTTAAATAATTAAATTATATTATTAGCATTAAATAAAATTATATATATATATATATATATATATATATATATATATATATATATATATATATATATATATATATATATATATATATATATATATATATATATATATATATATATATATTTTAAATTTCAATTTTTAGATTTATCTTTAGGATAGTTTATAAACTCTAACAAATAAAAATTAACTGAAACACGTGTAATTTTATTATTTTTAGATCATAAATAATTTTGGATAAAAATCACGCCACAAAATCTCTTACATTATTTAGTACACAATCCTAGCATCATTCAACTACATAACATAATATGTTTAATAATTGTGCTATTATGTAAACAAATTAATGATTAATGATTTATTCCATGTGGTATTGTAAACTTCCAGAGTCCTCAATAAAACACTTCATCAAGGCAATATCTCTAAATATACAAGCAAATATCCTTTGACCATTTAGAATGGCATTGCCCCCTCTTCATGATGTTTTGTCGGATATTATATCGCATTAGCATCATTGAAAAGCATGTGTCATTAACAAACAATTGACTACATAATTGACCGAAGAAGAAAAACAAAAGAGGAACAGACTAACTACACTTTGCTCCTCTTTTTTTCCGACAATACTCTATGCTCCTGGATATTTCAACGCAAAGTTAGTAAATTTGATACTTCAAAGTTTTATCGAATATAGCATATAAAAAATTAAATTTTAAATTTATTTTAAAATTATACACACATATATATATATATATATATATATATATATATATATATATATATATATATATATATATATATATATATATATATATATATATATATATATATATATATATATATATATATATATATATATATATATATATATATATATATATATATATATATATATATATATATATATATATATATATATATATATATATATATATATATATATATATATATATATATATAAAAGCAAGATCAAATCAACCAATAGATGCAACCTATTTGCTGCTTAAGTTACTTCTTTAAAAGGATTTCAAATACCCCAAGGTTTTTTGCAAAGATTTCAACTACTCCAAGGGACTTTTCACTCGAGTAAATCCAATTATACACTATTAACACAAGATCACCAATTTTATCATCCAATTCTTGCTACTTCCTTAACAAGATTTCAACCACTCTAAGTTTCCTTGAAAATATTTCAAACACTCCAAGAGATTTTTTACATGGACGATTCATTCTCGCACGATCTTGCACGAAAATCCCTAATTCAACAAATGATGTTGGAGGACAAACCCATTGGTTTTTCTGGATGAAGACCCCTACAAGAACTCAATCCAAACCAATTAGAAATCTTCAATTCTTCGTCTAGATGGAATCCCAACAGAACGTCATCACAATGTAATGTTGATTTGTATGCATATATTGGAAGGTTGAAGATGAAGAGAAAAAGTAGGCTAATTTTATGGTATCGTCAAGTTAGAAATGATGCAGGAATGAGTATTTATAATTTGGAAAAGTTTAGGGCAAAAAGGACAAATTCAGAATAAAAGAAAATGAAAATTTGACCAAAACAGAATTTATGTGTCGACCTCAAACTCGTATGTGTCGACACATATTGTATAAAAAGCTGCATGTGTCGACCTGAAGGACTCTATGTGTCCACTTGAGCAAGTCAGTAGCTACAGGCTTTAAAACGTGAGTAAATGTGTCGACCTAAAATATGGATGTGTCGACATATAAAATAAGAATTTCTTCAATTTCAAAAATATTTCAGTATTTGTCGACTTGTAAGATGCATGTGTTGACCAGTGACTTACAGAAGCTCACATGCTTTAAAACGCAGTTACATGTGTCGACCTGAAACTCAGATGTGTCGACACATGCAAGATAAAAATGTGCAGAAAATGTTTTTCAATGACCTTGGTCAATTTCAAAGTGCTTTTTGATGATTCCTAAGACCTATGATGCAGAGGAGTGCCACAAGACAAAGAGATGTAATTAATTTTACCGTCGTGCCATCTTTCCAGATTTTGACATCATACAAAACACTGTATATTAAAGTTGTACTCACATTTGTCATAGTTGTACCTCGTACTAGCTATATTAGGGGTAGTCTTCCAAGCCATGATGATGTGGTACCCTGACTTCACACTATAGTTACCATCTTTAGATGCCTTCCAGCATAGATTATCATCCTCCTCTAGATTATATAAAGAAGTTGCAGGATGTCATCAATATCACTTTGGTTGAAGTGATGTTTGATGGTGTCTTTCTTTCATTTTCATGTGTCCTTGTCAATCAACTGCTCAACAATTACACCTACTTTCACTAGGTTTATTAGAAAGGATTCTGAGGCTCTTATGGTTAGGTATCTAATTATGATCCCATATGTTAATAGAGTTTCCTTTACCAATATTCTAGTAACTTCCTTTCTTTATGATCCATATGCAGTTGTGAAGGCTTCTTCATAGGTAGCTAGGGTTCTTTCCTATCTTAGCATCAAGGATATCAGATTTGGGATAGTATTTAGCTTTGATGATGGTAACCACCAAGAATTGGGGGTAAGTGTGGAGCCTCCAGATCTGCTTGGCTAACATAGTTTTATTGAATTGATCAAGATCTCTGAACCTAGACCCCATCTTTCTTAGGGATACAAAGGTTAAACCATTTCTTCTAGTGCACCTTATCTTCTCCCCACCAGAATTTAGCAAGTAAACTGTCAATTCTTTTACATATTTCTTTAGGAAGAAGAAAAGAGCTCATGAAGTAGGTAGGGATGGCTTGAGCCACTACTTTTATCAGAGTGGCGTTGAATCATATTTAGAGCTATGATCTAGCCTACATAAGTAAGATTTTTTATTTAAAAAATTACATAAAAGAATTTATGCTTTTTTAGTCTAAAAATATTAGATCACATGTTATAAAATAATTATTTAAATTTATCATTTTTATTTTTATTTTTATTTTTATTTTTATTTTTATTAGATTATGTTTTATATTTTAAATTAAATTATTAAATGTATTAATTAATTTAGTAATTTAAGTTTATCAATCTATATTAAATTTATATATTTGATTGTTTTTGTCAAAGCCCTCGGACTTTAAATATTTTCCTTTTTTTTTAAATTTTTATTAAATGATGGTTGTTTCTTCTTTGAGGAGGAATATTTTTTTGAAATTAGGGTTTGGCCTCTCATGATGGTCAGTTGCCCATGTTAGTGCATGAACTTAAGGAACATGCAAGTCAAGTGATTCCAAGCATTGAGATTTGAGACGGCCAAAAGAAAAATGAAGTTGGTTGCAAACGTAAGTACTGGTTCGACTATGGACTCTAAAAATATGGTTGTGATGGAGGAATCTAAAACTCAAGAGACTTTATCTATGGTTTTATCTTAGAAGATTAATTAGGCGGAGGAGGGACAAAATGTTATTGGTTTCAGATGGTACAAATCTAGCTTTATCTCTAGTTTCAATAGACATGTAGAATTCAAAATAAGGAGTATAACAAATATTCTGAAGAAAGAAAAACCTTTCATTGTTTCTAAACACAATAACTTTCCATCATGGATAAAACATGATATGAGAAATGCACAAGAGGATTTGAAGCTTATAACATCACCAAGGACTAATGAAGTTGATATTAATATGTTGATATCGTTGGAAATCCATCAATTTAAAATAAAGTCGTTTTAAATATTTTAATTAAAAAATTAAAATAAAAAATGAAAGAAATGAAAAAAACAAAAAACAAAATAATGATATTATTGACGGGAAAGCGATTGCGAACGTGGTTGATTTTATTATAATTTTAATATTGATGAAGGAGATATTTCAATATTGAAACAATTTTCTCTCCTTTGAACTAAATTTGGTACACATTTAAGTTATTTTGTTAAAAATTATTTAATTAGATTATGTTGTAATTAGACTTTGTTTGTAATTAAATTTTGTAATTTTGTACTATTTTGTTATGTGAGATACCTTTGTTTAAAATTTGAATTTAGATTATGAATTTGTAAATTTATGATATGATATTTTAAAAATAATTTAAGTGTTATTTATATTTTATATAGATTAAATTATCTGGTTCGACCAGTTTTATACCTATATAATTTTATTATAAAGGATGATTTATTGAACCGAGTTATCCGGTTTAATCCAGTTTGGTCATGCGGTTCGACTAGTGACTCAGTGGTTCGACCAATAAACTAGTGACTCAGTACCCTCACCGGTTTGATGATCGGTCTGGTTTTTAAAATACTTCTCCAGATGAATCAAGCTAGGCTTCACACTAGACCAACATTCTTCTGGCGTAATTCCTTCTAGCTTCTTCGTCATACATCTATTCAATATGTATATTGCAATCGACAAAACTTCACCCCAAAACTCTTTAGGTAAATGTTTGTCTTTTAACATATTTCTCACCATATTCATGATGGTTCGATTCTTCTTTTCTGCAGTTCCGATCTACTGTAGAGTGTAGGGTGACACCACCTCATGCACAATCCCTTCTTTTTCACAATTTTTTGAAGTCTTTCGACACATACTCTCCACCACCATCAGTTCTCAAAACTTTAATCTTTCGACCACTTTGTCTTTCGACCATAAACTTAAATTTCGAAAATACCTCGATCACTTCACTTTTCTTCTTGATCAGGTAAGTCTACAATTTTTGACTAAAATCATCTATGAATGTAATAAAGTATTTGTTACCTCCATTTGAATCCACTTTGATTAGTCTACATACATCAAAGTATATACATCAAAGTATATGACTTCAAGAATAGCCCTCGACCTGCTTCCTGCATCCTTGTTAAAACTATTTTTTTTGCTGCTTCTCATGCACACATTCCTCACACACCTCGTTTGGCATGTCAATTTTTGACAATCCAGAAACCATATTTCTTCTCTTCAAATCTCTAATGTCTCTGAAGTTGACATGGCCTAGTCGATAGTGTCATATCCATTCATCTCTGCTAGTTGCAGTCAAAAGGCACTTGTGCTCCATCACATTAAGTTCAATCTTGAAGGTTCTATTTTGAGATATGAGAGCCTTCAAGATTAACCTTCCATTTCCATCGACGACCGAAACTTTGTAATTCTTTTCGACCAACTACCATATGCTGAGAAAATTGCTCTTCATGCCTGGTATGTACAACTCATTGGAAATTACTGACCTCTTGCCATATTTCCTCATAATCATAACATCACCAATACCTTTAGCTGCTAGGGTATTATTGTTTGCGAATTTCACTGTGTTCTCTGTTGAGGGTTTTAAGTCGACTGACCAATCTTTTCTTCTAGACATGTGTGACGAGCATCCTGAATCCAAGTACCATTGGTCCTTGAATTTTTCTTCATCCCTTGTTGTAACCATTAGTAACATATCTTCTTCTTCATGCTTTGTGAACTTTGCATCACTTTCTTGATTCTTTCGCTTTTCTGGATAATCACTCGAATAATGATCATATTTATGACAATTGTAACATTGAATGTGACTCTTGTTAGGTTTTCGATCATCACCTCTTCCTCTATTCGCAACACCACCTCTTTGGTTGCCTTGGTATGGTCTTCTATGATTCGACATGTTTCCTTCATTCTGTTTTCCTCTACCAGTCGAATTATTGTAGCCACCTCTACCTTTGTCGAACCACTTTCCTTTTCCTTTGGTTTCTTTTTCTAAATGTGCCTGCAAAGCCACATCACTGTTTGAATTCCCTGCATCTCTTTCAAGCATTCTTTGTTCATGAGGTTCAAGCGTCCCTTAAAGCCCTTTCTTTGTCAATTTATAAAAGTTTGTCCCCTCTTCTATAGCCACCACCACGTGGTCGAACTTAGAAGCCAATGATCTCAAGATCTTTGAAAACAAAAACTCTTGTTGTTAATGTTTTCCCACATGCCTTGCTTTGATTTACTAGTTTTGTAACCCTAGTGAAGAAATCATATATGCTCTCACTATCTTCCATCTGAAGCAATTCATACGTTCTCTTCTGAGTTTGTAACCTCACCTCTTTCACCTTTTTCAGTGCCTTCAAACGATTTCTTCAGAATCTCCCAAGCTTCTTTTGCAGATTCAACAATACTAACCTTTTTGAAATTGTCTGGGCTGACACATTGGTGAATTATAAAGATAGCTTCATAATTCTTCTTCTTTAATTCTTTATATTCCTTCTCTTCTTCTTCTGAAGTATGTTCTTCCATCGGTTCTAGTTCATATTTCACAAGATCCCAAACACCTCGAAAACCGAATATAACTTTCATCTGTTTGCACCAATTCTCATAGTTATCACCTTTAAGAACAGTGAGACTTACTGGAAAATTCCTGTTAGCGTAATTCATCACGATTTTGAATTTCTTCTTCTTCTTTCTCGATCGTTTTTGATCGTTCTTCCCTTGAATCACTCAACTGGAGCTCTGATATCAAATGTTGGAAATCAATCAAAATCTATGATGAATTTCTATCAATCTTGATGAAGAATATTGTTATCACCACACAATGAAAATGAAAAATATGAAAGAAAGAAAGAAAGAAAGAGAAGACAATGATTTTCTATAAAGTTTCTCTCTGCCTACAAATTGTGGAAAACTTTGTCATTCACTTGCAATTGCAAATTCTATGAATACAACTTAATTGACTTGATTACAAAAATAAAGGTTACTCCTTCTATTTATAGATTTAGGTTAGTTTGCTCTCTAAGCTAAAGCCTAAAACTATAAAAGCTCAAAATACCTATTTTAGAACTAAATCAAATCTATCTATTTTAGATCTAAATCAAATCTATTTATTTTAGATCTAAATCAAATCTATGTATAATAAACTACTTCGACACTTAGACACTTCCATATTTTCTGTCAAACAAGCTACTTCGATACAAGAAATTATACTTTAAACCGATTGCACTCGTTGATGTGAACATGTCGAAGGTACATTATATGGATATAACTAATATAGAATTGGAAATTCAAATTGTAGAAGAAATGAATAATACAAATATTACATCTCTTATGAATATGGAGAGAAAACCCATAAATGGAAATGAATCAATGATCACGCTACTAACTCAGTACTTTTTATTATTATTATTTTTTTTACTCTATTTTTATTTCATTTTAGATTTCTTTTGTATGAGTCCGGTCTAAACCACCAACCCTATTTTTGTAATTAATTTTTCTTTTATAGTATAGTATATGCGTTTCTAAAACATATTCTACATATTTAAATGTACTATTGGAAACTAGAATTAAAATATGATATTTTATATATTCATATTCTATAGAATGTCAAGTTAAAATTTTTTAAAAAAATACTTAACTAATTTTGAGAATTTATAAAAATAAACCAAAAGCAGTTTATTAGCGATAACATAAGTTATCTTTTAAACTTAACTCAAATACATAAATTTATAAAAATTTATTTTATAAGTTTAGATAAGTCAATTAAATAAACATTTTATCTAATTCGTGTTGGAGAAAGCTTAACTATTCCTAGATGCTATGAGTTTCCAGGTTTTTGAGGATATTTTAGCTCTTCTAATCCATGAGTTGGTACTATTCCCTAATCAAGACCAACTCATAGATGTGAGCGCAATCAAAATTTTTCTTGCCTGCAATCTTGTGCCTACCTTGCTCGAAGACATTATGCATTCTCTTCACACTCATACTATGAAGAGGCGAAGAACTCTCATATTGTATACCTCTGTTATCCAGGTGGTTTATTTTGCACCTTCCTCGCTCGGTAATGAAGAACGAGCAAGGCTTGAGGTGGTCGCAACGAATAATGTCACTTTCTCACAAATATTCAATGGTGTTCCTGATCTCATGAGGATATCATTATCATTTATCATTGCGGGGAGTTCCCTAATGTTCCACTCCTTGGCATTAGGAGAGGTATTACTTACAATCCTTACATGGCTTTACGTCAGTTTGGTTACGCTCGAAGAGATGGTCCTCATGACGCACTTATCCAGGGTACTGTGTTCGATTATGAAAGTGATCTTCAAGGTTATCGTTGGAGGTTTATACGTGCCTGGGGCATGGTGAGCAGGATTGAATGTAAGGCTTTAGGGCAGAAAAATTCCATCCGTCTAGAGCCTTATCTTAAATGGGTACGAGCTCGCGCTCAAAATCTCATGATGCCATATCCCGCCATCTTACCAGTGATTATAAAGCCTGTTATCGAAGGAGACATTTCTCGCACCATCCTCCATCCAGACATGCCTACTAACCTTGAGGAATTACAGAAGTCTTGGATTCAACTGAAGGAAGAACGAGACATCTTTGAGACTCAATTCTATGCAAGTGAGAAGAAAGTGTTGGAGCTCACAAATCAAATTCACGAGGAACAGAGTCTTAATGCATACATCAGTACAAAGAGGAAGCGTCCATGGTAGATTTGATTCTTAGATTTTAGGAGTTCATTTTATCTTTGAGAGCTTTTGTTGTCATTGTAAGCATAAAAGGCCATATGTAATTTGAAGTCACTAATAAAAACTTTGTTTTTGTTTCCTCTTGGTTAGCAAATTTAAATTTCCTAAGGTCCTTGAAATCATTGCATTTACATGTCATGCATCATTTCATAACAGGTTCATCATACATGTTTCTTATTTTCTCGTTGTTTATTTCAGCAGAAAAATGACCCTCGAACAGACCGTTAAGGATCTCCAAGCTCAACATGCCCAATTCCAAGAGACTCTCATAAATATGGCACTGGGACAGAAGGAGCCGTTGGCACTTATCGCCAAGAAAAAGAAGACCAAGAAACCAGCTGCTGCCCTCAATATGGGGAGAAGGTTCAAGGGTCCTGCTCAACCAATCCAAGTGGAAGATGACTCCTCTGAAGAAGATGACAACCATGATGAAGATGGAAATAACAATCAGGGTTATGGGAATGCTCCTGAAGACAAAGAATTTTCTGACGAACAATATCCTCCTATAGACGACATATATAAGCAACTAGAGGATATACTCAAGGAAATGGAAGTCCAGAAGGTACCTGGATTAGATTTTGGTGATTTAGGTCTGGTTCCAAGGGTGGTCACTCCACCTAAGTTCAAGGTTCATGTCTATGCTAAGTACGATGGAGTTGATGCTAGTATTGTTAATATTGCATGGACCAGTAAAATTACAAGAAGCGAAAGGATTTTCTCCCTAGAAATCACTCTTCCCACTTAAGTTACGGTTACCAAGACAACTACTGGAGCTCGGGGTAAAGAGACGATGATAGAGAATACCTATAGACATGATTTGGAAGAGGTTTTGAAGATCATTCGCCGAAGTGATTATAAAATTGTTGAACAGTTGAGATAGACCCCATCCAAAATATCTGTGTTGTCACTACTGCTGTGTTTTAAGGCCCATGCAAAGGCTTTAGTTAAGTTCTTAAAGACTGGCCATGTGCCGCAAGAGATTTCAGCTGATCAATTTGGAAGCTACGTGGCTAGTATGACAACAGACAATGGTTTGGGTTTCTCTGATGCTGACTTGACTCTGGAGGGGAGAAATCACAATAGGGCCATGTATTTCTCCATTGAATGCAGGGGCACTATGTTGGCCCGTGTATTAATTGATATTGGCTCTTCTTTGAATGTTCTGCCCAAAGGCCCTCTCGATCGACTAGATTGTGAAGGGGTTGTACTGAAGCCTAGCAATATCATAGTTCGAGCCTTTGACGGATCGAAAAGAATGGTGCGTGAAGAGGTAGATCTCAAAATCAAGGTGGGTTCACAGATGTTTGAGTCCACTTTCTATGTAATGGACATCCGGTCGACTTACTCTTGTTTATTGGGATGCCCTTGGATTCATGGGGCAATGTTGTCACCTCTACCTTGCACCATAAGCAAAAGTATCCGGTAAAAGGGAAGGTTGTTACTGTCTGTGGGAAGGAGGAATACATGGTCAACCACCTCAATTCATTTTGATATGTGGAGATGAACAGAGAGTTTATTGAAACACCCTGTCAAACCTTTGAAGTGATTTCCCCTGCTGTTGTTGAAGATATTTCTGCCATTCTGAAGATCACCAAAACTCCGCACAAGATAGCCTTCTTGAAATATGCTAAGGCTGTTATTGAAGAAGGTGGTAATACTATTTGTGGTCAACTTCCTGATATCCCTTATAAATCTAACAAGTTTGGTATGGGCTTTACTGCAGAAGGTCAAAGGGCTGTTCGATGCGCTCGTACTGGGAGACCTCCGTTCCGCATCAGCAATAACGGGGTCAATGCTATAGAGGATGCAAACAGTGATTGCAACTTCGATAGTTGGATATTCCCTACCATAAGTGATGGACTGGATAATTGAAAGGCAGAAGACATCTTTCCCATCTCCTTTAGTCAGGATTAATAACTATATTCATGTCTTATTGTTTTCAAAAGTTTTTGGCTATGTAATTGTAGAGGTAGAAATCTTTAAGACTAAGCCATTAGATTGACTAGAATTTATACAGATCAAAATAAAAATCGCCACCGTGCTTTATTGTTTCCAAAGAAATGGGAAAAGAGAGAGTAACCCAAAAAAGAGGGGGAAAGATTCAAGGTAAGGGGGTTGGTTATGCAAAGGGAAGGTATTAGCATCCTAAACATCTACGGTACTCCGCAGGAACCTCTTTATAAAAATTTGTATATTTTGGCTATAAAATGTTGTATGAAAATTGGATGATGGAAGTGAGAAAAGAAGTATATTTTTTTATGATTTTTGCACCCGTTGCGGTTGCGAACCTTTAATGCCTACGTACCACATTCCGTGAAATAGGGGATCAGGGTACACGTAGTTCACCTTTTAAAAATTTTAAAACACAAGTGTGTTGATTAATTTATGAGATAAGACATCATCATCAGAAAGGAGAATTTTCATCATCTCAAAGTGGAGGATATGACTTGGATTTTAAAATCAACAATGCCTCACACAACACCCAAGTGGAAAATATCTCACTTCAATGCATATTATAGAAGTATAGTTGTTTGCATCACTACAAAGATTGGCAAGAGTCTAATCTTTTGAGAAAGGTTTTAAAAATAAAAAGCCAAAGTGGCAAAATAGTTTGAAATGAGATTGATTGACTTTTATTCTTCTCACAAAAAAATGTCAAAGTATTATTAAGTTGATTGAAGTTTGTTTATGAAAAGGTTTTGAAAATGCATGGACCTAAGTCCAAGTTTATTATGAAGGTGGTTCAAGTTTAAAACAAGAAGAGTTTTCAAAAGGGAGGAAGAAGATTTTTGAAATTAAAGAAGATGGGAGGAGAAGAAGAGACTATCCTAAAGCATAAGGTAAAAGCTAAGGATAAGAACCATCTAACCAACAAGAAGCCAATACTTGACATTATGAGTCAAGATAGAATTCTCATTCCTTGGATTGGAACCAAGCAAGCAAACATACTAGACCTCTTGAGAGAACTAAACTTCAAGTGTATTAAGTCTTCACAAAAATTGGGCAGAGTAACGGCTGTATACGGGTGAATTCCAGATTACAAACAAAGTATGTAATCACAATAACCTACACACAAAACAAACAAACAACCCACTGTCTTGAGGTAAACCTCAAGAACTCTAGACAAAATATCCATTAAGGTCACAAGGTCTCCAACATAGGCCATGGTTTCTAACCCTAAGTCCAAGAAGTCCAATACTCCATAATGCCAAGGATAGTAACCAAATAGTCCAAGTATCATTAAAGCCTTTTTAGGGTTCATGTTGATTATTAGGTGTCTTAAAAAAAGAAAAGAAAGGCTCAAGTGAGTAAAGATAAAATGACAAGAAAGTAAATGCTCAAGTGAGCAAAGATGAAAATAGCATGAAATGTAAATACTAAAGTAAATGGTGCATAAAATAAAAGTACAAAATAAAGTCAATTATCAATAATTAGTGGTTAGTTGGATGACCATCTTGAAACTTGCATTTGGAACTCATTAGAGGATTGGTAAAACGAAAGCCTCCACACAACAAGTTGCATTTGCTCTTTGTCAAGTATATCATCCATTTGGAATCTTCAAAAGTACCGTGTAAATGATCAACGATGTTTAAGTGATCCGCATTGACCAAAAGTGTTGTAGATCCATTAGAGGATTGGTAGAACCAAAGCCTCCACACAATGAATCTCAAGGTTATTGGATCAAAGAGATCAAGTTAATATACTTGGGCTTGCAAACATAAGTTTGGGCCACGAATGATCATTTATTCGAATCGGGACAAAATTCAGGGCTATGTTATACAATCGTAAGTGGACTTATATAGAAGTCGCACCTATTTTGAGGCCGGTCAATAATAATCTATGAACCGTTTGTTTTGAGACATGATATAGAGATCATGCTCCAATAACACTTAGTGCAATAAGAAAGGGATGAGATGAAGAGGGGTGGGAAAGAATACAAACCACATTTGAATTAAGTTTTAATTAAACTATTATTAAAATCATTCATCTATTTTAATGGAGTTAAATTCAACACCATGGATCCAATGATGCTAACAAAGTTCATAATAAAAAATTCAACCCAAGATCAGCCAGAAAATAATCACAAAATAATATTTCATTTAATATATACATTAAATAGGTTTTAAAATATTTTAAAATAAAAATAAAAGAGAAAAATATCAACTATGTTCAAATTAATCAATAAATAAAAAGAAAGACCATAGAAAAATCAGAAAATGACTCAAATATTTTTACAAAATTTTTGGTTATTTGTTAAAGTCAGAAACTATTTTTAAAATTAAAATAAATAGGTAAAATAAACTAAAAAATAATAAAAAATAACAATGTCAGAAATAAAAAATAAACGAGGTCAACAATATTTATCACAATATCATTGGATCATTCCATAATTTTTTTCAGAATTTAAAAATGCATAAAAGTATTTTTAAACATTTAAAACAATTCAAATAAAGTGAAAATTTATAAAAAATATCAAAACACAAAATAAAATTGTGAAAAAATGAAAATCAGAAAGAGAAAAATCAAAAATATTTATCATAATTTTTTCATATTTTTTGGACTAAAAATGAATTTTCTATGATTTTTTGAAATTTAATGCAATTAGATACAAAAATCAGAAATAAAAAATAAAGTAAAAAATATGTGGACCATTGGATGAGAGTTAAAACGCGTTAGTAATCAAATCCAAGGGATCTAACACGCTGTGCATATCATGGTCATTAGTGAATAAAACACTAGATCACTGATTAGATCAAAAATTAAAAAAAAAAACAAGTGGCGCGCAATCATTGGTTGGAAGATGACATGTTTTTCATCTTCAACCTCCAACTAACGTGAATTGCAGGTCTCTCAAACTGTAAAATCAGAAACTCAGACCTATGTCATTTGCTTCGTCTCTTCAAGACGAAAATAACCACACATTCGCGACAAATTTATACAAACTATAGCTCAAACAATTTGGAAGGAATGTTTTGAAAAGGGATTTGAAATTTCATAGTCAAAACGTGTTTCCAGATAAAAGCAAGTGTTGCGACTAGAACCAGGGCAATGAGAGCATCATAATAATATCAAAGTTTTGAAGAATTGATGGAGAAATCTACCTATTGAAGTTGAGTTACAGAGCTCTGAAACTGGACTTTTATGGAGCAATATAGGGAACGATTCTTGAAGGTAATTGTATGCTTAGCTTCAGGGAAGATCAAGGAAGGTGAATTGATAAAAAATGGATTGAACATTGATTACGAAGTTACATAAAATTGAGTTATGGAGCAAATTTGGCAGGGTGATTCTGGCTATTCAAGCTTGAGAAAATGAATGGGATAGTTCATGTATTTATAGGAGAAGAAAATGGGATCAAAAGGAAGAGTGAATAATGCATTTTGGAGGGAATTCTTGTGAACCTAATGCACGAGTGAAGTGTGATCTCATTTTCACCAAAACTCATCTAATCTTTGCGTTTTGAGGTGCTAAACACTTTTGGCAAGTTTTTTAATCAAGTTTAAATCAAAAACACACATAAATCTTGTGATTAGAGGCCATATTATGGATTTCAAAATTCTGACTTGGTGAGAAATTCAGTTCCAAGTTACCAATTTCAAAACAATGGCATTTTCAACTCAAGGGGTCTTAGGGCATGATTCTTGATGCTTTAGAAAGATGAGGTTAAAGCTTTGCAATGGAAAAAGAATGGAATCAAATGGATGCTTGAACTGAAAGTTGCATTGAGTCAAAGTTGGGGAAAAAAGGTTAACTTTCCATACTTAGAAATATTTTAAATTTTTCTTCAAAAGTGACCTATAATGTTTTGCATCCTAACATGTCCTTCCACTTGGAGTTTTCTCTTGACCAAAAAAGATGGCATGAAATAGACCTTTTGAATGACATGTTGAAACTTGAACCATTCAAAATATCCAAAAATTGAGAGAGTTATGAATTGTGAATTTGGAAAAAAAATCATGAAATGACCTATAATATTTTGTATCCTTAGGGCATCTTCCATCCATTTTCTCACTTTACACATAAAAGATGGTATAAATTTCACATCCTCAAGATCATTATGGAAAATGAATGGGTTCGAGGTGATAAAAATTGACCAATTTATGATCATTCGAAGCCACACCTAAGAAATTGAGGGTTCATCTAGAGGACTTGTAATCTTTCTTCAACATTTAGTTTCTTCCACATGAAAACTCCTTGAAACTTTTGAAGTGATTTATTTATAACCATTGTAAGAGAAGGATGTCTTTGGAATCACTCAAAAAAATACCAAAATCTGAGCAAGATATACTTCTTTGAAGTTCTAAACCCTAGCTCCTAGATGAAGAAAATTCTTTGAGGAACTTTGACAATTTTGAACAACCTTCTTGTACTAACACTCTTGATTTATAAATATAAATTGTTGAAGATGATAATGAGAACTCATATCAACAAAAACTACTTCCATATCTTGAGACTTGAGAGAAATATGCATTTGTGACCTAATGGAAATAAAGCCTTGTCCAAACATGACAACTTCTTCAATCAACCCCTTGTACTTTTGAATCAATCTTGATAACTTTGAAAGGTGGTGAACCAAGATAAACCTTTCCATTTAATTTCTTCCAAAACAACTTCAATGGTGAGATTTGAATTTCTCAAGCTTTATTGACTATGGAATGGAAATAAACTCATGAACCCATGGAGCAACTTGCTAAACCTTATTGCCTTTACCTACATTGTTAACAAGTAAGACAAAACAACATTTCATTTTAATAACTAGAAGGAAAATCAAGATAAAATATTCATGATTACAAAGGAAAACAAGTCAAGGTGCTTGGGGATTCCTAAAAGAGCAAAGCTAAAGATAGGGAGAAGAACCAAAAGCCCTAATGTGATCTTGTTGTGATTGAACCAACATGGTATGATGAAGGGATCTTAGGGGGAAAAATTGGGGTACAACAACTGCCCTTATTTAAGTTTCTTCTATCCAGAGATACGAAGGTTAAATATCTTCGTGTCGACACGATCAAAGATACTTAAATATAAAAGCAACCCTATTTTTGGCCCTAATATACCATGCAATGCTTATGAATGCATATGAACAGAATCAAAGAGACGCAAAACACCACTGGGGATGTAACAAAGGAAATAAAGGAACAAAAGAAAAACCCGAACAGGAAAATAAATCACTGGTGGATCAAAAGATCCGACTCATAGAGGATGGTAAAAGGTCAAAGGATACGCCAACTTCTACCGAAGGCGAAACTACCAACGTTCATTGAGGGTAGCAAAAAGGAAAGAAATAACAACGACGAAGTTTACTGAAGCTAGAAAAAGAAATATCATAGCCCCTCCGTTCACTAACGATGAACTACCAACATTCACTGAGGGTAGCAAAAAGATAACAATCACCAACATTCACTGAAGGTGACCTACTAACTTTCACTGAAGGTACAAAGAGAATATATCATAGCATCGCCGTTCACTGACGATGAACTACCAACGTTCATTGAGGGTAGCAAAAAGATAACAAACACCAACTTTCACTGAAGGTAGAAAGAGAATATATCATAGCATCGTCGTTCACTGACGATGAACTACCAGCATTCAGTGAGGGTAGAAAAAAGATAACAATCATAGAAGTTCACAGTCGATGACCTACCAACTTTCACTGAAGGTAGAAAGAGAATATATCACATCACCACCGTTCACTGACGGTGAACTACCAATGTTTACTGAAGATAGCAAAAAGATAACAATCATCGACATTCACTGCCGATGACCTACCAACTTTCACTGAAGGTATAAATAGAATATATCATAGCATCACCGTTCACTGACGATGAACTACCAACGTTCACTGAGGGTAGCAAAAAGATAACAATCATCGACGTTCACTACCGATGACCTACCAACTTTCACTGAAGGTAGAAAGAGAATATATCATAGCACATTCATTCACTGACGATGAACTACCAACGTTCACTGAAGCTAGAAAGAGAATATATCACAGCATCACTGTTTATTGACGATGAACTACCAACGTTCACTAAGGGTAGCAAAAAGATAACAAACTTTTCCCAAAATTCTGCCGTTTCACCTAGAACGGGTCTCAACTTCTTTTTTAACCGAGGTATTCTGCCTGGAAAGGGTAATATATAAGCTGTCTCAAATAAAGAGACTACCACTTACAAATATTTCTTAACGAATTGCCTCTACAATATTGAACGACTGGCCATCCACTGGAGTAATTTGACAACGAACTGCAAACTATCCAATATAGAGAAGATATCAAAAAAAGTAACATCGACATTTATGGGGAAGTATACGTTGCTCAAATAAAGATACATGCTACTTGTTGTTATAGGAAGGATTGTAAAATGACTCCCTGGGGAAAACAATATGGCTTCCTGGGGAAAGAGATATGACTTCCTAGGGAAATGCCACTATATTCCTGTTGAGGAGATAAAATCTTCTCGTGCAAAATAAATGCACATTCTCAAACCAAAACTCGAAGCTTGCAGAAATAGAAAGTAATAAAATTGCTGGGAAACAAAGATTCAAACCAGAAATAAACTGGAGTAAAACAGTCTACCAAAATACATTATTTTAAAAATAAACTCAAGAGGGAAACCCAAATCATCTAGACAAAGAGTTGTGTAGGAAGGCTAACACAAAAATCTTCCACGAGGGATAACTCAGCAGGGAAATTGAAAGAATATACACTTTTTGCTTATGGCTGACACTCTATTGGGGATAGGATAACACAACTCTGCAAAACAGGGTAATATGTCAATAAAATATTAACGAATGTGAATGAGCAATGATTTGCTAAATTTAACTATGTATGATGTATGTATGAATGTATGAGTGTTATTATGTATATGCTGACAAAACAGGCATATAATACTGGGGATAAACAAACAAAACCAACTTGAACGAACACAACACTCGGCCAAATCACATCCAAGACAAACATCCCAAAAGAAAAATAAGCACCAACTGAGGAAACAAAGTCCTACTGCATGGCTTAACTTTACTGGGGAGAAACAAAATATAGAGACAAAACAGTACAAATACAGGGATATAACATCCTTCTCCAAACTTCGCCAGGGAAAAGCACTCAGACTTCAAAGGGGAAGTAAATGTTTTCAAGTGTAGCACTTCTATTGGAGATTTTCAAAACTGATTTCGAATAAGGCAGATGGAAACCAAATCGTCAAAACATTCACTGGGGAATTCAGGCCAACTTTAAAGGAGACAAAAACATACAGACTTCACTAGGGGAGATAATGCTTCATCATCGAGACATCTACTGGGGACTTCGTGATGACTTCATTTGGGAGGTCAACACGACATCATCGAGGGGAAACCAATATCCGTTCTTCACTAAGGGAAACCGGAGATACGTGTTCTTCGAGAGTAATTATTGCACCAACTTCTCTAGGGAGAAAGGACTTCTATCAAACGAGCGAAGCCTTCACTGGAGAATCTTGGATTGAGTCTTCATATCATGCAAACTCAAAAAGAAGAAAAATGAACCAAGACTTGACTGGGGACACCGGAGTCACAAACCCAATACAGCGAAAATGTCCTGAGAAAACCTTCCCGGGAGAAACAAAACTTCTCAAAACTATTGGAGTTCGTCCATTCCTGGGATCACCACTTTTGTTTTCTTCTTGAATCACAAAACCTAAAGTAAAAGTAAATTGTAAATTCTTTTTGAAAAACAATTTCGTTATTTAATCTTTTCTCTTTGAAAATTATTATCAATAATAAATGGAGTCTTTGCAAGCTAAATAAAAATATGAAATACAAAGAATTGGGTAAAAGCTCAAATTTTATTGATAGAATGGTAGTTTGCGAATGGTGAGACTCCATGGATGATTACAAAGTTCAAAAAATGGTAATATATAATGGAAAATATACATTGAGATACAATGATCACTATCCCCTCTAACAACTTCTGAAATCCTGAGCAGTAGCTTCCGTTGAAGTATGGTGAGGATCCAAGAAGATTGTTGCTTCAATGATCAAGTCTTGTCTAATGTAGTTACTTGCCAAGAAAGTCCCTATCTTTTTCCTAAGCTGCCCTTGCGGGTTTTCAACTTAGCGGGAAATTTTATTCTATTTATGTCTCTAATTTTTTCCTAGACCGCCCTTTCGGGTTTTCGGCTTACCGAGACACTCCTTTTTTGCCTAAGCCACCCTTTCGGGTTTTCAACATAGTGAGTTGTTCTTTTATTTCTTTAGGCGAAGTATTTCTTGACTGCATCAGCATTCATGGGACGTGGGAGCTCCTCACCATCCATAGTTTCAAGAATTAATGCACGGACAGAGAAGGCTTTCTTGAGAACATATGGGCCTTCAAAATTGGGAGTCCACTTGCCCCTAGAATCAGCGTTAAAAGACATGATATTCCTGAGCATGAGGTCGCCTTCTCTGAATTCATGAGGTTTGTCCTTCTTATAAAAAGCTTTCTTCATTGTCTTCTAATATAACTTCCCATGACACAACACTGTCATTCTCTTTTCTTCGATCAAATTCAATTGGTCAAACCTGTTTTGGACCCATTCAGCCTCTGACAACTTTGTTTCCATTATCACACGCAAAGAGGGAATCTCAAACTCGATTAGGAGTACCACTTCCATTCCATATACAAGGGAGAACGAGGTTGCTCTTGTTGAAGTGCAAATAGATGTCTGATATCCATGCAAAGCAAAAGGGAGCATTTCATGCCAATCTATTTAAGTAACAACCATATTCGGGATGATCTTCTTAATATTCTTATTAGCAGCTTCAACATCCCCATTCATCTTCGGCCTGTACGGAGATGAGTTGTGATGGACAATCTTGAATTCCTCACAAAGTTCTGTCATCATCTTGTTGTTCAGATTCGAGCCATTGTCGGTGATAATTCTGCTCGGCACACCATACTGACATATGAGATTATTCTTATGAAGCGCACAACCACCTGCTTAGTAACATTAGCATATGAAGCTGCTTCCACCCATTTGGTGAAGTAATCAATTGCTACCAAAATAAAATGGTTTCCATTCAAAGCTTTGGGTTCTATCATTTCAATCATGTCAATACCCCACATTGAGAAAGACCACGGGGAAGGTATCACATTGAGAAGTGTCAGAGGCACATGAACCTTGTCGGCATAAATATGGCATTTATGACACTTCTTTGCAAATTTGTAACAGTCAGATTCCATTATCAGCCAATAGTAACCTGCCCTTAGCATCTTTTTAGCCATCGAATATCCATTGGCATGAGTGCCAAATGAACCTTCATGAACCTCATGCATCAACATGTCTTCTTCGTGTCTATCCACGAATCTGAGCAAGACCGTGTCATAATTTCTCTTGTACAAAAAATTTTCACTGAGGAAAAAGTTTCCAGCCAATCTTCTCAATTTCTTTGTATATTTATTCGAAGTGCCATTCGGGTATTCTAGAGTCTGAAGAAAATGCTTGATATCATAATACCAAGGTTTCTCATCTGCTACCTCCTCTGTTGTAAACACATGAGCGGGCCTATCCAGTCGCAAAACTATAATTCGAGGTATATCATTCCAAGTATTTATTTGATACATAGAAGCCAGAGTTGTCAGAGCATCCTCCATTTGATTTTCATCTTTAGGGATGTGATGGAATTCAACTTTATTAAAGAAGGGTAACAATCTTCTAGCATAATCTTTGTAAGGGATCAAGCCAGGGTGACGAGTATCCCACTCTCCTTTAATCTGATTTATTACCAAAGCTGAATCTCCATACACATCTGGAATTTTAATCATGAGATCAATAGCTTCCTCGAGACCCATGATGCAAGCCTCATATTCTGCCATATTATTAGTACAATCAAATGTCAACCTTGCAGTAAAAGGAATGTGTGATCCATGTGGAGTGACAATCACAACACCAATTCCTTTACCATAAGCATACACAGCTCCATCAAATATCATACTCCAGTGAGACTCAAGATCAGGACCTTCCTCAGGCAATGGTTCATCACAATCTTTCACTTTGAAAAACATCACACCCTCATCGGGGAAATCATACTTCACAGACTGATAATCATCAACTGGCTGGTGAGGAAGATAATCTGCTAACACGCTGCTTTTAATAGCTTTTTGAGTGTGGTATTCGATATCATATTCAGATAACAGCATCTTCCAGGAGGCAATTCTCCCAGTAAGAGCCGTATTTTCAAAAATGTACTTGATTGGATCCATTTTGGAGATCAACGAAGTAGTGTGATTCAACATATATTACCGTAAATGTTTTGCCGCCTAGGCCAGAGCACAACATGTCTTTTCTAGCATGGAATACTGCAATTCAAAATCATTAAACTTTTTACTGAGATAATAAATGGAATACTCTTTCTTCCCTGTTTCATCTTGTTGTCCCAAAATACAGCCCATAGAATTATCTAACACAGTCAGATACATAATCAATGGTCTTCCTTCAACAGGATGGAGCAAGATAGGAGGTTCAAGCAGATATTATTTAATACTTTCAAATTCCCTTTGGCAGTCATCTGTCCATACACAACCTTGATCTTTCTTTAACAACTTAAAGATCGGTTCACACGTTGCAGCCATATGGGAAATGAAACTAGAAATATAATTCAAATGCCCGAGGAACCCTCTGACTTGCTTCTCAGTTCTTGGTGCTGGCATTTCTTAAATTTCTTTGACTTTATCAGGGTAAACTTTAATCCCTTTCTGGCTAACAATGAAACCCAACAATTTCCCTGATCGAACACCGAAGGTACATTTATTTGGATTCAAGCGGAGATGATACTTCCTCAAACGCTGAAACAACTTCAATAAATCTTCTACATGCCCTTCTTCAGTCTGGGATTTTTAAATCATATCATCAACATATACCTCAATTTCCTTGTGCATCAGATCATGGAATATGGTTGTCATAGCCCTCTGGTACGTTGTACCAGTGTTCTTCAACCCGAAGGGCATCACTTTGTAACAGAATGTTCCTCGAGGTGTGTTAAACATTGTTTTGTCCATGTCCTCAGGAGCCCTGCTTATTTGATTATACCCGGAAAATCCATCCATGAACGATAAAACCTTGAATTTTTCTGTGTTGTCCATTAACATATAAATGTGTGGCAATGTAAAATCATCTTTTGGAATAGCTTTATTTAGATATATGTAATCTACGCACATGAAAAACTTTCCTTCTTTCTTCAGTACTGGGACAATATTGGCAATCCATTGAGGGTACACCGATGTCATAAGAAAACCCGCATTAATCTGCTTTAGAACTTCCTCTTTGATCTTCACTGCCATATCTGGGCGAGTTCTTCGCAACTTCTGTTTGATTGGCGGGCACTCTGGCTTCAGCGACAAGTGGTGTTTTACAATATCCGTATATAGACCAGGCATATCTTGGTAGGACCAAGAAAAAATGTCCACAAACTCTTTCAACAACTCAGTCAACCTGCTCTTCACATAAGGATGCATCAATGCTCCGATGCTGACTTCTTTCAGATCTTCTTCTGAACCCAAATTGATTACTTCCAATGGCTCTTTATATGGCTGAATGGCATTCTTCTCACACTCAAGAAACCGTGAGACCTCTTCTGGAATATCATCATAGTCTTCTTCTTCGACCCCATACATAGGACATTCAAAGTTGGGAGAGGGTGCATGGTCATTGTATTCAACGGGTTTTTTAATTAATCTGCACATATGATTTATGATTGTTTTTAGAAACTGACACATATAACAAGTGATCATGCAGATTGAATTTCAGTTATTATTTATTTTGAAAGGATTTTTCTGATTACCATTTTCCAAGAAAAAGCAAAAAATAAAAACACAATTTGGGACACAAAGACAATTTCTATTATTGATTTTAAAAGTCATAACAAACAGATAAGCCCATACAATATTAATACTTTCACCTTGGGCAGAGTGAAAGTTTTTTTCAAAAAGATTAACAAAAAAAATTACTTTGAAACATGTATTCAAGAGGGAACATAAATGGTAATCCAGTTCTAAACCCTAACTCCCTGCGTCACATGATTTGGCATTTCTGGCTCTGCTTCATCTTTCATAATGGCATTAATCCCAGAAACAGTTGGATGAAGATAACCCCCGCTACGGAAGATGTCTTGATACTTTCCTGCAGCAGACTTCGGCTTCATGCTCTTACCTTTATCATTCTTCACAGAGAACCCCAAGCCAGCTCTATTCTTGTTTACAGGTGGATCCACAATCTGTCTCCAAACTTCACTATGGCCATTACGCACAACCTGCTGCGCATCCTTAAGTGAAACCATATAATTCTCATTTCCTCTTATGTTGTCAATGGATAAAGATTGGAACTGGGTTTCAACAGCAGCTTCATCCGCCTCCACAATGCTGAAAGAGGACAAATGAGATATCAATAATGCTTGTTCTCCATTTATAATTACCACTTTTTCTTCACGTACAAACTTCAACTTCTGCTGTAAAGTCGAAGTGAAAACCCATGCCTCATGTATCCACGACCGTCCCAGTAAGAAACTATAAGCGGGTACAATATCTATGACCTGGAAAGTAATCTGAAAGAAATGTGGTCCTATATGAATAGGCAGGTCCACTTCACCAATAACAGATTTCCTTGATCAATCAAATGCTTTCACAATAATGCCACTTGGGCGCATGGGCGCTCCTTGATATTTCAACTTCATAAGCGTGCTCCTTGGTATAACGTTTAATGCAGATCCATTATCAATCAACATATTGGATAATGAGTCATTTTTGCAGTTCTTAGAGATGTGGAGGGCCAGGTTGCGATTCGTCCCTTCATCGGGTAATTCATCGTCACAGAAACTCAAGTTATTACATGATGTAATGTTCCCTACTACACTTCTGAATTGGTCTACTGGCATATCACTCTCCACAAAATCTTGGTCCAATACCGTCATCAAAGATTCTTTGTGAGCAGAGGAGTTCATCAATAAAGCCAAGATATATATTTTTGAAGGAGTCTGCAGTAGCTGATCCACAATTCTATAGTCGCTCATCTTGATTATCTTCAAAATATCATCCACCTCCTTCTCTAGTGTAGCTCCACTAGATTCACCCACTGCCTTCTTGTGATCAACATTTTCAACAATTTTCTTTCCAGTATTAACATCCCCACGAACAACTGGTGCAAATACACGACCACTGCGGGTCACTCTGCTAGTCTCAGTAATATTTCCAACATTAGGCATCGACTTGATGGGAACTTCTACACCATCCTCTAAGATTGTAGCATTATATTTGTCGGGTACAACCTTATCTGACTTGTAGGGGGTAGAACCCGGTAAACTGATCACCAATGGAGTAATAGCTGGCTTGCTATGATATTCAAATTCAAAATGGGTGGGTGTACCAAAAGAAGGAACAATAACATTTACTCCCTCTTCAACATATTCGGTCATTACAAAGTCATCTCTGGAAAACATACCTTCATCTGAGGAGAAGAGCTCATCCGTAGAGGCATACTCATCATCTGACTCTTCTTCAACCAAACAAACCTCAATCACATCAACCTCATGGTAATCATCCCTTTGACCTGTAACCTTGATGATTCCATTGTCTAACAACAACTGAACACCTTTTCTCACAATTGAACATCCTTGGGAGTCCCGACAGCAAATTCGTCAAGATCCATATTGATGTTCTACCTGACCAACCATGTGGCAGAAAGTAGCATGCAATTGTACAAGATCCTCATTCACATGTTCCACATCAAAGATTCTGAACTCTCCAGGACATCCAAAAACCATGTTTACTTCCTCTTCATACTCTGCCCTAGGCATGATTATGTGGATGAGGCCCTCATCCATCATCTCCTGCAAATAAGCCTTTATCTTATCACAACCCTGTATATCCGTACTACAAATAGCACAACCGGCATGGTCATGCGTATAGTAACTAAATCCAGAGGTCGGCATGCATTTTCACCAAATCTCCTCTAACCAGATTAACATCAAAATTCCAGAAGTCGCCTGGAATACCGGCCACCATATTCACAACATTTGCTCCTCCATGCTTAGGTAGAGGATTGTCTTTCACACTAGGGCCCACATCTTTGAAAGATAGAATACCGAACTTCACCAATTTCTGTACCTCGTTCTTCAAAGGATAGAAGTTCTCAACATTATGCCCTGGTGCTCCCTGATGAAAAGCACATGTTTGGTCTGCTTTGTAGTACCAAGGTAACGTTGATGGTACAATGGGAGGTGGTCGGGTCTGAACCAACTTCTTTTGAATTAACGCTGGTAGTAACTATGTATAACTCATAGGGATAGGGTCATAACTCTCCCTTCTCTGATTATACCCTTGATTCCCATGCTGGGATGGTCTCTGATAAGCAATAGTGGTTGGAGCTACACCAACAACTAGAGTAACTGATGCGACTTGCTGATGACGCTGATAATTTCTTCTAGGAGGATTAACCCTCCCCTCTTGCATAACAACATTTGTATCTCCTTACTTCTTTTTGGCAAACCCATAGGATGGCTTTTTTGTATTTCCATAACTTTCACCCTTCGTTAGACGACCTTCTCTTACAGCCTCTTCTAAGCGGATACCCATGCCTACCATTTCAGTAAAGTCACTTGGTGCACTTGATACCATCCTCTCATAGTAGAAAGCACCCAGAGTCTTCAAGAAAATCTTAGTCATCTCCTTCTCTTCCATGGGAGGAATCACTTGGGTGGCTACCTCACGCCATCTCTGTGCATATTCTTTGAATGATTCCCTATCTTTCTGGACCATGGCCCTGAGTTGATCATGGTCAGGTGCCATGTCCATGTTGTATTTGTATTGTCTGATAAATGCTTCTCCCAAGTCATTGAAAGTATGGATATTGATGCTATCCAAACTCATATACCACTTCAGCGCAACACCGGTCAAACTATCCTGAAAAAAGTGAATCAGTAGACGCTGATCATCAGTATGGGTAAACATTCTCCTTACATACATCACAAGATGAGCACGAGGGCAAGTGTTGCCCTTGTACTTCTCGAATTCCGGGACCTTAAACTTTGCAGGTATCTTAACATTCAAGACCAAGCATAAATCATTCACATTCTTCTTGAACAATTCCTTTCCCCTAAGGGCATTCATCTCCATCTGCATCTTGTCAAACCTCTCTTGAAAATCATCCATTATGTCATAAAGACATAAGTCTTCCCTTGGTGGAGGAAAAGGACGACACATATCATCAATAACAAATGGAACCGTATTCATCGAAGGAGGTGCAGCAGGAGCAACATGCACCATAGGAGGTGCGAGAGTAACAATAGTCTAAACAATTGGAGCTTCTTGAGGACCAAGATTGAAACTTTCAGGCGCAAAGTTCTTTGGCATTCCCCATGGATAACCTTGAGGCATGCGGTTCTGAATAACAACTGGAGTAGCAAACACAGGAACAGTCAGAGCTTCAGTAGTAACCCTTTTTGGTTAAGGTTGAACACTCAGTGGCTGATTCTGATCAGCCACCAGAGATTCCATCAAAGCAGTAAGATTGTCTATACCAACCTTCAAAGCGAACACCTCCTCGCGCAGGTCGCGATTCTGTTGTTCTAAGTTGTCTATCTTCCTTTTGAAATTAGCTCGAGTGTTGTAGTGGTGAGACAACTTGTTGGACGAAGTAAAGAAGCTTGGTAAGACACCTGGATATGCATAACAAATGCAAGAAATATGTGCAATATGATGCATGATGTGCAATGCACATGATTTATTTTTATTATTAATATTTCAAGGGACTTAAAGATTTATGGACACATTGCAAATATCAAAGTAATAACACATTTGAAATCCTGAATTTTTTTATTATAATAACTTCAAAATGAATTAAAAGTTTTAATAATTCCAAGTACAAGATGAAAATAAAGTCTAAAACCCTAAGAAGTAAAGCTGATGGAGATCACTCTATACGCTGGCGTTTTCCTGTAAGCCTGGCAATCTGACCCTTCAACCTCTGGTTTTCTTCCGCATATCTGGTGGCAACCTCCTTCCAATCGCCTGAATCATGAAATGAGAAACTATCAACTGAGTGAGGCTTAGGAGAAAATAAATCCCCTTTCCTCCTCATCATATCTACAGCCCGACTCTCAAGTATCTCAATCAAGTCGTCTTTCTCCTTCAAATTTGCTCTATAGGAAATCTCTAAAGTTTGGCACTTATTCTTCCAAGCATCCTTTTCCTGCTGCATCCTGACCAAAGCAAGTTGTAGCTCTTCCACATCATCCAATAGAGGAGGAGTGGTCTTCACAAACAAATCAGGTATTGGTGTTTCTCGGGAATACGAAATCTTCAACTGAATAGCTCTTGTTTTGACCCACTGAAGATATGGCTCCAAAGAAACAACCCCTCTTGGTCCCAAATCTTTCCTACTCTTCTTATGAATGTGACGCCAGGCCTTTGTAATCTGCAGTTTCCCTATGGTCTTCTCCCTCCTTCAGAAAGAAACTACTCAAATGAATACTATTTGGTTTATCCCTCATCGGATAACCAAGCTGTCGCCGTGCAAGAACAAGGTTGTAGTTAACTCCTCCCTTTGTACCAAGAAGAGGTACATTGGGGAAACTGCCACAACTGTGAACAATCTCTATATCCTAGTAAGATCGATGATACCAATCAATATCCGAGTGAGTAAGTTCCATGATCTTAGGATCCCAACGGGGTTCCTTCCTGACATCCCTAAAAGCATCAGACTGAGGCATATGAGAGATAAACCACCAGTACAACAAAGGCGTGCAACAGATAATCATCCCCCCATGATAAGAATTTCGAAGATGAATAGAGTAATAAGCATCTCCTAACACTGTAGGAATTGGGTTTCCAATCATGAAGATCCTATTAGCATTAGCATCAACAAACTTGTCCACATTAGGATATAAGAACAATCCGTAAGCAAGTAGAGCAAAGATAGCCTCAAAAGTGATCGTACTCTTCATCCTAGAAAAGTAACGAGCTTTCTCCAATAATAACTGAGCTGGTAATCCTCTAATCCCTCCTTTAGTAGTCATATGGGCTTCAACCTCAGACTTCCCAGATGAATCAAAGCAACAATTTCATGTGATTTTGGCTCACCCTCCAAACCAGTGAAAGGAACACGATCGGTAATAGGTAAATCCAACAGATAAGAATAATCCTCCAGTGTAGGCATCAACTAATAATTAGGGAAAGTAAAACAATGATACATCGGATCATAGAACTGGAACAAGGTCGAGAGAATACCCTCCTTCATCCTAAGCTTCATGAGAGGAATGATAGATCCATACTTCTTCCGAAAATCTGTAGAACACTCAATCTCTAGAATTAGACTGAGTAACTCATCTATCTTGGGATCTTTGAAACTGTATTTTCCGGTGTTTCTTTTTCCAGAATCCATGGCCAAAGGGTACCTGAGATATTCACAAATGGTCAACCTTTTAAGTCCCTTGAAATGAAATTCGTTCAAAAGATGCTTATGGGTGCCTGGATGCATGATGCAACAATCACACACAAGATCATAAATATAAGGTTCATAGGTTCAATGTCACGAGCATGAGGTCGAAGGTACCACCCATAAGGTATGGTCTAAAAGTTATCACCTGCCGAACAAGGTTCTAGAAGTTCCCAGAGTCTACATCCTTCCTACGGATATTACCAACTTCCCGATTAACTTGGTAATTAGTAATATTCTCAAGAAAAACTCGTCCGAGCATAGTATCGCGTGACAACTATTTCTAGATTACTCCGTCATAGCTTTTGCACTACACCTAAAAGGCTAAGATGGGTTAGGTATTCCACGGTCCTCAGCTTCAGCAGGCTCCCAGGTCGAAAGCAGTAAGTCTTCCCGATTACTCGGTAAACGACACTACAATCAAAGGGGTCTCCACTGAGTGGGGGATCTCATGCCTCCTTTTTAGGGATTACTCCCTCAAAGTTAACATGACTATACTTCCCGTCCTATCTTAAAGTTTTCCCAAGTCCGGGTATAGGACTTAAAAGTAATCACCAAGCCCCTGAAAACCAGGAAAATTCATACAAACATATATACAACATATGACACATAAACAACAATAGCACATATACATATATAAACAAAGATAGGCTTAACCCATTTAGAGATGGACCAGCAAGAGGTCAATCTTTTCCCAGTGAAGTCGCTATTTTTTCTGTAGCGGTAGAAATGTTTAAGACTAAGCCATTGGATTGACTAGACTTTATACAGATCAAAATAAAAATCTCCACCGCGCTTTATTGTTTCCAAAGGAATGGGAAAAGAGCGAGTAACCCAAAAAAGAGGGGGAAAGATTCAAGGTAAGGGGGTTAGTATGCAATGGGAAGGTATTAGCACCCTACACATCTACGGTACTCCGCATGAACCTCTTTGCAAAAATATGTATATTTTGGCTATAAAATGTACGAAAAATGGATGGTGGAGGTGAGAAAAGAAGTATATTTTTTATGATTTTTGCAACCGCCGCGGGTGCAAACCTTTAGTGCCTATGTACCACCTTCCGTGCAATAGGGGATCAGGGTACACGTAGTTTACCTTTTAAAAATTTTATAACACAATTGTGTTGATTAATTTTATGAGATAAGACATCATCGTCATTGTCTGTGTGGAAAACATACTTACTACCCACAATCATGAGAAAGGAGAATTTTCATCATCTTAAAGTGGAGGATATGGCTTGGATTTTAAAATCAACAATGCCTCACTCAACACCCAAGTGGAAAATATCTCACTTCACTGCATATTATAGAAGTATAGTTGTTTGCATCACTACAAGGATTGAGAAGAGTCTAATCTTTTGAGAAAGGTTTTAAAAATAAAAATCCAAAGTGGAAAAATAGTTTTAAATGAGATTGATTGACTTTTAGTCTTCTCACAAAAAAAAAGTCAAAGTATTATTAAGTTGATTGAAGTTTGTTTATGAAAAGGTTTTGAAAATGCATAGACCTAAGTCCAAGTTTATTATGAAGGTGGTTCAAGTTTAAAACAAGAAGAGTTTTCAAAAGGGAGGAAGAAGATTTTTGAAATTAAAGAAGATGGGAGGAGAAGAAGGGACTATCATTAAGCATAAGGTAAAAGCTAAGGATAAGAACCATCTAACCAACAAGAAGCCAATACTTGATATTATGAGTCAAGATAGATTCCCATTCCTTGGATTGGAACCAAGCAAGCAAAGATACTAAACCTCTTGAGAGAACTAAACTTCAAGTGTATTAAGTCTTCAAAAAAATTGGGCAGACTAACAACTGTATACGGGTGAATTCCATATTACAAACAAAGTATGTAATCACAATAACCTGCACACAAAGCAAACAAACAACCCAATGTCTTGAGGTAAACCTCAAGAACTCCAGACAAAATATCCATTAAGGTCACAAGGTCTCCAACATAGGCCAAGGTTTCTAACCCTAAGTCCAAGAAGTCCAATACTCCATAATTCCAATGATAGTAACCAAATAGTCCAAGTATCATTAAAGCCTTTTTCGGGTTCATGTTGATTATTAGGTGTCTTAAAAAAAGAAAAGAAAGGCTCAAATGAGCAAAGATAAAATGACAAGAAAGTAAATGCTCAAGTGAGCAAAGATGAAAATAGCATGAAATGTAAATGCTAAAGTAAATGGTGCATAAAATAAAAAGCACAAAAATAAAAGCACAAAATAAAGTGAATTATCAATAATTAGTGGTTAGTTGGATGACCATCTTGAAACTTGCATTTGGAACTCATTAGAGGATTGGTAAAACCAAAGCCTCTACACAACAAGTTTCATTTGCTTTTTGTCAAGTATATCATCCATTTGGAATCCTCAAAAGTACCATGTAATGATCAACAATGTTTACGTGATCCGCGTTGACCAAAAGTGTTGTAGATCCATTAGAGGATTGGTAGAACCAAAGCCTCCACTTAATAAATCTCAAGGTTATTGGATCAAAGATATCAAATTAACATACTTGGGCTTACAAACATAAGTTTGGACCATGAATGGTCATTTATTCGAATCAGGACAAAATTTAGCGCTATGTTAAGCAATCATAAGTGGACTTATATAGAAGTCACACCTATTTTGAGGCCGGTCAATAGCAATCTATGCACCATTTATTTTGGGTAATGATATAGAGATCATGCTCCAATAATACTTAGTACAATAAGAAATGGATGACATGAAGAGGGGTGGGAAAGAATACAAACCACATTTGAATTAAATTTTAATTAAACTATTATTAAAATCATTCATCCATTTTTATGGAGTTAAACTCAACACCATAGATCCAATGATGTTAACAAAGTTCATAATAAAAAATTCAATCCAAGATCAGCCAGAAAATAATCACAAAATAATATTGCATTTAATATATACATTAAAAAGTTTTTAAAAATATTTTAAAATAGAAATAAAAGAGAAAAATATCAACTATGTTCAAATTAATCAAGAAATAAAATGTAAGACCATAGAAAAATCTGAAAATGACTCAAATATTTTTATAAAATTTTTGGTAATTTGTTAAAGTCAGAAACTATTTTTAAAATTAAAAGAAATAGGTAAAATAAACCAAAAAATGATAAAAAAATAAAAAAGTCGGAAATAAAAAATAAATGAGGTCACCAATATTTGTCGCAATATCATTGGATCATTCCATAATTTTTTCAGAATTTAAAAATACATAAAAGTATTTTTAAACATTTAAAATAATTCAAATAAATTGAAAATTTATAAAAACTATCAAAACACAAAAAAAAAAATTGTGAAAAAATGAAAATCAGAAAGACAAAAATCAAAACTATTTTTCAGAATTTTTTCAGATGTTTTGGACTAAAAATGAAATTTCTATGATTTTTTGAAATTTAAAGCAATTAAATATAAAAATCAGAAATAAAAAATAAAGTTAAAAATATGTGGACCGTTGGATGAGAGTCAAAACGTGTTAGTAATCAAATCCAAGAGATCTGCTGCACTGTGCATATCATGGTCATTAGTGAATAAAACACTGGATCACTTATTAAATCAAAAATTAAAAAAAAATAAGTGGCGCGCCATCATTGGTTGGAAGATGACACGTTGGTGATCTTCAACCTCCATCTAACGTGAATTACAAGTCTCTCAAACTGTAAAATCAGAAACTCAGACCCATGCCATTCGCTTCGTCTCTTTAGGACGAAGACAACCACACCTTCGCGACAAATTTATATAAATTGTAGCTCCAGAAATTTGGAAGGAAAGTTTTGAAAAGGGATTCGAAATTTCATGGCCAAAATGTGTTTCGAGATAAAAGAAAGTGTTACAATTAGAACTAGGGCAATGAGAGCATCACAATGATATCAAAGTTTTGAAGAATTGATGGAGAAATCTACCTATTAAAGTTGAGTTGCAGAGCTCTGAAACTTGACTTCTATGGAGCAATATAGGGCACGATTCTTGAAGGTAATTGTATGGTTAGCTTCAGGGAAGATCAAGGAAGGTGAATTAATAAAAAATGGATTGAAAAAGGCTTGAACACTGATTACGAAGTTACAGAAAATTGAGTTATGGAGCAAGTTTGGCAGAGTGATTCTGGATATTCAAGCTTGAGAAAATGAATGGGATAGTTCATGTATTTATAGGAGAAGAAAATGGGATCAAAAGGAAGAGTGAATGATGCATTTTGGAGGGAATTCGTGTGAACTTGATGCACGAGTGAAGTGTGATTTCATTTTTACCAAAACTCATCCAATCTTTGCGTTTTGAGGTGCTAAACACTTCTGGAAAGTTTGTTAATCAAGTTTAAATCAAAAACATGCATAAATCTTGTAATTAGATGCCACATTATGGATTTCAAAATTCTGACTTGGTGAGAAATTTAGTTCCAAGTTACCAATTTCAAAATAATGGCATTTTCAACTCAAGGGGTCTTAGGGCATGATTCTTGATGCTTTAGAAATATGAGGTTACAACCTTTGCAACAGAAAAAGAATGAAATAAAATGGATGCTTGAGGTGAAAGTTGATTTGAGTCAAAGTTGGGGAAAAAAGGTTGATTTTCCATACTTAGAAATATTTCAAAATTTTCTTCAAAAGTGACCTATAATGTTTTGCATCCAAACATGGCCTTCCACTTAGAATTTGCTCTTAACCAAAAAATATGGCATGGAATAGACATTTTGAATGACATTTTGAAACTTGAACCATTCAAAATATCCAAAAATTGAGAGAGTTATGAATTGTTGAAGTTGGCCAAAAATAATGGAATGACCTATAATCTTTTGTATCCTTAGGGCATCTTCCTTCCATTTTCTCACTTTGAACATAAAAGAGGGCATAAAGTTCACATCCTCAAGATCATTATGGAAAATGAATGGGTTCAAGGTGAGAAAAATTGACAAATTTATGATCATTTGAAGCTACACCTAAGAAATTGAGGGTTCATCTAGAGGACTTGTAATCTTTCTTCACCATTAAGTTTATTCCACATGAAAACTCCTTGAAACTTTTGAAGTGATTTGTTGATAACCATTTTAAGAGAAGGATGTATTTGGAATCACTCAAAAATACCAAAAGATGAGCAAGATATACTTCTTTGAAGTTCAAAACCCTAGCTCCTAGATCAAGAAAATGCTTTGAGGAACTTTGACAATTTTGAACAACCTTCTTGTACTAACACTCTTGCTTTGAAAATAGAAGTTGTTGAATATGATAATGAGAACTCATTACAACCAAAACCACTTCCATGTCTTGAGAATTGAGGGAAATATGCATTTGTAACCTAATGGGAACAAAGCCTTGTCCAAACATGACAACTTCTTCAATCAACCCCTTGTACTTTTAAATTAATCTTGATAAATTTGAAAGGTGATAAACCAAGATAAACCTTGCCATTTCATTTCTTCCAAAACAACTTCAATGGTGAGGTTTGAATTTCTCAATCTTTATTGACTAGGGCATGGAAATAAACTCATGAACCCATGGAGCAACTTGCTAAACCTCATTGCCTTTACCTACATAATTAACAAGTAAGATAAACCAACATTGAATTTTATTAACTAGAAGGAAAATCAAGACAAAATATTCATGATCACAAAGGAAAACAAGTCAAGGTGCTTGGGGATTCCTCTAAGAGCAAAGCTAAAGATAGGGAGAAGAACCAAAAGCCCTAATGTGATCTTGTTATGATTGAATCAACATTGTATGATGAAGGGATCTTAGGGGGAAAAATTGGGGTACAACAGTAATAAAAAATGACTTTAAACCTCGTGTCTTTCCCGGGGTACAATGTTTCATTTGTTAAAGGGTTGACAATTTATAAACATTTATTCATTCAATAAAAACATTGGACATTTTACATGCAAATTTTGTGATCTCTGTATTTCTTTTATCTTATTGCATTTTCAAATAGCTATGTGTTCTTACACACATCTACACACTACATTGCAGATTCTCATCCACTCTAGATCTCGTTGATAATGATTCTACTCCTGCCTCAAATGACTTCAAAAATCTGATTTACCAAGTCGAGGATGAAGGTGAGGAAGATTGTCAAATACCTGGAGAACTTGCCAGACTCTTAATACTAGAAGAGAAGGCTATCCAACCACATGAAGAGCCTGTTAAAGTAGTGAACTTGGCTACCGAGACAAACAAGAAAGAGGTCAGGATCGGTGCCAACTTAGAAAATAGTGTCAAGAGTAGATTAATCAAGATGTTACATGAATATGTTAAAATATTTGCTTGGTTATACGAAGACATGTCAGGGCTTGATACCGATATTGTGGTTCACCGCCTGCCCAAGAAAGAGGGTTATGCTCCGATTAAGAAGAAGGTTCATCGCATGCATCCTGAAATGTCAGAAAAGATCACATTTGAGGTTATAAAACAATTCAACGCAGGGTTCTTAGCAGTGATGTCATATCCTTAATGGGTTGCTAATGTTGTTCCGGTACCAAAGAAAGACGGCAAGGTACGTATGTGCATAGACTACATGGATCTGAACAGGGCAAGCCCCAAAGATGACTTCTCACTACCATATATCGATGTTTTGGTTGACAACACTGCTCAACACAAAGTCTTCTCCTTTATGATGGCTTCTCAGGTTACAATCAGATCAAGATAGCACATGAAGACATGGAGAAAACTACCTTCGTCACATAGTGGGGCACTTTCTGCTACAAGGTTATGCCTTTTGGATTGAAGAACTACGGGGAAACATATCATCATGCCATGTGTAGAGGTTGAAATGTTGAGACTAAGCCATTGTATTGACTTAACTCGCACAGATCAAATAAAAATTGCCACCACGCTTTATTGTTTCCAAAGGAATGGGAAAAGAGAGAATAACCCAAAAAATGGGAGAGAGAATCTAAGTTTGGGTGTTGGTTATGCAAAGGGAAGGTATTAGCACCCTAAACATCTACAGTACTCTGCAGGAATCTCTTTGTAAATCTGTGCATTTTGGCTTTAGAAAATTGTATACAAAAATAGATTGTGGGGATGAGAAAAGAAGTATTTTTTTACAATTTTTTCACCCGCCGTGGCTGCAAACCTTTAGTACCTACTTACCACCTTCTGTGCAATAGGGGATCAAGGTACTCGTAGTTCACCTTTAAAAAATTTTAAAACACAAGTGTCTTGGTTAATTTTAAGAGACGAGACATCATCGTCATATCCGAGTGGAAAAACATACTTACTACCCACGATTATGAGAGAGGAGAATTTGCGTCATCTCAAAGTGGAGGACATGGCTTGGATTTTAAAAATCAACAAAGCCTCGCTTAACACCCAAGTGGAAAATATCTCACTTCACTATATATCGTAGAAGTATAGTATCCCACATCACTACAAGGGTTGACAAGTGTCTAATATTTTGAGAAAAAGTTTAAAAGTAAAAAGCAAAAGTGGCAAAATGGTTTGAATGAGATTGATTGACTTTTAGTCTTCTCACAAAAATGTCAAAGTATTATTAAGTTTATTAAATTTTGATTAAGAAAATATTTTGAAAATGCATGGACCTAAGAGTCCAAGTTTATTATGAAAGCGGTTCAAGTTTAAAACAAGATGAGTTTTCAAAAGGAGGGAGAAGATTTTTTGAAATTAAATAAGACGGAAGGAGATGATGGGACTATCCTAGAGCATAAGGTAAAAGCTAGGAAAAAGAACCGTCTAACCAACAAGAAGCCAACACTTGACATAATTAGTCAATGTAGAATTCTCATCCTTTGGATTGAAACCAAACAAGAAAAGATGATAAACCTCTTAAGAAAATAAAACTTCAAATGCATTGAGTCTACATAAAAAATTGGGTAGAGTAACAGCTGTATACAGATGAATTCCCAATCACAGACAAAGCATATAATCAGAATAACCTGCATACAAAGAAAACAAACAACCCAATGTCTTGGGGTAAACTTCAAGAAATCCAGACAAAATAGAAATAGAAGTCACAAGGTCTCAAGGTAGTCAAGGCCTTTAATCCTAAGTCCAAGAAGTCCACAACTTCAAAATGCCAAAGATAGTAACCAAATATTCCAAGTAACATTAAAGTTTTTTATTGTTCAAGTTGATCATTAGGTATCTTCAAAAAGAAATTGAAAAGCTCAAGTGAGAAAAATAAAAATGACATAAGAAGGAGGTAAGGATTCTGATGAATGAATGTAATGAAGCTAACTATTATCCATATATGTTTATTTGAAGAGACTTTAAGTTGGAAGAAGAAGAATGCATAGCAACAAATGACAATGATGCAGTAAGAATAGAAGAATTTGAGGTAAACAAGAATGATGGGGAAAAGGAAACTAGGAAACTTGAAGATGATCGAGTTTTTAATGAAACTACAAACTTTATAGTTTGTGAAGAGGTGGACTCCAACTAGAAAATCTTCAACAAAAGAATCTCCCTAAAAATTATTTTCTTAACAAGATTGATGAAAGACAAGAAATTGACAAAGTATTGGATGTCATTTATGCCTTATTCGATAAAATCAAGCTGAGAATGATTTGGAAGCAACATAATTAGTACTTTAAGTTTATGGGATTGCTACCAAACAGAAGAAAGAAAAAAGATGATGTGTTCTTTGTGTCATATATGCCACCCTAATAGGGGGAATGAACCGTCGAGCCATGCAACGTCAACTGAAGCTCTTCGTGGGAGGGAACCCACACTTTTAATAACTTAGCTTCTTTTTGTGTTTTTCTCGTTTTGTCTACAGATTATAAAAAGGGAGCCTTACTGGTGAAAGTTAGGAGGCAGCAGCTGGTGTTGCATTTCCCTTAGTGAGTCACCTTCCTCGAGCTTGTTGTGAAACATTGGGGCCAATGTTTAGTTCAAGTTATGGGGGGGGGGGGGGGGGGGGGGGGTTTCTTCTTTTCTTTTACTGTTTTTCTTTTTGATTTATTTTTTGGTTTTATGCTAAGTGTTGTGTAAATCCACAAGTTGAAGTCCTTCTCAAGTTTTGACCGAAATTTTTTGTCTTTTTTTCTTTCTCTAGAGCTTATATTTCAAGGAGATCGAGAATAGTATTGTAGCGGTAGAAAATGTTTAAGACTAAGACATGGTATTGTACCCCAAAATTTTCCCTCCCATATTTCTTAAAACATTTCAAGAAAGATCCCCAAGTTGCTCAAGGAAGTCCAAGGATTGACCAGACAAGCCCTCTCCTAAGGCAGTCTACCTCAAATTAGGGTTTCACATTGCATCAAGATACTTGAGTCCAAGGGATCCCAAATTCTCACCATTGTCCTAATATGTTCTCAAGATCATCCATGTCAAGTTTCAAGCCTTGCAGAGGAAGTTTGCTCAGTCAATTGCTCAAAGGCCTGAAAATCGACTGTGCTAGGGCAAAAGTCAACTGTGGCCTACATACAGTCAAACTTCAAGATTTTTGGTCAACATCCTCACTTTGAAGTATATTTCATCATTTTATCAAGGGTTGATCATGATTCATCAAGCATTGCTCATAATTCATCAAGAATCAAAAGTTGCTAAATTAGGGTTTTGCAGAAAAAGTTAACTTAACTTTGACCAAGCGTAACTTTCTCATACTTTATTATAAATGATCCATCCAAAGCTCATTTTGAAGAGGATGCAATTCTATACAATCCATATTCATCTCCAAAGTTCAAAATATGCACTCACAAGAAGTTATGAATTTGGACATTATAGGTCATTTTGAAAAGTCAACAAAAACACCTTTTTTGTCAAAGCTTTATACATGATCATGGAATATAAAATTGAGATGCGACTAAGAGTGTTGCTTAGAGGACATCTAAAGCTTTCTAAAAAGTTCAACAACACCTTAAAAGAGTCAAAATTGAGGAAGTTATGAATTGGTGAAGTTGACCTTTTTTTGCAAAATTGCCAAAAGTCAACTATGCCTAAAATTGCAAAATTTTCTTAATGGGCCCAATATTTTGCACTTGTTTTGAGTTGGCAACATGGTCCTACATCCAGCTAGCATGAGATCAAATTCGTGTAAAGGCATGGGGTGCACAAAAAGATTGGATTTGGACTATTTTTGGAAAGATATTCAAAGGAATCAAATCAAAATCAAATGCAATGATTGAGGAAGATTGAGCACACTCTTTCAAACCTAATTCATTCCTCAGTACATAAGGATCATTGGCAAACCTAAAGCAAGGCTAGAAGGAGGCGTGAGAACCAGAACCAAACTTGAAAAAAAACAAGAAAATGTGCAAACACGAATTCATACTTTGAAGCAATTTCAAAGCCTCCCGACCATCCCAATCGCTTCCTGGGATCCCCAGCAAGCAAAACCAATCAAGAACAAGCATTTCCAGGCTCTGAAACTCGCTGTAAGTCATCCAAGATATTGATATATTTTTGAAATTGAATTGCATCATTCTGATACTTATAGCACGAAACAATCATATATTATTGATCCTTAGAACATTTGCAAGCTTTCTGTAATGTTTAATTGCATTTATATGGACTGTATGAAATTTCACCATTGTTAGGGTTTGTAGCTTCGATTTCGGATTTTTGTTTACATGCAAAATTGGGCCATGAAAGGGCCACCATTGAACTCAGCAGGTCCAGACGAAGCTATCCATGGCTTTAGTTTTTATTTATCATGCGTGTGTTTGATTTTGAGAATGTACATATTTGTAGTGACGGACATGGTGCCGTAGGTAAAAGTCAGGGAATTTTACCAACGAATCAGGGAGGAAGAAGATTTCATGGCAAGCCATCATACGCGTGTTTGAAAATTCACGCATTTGGGTCTAGGAATCTTTATGTTTTCCATATTATTATTTATGTTTAATTATATAAAAACTAACACATGTAGCGCAGTTGGTAGCCAGGCGAGTGTACAATGCATCAGGGCCTGGGTTCGAATCCCAGGTCCCCCATTCCTTTCATATTATTTTTTTCTTTATTAATCAGGTGCGTACACGAGCCAAAGGACCATCATGCGTCCTCACAATCCAACCAGCCAAGTGTCAGGAGACTAGATCTGATGGCCATCAGGCGAGGATCCACCAAGAGGCGTTGGTCAAGGCAAGGCAGCAGATCATGGAGGTCAACGTGGACCTTTGGTTTTGGGCCCATAAATCTGATCTTCACACCCCCCTTCAGATTGCTTCCCAGGCCCATTTTCTCTATATCTTTTCTTTTTCATATTTTGTTTAATTTATTTATTTTATTTTACTAACAAAATTAAATAATTCTTTTTATCAAAAAATCACAAAAATAATATTTTTCACCAAATTAGGTTTAGATTTTATTTTTTATCAAAAATTAAATTAATTTAATTAGGTTGTTAATTTTAGATAACTTTAATTATTTTTGTAAATAAATTTAGAAATAATTAGAACAATTAGGGTTTTATTTCTAACTTAATTGTATTTTCTTTTCCTAAAAATAACCAAAAACACAAGATTAGGTTAAATATTTATTTTTATTAATTAATTTAGTTAGCTAATTAATTTAGTATTTAATTTAAAACATAATTCTTTTCTTAAAAAATAAACAAAAACATTTTTTTCCAATTAGGTTAAAAAGGGTTAAAACCCTAAGTTTTTATCTTTCCTAATTTCATCGCGCGCTTTATTATTATTTTTACCATATTGATGTAACTGCCCACAAGTTGTAATAGTTTAATTAGGTCTTTTAGCTTTCATTTATCGCTTTATTTTTAAGGGTTTATTTTTGGCTATGTAAATACCTGAAGCCTTGTAATAGCTTAGTTTAATTTCCGCACTTTAATTTCCGAAAAATATTAACTGTTAGATAACCCTAAAATGTGCAAAGATACATAATCTGAAATTGAAACACTCGCACATGCGCACTCCTAGGGTACACTCCCACTTGGTTGCCTTCGGTAAACGGTCATTAAGTATAGGATGCTTTAGTGGTCTCTCTCTTGTCTAAACAAAGATCAAAGTCCCATTCGGAAAGTTGCCTCGGAATGGTCGCCTCGGATATTGTTGCCTCGAATAATTGATCTAAGACATTAGGGTTACTACTAAGACGTCCTAACATTGCTTTAGTGACCGTACGTCCCTTTCGAATTGACCCTCAAAACTCCAACGACGGTGCTACCTACTCACTAATAGTAGGATAGCTCTGTCTAAAGGAAATGGACATAGAACGATTCTTTTTTTCGAGTAGGTAGATTAGTTCTTAAGTACTTGCTCAATCTAAATAAACTTTTTCACACTTACATCCCTCTTTCAAACAATGTTTTCAAAAACACTTCGTAACACTCTTGAAGACAGAAGCAAGAGTTAAATCGAAGTAAAAAACTTTTCAAATCACACAAACACACAAAGAAGCAATTTTGAAAATGATGAGAAAGTACCTAAGAGCCCGTAGATAACTACGGATAGAAAGGGTGCTAATACCTTCCCTTTCTATAATCTACCCCCCGTACTCAGAAAATCTTGAAAAAGAAATTTTTCTGTGCTTTTTTCCTTTCCTTGTTGGATAAAATAAAAGTCGATGGTGACTCTTGCTTACCGCGACATTTTGCGAACACAAACGCAAAATGCAAACCGGCAATTCCTAAAAGCTGTCCCGATTCTGGCCACCGTATCACACATGGGATTGACTAGACTTGTACAAATCAAAATAAAATCGCCACCGCACTTTATTGTTTCCAAAGGAATGGGAAAAGAGCGAATAACCTAAAAAAGGGGGAAAGATTCAAGGTAAGGGGGTTGGTTATGCAAAGGGAAGGTATTAGCACCCTAAACATCTACGATACTCCGCAGGAACCTCTTTGTAAAATCTGTATATTTTGGCTATAAAAATGTTGTATAAAAAATGGATGGTGGAGGTGAGAAAAGAAATATATTTTTATGGTTTTTTCACCCACCGCGGTTGCGAATCTTTAGTGCCTACATACCACCTTCAGTGCAATAGGGGATCAGGGTACCCGTAGTTCCTCTTTTAAAAATTTTAAAATGTAAGTGTGTTGGTTTAATTTTTATGAGATAAAACCTTATCGTCATTGTCCGTGTGGAAGACATACCTACTACCCACAATCATGAGAAAGGAGAACTTGCATCATCTCAAAGTGGAGGATATGGCTTGGATTTTAAAATCAACAATGCCTCACTCAACACCCAAGTGGAAAATATCTCTCTTCACTATATATTGTAGAAGTACATTTGTTTGCATCACTACAAGGATTTACAAGAGTCCAATCTTTTTGAGAAAAAAGTTAAAGATAAAAGCCAAAGTGGCAAAATGGTTTGAAATGAGATTGATTGACTTTTAGTCTTGTCACAAAAAAAATGTCAAAGTATTATTAAGTTTATTGAAGTTTATTTATGAAAATGTTTTGAAAATGGATGGACCTAAGTCTATGTTTATTATGAAAGTGGTTCAAGTTAAATAAAACAAGATGGGAGGAGAAGAAGGGACTATCCTAAAACATAAGGTAAAAGCTAGGGATAAGAACCATCTAACTAACAAGAAGCCAATACTTGACACTATGAGTCAAGATAGAATTCTCATTCTATGGATTGAAACCAAATAAGCAATTATACTAGACCTCTTGAAAGAACCAAACTTCAAGTGTATTAAGTCTTCATAAAAATCGGGCAGAGTAACGGCTGTATACAGGTGAATTTCAAATTACAAACAAAGAGTGTAGTCACAATAACACGCACATAAAATAAACAAACAACCTAATGCCTTGAGTTAATCCTCAAGAGTTCCAGACAAAATAATCAGATAAGGTCACAAGGTCTCTAATCATAGGCCAAGGTTTCTAATCCTAAGTCCAAAAAGTCCAATGCTCCATAATGCCAAGGATAGTAACCAAATAGTCCAAGTATCATAAAATATTTTTAGAGTTTATGTTGATTATTAGGTGTTTGAAAAATAAAAGTAAAGCTCAAGTGAGCAAAAATAAAAATGACAAAAAAGTAAATACTCAAATGAGCAAAGATGAAAATGGCATGAAATGTAAATCCTAAAAGTAGATAGTGCATAAAAATAAAAGGGGGCATATAATAAAAATAAAGGATAAAGTCAATTATTAGTGATTAGTGGTTAGTTGGATGATCATCTTGAAAATTGCATTTTGAACTCATTAGAGGATTGGTAAAACCAAAGCCTCCACACAACAAGTTGCATTTTCTTTTTGTCAAGTATATCATCCATTTGGAATCCTCATGAGTACCATTTAATCATCAACGATGTTTAAGTGATCCGCGTTGACCAAAGGTGTTGTAGATCCATTAGAGGATTGGTAGAACCAAAGCCTCCACACAATGAATCTCAAGGTTATTGGATCAAAGAGATCAAATTAACATACTTGGGCTTGCAAACATAAGTTTGGGCCACAAATGATCATTTATTCGAATCAGGACAAAATTTAGCGCTATTTTAATCAATCGTAAGTGGACTTATATAGAAGTCACACCTATTTTGAGGCCGGTCAATAGAAATCTATGCACCATTTGTTTTGAGACATGATATGGAGATCATGCTCCAATAACACTTAGTGCAATAAAAAAGGGATGAGATAAAGAGGGGTGAAAGAGAATATACAAACCAATTTTGAATTAAATTTAATCAAACTATTATTAAAATCATTCATTCATTTTTATGGAGTTAGACTCAACACCATGGATCTAATGATATTAATAAAGTTCATGATAAAAAATTTAACCTAAGATCAGCCAGAAAATAGTCACAAAATAATATTACATTTAATATATACAAAAAAGGTTTAAAAAAATGTTTTAAAGTAGAAATAAAAGAGAAAAATATCAACTATATTCAAATTTATCAAGAAATAAAAATTAAGTCCATAGAAAAATCAGAAAAGGACTCAAATGATTTTATAAATTTTTTGGTAATTTTTTAAATTCAAAAAATATTTTTAAAATTAAAAGAAATGAGTAAAATAAACTAAAAATGATCAAAAATACCAAAGTCAAAAATAAAAAAATAAGTGAGGTCACCAATATTTGTCACAATATCATTGGATCATTCCATAATTTTTTCAGAATTTAAAAATGCATACAAGTATTTTAAACATTTAAAACAATTCAAATAAACTGAAAATTTATAAAAAAATTCCAAAACACAAAATTAAATTGTGAAAAAATAAAAATCAGAAAGAGAATAATCAAAAATATTTTTCATAATTGTTTCAGAATTTTTGGACTAAAAATGAATTTTCTATGATTTTTTGAAATTTAAAACAATTAAATATAAAAATTAGCAAAAAAAATAAAAACCAAAAAAAACATGGGCCATCTGATCAATGTCAAAATGCGTTAATAAACAGATCAAGTGGACCTGGCGCGCTGTGCATGTTATGGACTTTAGTGAATAATGCATATGATCATTAATTAAATCAGATTTTTGAAAAAACACAGATGGCGCGCCTTCATTGGTTAGAAGATGACACGTTTGACATCTTCAACCTCCAGCCAGTCCCAAAACCAGGTTGCTTAATCTATAATATTAGAGCACGAGACCTATGCCATTCACTTCGTCTCTTCAAGATGAAGACAACCACACCTTCGCGACAAATTTATATAAACTGTAGCTCAAGCAATTTGGAAGGAAAGTTTTGAAAAGGGATTTGAAATTTCATGGTCAAAATGTGTTTCCAGTAAAAAACAAGTGTTGCGACTAGAACCAGGACAATGAGAGAATCACAATGATATCAAAGTTTTGAAGAATTGATGAAGGAATATACCTATTGAAATTGAGTTGCAAAGCTCTGAAACTAGACTTCTATGGAGCAATATAGGGCACGATTCTTGAATGTAATTATACGGTTAGCTTCAGGGAAGATCAAAGAAGGTGAGTTGATGGAAAAATTGGATTGAAAAAGGCTTGAGAATGGATTTCAAAGTTGCTGAATTTTTAGTTATGGAACATGTTTAGAAGGGTGATTTTGGCTATCCAAGCTTGAGGAAATGAATGGGGGATGACCCTATATTTATAGGGAATCAAATGGAATGTCCAAGCGTGTGAAATGATGAAGTTTGGAGGGAAATTGTGTGAAGTTGCAAACAAGTTAAGTGTGACTTCTAATTTGATCAAAATTCATCCAAAACGCGCGTTTTGTTGTGCTAAACAATTCTGGAACTTCATTAAACATGTTTAGAGACATAAACGCGTGGAAAACTTGTGAGTAGAAGCCAAAACAAAGATTTCAAAATCTGACTTGAGATGAAACTTCAGTTCCAAGTTACCAACTTCAAAATCATGGCATTCACAGCTCAAGGGGTCTTAGGGCATTATTCTCGATGCTTTAGAAAGATGAGGTTACAAGCTTTGATATGGAAAAAGAATAGGATCAAATGGATGCTTGAGCTGAACTTTGCATTGAGTCAAAGTTGGATAAAAAAGGATTGACTTTCCATACTTAGAAATATTTCAAATTTTTCTTCAAAAGTGACCTATAATGTTTTGCACCCAAACATGGTCTTCCTCTTGGAATTTGCTCTTGACCAAAAAAGATGGCATGAAATAGACCTCTTGAATGACATTTTTGGACATGAACCATTCAAAATCTCTAAAAATTGAGAGAGTTATGAATTTTTGAAGTTGGCAAAAAATCATGAAATGACCTATAATCTTTTGTATCTTTAAGGCAACTTCCATCCATTTTCTCACTTTGCACATAAAAGAAGGCATAAATTTCACATCCTCAAGATAATTATGGAAAAATAATGGGCTCAAGGTTATAAAAAATTTACCAAGTTATGATCATTTGAAGTCACACATGGAAAATTGGGGATTCATCTGGAGGACTTGTAATCTTTCTTCTTCATCAAGTTTCTTCCACATGAAAAAATATGCATTTGTGACCAATAGGAAAAAAGCCCTGTCCAAGCATGACAACTTCTCCAATCAATCCCTTGTGCTTTTGAACCAAATTTGATAACCTTGAAATGTGGTGAACCAAAATAACCTTGCCATGCCATTTCTTCCATAACAAATCCAATGGTGAGGTTTGAACTTCTCAAGCTTTATTGACTAGGGCATGGAAATAAACTCATGAACCCATGGAGAAAATTGTTAAATCTCATTGCCTTTACCTATATTAGTACAAGCAAGACAAAAAAACATTTCATTTTATTAATTAAGAGGAGAAATCAAGACAAAAATATTCATGATCACAAAAGAACACAAGTCAAGGTGCTTGGTGATTCCTCAAAGAGCAAAGCTAAATATAGGGAGGGGAACCAAGAATCCTAATGTGATCTTATTGTGAATGACTCGACATGGTATGATGAAGGGATCTCAGGGGAAAAAATTGGGGTACAACAAGTATATAGAGACAAATGGATGATTGTTTGAGGATAGGAAGTTCCGAATAACATGACAAGGATACGAGTCTAACGTGTAAATCTGTACCATAGTGCTTGAATATTGAGATGTACTTCTTAAGTAGTTTATCTTTACAGTCTGGCATAATATAGATTCACATGCAGGTAGGATTGGTTGAGAAATAAATAAAATTGGCACCAATTGATAAAAAGGCGGTAAAAAGAAACTGACTCGCTAAGTTGGGTAGCCCTCACCCGGTTATTCAGCTCAAAGGGGGTTAATCCCCAAACGTCGTCCAAACGAACAATATATAAACTTAAAAGTTTTGAAAATTTCATCTGAAATTAAAAAGGAGCAAAAGCTGCTTATTTGGTGTCTAAACAAAAGATTTCTTGATTAAGTCTTGTGCGTGTGATGATTATAAAACATTCTTACTGCCTTAATTTGACTGTCCGAATGAAATAGGAGGAAAATCAGAAAAAGACTTAAGTACAAAGAATAGTTAGAGAGGTATCTGAAGAGGAATATCAATATTTAAAGTTTGTTACACAAACTCTTCGCATCATGTGAACATCAGATGGACTGCCTTTTGATCAATTTGAACAGATGTATCACACATGACTACTAGGCTACTGTGTTTTTCATGAGTTTTTGTAATGGGCTTTTAAGGTCAAGCAATGATTTAAGTTTGTGGGAGTTTGATCAATGGTTTTTACATAGTTATTTACCAATGTTTTCAGTTATCCTTTATTTTTACCGTAGGGTGTTATATTGTATTTTGTCACTTTTAATGCGTTGGTTTTGTGTTTTAATGTTTTCAGGTTCAAAGGAAAAAATCGAGACAATTGGTGCAAAAGTTAGAGTTTTTGATGAAATAGAAAAATCACATTTCAGGAGGTCTGACACGGGTGGCGGTGTTGCCCAACACGGGCCGTGCCAGGATGGGCGAGTGAAGAAATATGTGAAGTCAAGAGTGCAACAGGGGCGGCCTTGTTGCCCAACACGGGCCGTGTTGTATCCCCTGGGACTTGAAATTACAGAATGAATGATTTGAAGGCCAACACGGGCGGCCGTGTTACTGAACACAGACCTTGTTGGCTTGTGACGCTGATTTCTGGTCTTTTTTCTATTTTGTCCATAAGTTAAGTTGTGGGGGCAGTTTGGGTACTTCAATTCGACCTAAGTGAGTTTTTTCTTTTTAGAGGAGTTTCCACAAAGAATGAGAGGACTTTTTGCCAGCGAACAATTACACGAGAGAAGATTGAAGAAGACAATGGTTTAAGAGGAAGGAGATTTTCATGAACGGACAGGATTGAACATTAAATTTCTCCCAAATACTTGTAATGTTTACAATTTATCTTTTATTTTCTTTAAACAATATGAGTAGCTAAATCCCACAATGCTAGGGGGTGTCACTGGTTTAAATATGTAATGACTTTGAATTTCTTATTTATCAATTTCATGGTTTTTATTATTCATTTTAATCGTGCAATGTTTTTATACTTTCTTGTTCGGACCAATTAGGATTGATTTACAGTTAACAACCTGTTGAACCGCAGTTGTTAAGTATTTTGCATGATTAGCCTATAGTAGATATCACCTAGGACTAGGGATACCCTATAGTTACCAATTAACTCTTGATAAAACAAAGGCTTGATTTCATCATAACTCTCTAAAGACTTAGGATTTAGGATGAATGTTCAAAGGTTTTCCCACTAAGGACTTAGGGAAAATAACTTAAAGGACTGGTAAATGGTATTATGAACTTATTGAAGAGACCAGATTCAAGGTTGTTACAGGACAAGTTATACACTTTACCCTAGAATTTTACTCATATCTGTGAAAAGCCAATTTATATTTCTGTTTATTTTACAGTAACAATAACCAAACAAAATACCTAATTAAGTTTTTTGTTTAATTGAACCACAATTTGAACCCGGGTACTTATGTGCAGTCTTTGAGATCGACATTAAGAGAATTTCCCCTATTATTACAAAATAAAAAATAGTACACTTACTATTTTTCCGATCAAGTTTTTGGCACCGTTGTCGGGGACTTTCAAAATATAGAGTTTAATTCTAATTTAATTGAAATTTTGTTGCTCTGCAACTAAAATTTTAATTTTATATTTTAATTATTTATTTATGTGAATTTTATTTTATTTTAAAAAAAGAAAAAAAAGGTCTGATTTTTGTTGCTTCATGAATTCTTATATACTTTGCTGCTAATAAAGTGTATGAGTTTTGCAACCATATATTATTTGTATACATTGTCACATGTATCTCCTGAATGTTGGTCGCCTGATTAGGGAATCACTCTGGAAGAGGCGACTAAAATATTTAAAGCATATAAGAGGGAGGTAAATATTTTGATGAATGAATGTAATGAAGCTAACTATTATCCATATATGTTTATTTGAAGAGAGTTCAAGTTGGAAGAAGAAGAATGCATAACAATAGATAACAAAGATGCAGTAAGAATAGAAGAATTTGAGGTAAACAAGAATGAAGGGGAAGAGGAAATTAGGAAACTTGAAGTCGATCGAGTTTTTGATGAAACTACAAACTTGATAGTTTGTGAAGAGGTGGACATCCAACTAGAAAATATTCAACAAAAGAATTTCCCTAAAAATTATTTTCATAACAAGATTGATGAAAGACAAGAAATTGACAAAGTATTGGATGTCATTTATGCCTTGTTTGATAAAATCAAGGTGAGAATAATTTGGAAGAAACATCATTAGTACTTTAAGTTCATGGGATTGCTACCAAACAGAAGAAAAAAAAGATGATGTGTTCTTTGTGTCATATATGCCACCCTAATAGGGGGAATGAATCGTAGAGCCATACGACGTTAAATGAAGCGCTTCATGAGAGGAAACCCACACTTTTAATAATTTAGTTTCTTTTTGTGTTTGTTTCGTTTTGTCTGCAGATAATAAAAAGGGAGCCTTACTGGTGAAAGCTAGGAGGCAGCAGCTGGTGTTGCATTTCCCTCAGTGAGTCACCTTCCTCGAGCTTGTTGTGAAATATTGGGGCCAATTTTTAGTTCAAGTTTGGAGGGGGGGGGGGGGTTACTGCTTTTCTTTTACTGTTTTTCTTTTCGATTTATTTTTTGGTTTTATGCTAAGTGCTGTGTAAATCCACGAGTTGAAGTCACTCCCAAATTTTGACCAAAATTTCTTGTTATGTTTTTCTCAAGAGCTTGTATTTCATGGAGATCGGGAATAGTATATAGAGACAAATGGATGATTGTTTGAGGATAGGAAGTTTAGAATAATGTGACAGGGATACGACTTTGTAACACCCCAATTCTACCCGGTAATTATATAAATAAATCAGAGTTATAATCATTCATACAAACGAATCAGGATGCCACAAATTCATCATTAAAACTCATTGAATTCATCGTGGATACATAACACTTTAAAACTTCAGATGAACCATCAGCATAAATACTTAAGTTAAATAATTCAACAATTTAACATCTACGCAGCATAATTCTTAATAACAGCTTTATCATCATTACAACAACTTCAAAACAACACCATTTAGTAATAATCAACTTAAAGTCCAACGACTGAATAATCAACAATCAAAAGCAACAGGCGTTCATCCCCCCGAGTGTTACATATCAAATCAATGACACTGACTCGAACTATTGAAGGTATATAGCCTTCACTCTCGATTACCTACACGTTACCAACATAAGGGAAACATTCGAACAAAAGGGGTGAGATATTTAACAATATAATAAAGCGTATGATAATTAATATATTAAATTAGATCACATAACATCACCACTTCTCATCTCATAATCAACAATACTCACAACAATAATACATATTCACAACATCAATTCACACTTCTTTATGCAATCATATAATGCGACTCAATATTATGCAAATGCATGTGGTACCATTGGAGCAGAACTCCCATCTCAAAAATTTCCAATTAATAGAGGTGTCAACAAGGCATAATCCTTCATCTCAATATTCGCCAATACAGGCCATCTCAACGAGCATAAACTCCATCTTAAAATGCAATGTATGCGACACAATCATGAATGTAATGACAACACCATAATTGACAACATCTCAATACAACACCATCATTGGCCAAAGGCCTACATCTTAAAAACATCTCAACATATCTTCATCAACATCATTCATTGACATCATTTATACATCATATCTCATCAAGCATAATCTCATAACTCATCGTTTCATCAGCAACTCAGTCATACAATAATGTAGCAGTAACTCGTCAATTCGCAACGTTGGCCATATGCATACAACATGATTCTCCTATAACTAGTTAATAAACTAAGGCTTAATTCCAAATCACTAGACCTCTACATATTACTACTCTGTAATACTACATCATTATCATCATTAATCCTACTGTTACAAATCAGACAGAAATCTCTAAACGTTTCATCCTCATCATTTTTCACAAAAATCAACATAACGATAAACACGGGAACTAATCTGATTCCTAACTTGGATAGTAGGATTATCCTTCCTATTCTTCATTTCAATCCTTAAATGAAGTTCATCGCGTTATCTATTCAACTCTTTGAACGACACCTCAAACGGAGTCCGAAAACTCAAGTTACAACATTCTCAAACTGATTCTGCCAAAAACCAGACAACATGGATCGATGCATAACGCCTTGGGTCGACGTGTACAGAACTGAACTCGAAACATGAGTTGACTCATCCTCCCTTGTATCGACTCATCTCGAGTCTGCAACTCTGCATGTATCGACATATTCTCCAACATATCGACTCATCCTGGGTTTGAAAGCCCTCATGTATCGACACATGATTCCTTCATGTCGACTCATACTGAGTCTAACAATATTCTTGTATCGACACATAGCATTTGGGGTCGACACATACTGCTATGCTAAGGGTATTTTCTACGATTTTCTCTGCGCTTTCACTACGGGTTCCATACCTTAAGCCCTAAAACATGATCTAATCATAGATAATCATCACTTACAATTATCCTATAATTCTACATCAATTAAACAACATCGGGACATCATTATTCATCCAAAATTCATCGATTTTTCATCATACAACCTCATATACATTAAATTCATGAACAAGACAACAATCATCTCTAACCCCACATACCAATTATCATGAACTCTATTATAGAGTCAGAACCCCACACTTACCTTGGATTGAAGGTCACCCTATAACTTTCTCCAATTGATTCTTGTTCTGCATCTTTCCTCTTTTCCAACAACTTCACGTTCTTATTTCCAACCCTTATTCTTCTTTTTGCTTCTTCTTTCTTGTTGTTTATAACAATATAAAGTAACCCTATTATTCTCTTTATTCCTTAATGGGCTTAAAACTAATACACCCCCTTTTACTACTTCTATTCCTTTAAAACAAGCCCACATTAAATAATATCATCCTTCTCATAATATTATTTCACCACTTAATAAAATAAATAATTCCAACTAATCACAACATAACTTCACAAATATTCCAAAAACAATTTAATTAAATAATTAATTAAATTACGGGCGTTACAATTCTCCCCCACTTAGAATATTTTCGTCCTAAAATTTTTACCTTAATCAAACAACTCAGGGTAGGAGTCCCGCATCTTGCTCTCCAACTCCCAAGTCATGCTTTCACCGGCAGCTCCTAGCCAAACCACTTTAACTAAAGCAATCACTTTTCCCCTCAGAGTCTTTATTTCACGATCCGTGATTCATACAGGAATCGTATCCACAGTAAGGTTATCCCGTAGTTGCACATCATCCATATGAATCACATGAGATGGATCCGAAATATACTTACAGAGTTGCGACACATGAAACACATCATGCGAATTCGAAAGATTAGGCGGTAAAGCCACTCTATAAGAAACATTCCCAACTCTCTCTGAAATCTGATATGGTCCAATAAAATGAGAATTGAGCTTCTTAGACTTCAACGCTCGCCCAACACCAGTCACAGGTGTAACTCTCAAAAACACATGGTCACCCACTTGAAATTCTAAATCCTTCCTTCGCTTGTCATGATAACTCTTCTGTCTACTTTTGGAAGCTTTCATCTTTTCTCGAATCAACTTCACATTCTCAGTAGTCTCACGAACAAGTTCAGGTCCAAGTACTACAATTTCACCAGATTCATGCCAACATAAAGGAGTTCTACATCTTCGAACATACAACGCTTCAAAAGGTGCCATCCCAATACTGGAATGGTAACTGTTACTATAGGTGAACTCTATCAACGAAAGATAAGCATCCCACAAACCTCCCTGCTCAAGAACACATACCCTTAGCAAGTCTTTCAACGATTGAATAGTCTGTTAAGTCTGACCATCTATCTGAGGATGATACGCAGAACTTAACCTCAACTTAGAACCCAATGCTTCTTGCAAACTCTTCCAAAAATCAGAAGTAAATCTTGGATCTCTATCTGATACAATGCACAAAGGAACACCATGCAACTTCACAATCACACTAGTGTAAATCTCAGCCAACTTCGACACTGGAAAACTGATGTTAATAGGAATAAAATGAGCCGACTTCGTAAGCCTATCAACAATCACCCAAATAGAATCATGTCCTCTTATAGTATTAGGTAACCCTGTCACAAAGTCCATTGAAATTCTATCCCATTTCCATTCTGGAACTTCCAACGGTTGGATCAATCCTACAGTCTTCTGATGTTTAACTTTCGACTTTTGACAAGTCAAACATGCACACAAAAACCGAGCCACATCACTCTTCATTCCAAGCCACCAAAACGAACCTTTCAAATCTTGATACATCTTTGTAGCTCCTGGATGAATACTCAACTTACTCCTATAACTCTCTTCAAGTATCACTTTCTTCATCTCAGCGTCATCAGGAATACAAATCCAGTTACGAAATCTTAACACACCTTGCGCATCTAGCTTAAAATCATTATTCTCAGACTGATTGATCCCAACCATCGAATCTATAAGTTTCACATCCATCTTCTGAGCTTCTCTGATACTGTCTAGAAATTCATTATTAATCTTAAATATACCCAACATAACAATTCGCGACGTAACCTGACAAACTAAGCTCATATCCCTGAACTTCTCAATTAATTCCAACTCTTTAACCATCATTACCGACATATGTAAAGTCTTTCGACTCAACGCATCAGCTACCACATTCTCTTTTCCTGGATGATAATTCAAACTGAAATCATAATCCTTTAACAATTCCAACCATCTTCGTTGCCTCATATTCAACTCCTTCTGATCAAATAAATACTTTAAGCTCTTATGGTTACTAAACACTTCAAATCTAGAACCATAAAGATAATGTCTCTAAATCTTCAACACAAACACCACTGCAGCAAGCTCTAAATCATGTGTAGGATAGTTCTTCTCATGAGTCCTTAACTTCCTTGACGCATAAGCAATTACCTTACCATTCTGCATAAGCACACCTCCTAAAACTATCTTAGAAGCATCACAATACACTACAAAAGGCTCTCCTGGATTAGGCAACGTCAAAATCGGAGCTGACGTCAACCTCTTCTTCAATTCTGTAAAACTTTCTTCGCACTAAATAACCCATACAAAAGCTTTACCTTTACAAGTCAACTTAGTCAGTGGAAGTGCCAACTTAGAAAAACCCTCGATAAACCTTCTATAATAACCAGCTAATCCCAAAAAGCTTCTAATCTCAATAGCTGACTTCAGAGTTTCCCATTGCAACACAACATCAACCTTCGATGGATCTATAACAATGCCACTACCTGAAATCACATGACCAAGAAAACTAACCTCCTTTAACTAGAATTTACACTTGGACAACTTCACATACAACCGCTTCTCTTTCAAAACTTGCAATACTACTCTTAAGTGTTCTGCACTCTCTTCTTTTGACTTAGAATAAATCAAAATATCATCAATGAACACCACTACGAACTAATCCAAATAAGTATGAAAGATACAATTCATATATTCCATGAATACTCCCGACGCATTAGTAACACTGAAAGGCATCACCGAATACTCATAATGTCCATAACGCGTTCTGAAAGCCGTCTTCTGGATATCTCCATCCTTAACTTTAATCTGGTGGTAACCCGACCTCAAATCAATCTTAGTAAACACACGAGCATCCACCAATTGGTCCATCAAGTCATCTATTCTTGGAAGCAGATACTTTTTCTTAATCGTCACTTTATTCAACTGTCTATAATCAAAACAAATCCTCATACTTCCATCTTTCTTCTTTACTAACAAGACTAGATCACCCCATGGAGATACACTAGGTCTTACAAACTTCTTCTCAAGTATCTCCTCCAATTGCTTCTTTAACTCTGACAATTCAGATGCAGACATCATGTATGGTGCAATAGACACAGGTTTGGTACCAGGTACAAGATCAATAACAAATTCAACTTCCCTCTCCGGTGGTATATCAGGAATTTCATCGAGGAAAACTTTAGGAAATTCACACACCACCTGCAATTCCTCAATTATAGCTTGAGTCTCTACAGATAGCGACACCATCAACGAGAACATTTGTGCTTCCTCTTGCATCAACTTCCTCAACTGTTTAGTAGACAACATACTATCTTCTTCTTCTTCAGGAGTAGAAAACCTCACAAACTTGTCATAACAGTTAATATGAACATAGTTATGCTCTAACCAGTTCATACCCAAAATCACATCCAAACATCTTAACGGTAAACAAACCAAATCAACAGCAAAGTCTCTGTTGAAGATCGACAAGGGACACTTTAAACACACAAAAGAAGTAGTCACCGACCCCTTGGCTGGAGTATCGATGACCATTTATCCATTCAAAGAAGATAACATAAGACCCAATCTTTCAACATAATCAGCATAAATAAAACAATGCATAGCACCGGTATCAATAATAGTAATTAAAGGAGTACTATTAATGAAACATGTACCTCTAATAAATCTGTCCTCAATAGTTGTCTGATCCTCAACCAGAGCGAACACTTTACCACTTGTCTGCGCCCTCTTTGGTTTCTGACATTGACTACCAATGTGCCCTTCTTCTATACAATTGAAACAAATCACATCCTTATGTTCACACTCAGATACAACATGTCCGTTCTTTCCACAACGAAAACACCTCTTCACTTCAGTAGTACACACATTACTCTTATGCCCAGGTTTCCCACATTTAAAACAAACTACACCAGCAGGAGCATCTCCCCCACTAGTCCTCTGACCCTGAGCAACTTCCTGTTTACCTTTTCCAGCTGGGGTATCATAAGGCTTACCACGATTCTGTTGGTTCTTACCTCTCTTCTCACTGATAGTCTTGCAATGAGCATTATTATCCTCCTCATAAATCCTGCAACTATCAATCAAATCATCAAAGACACAAATCTTCTGGTATCCAACTTCCTTCTTGATCTCCAGGCGTAACCCGTTCACAAACTTGATACACTTCGAAAACTCAACATCTGCCTCAGCGTAGTGCGGATAAAACTTGCCAACTCAGAAAACTTGGCAGCATACTCAACAACTAACATATTCCCTTGCTTCGGCTCGAGGAATTCAATCTCCTTCTTACCACGAACATCTTTAGGAAAGTACTTCCTCAAAAATTCCCTACGGAACACAAGCAGCTTCCAATCTTTGACAAGTCTCTAGCCACCAGTCATCAGCCTCGACTGCTAGCATATGAGTACCATGCCGAACCTTCTGCACTGGAGTGCAGTCCATCATACGGAATATTCTCTCAATCTCTTTCAACCAATCCAATGCTCCGTCAGGATCATACTTTCCCTTGAACATAGGCAGATTCTCTCTCTGGAAGGTTGCAAAACTACGAGATCCAGCATTCCCGTCAACATTCGGCTGATTCTCCATCGCATGAGCCATTGCTTCTAAAGCAGTAGCAAGTGCAGCATCATTCCTTTCAGCCATCTCAACTTCTCACTACAACATAAACAACAGTTAGAACTCAAATTAACAATACTCGATTGTTAGACAACTACGACTCGACGACAAGGTCAGACCAACCTTTTGCTTTGATACCAACTTTGTAACACCCCAATTCTACCCGGTAATTATTTAAATAAATCAGAGTTATAATCTTTCATGCAAACGAATCAGGATTCCATAAATTCATCATTAAAAACTCATTGCATTCATCGTGGATACATAACACTTTAAAACTTCGGATGAACCATCAGCATAAATACTTTAATTAAATAATTCAACAATTTAACATCTACGCAGCAGAATCCTTAATAACATCTTTATCATCATTACAACAACTTCAAAACAAAATAATTTAGTCATAATCAACTTAAAGTCCAACGACTGAATTATCCATAATCAAAAGCAACAAACGTTCATCCCCCCCGAGTGTTACGTATTAGAGAAATGACACCGAATCGAACTACTGAAGGTAAACCGCCTTCACTCTTGATTACCTGCACGTTACCAACAGAGGGTAACATTCAAACAGAAGGGGTGAGATATCGAACATTATAATCAGATGTATGATAATATTACATTAGAATTAGTCTATACAAAATCACCACTTTAAATCTTTAAACAACATCAATCACAACAAAACATCAACGAAACATAATAATTAATTCATCAACACGACAACTCAATATGCAACGTGAAATGCAACTTGTTACTATGAATATGTATATGGTACCAATGGAGCAGAACTCCCATATTAAAAACGGAGCAGAAGGTCACACACTAGGGTTTGGTTCTTCTCCCTATCTTTAGCTTTTGCTCTAGGAGGAATCACCAATCACCTTGACTTGTATTTTATGATCATCTATTTTTTGTATTAATTATACTTTAACTAATAAATACAATGAGTGTTTGTCCCAATTGTTGATGTTGTAGGTGAAAGCACAATACATTCCATCAAGATTGATCTAGGGATTCGTGAGTTCATTTATGTGCCTTCCTCAATAAGGCTTCATTGAGATTCAAGCCTCATCATTAAATATGTTTTGAAGTGATATCATGAAAAAGTATTTTATGATTCATCATGCCTCAAGTTGTCAAAATTAGTTTAAAAGTACAAGGGTTGATTGAACAAGTTTGACTCAAATGTACAAGTCTTTGATTTCAATGATCATAAGTGCATATCTCCTTAAATTCCAAAGATTTGGAAGTGTTTCTGGTTGAAACATTTTCTAATTATCATCCTCAATAACTTATAATCACATAACAAAGGTATTTGTGCAAGAAGGTTGGTCAAAATTGCAATGGTTCCCCAAGGAATTTTCTGGCTTTAGGACCTAGGGTTTTGAACTTCAAAGGGTATATCTTGCTCATCTTTTGGTATTTTTGAGTGATTCCAAATACATCCTTTTCTTCAAAGGGGTTTTAATAAATAACTTCAAAACTTTCAAGGAAATTTTGTATGGAAGAAACTTGATGGTAAAGAAAGATTACATGTCCTCCAGATGAACCCTTAATTTCCCTTGTGTGACTTCAAATGACCATAACTTGATCAATTTATATCACCTTGAGCCCATTGTTTTTCCACAATGATCTTGAAGATGTTAAATTCAACCTTTATTTTATGTTCAAAGCTTGAAAATGGATGGAAGATTCTCTAAGGATGCAAAAGATTATAGGTCATTTCTTGAATTTTTGCCAACTTCAACCAGTCATAACTCTATCAATTTTTGGAGATTTTGAATGGTTCAAGGTTCAAAATTCCATTAAAGAGGTTCTCTAAGACCATGTTTGGATGCAAGACATTATAAGTCAGTTTTGAAGAAAAACTTAGAAATTTTCTAAGTATGGAAAGTCAACTTCTTTTTCCCAACTTTGACTCATTGCAACTTTCAGCTCCAGCAACCACTTGTTCCCATTATTCGCACATTGTATAGCTTGTAAATCCCTCTTTCTAAAGCTTCAAGAATCAGGCTCTAAGACCCCTTGAGTTGAGAATGCCATTGGTTTGAATTTGGAAATTTGAAACTGGATTTTTCACCAAGTCAGAAATTTGAAATCTTTGTTTTGGCTTCTAATCACAAAATTTCCACGTGCTTTTTCTTCTAATTATGTTTATTGAACTTTCAGAAGTGATTAGTACATCAAAATTCACGGTTTGGATGTCTTTTAATAAAAAATGAGTCACACTTTTCCCATGCTGCAGATTCACATGAATTCCCTCCAAACTTCATCATTCCACACCTTGAGCATCCCATTCACTTCTCTATAAATATAGGGAAGTATTGCACTCGTTTCCTCAAGCTTGAAGATCCAAAATCACTCTGTCAAACTCTCTCCATAACACCTTTTTATGATATTTCGAATTCTTGTTTATACAAGTTTTCAATTCAATCTCATCATTGATCCTTCATCCTTGAACTTCCCTGAAGCTAACCGAATAAGAATCAAGTCTTGAGGTGCCCAAAATCATGCTATCCGAGTCCATTTATAAATAAACTTCATCTGACGTTGTTCGGGTAGTTTAAGGCACCAAATCTTCTAACTCAAATTAGTGATATGGTCTATGATGTTCACTGATGCTTGCTATTAACTCAATTTTGGAGAAACAATGCATTTGATACCTCTGATTTTCGATTTTGACATTTTAAAACATCCCTGGTATTTTCCAAATCGACTACGCTGTGTTTTATATAAATTTGGCGCGAGGATATGGTTTTGATCGTCTTGAAGAGATGCGTCTGAAGATGTGAAAAACACAAGAAGGGGGGTTGAATTGTAAAACTTAAATCAAATGCTTAGACAACACTGTATTTTTATCCTGGTTCGTTTGATCTCAAACTACTCCAGTCCACACGTGAAGGTGATTTCGCCTCTCTCAAACGAGGTCTTAATCCACTATATTCAAAGGATTACAACATCTACTTTAACAACTGTTAAAGCCTTCTTGAGTATAACCACATACCGGTTTATCTCAAGGAAATCTCTTACAAATAATTGAACAAGAATGTGTTTTAACATTTTCTAATAAAACAATATATCACAACTGTGATAATACACAATTTAAGCTTGGAGTGAATTGAAGTTGCTAAAACGTTTGAGTAAGCGTGGTTTTAAAGCTTAGAAAAATGTATGAGTGCATGCGTATAGATAAGCATGGTCTTTTCTCAAGCAAACTTGTTTATATAGCCAAGGCAAAGATACGTTGTCCATAAAGCCATTTTAATGATAATAACACACTTTCCTTTTTAAGAAGATCTTGTCTTGAAGAGAGCCGTTAGCATTTAATCTATCTTGAATACTTAGTAACGCTTCAGAGTCTTCTTTGCTTTAACTTGTGATAACGCTTCAGAGTGCTGATGACTTGGTAGAGATCTTTGATCAGAGTCAGAGTGTATATGTTTATGCGCAGATTCTGGTCATCAAGCTTCAACGTATGATCTGGTAGCTTGAGCGTGTGATCTGGTAGCTTCAGCGTGTAGCACATGTTACTGATCTTCTGATGCTTCTGATGCTGATGCTGATTCCATCAGAACTTCTGTATATACAAAACATAATTTTAAGAAGCATATTTGTCTTATATATAAATCTTACAATTTATTTATTCTTTGTATTTTGTTATCATCAAAACTCTAATTAAGGGTTGTAGAATCAAACTATGTTCTAACAATCTCCCCCTTTTTGATGATGACAAATACCAGATTTTTTTCAATTAAAAATAAGGAATAAAAGGTATAGAATTAAGAAGAGGAAAGTCCCCCTGAGTTGATTACTTCCCTTTAATTCCATGAGTCTTTGAGCATCAGAACTTTACTGTATCTTTCCTCAGAGTTTTATACCTGTTCAAGCTTTTCTGAAGAGAAAAAATTTAAATGGATCAGAATGTTTGAGACTTATGTCTCAGTAATTCGTTATTGAAAAATATCATTCTTTCTCCCCCTTTTTGTCAGTTATCAAAAAGAACAAATAATCAGAGCCAAAATGCATTTATATTAAAAACCATATGCAATGATAAGTTCAAAACAATGTAAAAATATTACAGATAGACATGTTATAAAAACAAGGAATTTCTAAGAAGGAGGAGGAAGACGTGTGAACAAAGCCTCCAACATGCTCTTGATCTGAGTGTTGGTTTCCTGTTGCTGGGTTAACATGCTTGCGATTGCATCAATTTTGTTGTCCTGCTTATCCATTCTTTCCTTCATCAACATATCAGATTTTTTCAAGTCTTCTAGAGTCTACCTGTCAAGGGAGGAAGCTTGAGGATCTTCAGAAACATAATGCTTCTCAGAGCTTTCTGCAATATCTTCTTTTTGACCCAGTGCTTCAGCAGGAACCATCTGCTCTTGAGTATTAGGTTGAACTTTGGATGCTGGATGATGTTCAGACCATGGAGCATTGTCCAGAGGGAGAACTTCTTCCTTAAGCAGCTTGCTCAGAACTGGACCTTCAATTTCTTTCAGCAGATTGCTGAAGTTCTGTTGAGCTTGTCCGTAGCTCTGTTCTTGCAGATTATAAGTTTCAGAGCATACCCATCTACTGAACTTTGTCCAAAGGTAGTTTGATGCAGCAGGATCAACCAGCTCAAGACTAGCTTGTTTCAGAGAAGTGATCCACTTCTGTACTTCTGTTTCAAATGTCAATAAGCTGGTACCAACATCTGGATGTTTTGGTTTTGGGATAACTGTTTTGTGGGTTATGGCAGCAAGACATTCAAAAACTGTTAAGTCAATGACAGTCTTAATGTTGTCTTCTAGATTATTCTTTGGTGAGGGAGTGGGAGAGTCAGGAATTATGATTGGAATTGATGGGGAGTTTAGTGGAGTTAATTCTGGTGATGAGGGAAGTTGGGGAATATTCACAATGGTACCAAGGGGCATATGAATGGCTAGAGGTTTTGTGATTCTAGGAATGGGAGTGGTATCAGAATCAACAGTTTGGTTTGGTTGATTGTTATGAGGTTCTGGTTCAGGGGATTCAGAAGGTTGAGCCTCAGAAGATTGAACTTTTGGGTGAGATATTTCAGGTTGAGGAGAAGGTGGATGTATTTCTGGTTGAGGAGATGGAGGTAGTGGTATTTCTGGTTCTGGAGAGAGGGGAATTTCTGGTTGTGGTTCTGTGGTGGTTTTAGGGTTTGGATTTTCTGGCGTGGGAGCAAAAGTATGTTGGTCTATATCAGATAGAACTTTTGCAAGTTCTTGTTGGGTTGCATCAATATTTGGATTTTGAGGTTGGGAGCGAGATCTTCTAAGAGTTAGGGATTCAGAGGGGTCGAAATCAATGTCAAAGTCATCAAAAGTTTGTGGTGTGGGGTTTTCAGATTGAGTGGGAATTGGTATAGATGTTGATACAACAATTGAATCTAAAACAGTTACAGAAGAAGGATTACCTCTCTTTTTAGGAGTCTGCTGGGATGATCCTTCTGCTACAACTTTCCTTTTCTTGGTTTTCTTCAGTACAACTTCTGGAGCCTTCTGCTGCAGATCCTGAATGTTTAAATTTGGTGTTGTACCATCAGCCTTGCAAGCATCCAGATATCTGACTATTATATCTGGTTTAGAATCAATCTCTGAGAACAGAGGAAAGTTATCCAGAGGGACTCTTCTGCTTGAGATAGCTGCAAAAGGAGTGACACTGGGTTCCTTCTTGATGTTCTCAATCAACTACATTTTCTTCAGATTCTTTGCATTCAGATGTTTGCCAATAGTAGCTTCCAAAGAGCTGATTTCCCGAGCCTCTGTAAGATGATCAATCAGCTTATTCTCTGTTAGAATATCTGATATAAGTCTTCCTAGGGGTATCCAGTCCCTTTTTGTGCGCTCCTCTTCTCTGGTTTCCTTAACACTGGTCCTTAGATGGTTAAACAGCAGATGAGCCAGATTTACCTTGATCTTCTGAGAGATGAAATAGGCCAGAAATTGCTGATCAATATTAATGTAGTCAGGAGAGCTGGTAGGCTTCCTGTGGTTTATGCATCCCAGAATGATCTTGGCCCATATTCTGTGATGATCTTTTAAGTCCCTTATCTTGCTGGAGGGAAGCCCCAGAGTGAAGATTTCTCTAGCAATTAGGGCAACATCAGCATATCTTTCAGCCATGTCAATGCAACGAACACCACCACCACTGTAGCCTATTAATCTTGCAATGAGGTCCTCAGTAATAACAATCTTCTTCCCCATAATGTATGAAGTAACATGATGGTTGGAAGATGAAGCATGAATCCAAAATTCCTTTACCAGAATTGGGAATATTGGACCCACCAGTCTGTCAAAATACCTTTCCCCGCCTTGAGCTTTAACTTCTTCAAAGAGATTAAAGCCATTCTCTTGAAGACTGTTGAAATCCACGATCAATTCTGACAGAACTTCTAGATTTTTGGTTGGCGTGAGAAGCATTCTGTAGGGTTCTTCATACTGATCGGAGGAATCTGTTTTCTGAGAACTTGAAGTAGGAATGCTGGAGGAAGCCATGTTCACATGAAGGTTTTGAAGAAATTGAAAGGGTTTTTTGAGAAAGTATGTAAACTGAAATCAATAAGATTGAGAGAAAATGAAAGTGAAGGTAAAAGAGTGTAAATGATGAGAAGTGTGTTTAAATAGATTTCTAAACAATTTTGAAAACATAAACGGCAAGAGAGAGAAATTAATTATAATGATTATAAGCATTTAATGATAGCTGATTTTAGAGGATTTAGAAAGATATTGGAAGGGTTACCCATGACATGTGTCTCAATGCATCCAATCAGCGCTTTTGCCTTTTCAGAAACGTGAACGCATGTTCAGCCTCAAAAAGTAGCTGATGACTGGATGACACTTGTTTGCTTGAGTGAACTGCACATTTCTATCCTTGAAATGAAGCGCTCAGATCTTCATGGATAGATTCTGATATAATCTGTACTTCTAAAGATTTGAAGAAAGATTGATCAGTAGTTCACGAAAAATAAACAAAGTTCTGAAGGTTAAGATATGGAATCAAAACAATTTTATTCTGGGCAGAGCTTCATGCTGAGATGTTTCAGAATGAAGTTGAACGTATCTTCAGAAAGAGGTTTTGTAAAAATATCAGCCCATTGATGGTCTGTGTCAATAAATTTAAAATTTAAAATCCCTTTCTGAATATAGTCCCTAATAAAATGATGTTTTATTTCTATATGCTTAGCCCTAGAATGCAAAATAGGATTTTTGCTGAGACAAATAGCAGAAGTATTGTCACAGAGGATAGGGATGTTACTCTCAAATATCTGGAAGTCCTCAAGTTGACTTTTCATCTAGAGCATTTGTGTACTGCATCCAGCAGCTGCTATGTATTCAGCTTCTACTGTTGATAGAGCAATTGTGGATTGTCTTTTGCTGGACCATGAGATCAAATTTTCTCCCAGAAACTGGCAGCTTCTAGAAGTGCTTTTACGTTCTACTCTGTCTCCAGCGAAATCAGCATCACAATATCCTATTAAGCTGTAATTGCTTGATTTTCTATAAAACAGACCCAGATTAGTAGTACCTTTCAGATACTTGAAAATTCGCTTAACTGCTGTTAAGTGAGATTCTCTAGGATCTGATTGGAATCTGGCACAAATGCAAACACTGAATAAAATGTCAGGCCTTGAAGCCGTCAGATAGAGAAGAGAACCAATCATACCTCTGTAGACCTTCTGTTCTACCTTTTTACTTACCTCTTCTCTTTCCAGAATGCACGTTGGATGCATTGGAATCTTTGATGGCTTACATTTTGAGAGATCAAATTTCTTCAGAACTTCTCTGACATATTTGCTCTGATGAATGTAAGTTCCTTCTGGGGTTTGATTAATCTGAATGCGCAGAAAGAATTTTAGTTCCCCCATTAGGCTCATCTCAAATTCTGCCTGCATACATTTAGCAAACTTTCTTCCCAGAGAAGGTTTAGTGGATCCAAATATGATGTCATCAACATAAATCTGACATACTAAAATGTCATTCTTAACTGTCTTACAGAACAAGGTTGTGTCCACTTTCCCCTGGTGAATTCCTTTTCTAACAGGAAGTTACTTAGTCTTTCATACCAAGCTCTGGGAGCTTGTTTCAGACCATAGAGTGACTTCTTTAGTTTGAAAACATATTCTGGATTTTTGGAACTTTCAAAACCAGGGGGTTGGTGCACATATACCTCTTCTTCTATATAGCCATTTAAGAATGCACTCTTAACATCCATCTGATAGAGTGATGCCTTTATTAACAGCAAATGAGATTAAGAGTCTGATAGATTCTAACCTGGCGACTGGAGCAAAGGTTTCTGTATAGTCTATCCCCTCTTGCTGACTATAACCTTGTGCTACCAGTCGTGCTTTGTTTCTGATGACTTCACCTTGTTCGTTCAGTTTGTTTTTGAACACCCATTTTGTTCCAATGACGTTGAATCCTTTTGGTTTAGGAACTAGATCCCATACGTCATTTCTTGTGAATTGATTTAGCTCCTCTTGCATTGCTAGAATCCAGTCATTATCCAGAAGTGCTTCATAAATTGTAGTTGGTTCAATTAGAGAAACCAGTCCCATGAGGGATTCTTTAGAGTTTCTGAAGCTAGATCTTGTTCTGATTGGATCTTCCTTCCTTCCTAAGATTGTTTCTTCTGTGTGATCCATGCTGTTTCTGGATAGTCTTTTCTGGAGTTGATCAACAGAATGTGCTGGATTGCTTGCAGTGACTATTTCTGATGTTGAGGGAGTGTCTCTGTTGAGAGCTTCTGATGACTTGTCTTCAGTACCTGTGAGTTCAACTTCCATACCTGCAAGGAATTCATTTTGCTTTTACTTTTGAGAGTCAAGCTTATCATCAAAACGAACACTGATTGACTCTTCCACAATCTGTGTTTCTGTATTGTATACTCTGTACCCTCTTGAGCGTTCAGAATATCCTAACATAATACACTTTTGTGCTTTAGAGTCAAACTTGTTCAAATAATTTTTTGTATTCAGAATAAAACATGTACATCCAAATGGGTGAAAGTAGGAATTGTTAGGCTTTCTGTTCTTCCACAATTCATATGGAGTCTTTTCCAGAATAGGTCTTATGGAGATTCTATTCTAAATGTAACATGCCGTGTTTATTTCCTCTGCCCAGAAGATCTTAGCAACGTTAGTCTCATTGATCATGGTTCTGGCCATTTCTTGCAATGTTCTGTTCTTTCGTTCTACAACTCCATTTTGCTGGGGAGTTCTAGGACAAGAGAAATCATGCAGAATGCCTTTGTCATTAAAGAATAACTCAAAATATTTGTTTTCAAATTCTCCACCATGATCACTTCTGACTTTGACGATTCTAAGATCCTTTTCATTCTGAACTTGGTTGCAGAAGGTAACAAACACAGAGTGTGACTCGTCCTTGTGCCTTAAGAACTTTACCCATGTCCATCTGCTATAGTCATCTACGATTACTAACCCATACTTCTTGCCACTGACTGAAGCAGTTTTAACTGGTCCAAATAAGTCAATGTGCAGAAGTTCTAATGGCTTGGAGGTGGAAACAACGTTTTTGGATTTGAAATCTGGTTTTGTAAACTTGCCTTTCTGACATGCTTCACACAGAGCATCTAAATTGAACTTCAGGTTAGGAAGTCCTCTGACCAGATTGAGTTTGTTAATCTGAGATATTCTTCTCATACTAACATGTCCCAATCTTCTGTGCTAGATCCATTGCTCGTTGTTAACAGAAAGTAGACATTTTACATTATGACTTTTTAGGTCAGAAAGTTTTATTTTATAAATTTTGTTTTTCCTCTTTCCATTAAATAGGATAGTCCCATCTTTCTGACTAATAGCTTTGCATGAATTTTGATTGAAGATTATATCATAACCGTTATCATTTAATTGACTTATGGATAACAGATTATGCATTAATCCATCAACTAGTAAAACAATACTTATAGAGGGAAGATTTCCATTACCTACTGTTCCAGAGCCAATGATCTTTCCTCTCTGATTGCCTCCAAAACATACGTGGCCTCCAGGCTTATGTTCCAGGCTTTGGAACATATACCTTCTTCCCGTCATGTGTCGTGAGCAGCCAGAGTCCAGGTACCATGATTGGTGTTTTTGCTTTGCTGCTAAAGATATCTGCCACATGTATTATTTTATCCTTAGGTACCCACATTTTCTTGGGTCCTGATTTGTTAGTTTTACCAAAACTCTGGTTGAATTTTGGTTTGACAGAGTAATCACTACTTGTATATTTTATGTCATGTGTGTGCCCATATATAAAGTGTGAATCAAGTGGAGTACATTTTATAACTAAATCCATGGCATTTTTTGGTGTAGGTACCTTACCTTGATATCCTATCCCTTTTCTGCCATTTCTGCTAACTCCATAAATCATTGAAGCCATTTTGCTTCTGTCTATGTTTTTAGCTAGAAACTTCTGAAAGCTGTGATCATACTCCTTGATGATCTCATCAGTATTGCTGGGAGTTTTAGGGATTGTTTCCTGCTGAGAGTTTTGCAATTGGTTTTCTAATTTTGAAATTTTATCTTTTAACTCAGAATTCTCCAATTTGAGACTCTCAGTCTTATCAGAGTCAGAAGCAAGATTCCTTTTCAGGTTTCTGAATTTGACTCTGATCTGCTGATATCTTTCCAGAATTTCATTAAGGCTTTCAGCTAGTTCAGCCTTAGTAAATTTTATAGCAAAGTCAGGGAATACCTCTTCTGTATCTGATTCAGAGTCTAACTTAGAAGCTTCACTGTCTTCTGTTATGTTTTCCATGAGAGCTATGTTTGCTCTTTCATCATCTGATTCTGAGTCAGCTTCAGATGTGTCAGAATCATCCCATGTAGCCATGAGACTTTTCTTCTTTTCCTTGCCAAACTTCTTTTTGGGCTTTTCCTTCTGAAGCTTTGGGCACTCACTTTTGTAGTGCCCTTGCTCATTACATTCATAGCAGATGATGTCTTTGTTGTTTGGCTTTCTGTTTCCTGAAGAACCTTCAGATCTTCTGTGTCCAGAGGAGGATTCTGACCTTTTGTATCTGGAGAAAGATTCATTCTGATTTTCTGATCTTTTGGGATTCCTGAACTTCCTTTGCCTCTGCTTCCATAATTGGTTCACCCTTTTGGAGAGGAGAGATAGTTCATCTTCTTCTGATAAGGACCCATCAGAGGATTCTTCCACAGCCTGCAAAACTTTGGAGTCAGATTTTCTGTTAGATTTTAAAGTTAATGGCTTACCTTGCTTTTGAGGTTCATCTGCTTCTAGCTCTATCTCGTGACTTCTGAGGGAGCTGACAAGTTCCTCAAGAGAGATTTTATTGAGATCCTTGGCTAGCTTAAGCGCTGTGACCATTGGCCTCCATTGTTTTGGCAAGCTTCTGATGATCTTCTTAACGTGATCAGTAGTAGAATACCCTTTGTCAAGAACTTATAGACCAGCAACAAGAATTTGAAATCTTGAAAACATAGTTTCTATTGATTCACTCTCTTCCATCTTGAATGCCTCATACTTCTGAATGAGTGCAAGGGCTTTGGTTTCTTTGACTTGAATGTTGCCTTCATGCATCATTCTCAGAGAGTCAAACATATTCTTTGTAGTGTCTCTGTTTGATATCTTCTCATATTCTGAATAAGAGATGGCGCTGAGAAGAATTGTTCTGGCCTTGTGATGATTTCTGAAGTCACGCTTTTGCTGATCAGACATTGCTTTCCTGTCAATCTTCTGACCACTTCCATCCACTGGGTGTGTGTATCCATCAGTCACCATGTCCCACAGATCAGCATCATGGGCCAGAAAGAAACTCTCAATTTTGTCTTTCCAGTAGTCAAAGTTCTCTCCATCAAAGACTGGAGGTTTGCCACTGAATCTGTCTCTTTCTTCATTGTTATCATTGATGATGTTTTGATTTGGTCCTGCCATTGTGTTTTTCTGACGCCGGATCTTGTACTGACACGGTTAAGTGTTATAAGCTCAGAACCAGGCGCTCTGATGCCAATTGAAGATGTGAAAAACACAAGAAGGGGGTTGAATTGTAAAACTTAAATCAAATGCTTAGACAACACTGTATTTTTATCCTGGTTCATTTGATCTCAAACTACTCTAGTCCGCCCGTAAAGGTGATTTCGCCTCTCTCCAACGAGGTCTTAATCCACTATATTCAAAGGATTATAACAGCTACTTTAACAACTGTTAAAGCCTTCTTGAGTATAACCACAGACCGGTTTATCTCAAGGAAATCTCTTACAAATAATTGAACAAGAATGTGTTTTAACGTTTTCTAATAAAACAATATATCACAACTGTGATAATACACAATTTAAGCTTGGAGTGAATTGAAGTTGCTAAAACGTTTGAGTAAGCGTGGTTTTAAAGCTTAGCAAAATGTATGAGTGCATGCGTATAGATAAGCGTGGTCTTTTCTCAAGCAAACTTGTTTATATAGCCAAGGAAAAGATACGTTGTCCATAAAGCCATTTTAATGATAATAACACACTTTCCTTTTTGAGAAGATCTTGTCTTGAAGAGAGCCGTTAGCATTTAATCAGTCTTGAATACTTAGTAACGCTTCAGAGTCTTCTTTGCTTTAACTTGTGATAACGCTTCAGAGTGCTGATGACTTGGTAGAGATCTTTGATCAGAGTCAGAGTGTATATGTTTATGCGCAGATTATGGTCATCAAGCTTCAGCGTATGATCTGGTAGCTTCAGCGTGTGATCTGGTAGCTTCAGCGTGTAGCACATGTTACTGATCTTCTGATGCTTCTGATGCTGATGCTGATTCCATCAGAACTTCTGTATATACAAAACATAATTTTAAGAAGCATATTTGTCTTTTATATAAATCTTACAATTTATTTATTCTTTGTATTTTGTTATCATCAAAACTCTAATTAAGGGTTGTAGAATCAAACTATGTTCTAACAACGTCTATTGGTACTTGTGGTACGGTGGGAGAACTGACTTGAAGTTTTTTCATTTTATTCCAAATGTTGCGGTTAGCAAGAGTGGCCACCGACTTTTCTTTTATCTAAAAGGAAAGGTGAAAAAGCACAGGAAAGACCTTTGAGATTGTTTCTTGAGTTCGGGGGGTAGATTATGAAAAGGGAAGATATTAACATCCTTTTCATCCATGGTTTTCCATGGGCTCTTAGTTACTTGCTAGATTACTCGCTTTTGTTTGAAATTGTGCTTTGTGTGGTTTTTGATAGTATTTTATAAAGAGGCCATTGTTTAGGCAATCTTTGTAATGATTCTTGTTCGTACAAATGTATACAAAGATGTTGATCTTTTAAAAAATGTTTTCAATTTTGTAAGATGTTTTGAAAGTGTATATGATTGTTTTGAAAATAGCAAGGATGTTTGTTTTGAAATGGAGCAAGTAATTAGAAGCAATCTACCTACTCAAATGTCTTTCTTGTTCATTTTTCTTTTCCTTTGACATTGTTGTCTTACCATTGATTTGGTAAGCAACCCTATCTTTGGATGTAAACGGGACGGGAGTGGGTCATCGTATAGCCATGATTAGCAATGTTTGCAAGGCATCTTAGCTTTCTCTTTGAGGGACTAAGATCATTTTGTAAGGCAACTTTGAATAGCGTCATAGAGGGACTATAATCTTGTATTTGCTTATTTTTGCTAAGATACCTTACATGCGTAATATGGCCATTTTGTATAAGGAAACCAAGTGGATTTTAACCTAGGAGTGCTTGTGTGCAAGTGTTTCATTTTCATGCTTGTTTTTGTATTGAATTAGGGTTTTCTGTTTGATTGCTTTTATCTTCCCATACAAACCCTAATTACTAGCATGTTAAGTAAAATCGATAAATTGCGAGATTTAAAGTTACTGCGCTATTACAACATTTGTGGGAGGGGGGTATACAATTTATGAATGGGGATTGCAATAATATAAACCTAATTAATCTATTACAACCAAATTGAATATTGTACGAATAATTGAAATAAATAATATACAAGACGAATTAAATATGCAAGAATTGTAAATGCAAAGAAAAATATTTTTTTGTTTGGTTTCTTAAGGAAAAGGGTTTTGATTTTAACCTAATTAAATAAAGAAAATAATTATTCAAGTTTAAATTCATTAAGAAAAGATTCTTGAATAAAACACTAATTCTACTTAATTGATTAAAAAAAAATGAAGTTTACAAGAAAAGTATTTTTTTTATTTATATTTTATCCTTTGGAAAAAATTAAATCTAGTGTAAAAAATATTCTTAGTCTTTTTGGTATTAAAAATATATTTTGATTAGTATAAAATAAATAATATTTTTTAGTTTTAATTAAATTTACAAGATAATCATTGAAAATAAATAAAGTGTGGTCAAAATAAAATATATTTTTTGTGAAAAAATAAATAAACTAAATTAAAATATAACTCTACTATTTCTTTTTGTATTTTTATGATTTTTAATATTAAGAAAAATATATTTAAGAAAATAAAATGAGAATAAAATGAAAAATAAAATAATAATGGGCCAGGGGTGCAAATATGAAACAAGGAGGAAATGTTAGAAAAAAAAGAAAAAGCCCATGAAGTGGAGGCCCAGCGCTGCAAGAGACAAAAAATGTGGAAAAATGTGAGAAAAATGCAAAAGGAAGTGCACTGAGGCTCGAACCCATGACCTCTAGCAATAACGCGCACTGCCTTACCATTGGGGTGGCTGTACATCCGTTAACATAAGTGAAATGATAAATACATAACATAAGTTAAGTTCTGAAAATGACTTCATCTTCAACCTCCAGCCATGGTTCCTGTAACTTTCTCATTTCTCAATGAAAATGGAAAATGTAAACATGAAAGTTGTGATGTTTCTCCCCACAAATTCAACCATATAACTTATGTAAACTAACAATCAAAGATAAGATCTAATTTTGCTGGCCCTAAATTAAAACCTAATTTTCTCAGAAATTTCAAATCCAAAATTCTCTATGCACAGTCAATATAAAGGGAAACTATGAACATGGTTAGCTTTAGAGCAAGGATATCTACATTTTGTTTTCACAAATCAGGATCAAATGATGCTTGTATGAAGAGATAGAAGTTTAAGTTTTTATCTTTTGCAGCTGGAGTCGTGAATGGAGTTTGAGCAACTTTTGAGAAGGCATGAGGATCTGTTTAGCTTGCCTGAACCTCCTTGAGTGTATCCCAACTCTCACTTTGCCTTGAAAGTCCCTGAATCTCTCTGTTCAAGTCAGCCTGCAAGCTTGATATTTGAAAATGGTGGATAGTGATTGAGGAGTTACAGTGAGGAAACAAGGGTATGGATTGCTTTGATATGATGTATATTAAGTGTTTGGGTTGTTAAAACTTAATACGCACGAGTGGATTTGGAGATGGCTATGTGAGGTTCAAAACTGTCAAGTTATGGCAGATTCTGAGTTGCAGAGTGCTTGGGAGTGTTTTTGAGTCTTATCATTTGTGTGTCAACTTGAAAATAGTGTGTCTACTTATAAGCAAGAGGTTTTAAGTATTGTAACAACTCAGATTTCAAAAACTCACATGTTTTGCTTGGTTACTTGTTTTTGAAGCAAAGCTAGCAAGCATGGTTTCAATGTGAAGTACAAAGCTTGTAGGAGGGTTTAGACCTTTAAACACACTTGTTCTGATTGTGTAGAGTGTGTTTGTGCAGAAAGAACAAATGCAAGGCTCAATGCAAGCTGACTTTGCATAAAGCTTGCTTTTCTAAAATGGCAATGTTGCCTTTCTTCCCAAAATGGAATTAAATTTCTACAATGCATTGAATGCTTGGATTAAAGCTTCCAACAATTGTGAAAACATTTAATTATGGAGTGAAAGTCAAGTTAGAAGTCTGCAGAGTGGGATTTGTACAACATGCTTGAGGATTGGATCCAATATTCTTCACAAAATGGCTTGTAATCCAAGTGACGAAACACCAACTTCATCTCTTCGATTCTCCCTACTCAAGAATGATCTCAAGGAGTTCTTGGACATTTTGGAAAGCTTGCAATGTGCTCTACAACTCATATTTGAATTTATTTTGAAGATCCCCATTGGAACTATGTGAAATATTTCCATGAAGTTAGGTCCAAAATCTGCCTAACTAGGGGAAAATTTCACTAAGTCATTTTTAGTTCATGAGCATGTATTCACAAACTTATAACTTGAGATCCAAACATTTTTAGGAGAAGTTGTGTGAAGAAAAGATGTAGATTTCATGGAGATCTACAACTTTCATGTTGGAAGTTTCCTTTTAATCATCTTGCATCATGGTGAACATTTGGCTCAAACTTGTGAAAAAATAAGAAATTTTCTATACTTAGAAAATTTTCTAAGTTAAGAAATTTCATCTTTTCAAAATAAAATCTTGAATTCTTGATGAACAAGTTTCATATTTTGACATTTTTTGATGAATTATGACCTTTGGAACTTGAATTTGACCAAAAAGTCAAAGTTTGACTTTTCAGTATACAGTTGACTTTTGATCAGTTGACTGCAAAATTCATCTATCAATCAAATAGATTTGCAATGTTTTGAATCATGTCACTAGGTCAAAATGATGCAATTAGACTCTTGAGATCATGCCTTAAACCAATTGATCATTTGCTAGATAAAAAATCAGAAATTGCCCTTTCTCAGTCAAAACCCTAATTTTGACCATTTTGCCCTTTTGGAGATTTGATCAAATTTCTTGAGGAATTATGGTCCAAACTTGGTCAAATGATACATATGGGTCTAAAATGTTGATGTGGATAAAAAATTATGAAGTCTGACTGTAAATTGGCTATGGTTGATTTTTCCCCATTATAGTTGATTTTTAGGTCAATTGTTCAATTGATTGATCAAAAGTGTGATCCAAGGCTTGAAATTTGACATGAGTAATCTTGGGGGTCCATAATGATCCATGAAAGTCATATGGGGCATTGGAAGATCAAAAATCCTTGTGCAATCTCAAACCCTAATTTTCAGTCATAAGTGCTAAAGGAGGTGCCTTGAGCTGATCAACCCAAATGTAGTCTTGATCCAAAGGAGATCTTGTGAGAAAATTCATGATAAGTGAGAGGGAAAATTTTGGGGTACAACAGTACCAATATGAGCGCCTAATTTTACAGATTCAAGGACTTGATGTTTGCCCCATTTGCAGGATGTCTGGAGGTTGAAGACGATGACATGTCTCGTCTCAACCAATGATAGCACGCCAATTGTTTTATTTTTATTGGTTGGCCTTTTTGTGATCCAGTGTGTTTTTAAATAAGGTCCATATCAAGCACATCGCGTCTGGTCCACTTGATCAGTTTACTAACGCGTTTTGACTATGATTTGATGGTCCACATCTTTTTAGTTTTATTTTTATTTTCTGATTTTATATTTTAATTATTTTAAATTTTAAAAATTCATAACTCTTATTTTTTAGGCAAACATTAAGAAAAAAAAAAGATATAAAAATACTTTGAATTATTTCTGACTTTGTGAATATTTTTTCATGTTTTTATTTTGATGTTTGATATTTTTCATAATTTTTGCTTCTTTTACTTTGTTTTAATTATTTTAAAAATACTTTCTGATATTTTTAAATTCTGAAATTTTTTATAAAAATCATTTTCATTATTTCTGACCTTCTAAATTTTTTGTGGAATCTTATCTTGATTTTTACTATTTTTGATATTTTTTCTTTTATTTGAGACATTTAAATTAGTTTTAAAAATAGTTTCTGACTTTAAAAAATTACCAAAAATTTCATAAAAATATTTGAGTTCATTTCTGAATTTTCTATAGTCTTAAATATTTTTTATTGATTAATTTGAATATAGTTACTATTTTTCTCTCTTATTTCCATATATAATCATTTTAAAAAACCATTTTCTTTTATTTTTTAAATACAATTTTATTTTTGTACAATATTCTGGATGGTCTTGGATTGAAATGTTGATCATGAATTTTTTTAACATCATTAGATCCATGGTGTTGAGTCTAACTCCATAAAAATGGATGAATGATTTTAATAATAGTTTGATTAAATTTTTGGTTCAAATGTGGTTTGTTCATTTCCCCTTCGCTCTTCGTCTTATCCCATTCTTATTGTACTAAATTTTGTTGGAGCATAATTTACATATCATGTCTCAAAACATGAGGTGCATAGATTGCTATTGACCGGCCTCAAAATAGGTGTGACTTCTATACAAGTTCACTTACGATTGCTTAACATATCACTAAAATTTTGTCGCGATTAGAGAAAATGTTCATTCGTGGCCCAAACCTACGTTTGCAAGCCCAAGTATATTAATTTGAACCCTTTGATCCAATATCCTTGAGATCCATTGTTAGGAGGCTTTGGTTCTACCAATCCTCTAATGGAACTTTATCAAATTTGGTTAAAGTGGATCACTTAAACATCATTGATCATTAAGTGTTATTTTGAGAATTCTTAAATGGATGATATACTTGAAAAAAAGCAAATGCAACTTTTTGTTGAGAGGCTTTGGCTCTACCAATCCACTAATGAGTTCCAAATTCAAGTTTCAAGATGGTCATCCAACTAACCACTAATTCCTAACAATTGACTTTATTTTTATGATTTTATTTTATACTTTTACTTTATGTACCAATTACTTTAGTATTTACATTTCATGCTCTTGTCATCTTTGCTCACTTGAGCCTCTATCTTTATTTTATTTTTATTTTGCTCACTTGAGTTTTTCATTTACTTTTGAAGATACTTAATAATCAACTTAAACCCTAAAAAACTTTAATGTTACTTGGACTACTTGGTTACCATCCTTGGCACTTTGGAGATTGTCAACTTCTTGAACTTAGGATTAGAAGCCTTGATCTACCTTGAGACCTTGTGACCTCAATTGTTATTTTGTATGGAGTTCTTGGGGTTCACCCCAAGATGTTGCGTTGTTTGTTTGTTTTGTGTGCAGGTTATTATGATTACATGCATTGTCTGTAATCTGGAATTCATCTGTATACAGTCGTTACTTTGCCCAATTTTTTTGAAGACTTAATGCAATTGAAGTTTGGTATTCTTAAGGGATTTATTAATTTTTTTTCTTGGTTTCAAGTCCAAATAAGGGAATTCTACATTGAGTCATTATATCAAGTGTTAACTTCTTGTTTGGTTAGATGGTCTTTATCCTTAGCTTTTACCTTATGCTTTAGGATAGTCTCTTCATCTCCTCCCATCTTCTTTAATTTCAAAAATATTCTCCCTCCTTTTGAAAAATCTTCTTGTTTTTAAAACTTGAACACTTTCATAATAAACTTGGACTTATGTCCATTTATTTTCAAAAATTATTTCTTAATCAAATTTCAATCAACTTAACAATATCTTGACAATTTTTTGAGAAGACAAAAAGTCAACGAATCTCATTCAAACTATTTTGCCATTTTGGCTTTTCTCTTTAAAAAAACTTTTCTAAAAAAAATTAGACTCTTGTCAATCCTTGTAGTGATGCAAATAACTATACTTCTATAATATGTAGTGAAGTGAGATATTTTCCACTTGGGTGTTAAGTGAGGCATTGTTGATTTTAAAATCCAAGTCATATCCTCCATTTTGAGATGACGCAAATTCTCCTTTCTCATTATTGTGAGTAGTAAGTATGTTTTCCACACAGACAATGACAATGACATCTTGTCTCCTAAAATTAACCAACACACTTGTGTTTTAAATTTTCTAAAGAGGAACTACGAGTACCCTGATCCCCTATTGCACAAAATATGGTACGTAGTAACTAAAGGTTCGAAACCGCGGCAAGTGCAAAAATTATAAAAAACAAATACTTCTTTTCTCATCACCACAATATATTTTTTATATAACATTTTATAGCCAAAATATACATATATTACAAAGAGGTTCCTGCAGAGTACCGTAGATGTTTAGGGTGCTAATACCTTCCCTTTGCATAACCAACCCCCTTACCTAGAATCTTTCCCCCTCTTTTGGGTTATTCTCCCTTTTTCCATTCCTTTGGAAATAATAAAGCGCAGTGGCGATTTTTATTTTTATTTGTACAAGTCAAGTCAATCCAATGGCTTAGTCTTAATATTTCTACCGCTACACCAATTAATAAAGGCATCAACCAGGCATAAGCCTTCTTCGCAGTTTATCAGTTTAAGCCGTTGCAAAATATGCAAATGTATGTGACTCAATGAATGCACTATCACATACTCACAACAATCATCGTTCATTGCAAGGCATGAGCCTATATCACCATTATTACCAGTAAATAGAGGTGATTCACCGTCATTTAAAATTCCCTGCAACTTCGCATTATCAACAAAATTCACAACAACAATCACAACAACACAACAACATTGGCATAAGCCCTCAACTTAATAATAATTCAACATAAATCAACATAAATCAACATAAAATAATGTTGGCCATAAGCCTAAAACTCCAACAATAGTTCGACATAAATCATCAACCTGCAAATTCTCAATTAAGCACGACTACACAACACGCTATAACGACCAGAATAACATATACAAGAAAAAGGGATAGGACGAACCATTAACTTATACTCCTCGGCCCAACCTGCAACTTCGTTCCGCTCGACAACAGTATTGGGCTCCTCGGCACGCCTTGCAGCCTAATACTGCTCGACATCCAACACATACATTCCCCGACACACTTTGCTTCCTAAACGCCACTCGAAACTTAACACCTTCAACATCCTCCTCGACCGCTAGTTCATCCAACAACATAGAACCACACGACGTACTAACGACCACATCAATGCAATTCATAACTTCCAACCAACTGCCTGAAATACCACAGTAACCGGCAATTATATTTCCTATCAACATATTCGTTCATTGTATAAGACCGTCGCGCACACACCCTCTTAATACGACCACAACAACAATCCTTTATTTTCTGTCAATTTCTCGGAACACCACAACATCATAACAAGCACACCACCCAGTGATAAACTACACTAACCTAATCATCGATTCTACTGGGTAATCATCCATATAACTCAAAACGACCACAATATAACAACCGTGTGTTGTACCCCAAAATTTGCCCTCCCATATTCTCCAAGAAATTGCCAAGCCAAGTCACAAAATTCCCCAAGGGTTGCACAGTGCAAAGGTCTCCTATACAGTCAAAACTAGGGTTTGTGTGCTGATCAAGGAAAGGAAGTTTTCAAAGCCCCAATCAAGTCTCATATGCCTACAAATATGGTCAAGTATTCTCATATCAAGTTTCAAGGCATTCAGCTCAAAACTGCACAGTCAAAACCCTAAATTGCACTACAGTCAACTGTAGGGGCAAAATGGTCATTTGACAGTCAAAAGTTCAAATTTTTTGTCAACATATCATTTTGAAGCCACAAACATCATTTGATCAATGCTTGATCATGATTCTCAAAATTTGGCTCAGAAATCATCAAAGATGCAAAAGTTTCCTTATTTGGACAGCTGAAAAAGTCAACTGAAATTGACCAGGGCATAACTTTCACATGGATTATCAGAAAAATTCCATCCAAAGCTCATTTTGAAGAAAAAGACATTTACTACAACTCATCTTCATACTTCAAGTCCAAGAAATGCTCTCACAAAAAGTTATCAATTTCAACATTATAGGTCATTTTCAAAAGTCAACAAAAAGGGACTTTAAGTAAAAGGACATAACTTGAGATTGGTAAATCAAAATGACATGGGACCAAAGACATTGGTTAGAGGACTCAAAGACCTTTCCAAAATGTCCAAGAACATGAGAAAAGCTTAAAAATTGAGCAAGTTATGCCTTGTGGAAGTTGGGAAATGTTTGGATATTTTGAAAAGTCAACACTACTTCAAATGACCTAAAATTGCTAATGGGCCCATTTTTCCTCCATGATTCATCATTCCAAGCATATGCACGACCACTTGGCCCAAAGGGAAGTATTTTCTCATTTTTTATTTATTTATTTGAATTATTATTTATATTAATTCATTTAAATCATTTAAATATGTGGAAAATATATAACTTGACCTAAAAAATCTTTTCATGCATGTTTTGCCATCAAGATTTCGTGCATAGGCTAATTAGGAAAGAATTGGACTGATTGGCATGATTGAGAACAAAGAACACTTGAAAAAAAAGATTGAAAAAGATCTTTAACAAATCAAATCCTCAATCCATGATTACAAGAGATTTGGTTGAATTTTGTTAACCTAATACATTCACTACATAAGCATGAATCAAAACCTAATGCACATACACTAAAAGCTGCGCAGAAAAGCTCTCAAAAAACTTGAAGTTTTGGCCAAAAAATTCAAAACTGTAAACCCCTTTACAGGTCGATTCACAGCACAAAAACCATCCCATTAGCTTCCTCAAGTCTCCCTGAATACATTCCAGTCATTAACATCGATTCAAACCCCAAGAATTGGTAATGAGAACCTTCCCTGTACAGAGAAAAAGTCAAGATCGTATTTTTAATTCTAGGCATTCTCATGGCATTCTAATTGTGGATTTATATTCATTGTGATGTTTTAAAGCTAACCATGATGTTTAATTTGATTATTATGCCGTATATACAATTGTACCATGCGCGATTTCTAGGGTTTACAGGTTTGTAAATTTGGGGCTTTTGAAACGAAGTAAAATTAGGACTCAAGACCATGACCATTAGCATCAGTGTATCTGGACGAGCAGGAATCACCTATCGCGCCCAATTTATGGACACCATAGCGCTAGTCGCTATTTTCTTGAAACTAACCTTCTGCAACGCGTGGAAAACCGTTGCATATTACTTTTGTGTTTCAGGGATGGTGAAGACGATGAAGCCGTGTCACGCGTTGATTGGCACGTTTAAAATTCGCGCGCGTTTTCCAGCATTAATCCACTTTCTTTTTATATTATTTGTTTGCTTATTATATGACAAATACGTTGACATGGCTCAGCTGGCAAGCTATCAATGCATTGACGTCCAAGACCCGGGTTCGAGTCCCAGGTCTGTATAATTTCCAATATTATTTTTCAATGTAAATTCTCATGCAGCGCCCAAAGTCAAGACTACCATAGGCCTCCAAGATCCAGCTGGCCACGCGTCCAGTATGTCAATCCAAAGGCTGAGGGTTGAAGAACACACTAAGTCCCAGTCAACGCACCACACGCTTGCACAAAAGTCAATCAGGCCTTGCAAGGTTGGGCTCAATTTACTGGATCCATACCTCACAATTGGGACTGAAACCCCCCTGGTTTGCTTTCTTTATATCTTTTTTTATTTTATTTTTAATTATGATTTTATTTTCTTTATTTGTTTAAGTTAATTAATTATTTTTTTACAAAATACAACAACTTCATAAAAAATCAGAAAAAAGACAAAAAAAAACATAATGAAATTTTATTTTAATATTTTCTTATAAATAAATGCATATAAATAGATTTAGTTTAAATTAGGGTTTTAATATTAATTCTTTTCACAACAAAAATCTAAAAAAATGAAGAATTAGGTTTAATAAATTTTATTCCTTTTAATTTTTTTTTTCTTTCTAATAATATTATTTATTTATTTTTATAATTAATTGTACATAAAAAATTAGGTTTAATTTAAGTTTCAATTTAATATTTTCACAATAAATTTAAAAGCTATTAGAATTAGGGTTTGCCTTTTAGTTTAATTTTAACTAACTCTTTTTTTCATCAAATTCCTAAAAACACTAAAAATATCAAAAACATTCTTTGTTTAATTTTAATTCCTCATTAATTCTAATTAATTAATTCATGTAATTTAATTTTGCAAAAGGGTCCAACGCCCATATTTTTAATTGTTTAATTTCGCATCTTTATTTTATTTCATTTAAATAATTATGTACCTCTCCCGAAGCCTTGTAACATTTACTTCTCGCACTTTACTTTCTTTGCTTTATTTACTTTCTGTCAAATCGGGTCCGGTTTAATTTTTGGCGATGTGGACCCGCGCCATTTGTAATAGCTTTAGATTTACTTTTCCCGCAAATATTTTAACTGTTAAACAAAGCATGCAAGAATGAATGGCCATAATAAAAACAAGCGTAGAACACTTTAACATGAATAAGACAAAAATAAATGAAAACGACACATGAATCGCACACACCACCCCTAGGGTACGCCTCACTGTTGCCTTGCCTTCGAAAGGTGATCGTCGAGTAGAGGATGTCTTAGTAAGTTCTCATGATCCGGGAACCTGGCATGAGGGTAGCTTCTAAGGTGTCTTCCCATTACTCCGGTGATCACACTGTTGCCTTGTCCCTCGAAACGTGGCCGTCGACTATAGGACGTCTTAGTAAGTCCTTGTGTCCATTGATCTAGTTGCCTAAAACAAAGTTGCCTCGGATAAGTTGCCTCGGAACGGTTGCCTCGGAATAAAAGATCAATGGCATAAGGGTAGCTTCTAAGGTGTCTTACCTTTGCTTGGTGACCACAATGTCCCTAAACTCGAATTGACCCGAACACCTCCAACGGTGGTGCTGCCTACCTCTCAATGGTGGGATGGCACTACTTTAAAGAACATTTACACAGACGAATTCCTTAGAGTAGGTAGGTTCTCGTAGATACTTGCTCTCTTCAAAACAAACAAAAATCTTTTCACACCGACACTTTTCAAAAGCTTTCAAAGCAATTTTTCAAACACTCTGACACAAGAGTCGATCTGAAACTTTCAAAGAAACTTTTTTAAAAAACCCACAGTTGAAAAGCAAACAAACAATTTTTGAAAACACAATGAGCAAGTATCTAAGAGCCCATGGATAACCATGGATAGAAAGGGTGCTAACACCTTCCCTTTCTATAACCTACCTCCCGAACCGAGAGCAGTCTCTTTAAGGAATTTTTCTGTGCTTTTGTCCTTTCCATTTGGAGAAAATAAAAGACGGTGGCGACTCTTGCTTCCGCGACATTTCGCGAACCAGCGTTAAACAGTCAGTTCCAGATCCACCGATCACCAGAACTGGCGACTCTGCTGGGGACATTAACTTAAAGTGAGGTGTACCTTAGGGCTAGGTCATAACTATGTTTTCAATTGTTTTCCTTGTGTGCTTTAAATTGTGGGTTGCTTGGGAGTTCTATAGATCCTAACCCGGATCTGGGGATACCTTTCTTAGAAAGTAGCAACAAGGCTGTGAGGGAACTGTGCGGGGTATACCGACATGGTTGAAACAGTCTGCTACGTTGATGTGGCACTTTGGTGTGTACCGGTAACCCTTGAGTTCAGTCAAGGAGAGTACGGGGCCTCCGCGTGGTGTCGTGAAGCATCAACAGACCTTAGGAACCTTAATTGAACTATCTTGGCCTCTTTAGGGTAGTGAGATAACTGACTTTGGTGCAGTCCGAGGTTGGTTGATACTCGATACTACACTCAATTGAGGGTTGCTTTCCTGGAATATTTCGGTTGCCAGTTCAGTGGCTAAATCGAAACGATGAACAATGAAAGCAATCCCGTGATATTGGGAACCTTAGAACCCGGTTACTTTGATTAGGACAGGTTGAACCCACCAACTTCAAGAGGATACTACCCAGACCCCATGCTGGCCTTAAACCTTAAGGGCTTGTCTTGTGTGCCTTGTGTGCCTTACATGTTTGTCCTTGTAAATATCTGTGGTGTGTTTAATCATAGCATCATGACATCATCCAGCATCATATGCATTGACTAACCATTTCAGGGGTTCGAATCTTCATCTTTGTTCTTTGTTTTGTAGGACATGGAAACCGTTCGTAGAAAGACAATTCAAATCAGTCTTGTAAGGATCCCTCCTCAGCTCAAGGAGCTTATATCCAGGATTCCCGAGAACTCGTCCTTCAGTGAAAGGCATGGAAGCCTCATCAGCTTGGTCAACACCAACATTGAGGAAGATATGATAAAGGTCCTGTTCCAGTTCTTTGATCCTCTACATCACTGTTTTACCTTCTTGGACTATCAGTTGGTACCTACATTGGAGGAGTTCTCCCGGCTCCTGAAAATCCCTATCCTTGATCAGCTACCCTTCAACGGTACAGAAAAGGAACCTAAGCTTGAAGAGATTGCTAAAGCCTTGCACCTACAGTCATCTGACCTCAAGGGACATTGGGAAGTCAGAAGTGGTATCAAAGGGTTCTTAGCCAGGTTTCTGTTTGAAAAGGCCCATGAATGTTGGAACTCCCTTGACTTGCAAGCTTTTGAAGAGGTTGTGGCCCTCCTTGTTTATGGTTTGGTGTTGTTCCCTAATCCAGATCAGCTTATCGATATCAGTGCTGTTCAGATCTTTATGTCCAGGAATCCTATACCTATGTTGCTGGGGGACTTCCTTCACTCATGTTACACTCGAACCATGAGAAAAAGAGGTGTCCTTATGTGTTGCACTCCTCTCCTGGGAAGGTGGTTTATTTCGCACCTTCCACAATCAGTTTTGAAGAATGAGCGGGGTTTGAGATGGTCACAACGGTTGATGACTCTTACACATGCGGATATACATTGGTGCCCTAGGTCCAGAGAAGATGTCACTATCATTGATCGTTGCGGGGAGTACCCTAATGTTCCTTTACTTGGAATCAGAGGAGGTATTACTTATAGCCCATGCCTGGCTTGGAGACAGTTTGGTTATGCTCGGAGGGATGGTCCTCATGACATGTTAATTCCTGACATAGTTTTTGACTTCGACAATGATACTCAAGGACTTCGCCAGAGATTTATCAGAGCTTGGAGCATGCCCAGTAGGATAGACAGCAAGACACTGGGGCACAGGAATTCCATCCCGTTGGAACCTTATCTCAAGTGGGTACGAGCTCGCTCCCAGAAGTTAGTAATGCCTTATCCTCACATGCTCCCGGTAATCAAAGAACCAGTCCTGGAAGGAGAAGTGTCATACACTATTCAGCACCCTGATATGCCCACATCCTGGGAAGAGATGCAGAAAAGCTGGATCCAGCTTAAGGAGGAAAGGAATTCTCTTGAGACCAGTCTACATGCCAGTGAAAAGAAGGTCTTGGAGCTCACCCGCCTGTTGCATGAGGAGAGGAATCTCAACACCTACATAGCTCCGAAGAGGATGCGCAGTGTATTTTGGGATTGATTTGATTTTTGTACTTTTTTCCCATGAGGCCTTGATGTATTAAACAATGATTTCCTTAATGATAACGTGTGTTCCTTTTTGTCTACAACAAATTTGAACTTTCGAACCCTTGAATGCATTGCATACGCATTTCATACATCATGTGCATAGCAGGTTTTTCCCCTTTTCAGGTTGCTTACAGTTCTTCGCTGTTTATTTCAGCATCATGAATCCCGAATCTGCATCAATCGAGACATCAATCAAGGCTCTTCAGGCGCAGAATGCGCAGTTTCAAGAACTAATCAAGGGTCTGGCTAAAGGCCAAGAAGAATTAAAGACTATGCTCCTGAAGAAGGAGAAGAAGAAGAAGAGAAGAACTGTTCTGTTCAACTCGGGCCGAAGGTTTGGCAATACTCTGCAGCATGAAGAGGCTGGTTCTTCTGTTTGCAAGAGTCCTTCTCAGGCAGAAGTAAAGGTCCCTAGTCCAGTAGTCTCCGACAACGAGACAGATTTTGATGAAGAGCAGTACCCTCCTGCAGATGACAGGTACAAACAACTGGAGGATAAGTTGAAGGCTATGGAGGTTCAGCAGGTACCTGGGCTGGATTTCGGAGATCTGTGTTTATCAACTGGTGTGATCATCCCCCACAAGTTCAAAGCACCATCCTTCTCTAAATATGACGGGGCATCTTGTCCCAAGCTGCATTTAAGGTCCTATGTTCGGAAAATTCAGCCGTACTCTGCGGATAAGAATTTATGGATCCACTTCTTCCAGGAGAGTCTTTCAGGGACTCATCTCGAATGGTTCTATCAGCTGGATGGGACCAAGGTTCGTAACTGGGAGGAGTTGGCTACTGCTTTCTACAAGCAGTATCAATATAATGCCGACCTTGCCCCCACACGTACCCAACTCCAGGGTATGTCGTTAGGTGCAAGCGAAGGTTTTAAGGAGTACGCTCAGAAGTGGAGAGACCTGGCTGGCAGGGTGCAGCCACCGTTGACTGATCGGGAGTTAGTAGACATGTTCTTGGGGACCCTATCTGGGCCGTTTTTCAACCATCTCATTGGGAATTCTTCTGCTGGGTTCACTGATCAAATCTTGACTGGAGAAAGGATTGAAGCTGGGTTAAAATCTGGAAAAATCCCGAAGGGTGCATCATCTAGTTCTGAGAAGAAACCCTTCAAGAAGGAGTCTAGCGCCGTATATGGTTCCAGGAGATCAGAGAGACATGAGCACCGCCAATCTGTCAGTGCGGTAATGATCGCTAAGCCTGCTGCCGCTCCCCGGCCAAACAATACTCAGAAGGGTGAAAGACCCCGGAGAGAATTCACCCGCTTAAGCATGACTTTGTCGCAGATCCTGCCACAGTTACTCTCAACCAATTTAGTGACTGTCAGGGAGGCGCCGAAGTTTCCAAATACTGCATCTACCAAGTACAACCCGAATGCTCGTTGTGCTTACCATTCAGATAGCCCAGGGCACTCTACTGATGACTGTTGGGCGTTAAAGAATAAGGTGCAAGACCTTATCGATGCAAAGGAGATACAGTTCGAAGCGCCTGCAAAGCCGAATGTAGTTACTGCCCCTATGCCTCAACATGGGGTAAATGTTGTTGATGAAGACGTTTATGCTGTTTCTGTGGAGGGTCTAGCCACTCCTCTAAAGATTGTCAAGAAGAACCTACTGCAGGCCAGTTTATTTCCGGGTTGTAGTGAGGGTTGCCTGTTCTGTGCTGTGTCCCCATCTGGTTGTCCCTTGCTAAAGTTAGGCATCCAAAGCTTAATGGATAGCAAGGAGATTCTATTCAAGAAGTTTGCTGTTCGGTTGGTTCCAGTGGAAGAAGTTTTTGTGGTGACTATCTTCAGTAATCCGGTCACGGCTCTCCCGAAGAAGCCCGTCCAAATCATGACCGTTGCGCTTGTTATTATCACTGTTCCAGGGCCCCTGCCCTATGTATCTGACAAAGCTGTCCCCTGGCATTATGGGGAAGACGTATATGTAAACGGGATTAAACAAGAGCTCAACGCTGGCGCCAGCATTTATGACATCACTGGCCCAGCCAAAGTTACCCGCAGTGGCAGGCTCTTCTCGCCTGACATTGCACCGCCTGCTGCCCGAAGACCACTTCTCATAACCCCTGCAAGGGTACCCGTTCCTGCTGTTGATCCGATTGTTTCTCCTGCTTCCGAGTCATCCAATGCTCGGGGCAAGGGAATTGAAGTTGAGCCTGCCCAGATGGAGGCACCCGTACCCATAGCTGCTGAGGCCTCCCCACAAGAGATGGAGGAGATTCTGAAGAACATAAAGAAGAGCGATTTTAATGTTGTGGAACAGCTGGGGCATACGCCCTCCAAGATCTCCATGCTCTCTTTATTACTGTGCTCCGAGGCCCATGCTAAGGCCCTAATCTCATTCCTCAAGACGGCCCATGTGCCACATGAAACCTCTGCAGTCCAGTTCACTGACTGCGTGGCAAGTCTAACGGCAGATAATGGCTTGGGTTTCTCAGATGCTGACTTGACCGCAAAGGGAAGAGACCATAATGATGCTCTGCATGTCTCTATTGAATGCAGGGGCACTACCTTGGCACATGTGTTGGTGGATACTGGGTCATCTTTGAATGTGCTACCCAAGAAGGCTTTGGACCGTCTAGATTGTGAAGGACTGGAATTAAAACCCAGCAACATCATCGTCAGGGCCTTTGATGGTTCAAAGAGGATGGTCCATGGAGAGGTGGACATTCCGATTCGTGTGGGCTCTCAGGTGTTCGATTCCACTTTTTATGTGATGGATATCCGTCCATCTTACTCTTGTCTATTGGGTCGACCGTGGATACATAAGGCTGGGGCAGTGACCTCTACCTTGCATCAGAAGCTGAAGTACCCCGTCAGAGGGAAGATTGTCACTGTGCAAGGCGAGGAAGAATATATGGTGAGCCACCTGAACTCCTTCAGGTACATTGAGATGGATGGGGAGTTTATTGAAACCCCCTTTCAGCATTTCGAGGAGGTGTTTCCAATTGCAGCAACAGCAACAGAAGAAGGTGTTCCTTTGAAGATGGCTTCCCTAAAGGACGCCCGGGCTGTGGTTCAGAAGGGTGAATGTGCCGACTGGGGCAGGCTTCCAGACTTTACTCAGAAGACTGATAAACTTGGGCTGGGTTTTACAACAGAAGGTCAGAGAGCTATGAGGAAAGCAAAGATCGGAAGACCTCCGGTATTTATTAAAAGTTCAGGAGTGAATGCTGTTGGGGAAGACCATGAAGTGGACGAAGCTGAATTTAATAGCTGGATCTATCCGACGAACGAAGGCGGATTGAACAACTGGATTGCTAAGGATCATACTCATGTTACCTTTGTTACGCAGTAATAAATTTCTCTGTTTCGTTATTTTGTAATAAACAATGATAAACTCTATGGCCCGGTGTCTTACCCGAGGCACCGTGGTTCTATTTGTGAGGGCATACAAATTGTCATTTCATATACCATGAATGAAAATCTTGGACGTATTTTCGCATTACAAATATTGTGCTCCATTCTGTCTTTCTTTTCCTTTACATATATTTCAAAACAGCTGTATTTACACACACACTCACTCATACAGGTTTCAATCCACTCTGGATCTCACTGATAACAACTCTGCTACTGCCAATTATGACTTCGAAAATCCGATCAACTTAGCCGAAGACGAAGGTGAAGATGATTGCGAAGTGCCTGGCGAGCTTGCAAGACTGTTGCTTCAGGAGGAGAGGGAAATTCAACCCCATGAAGAGCCAGTGGAAACCATAAACTTGGGTACTGAGGCAGACAGAAAAGAGGTAAAGATTGGTGCCAACCTAGAGCTCAGCGTGAAGCAACGGTTAACCAAGATGTTACATGATTATATGGAGATCTTTGCCTGGTCCTACGAAGACATGCCCGGGTTGGATACCGATATTGTCGTCCATCACTTGCCGACTAAGGAAGACTGCCCTCCAGTTAAACAAAAGGTCCGTCGGATGCGTCCAGAGATGTCTGAGAAGATTAAAGCCGAGGTCATGAAACAGTTTGATGCCGGGTTCCTTGTAGTGACTTCTTACCCTCAGTGGGTCGCTAATGTGGTGTCGGTACCTAAGAAGGACGGTAAGGTCAGAATGTGTGTCGACTACAGGGATCTAAACAGGGCCAGCCCCAAGGATGACTTCCCTCTACCCCACATTGATGTCCTCGTTGATAATACCGCTCAACACAAGGTGTTCTCTTTCATGGATGGTTTCTCAGGTTACAATCAAATTAAGATGGAACCTGAAGACATGGAAAAGACTACATTTGTTACGCAGTGGGGTACCTTCTGTTACAAGGTCATGCCATTCGGGTTGAAGAATGCTGGGGCAACCTACCAACGTGCCATGGTTGCCTTATTTCATGATATGATCCATCACGAGATAGAAGTGTATGTTGACGACATGATCGCTAGGTCCCAGACTGAGGAAGAGCACCTGGATCATCTGCAGAAGTTGTTTGACCGGTTGAAACTATACAAGCTGAGATTGAACCCGAACAAGTGCACCTTCGGGGTAAGATCTGGGAAGTTGCTAGGCTTCGTGGTCAATGATAAAGGTATTCAAGTGGACCCTGCTAAGGTCAAAGCTATTCAAGAGATGCCAGTTCCTAAGACAGAGAAGGAAGTCAGAGGCTTTTTAGGATGCCTGAATTACATTGCTCGGTTCATTTCACATCTGACTGCTACTTGTGAGCCAATCTTCAAGCTGCTGAAGAAAGATCAGGTAGTACGTTGGAACGATGAATGTCAGGCTGCCTTCGACAGAATCAAAGAGTATCTCCAAGAACCACCTATCCTTATGCCACCGGTTGAAGGGAGACCTCTGATACTATATCTAACAGTGCTTGACAATTCAATGGGGTGTGTGTTGGGGCAGCATGACGAGTCTGGCCGAAAAGAGTATGCCATTTATTACCTTAGCAAAAAGTTTACCGACTGTGAGACCCGATACTCACTGCTTGAGAAAACTTGCTGCGCTTTGGTATGGGCTGCTCGCCGACTGAGACAGTATATGTTGACTCACACTACCTTGTTGATCTCAAAAATGGATCCTATAAAGTATATATTCGAAAAGCCTGCTCTGTCTGGGAGAATTGCAAGATGGCAAATGATCTTGACGGAATACGACATTCAGTACACAACCCAGAAAGCCATCAAGGGGAGTGTATTGGCAGACCACTTAGCTCATCAAACTGTAGAGGACTATCAGTCAATGAACTTCGAATTCCCGGATGAAAGCCTCATGATAGTAACAGATTGTGAAGTACCTGGACCGGATGAAGGACCTGAACCAGGATCCCGATGGTCTATGCACTTTGACGGAGCCTCCAATACTTTGGGAAATGGTATCGGCGCCATCATCATATCCCCTCAAGGTACTCATACCCCACTCACTTCCCGGCTGTGTTTCAACTGTACCAACAACATGGCGGAGTATGAGGCGTGCATCATGGGTCTTCAAGCTGCGATCGACCTAAGGATCAAATTTCTAAGTGTCTTCGGAGATTCCGCTCTTGTGATCAATCAGATCAAGGGAGAGTGGGATACGAAACATCCAAACCTGATTCCTTACAGAGAATGTGTGTTAACCCTGATCCCCCACTTCACAGAGATAACCTTTGAACACTTTCCAAGAGAAGAGAATCAGTTGGCGGACGCGTTAGCTACAATGTCTTCTATGTTCAAGGTCAAATGGGATAATGAGGCTCCCCGGATCATCATCTGGAAACTGGACGAACCGGCATACTGTTGCGATCTCGAAACTGAATTGGTGACTGAGAAGCCTTGGTACCACGAAGTGAAGAGATATCTGGAAGCTCAGGAATACCCTGAAGGGGCATCTGTCAATGATAAGAAATTCTTGAGGAGGTTCGCAGCCAAGTTCTTCCTAAGCAACGGCATATTATACAAGCGAAACCATGATTCAACCTTACTGCGTTGTGTGGATAAGACTGAAGCAGAAAGGATCATGGAAGAGCTACATGAAGGGACCTTTGGTACGCATTCCAGTGGGCATACTATGGCTAAGAAGATCCTACGGGCAGGATATTACTGGTCCACAATGGAAGCTGACTGCTACCAACACTCCAGGACATGCCACAAGTGCCAGATCTATGCAGATAAGGTGCATGTTCCTCCGGTTCCCCTGAATGTTCTGACTGCGCCTTGGCCGTTTGCAATGTGGGGCATAGACATGATCGGCGAGATTAAACCTACGGCATCCAACGGACATCGCTTCATCCTAGTGGCGATTGATTATTTTACGAAATGGGTTGAAGCAGCATCCTATGCTACGGTAACCAAGACTGTTGTGGCACGGTTCATTCGGCATAACCTGATCTGTCGATATGGCGTCCCTGAGCGGATAATTACAGACAACGGTACCAATCTGAACAACAAGATGATTGCTGAGCTCTGCGAACAGTTCAAAATACAGCACCATAATTCTTCTCCTTACAGACCGAAGATGAATGGGGCTGTTGAAGCAGCAAATAAGAACATCAAGAAGATCGTGCAGAAGATGACAGTGACTTACAAAGATTGGCACAAGATGTTACCGTTCGCTCTACATGGGTACCGTACCTCAGCTAGGACGTCAACCGGGGCAACTCCTTTCTCTCTGGTTTATGGTATGGAGGCAGTCTTACCAATCGAAGCGCAGATACCCTCTCTCCGGATAATGAAGGATGCAAATCTGAACGAAGAGGATTGGATCCAGACACGACTTGATCAACTCAACCTCATTGATGAAAAGAGACTTGCTGCTATCTGTCATGGTCAGACGTACCAAAAACGAATGATCAGGGCATTTAACAAAAAGGTCAGACCACAGGAATATCAAGTTGGGGATCTGGTAATCAAGAGAATCATCCTTCCTCAGAGTGATCCAAGGGGCAAATGGACCCCTACATACAAAGGGCCATTTGTGGTTAAGCATGTGTTCTCAGGAGGAGCAATGATATTAACCAACATGGATGGTGACGACCTTCCTCACCCCGCCAATGCAGACATAGTAAAAAGATACTACGCATAAAAAAGACCCGCTAGGCTGACATGCCTAGGCAAAAATTAGGGCTTCCCGTCGAACCAAAAGGGTTCGGGCAAAATGAAGGGATGAAAATGAAAAAATCTGTACACCTGGCAAGTCGAAAACCTGAAAAGGCGGCTTGGGCAAAAATGGGTATCCCGGTGGACTGAAAACCCGAAAGGGCGGTCCAGGCAAAAATTAGGGATAAAGCGTAATACTATGTCTCATTGGAACACTTTGCACCCAGAATCCGGTATCTACATCAAGTTCAGACGGCATCGATCAGTCAGCTTCATCTTCAACCAAGGTCATCAAGTGATGAGACGCTCGGAGCTATAAAGGCAATAGCAGAGTCGAAACCCAGTGGATCATTCACCTTTCACACAGCTGTTTTATTTTCTCTTGTACAAAACTTGTATAAACTCTTTTGTTCGGCGACGTCCTCTTACTAGGACGTCAGCCTCTTGTATACAAAACGCCTATTTTCAGGCCATTCAAAAATCAATACAAATATATTTTCAGTTAAACGTGCCAAGTGCTTTTTCTTTTTCTGTTTTGTTTTGCGAAGAACGTCCAAGGTTCAATTTGTGATATATGCATTGACAATAGTTTGCTAACTCATAAATATTTGCATACGAAACAAAGGAGTTAATTGCAGGTGACACTAGAAACAGGGGCAATAAAGAGTTGTCTGAGCAGTCTAATTGTTCTATCCTCTAAGGTACCAAGGTAGGTTCGGCTAAAGAATATGACCGGCACATCTTAAATCCCCAGAGAGTGGTTCAGCAAAACAGTACATTCCTCTCCAAGCAAAGCTACTATCAAACTTAAGGAAAGTTGGGTATCCTCCCGCAGATCTCAACATTTCCCAGCAATGTATGGATATTCTTAACAAGCATCCCCGGCAGTCTTGGTCTAAAGATTGTTCCCCGACGGTCTATCAAACATTCACTGGAGTCACTTCCCCGATACAGTTCAAAACTTCCCCAAGAGAGTCCAATTCGGTTCCCCAGGAAAGTTGGAATTCATATCCCCAAGCAGTAAGCTTATCCCCAGTATATTCTGGAAGCTTATCCCCTAGGAGAGCACGAACGCGTCTCCCGGCTTTATTCAAAGAGTTATTTCCTTAACAGGATATAACTGGGCTATCCTCAGCCAAAAGCCATGGAAAGGTCGTCGTCAACACAGTCTCCTTATCCCTAGCAAAGTCTATCAGCGCTTCCAATACAACAAGGGTATCCCCAGCAAGTTATTATCAACAATTCAGCAAAGTATCTCTCTTCCCACAGAGTATTGCTTCCCAGCATGGTCGCTAGAGTATCTTTTCTCCCCGCAGAATCCTCCATTTGCCAAGTTTATTCCGCAACGGAGTCATCTTCTCCTACCGGTATTCTTGCAGTTATCATCCCCAGCAGAAGCAAAATCTATTCTTCAACATCAGCCCAGGATACGACTTCCCGGCATCCGTCAAGGATTCACTTTCCTAGACAAAAACATACATAAAACATCACATACATCATTATAACATGCATAGACACATCATATCATACAAGTCTCATTTATATTAAGAACATCATTGCTTGATTCATATCATGCATTGCATATGACTGACCTTTACCTTTCAGGAAAGATCCAGTTAAGTTCTCAAGATATTTCAAGACCTTGTCCGGTTCAGTTAAATCAACCCTAAGATTTTCCTGATGCTTACCCAGTCAAAGGCCTTCTCTGGTTCAGTCAGATCGACCCTAAGATCTCCCTGATGCTTATCCAGTTGAAGATATTCCAAGATCTTGTCCGGTTCAGTTAAATCGACCCTAAGATTTTCCTGATGCTTACCCAGTCAAAGGCCTTCTCTGGTTCAGTCAGATCGACCCTAAGATCTCCCTGATGCTTATCCAGTTGAAGATATTCCAAGACCTTGTCCGGTTCAGTTAAATCGACCTTAAGATTTTCCTGATGCTTATCCAGTCAAAGGCCTTCTCTGGTTCAGTCAGATCGACCCTAAGATCTCCCTGATGCTTATCCAGTTGAAGATATTCCAAGACCTTGTCCGGTTCAGTTAAATCGACCTTAAGATTTTCCTGATGCTTATCCAGTCAAAGGCCTTCTCTGGTTCAGTCAGATCGACCCTAAGATCTCCCTGATGCTTATCCAGTTGAAGATATTCCAAGACCTTGTCCGGTTCAGTTAAGTCGACCCTAAGATTTTCCTGATGCTTACCCAGTCGAAGGCCTTCTCTGGTTCAGTCAGATCGACCCTAAGATCTCCCTGATGCTTATCCAGTTGAACATATTCCAAGACCTTGTCCGGTTCAGTTAAGTCGACCCTAAGATTTTCCTGATGCTTACCCAGTCAAAGGCCTTCTCTGGTTCAGTCAGATCGACCCTAAGATCTCCCTGATGCTTATCCAGTTGAAGATATTCCAAGACCTTGTCTGGTTCAGTTAAATCGACCCTAAGATTTTCCTGATGCTTATCCAGTCAAAGGCCTTCTCTGGTTCAGTCAGATTGACCCTAAGATCTCCTTGATGCTTATCCAGTTGAAGACATTCCAAGACCTTGTCCGGTTCAGCTAAATCGACCCTAAGATTTTCCTGATTCTTATCCAGTCAAAGGCCTTCTCTGGTTCAGTCAGATCGGCCCTAAGATCTCCCTGATGCTTATCCAGCTGAAGATATTTCAAGACCTAGACCGGTTCAGGTAAATCAACCCTAAGATTTTCCTGATGCTTATCCAGTCTAAGGCCTCCTCTGGTTCAGTCAGATCGACCCTAAGATCTCCCTGATTCTTATCCCAGTAGAAGACACCCAAGATTTTTCTCAACGAGCGTTGTTGAAGTTAAAGTCGCCCAAGGTTCTCTTACCATTCATGCTAAGGCATTAACCATCCCTGGTTCACTCATCGCCGTTTGAGGCTCCAGACTCAGCTCCTGTAACCAGTCAGGACACATCTATACCAAGCATCTAAAAATCAGCTCCTGCAACATGACAGGTACTCATTTTTCTTTTGCAGGTATGCAGGTTCTCGCCAAGGAATCTCCTACGCAATCAACATCCAGATGGCATCTATAAGCCCATCATCCTATCCAGCAATCTCTAAAGGGCATCTATAAGCCCATTCCCCCATCACTGCTAACATGTGAGCGCAAATTTCTGGGCACTCTAGTGTCCAATCATCTTCTACCCTCGGATTACGAAAGGCACGTCAGCCAATCTGCATCCTCAGGTCTAAGAAGATTGAACAGGGGCAACTGTTGTACCCCAAAATTTGCCCTCCCATTGTTTACCTTGGGATTTGGTAAACAACCGTTGATCCTCCAAATGGTTACTTATTTGGTTACTCGCAGGATCGATCAGATTGATCCTAGGACATAGGTTGATTTTGAAGTTTTGATTAAATTGGATAAGGCTTTAGATAAAGAGGCTTTAAATGAAATAAAGAGGTTTCAAGTAAATTGCATGAAGAAAGGACTTGGTGAAATAAACAAGGCTTAAAGTAAAAGGTTTCGACAGGAATGTAAAGAGGAAAGCAAGTAAATTTCTGGAAAAGTAAATGACTTTGATTAATAAAATTGGTGTTTCACACATACATTTCTCAACAATTCTTTCTCACACGCTGGGTACTCGAATCTATATGAGTGACTTTGTATAGAATTGTGAACACACACGAGAACTTACATGACTACTACTATTTATACTAAAACATCCCAAGTAACCGTCGGGCAGTTACACTGCTTCGAGATCAATCCACTTGGCACGTTCTCCATGTTCGACGCTCCAGATCCTTGCACGTTTGCACATGGTAACTGCTGGAAACCGTTTTCCCTCCAAAAGCTTGAATTTCAAACTGCTCCATTCTGAACCATCGAACACTTCCGTCGAGAGACATCTTCGACGAGAAACTCCTTCGACGTCGAAGGCAACCAACTTCTCCCTTGGAAGAAATCTTCTAAGTACTTTGCCATCTTTCGACGGGCATTTCGACAGACTTAGCCAGTCGAAAACATCCTTCAGTTTTAATGGCTGACATCAACAAAACAAAGGTGTCGAATTTAGGAGCCAACAAATTGCCCCCCAAGAATGCCTTATTTCGACTCTGAAAGAAAAAGGCATTCTTTGAAACGCCATTTCGACACCTGTCTTTTCACGCTTAGTCACAAATTAACTTGTGCACTTTTTGTTGTTTTCTACCAACTATTGGCAATCCCAAGAAAACCATCATTTATCCGTACCTAGGACGTCACTTTCAGTACAGCGTGCAGTACCAAACGTCATTTCAGAATTTGTCATTATGACAATTCCCAAAAACGAGGACGCACGCTGCGTCCCTCTATTTCTGCAGAACGGCTAAAACGACAGGGGGCTGCCACGCGTCCCACTAACTCCTGCAATAATTAAATGGCATTTAATGTCCTCGTTTTTTGGGATTTTTCCCCACTACTATAAATAGCAGTAAGTACCCCATTGTGGGACTTTTTACGCCATCTAGCTCTCAAACTTCTCTGTTTTCATACAACTTGTCATCTTTGCAAAAACATTTCCTCCTTCACTTCGTCTTCAACCTCAACTCTAACAATGGCATCTGCTTCCAATGCTCCTGGCGCTACTGTACCATCTGAAAATGCTAAACCCAAGGTTTTCGTCACTGCTCCGGTAGTAACTTCTACAGGCAAACGAAGGGTTCCTGAACCCTTGGACATCGCCGTTCGCGATGCCTACTCACGCCATCTTATGATCCCGGTTGGATACTCCAACCAGATCTTTGCAATGTCTGGCCCCATGTATCCAAGTATCTCTGAGGCTATGAAGATCAAGAGCTATTTCCCGGTAGTTGAGAAACTCAAACCGGTCGCATGCGCCAAGAAAGACGCAGAAGACAATGAAGACCCTGCACATGAAAAAATCGACCTCCGCTTCTTCAACAGAGGTGTTAGGGCCTTTAGGTCTGGTCCTAGCCTGACTCCCGACTACGTTGCTTGGCTGGAAAAGATGGAGAAAAGCCAAGCTTCCATCTGGAAAAAGATGGGGATCTTCGACCTGGTGATGCTGTCGAAGACAGGTTTGAACTATTCTCCGGAGATGCTGATAGCTTCCCTGCTTTTCTGGGACTACTCCCACTTCACTTTCCATCTTCCCTGTGGGATGCTAACTCCTACACTCTTCGATGTGGCCGCTATTACTGGCCTTCGACCCACCGGGGATTACTTCGATCCGGAGGAGATGTCGGAGGATCAAATTGGCTTCTCTGAGACCAAACCAACCTATACCACCTTCATAAACCACTATCACGACAGGTCGACAGATACTGTGTCGGATGTCGAACACATAGCGTTTCTAGCCTTATGGCTGACTCGCTTTGTATTTTGCTCGAAGTCCCTACAAGTGACCAAGAAGATGGTCACTCTCGCCACTCAACTGCATCATGGCCAGAATGTCTGTCTGGCAGAGTTGATTCTGGCTAGCCTCTATGATTCGATTAGCAATGGGGCCACTCTTCTAAAAATTATCGAGAACAGGGCCAGTTTGCTACTTGCTGGGCCTTTTTGGCTGCTCCAACTGTGGCTCAATGCCACTTTCGAATCTTTCTTGCCTAAGAAGGTTCAGATAAATGAGCAGGCTCCAGCGATAGCGAACAGACGCGTCGAAGGAACCAGGCTGGCTCTGTTGACACCTATGGAAGATGGACTGGAGTTTCAGCAAACCTTCACCAACTTCGTTCTGATGTTTGCTCGAAGGAAAGAGTTTGTTTCAACTATGGCTCCATTTGCTCGACGGCAGGTAGGCCCAGCATGGTTCACAAGGCCACATCCAAGGGCGTCGAGTGGTCCTAATGTTGACGAACATACAATACTGTGGGAGGCGTTCCTCACACCAAGGATCATGCCTCTTTGATTCAGGAGCTCTAAGACTCATTTGAGTCTGATTGCATACCAACCCAACCTGGTATCTCGCCAGTTTGGTATTATCCAAACCCTACCTTCTCCGATTTTTCCAAGAGAGAAGTCAATGCTGTACTTCTGCAATGATTACACCGAAGAAGCTGCCATTAAGCATATCGGAAGATATGCTGGTCGAACAGTTCTCTCGTTGTTTGACTACCAGCTCAATTTTCTTTGCTCACCATCCTTCGAGGAGTGGTGGAAAAGCTATTATGCTGAAGAGTTCTTCGACGAGAAGGACTTCATGGATGAGCTGCAGAAGTCTTTTGTCCTTGTGTTGGACAAAATAAAGAAATGTAAGTTCATCCTTTTACATTACTTTATCTTTCTCTTCGACTGCTAGCCTGTTAACCATTTATTTGCTTTCAGTTGTTCGAAAGCCCGTAGCCAAGAAGGCTACAGAAGGCCAACAGGGAGGAGGCCCTTCAACAAAACCTCCACCGCCGGCGAAGACTACAGCGCCGGCAAATACCACAAGCAACCAACAGGGGGAAGGCTCTTCGAAGAAGCCTTCTATATCGGTAACCAGACTTTCATCATTTTTTCCTGGCTTTCGACTTTCCAATTTCGATGCAATTATTAAATCGAATTCCCATTGGTTTTCTAGGCACCTTCGCCCAAGAAACGGCCAGCACTGGTGGTCGAATCTGGGAGCGATGAAGAAAGTGATTCTCCTCCTGCCCCTCTAAAGAGGCGAAAGTTGACGAAGGATGCTCCTGTTCCTGCTCCTGCTCCTGAAGGTCGAACCGTCAGAATAAAGGTTGCTGGGAGAAAGCCTATGCCACCTCCAGTGATCATTGAGGAGCCAACGGAGGAGGAACTAAACGTCCTTCTTAACAAGCCTGTCGAGAGCGACAATTCCAGCCCTGGGGCTGAAGCTAATTTATAGGTAATCTCTTAGACCCTTTTATAACTTAGGTATAGATACCCATATTCGATGGTGTCTCTTTCGATCTCTGAAGATTTGTCTTCTTTCCTTTTTCAGGACACCACTGAAAGTTCTCCGCCAAGGACCTCTGAAACGCTGGAATCTGCTGAACTCAGCAGGCCACAAGAAAAAGGCTTGGGAAATGACGAAGCCCATACTGAAAATGAGGCCAATGCTGAAATGGTGGAAAAACCAGCAGAGGAACCTCAAACGGAGGAACAACAGCCAGAAGCGGTTCCGGTGGTGATTCTGTCAGAAGAGAATCATGAAGAAAGGGACCAAGGCAATGCTGGCGAAGAAAATCAAGGTGCTGCTGGCGAAGAGAACCAAGGTGACGCTAGCGAAGAGCACCAAGGTGACGCTAGCGAAGAGCACCAAGGTGACGCTGGTACTGCCCCAGTCTGAGTCGAAGAGCAACAAGTCGAGGCATCTAACACTCAACAGCCTCAAACCCAAGACAATGCTGTTGCAAGGGTTACCTCAACGAAGCACAGGTCAAAAGAGGACTTAGAACTCTTGAAACAAACTGACCCTGTTAGCTATCTCAACGCAATCATCGAGAGCAAGAGTTCGTCTGATGCTAGTCAGGAGATTCCTACCCTGTCGGGGAAGTCTACTGAAACCTCTCCTCTCGATGACGCTTTGGCGAAGGTTAAGGCCCAGTTCTTCAAGAGGGACTTGAAGAAGACTTTAGAGGGGGACCCCACTGCTCCATCATATTTGAAGGATGTCTTGAATGCTGTCGACTTGTTAGCTGTAGCCCCAGAAGTCTCAGGCTTGATCATTGAGTTACACTCTATGATTGATCAAGTCTCAGCAGATTACAGGCGCCAAAGGGGGTTTAACAGTCAGCTTGAGGTGTTGTATGGCAAAAGCTCCTCTGCGTGGACTGCTGTCTCGGATACGACTTCTCGAATTGCGGAGTTGTCGAAACAAAAAGCATCTACGCAGGAAGAAGTCGATGCCATTGATCGAGAGAATGCTTCCTTCCGGGCACAAATCGCAGAGATAGAAGCGAAGATAAATGCCAACACTATACGCAAGGAGGAACTTCTTTCGACCATCTCAGACACCGAGAGCCAAACTGAAATCAAACAAGGCCTGGAATTCGCTGAGAGGGCCCAAGGCCTCGACGCTCAGATTGCCAAACTAGTGCAGGAGAACGCCTGGTGCAAGAAAAGGTTGGAGCTGCAGCAAGCCAAGTACATTCGACTCAAGGACTCTCTTCCCTTTTGATTGATTCTCTTTTGTAACCATATTTTGTAATCTATTTTCGACAACATTGCCATCTTGGCTGAGATTTATAAAATTTCCATTTTGGCATTTTATGGTTAATTTAGTCTTGTTCTTTTATTATTTTATTTTTACCTCTTGAAGTATAGGTTTGTATTTTTTCAAATATTTACCATTTACTCTCAAGAGCCTTTTATCTCGACCTAACTCTTCGACTTCATAGGCTCCACCAGAAAAAGTTTGGATAACTCTGAAGGGTCCTTCCCATTTGGGTGACCATTTCCCCATGCTTCGATCCCTTCGATCCATGGGAAGAATTACCTTCCAAACTAGTTCTTCAGGCAAAAATACCTTAGGTTTTACCTTTTTATTATAAGAGTCTTCTACTCTTTTCTTCTGAAGCCTGAGTAGGTCGAGAGCACGTAATCTCTCTTCGTCTAAATCCACCAGTTCGTCTAACATCATGTTCCAATAGACTTCAGAAGGAATATCATAATGCCTCTGAACCCTTGCAGATTGAAGACAAATTTCTGCTGGCAACACTGCATAATGGCCAAAAGTTAGCCTATACGGTGTTGTACCAGTGGCTTCTTTTGGGGACGTTCGACAAGCCCACAGAATCTGGTCTAACGTCTTATGCCAATTCTTTGGTTTCTTCCCAACATGTTTCTTTATCAAGCCAATCACCACTTTGTTAGCTGCTTCGACTTGACCATTCGCCTGTGCATAATAAGGCGTGGATGTTAGGAGTTTGAAACCTGTTTCCTGAGCAAATTCTTGCATCTTTCGACCAGTAAAAACTGATCCTTGATCAGTTGTTATTGTCTCAAAGATTCCATACCTAAAGATAATGTTATTTTGAATAAATTCAATGACATTTTCCTGGTCTACATTGACTAAAGGGATAGCTTTGATCCATTTAGTAAAGTAATCAATGCCTACCAGTATGTATTTCTGACTCTTTGATGATGCTGGTCGAATCTCTCCAATGAGGTCCGATGCCCATCCTCTAGAAGGCCAAGGCTTCACTATCGAGTGAAGTTCGCTTGCTGGTACATGTTGGATGCCTGTATGGACTTGACACTCTTGACAACCCTTGGCGAACTCAACACAATCTTTCAGCATAGTGGGCCAATATAGTCCTTGTCGAAACAACAACCATTTCATCTTATGGCCTGCTTGGTGAGCCTCACATGCCCCAGCATGCATAGTCGAAAGGGCTACGTATGCCTCAGTTTCACTTAAGCATTTTAGCAATACCCCTTCAGGCGTTTTCTTGAATAACTCATTACCCATGAGTACATAACTCAACGCCCTATACTTTGTTTTTCGTTCTGTCGAAGCTCCTGGATTTTGAAGATAGTCCACAATGGGTTTCCTCCAATCTTGCTCTGACAAATTATCAATGAACGAAATCTCGAAGTTACTGTGATCAGCATATCCTAGTCTCGTCGATTCCAAGTCTGATGGTGATAGACAAGTTGCTTTTATCTTTTCTCGAACTTCGATTGCTCTTTGTAATCTCGTTTTTGAAATCTTATACCCAGATCCAATTTGTGCCAAGTCATTGGCTATTTGATTTTCGACTCTGGGTATGTGTCGAATATTGATCGTTTCAAATTTTTTCAATAAACGATTTGCTATCACAATGTACATAATGAGATTCTCTCTTATGCATTTATATTCTTTTGTGACTTGCTTAATGACTAACTCTGAGTCTCCCATGATTTCGACTCGAGTTGCCCCCAATTCCAACAATATCTCAAGGCCAGTAATTAGAGCTTCATACTCAGCCTCATTGTTCGAACAAGAACCTGATATTTTGTACTTGAATGTTGTTGGAATTTTATCTGGAGAAATAATCAAGACTCCTACCCCTGTTCCATCTTTATGGCTGGAACCATCGAAGTAGAATTTCCAAGGCTCTATCTCCACATAATTAATATCCTCGACTTGAATTGAGTGGTCGACTATGAAGTCTGCAACCACTTGTCCTTTTACTGCCTTAAGAGGCATAAAGGTCAAGGAGTATTCAGTTAATGCTAATGCCCACTTGCCAATTCGACTGTACAAGATAGGTTTCGACAACATATATTTGAAAACATCAAAATGAGACGAGACATAAACATCAACTGGTTTTATATATTGCTTGAGCTTTGTACAAGAGAAATACAGACATAGGCACAATTTTTCAACTTCACTATATCTAGTTTCTGCATCATTCAAAACTCTACTGAGATAATAAATGGGTCTTTCGACTCCATTCTCATCCTCTTGGGCTAACATGCTTCCCAGAGTTTTGTCGGATGCAGCTATGTACAATCTCATACTCCTATTGCTACAAGGAGGCACCAAAATAGGTGGCTTAGTGAGGTACCCTTTGATTTTGTCGAAGGCTTCTTGTTGCTCTTGCCCCCATTCGAACCCCTCTTTATTCAGTCGAAGTAAGGGTGAAAAGGCCTGAGCTTTCCCACTTAGATTAGATATAAACCTCCTTAAGAAATTTATCTTGCCTAAGAGAGATTGCAATTCCTTCTTATTCGATGGCGCTTTCGCTTCCAGAATTGCCTTCGTCTTGTTCTGGTTAATTTCGATTCCTTTCTTGTGGACAACGAAGCCCAAGAAATCTCCAGCTTTCACGCAGAACGCACACTTCAAAGGGTTCATCTTCAGACCATGTTCTCTCATTCTTTCGAATGATTGTCGAAGGTGGTCAATATGATTCTTCCTGGAAATAGATTTTATAACAATGTCATCAATATATACTTGCATAAAAGTGTTAATAAAATCATGGAAGATAGTATTCATTGCTCGCTGGTACGTTGCCCCAGCGTTTTTTAGGCCAAAAGGCATCACTACCCATTCGTAAGTGCCTAAGGCCCCAGGGCATCGAAAAGCTGTTTTCGACACATCCTCTTCAGCAATGAATATTTGATTATATCCTGAATAACCATCGAGCATACTCAGGTATTCATAGCCAGCGGCAGAATCGACTAGCATTTCCGCCACAGGCATAGGATATTCATCTTTGGGTGTAGCAGCATTCAAATCTCTGAAATCTATGCATACCCTTAACGTACCATTTTTCTTGATTACTGGTACAATGTTTGCAATCCATTCGACATACCTGGTAACACGGATGAATTTGCATTTCAGAAGTCTTTCGACCTCCGTTTTGATCTTCGACAGTATTTCTGGAGCGAAGCGCCTTGGATTTTGCTTGATTGGCTTCTTCCCAGGTTTGATTGGCAACTGGAGTTCTACCAATCCTCTGTCGAGACCAGGCATTTCGTCATAATCCCATGCAAAACAGTCTTTAAACTCTTTCAGCAATTGGATTACTTCCAACCTAAGTTCTGGATCGATTTTGGCGCTGATGTAAGTTGGCCTTTTCTCTGATCCTTCGCCTAAGTTGATTTCTTCTAAAGGGTCTTGCGCTAACATTTTAATGTTGTTCTCCAAGGGGTCCTTTTCGAAGCCCAAAGGCTCATCGTCATAGATGGCGTCAAGCCTCTGTTCCTGCATTTCTTCTGGCATGATATCAGGAGGTTTTGGATCGAAATCCTTTCCTGGGCCTACAGCAGATAACTGTTGATCATTGGCCTGTGTGGCCATGTACTTTACTTCGGCTTCGAGAGCCGTTATCATCTTGGTTTCGGCTACATAAGCCGAAATTCGCTTCAAAGATTGCGACTCAGTCATTATCACTGAATTCGCTTCCCCAACCAGTTGGTTGGATATCAGTTAACCCACTGAAGTCTATGTGGGACAAGTCTTCTCTGTCCCATTGGAAACCATGCTCAGGATGCAGGTATAGGGAACAAAAAGTGTTTGGCGCTGGCGCCATGTCGAAGTCAGGTGTTGGACATGACCCTATGTGAGCCAAGTTCTTGTCGAAATCTTCCAAACCCAGGTGATTCACTTCGCCAAGGTAATAGCTTTGATCTGCCTCTATGTTTTCGACCGTCCCATCGTGAACGCCATAGCAGCAGCCTTTGGTGCATCGATGAAGGCACAGCGCCAACACCATGAATCCATTCACGGCCCAACAAAAGATTGTAGTTAGGTTTGGCCGATATGACCATAAACATCATTGGTCGAAGGATCGACCCTACTTTGATATCTAGCTGGATCACTCCCATAGTGGTCCCTATGCCGCCCTCATAGTTCGACAGGACCATGTTGTGAGGCTTAATGTCCTCATCCCTTTTGCCAATTTTCCTTAGCATAGAGTGAGGAATAATGTTGATGGTTGCCCCACAATCCACCAATATTTTATTCACAGTAGTTTCTTCGAGTTTAGCCCTTATGAATAAAGGCTTGAGGTGATTTTTCATCGCCTCTGTAGGTGGCTCGAAGAAGCCATTTTGTTCCTCAGTAGTGCCATTGTCCATGACGAAATAGCACACTGGCCTATGCTTGGCCATTTCTTGCTCCACTTCCCAGTCACTTGCTTCGACTTCTACCTGTCGATTGAATTCTCTGGGCAGCACTGAAACTATATTCACCATTATGTCCAAAGTATCATCAGACTCAGCATCGTCTTCGTCTTCGACTTCACTTTGGTTAGGCCAAACTAGCCTGTTGGTTACTTGCTCTCTTTCTAGAGGTTTCCTTTGCTTCCTTTGAGGAACATTCGAACTGGTTTCTGCCTTTGGTTCGTTGGCAGCCTCCCTTTCAGCTTTTCGTCTCCTTTGATATCTCCTCCATTGAGATCGAGACATGGGATTTTTACCCTTGTAGTTGCTGGACACTTGTGCAACCTTAGGTGCAGCAACTTGAGGCTCTTTCTTTTGAGTCAACGAGGAACCTCTTGGCACTTCGAAAGAATGCCATTTCTCCTCACTAGGCCTTTTCCGACCAGAGGTTTTGTACCAAGTATCTACTGGCACATTTGTCGGAGGCCTAAAAGTCAATGGCCTCTTTTCTTGGTTAGAACCTCTTTGGGAGGCTCTTCTGGGATCATGTCGAAGGTCAACATTCTCCCTTCTCTTATTCGCTGCTCTTACGCCTTGAATGTGCTCAGCAGCTTTTTTATCAAAGATCGAACTGCATCTTGGACACAACATCACCTCCGATTTCTTTTTCTGGCATCTTTGTAGAAAATCTGCCAAGTTTTCATTTTCCCGAGGGAAAGCAGTCTTATTAGCTTGTTCTTGCCTCATGGCCTCTTCTGATGCTTTTGGGTCAGAAAGTTCGACCATGTTGATATTCACTGTATCTTTGTTAGCAAGAGTTAACTGCTTCATTTGTATCTCCAGATTCTCCGTCTGGCCTTGAACGGTGGCCAAGTGGGAATTGGGTTTTGATCCAGTTTTTTGTGCTTCAGCGGTCTCCGACTTCGGGGTTTCGACCGCTTTCTGGACAGCTTCAATTGTCTTCCTGGATAAATTTCCAGAAAAACTGCCAAAGATTGGCATTTTGATGTGGTCCTTTGAGACTTCGACCATGGTAATTCCTGGCTTCTTCGACTGGATCCTGGTTGCCTCTATCACGTTCACCTCAGAGGGTTCAGCATAGTGGGCTTCAGCCTGCAATGGATTGGAGTCGACAGCCATGGGGGATTTGTCAGCAAACTTCAATCTCCCTTCTTCGATAGCGTCTTGCACAAGATTCCTGAAAAGAAAACATTGAGAAGTTTTATGGCCCAAAAAATTATGATATTTGAAAAAACCTCTCTTCTTTCTTTGATCAAGAGGAGGCACTTTTACCCCTGGGGGTACTATCATTTGGCCATCTTTAACTAGCAAGTCGAATATTTCATCACATTTTGTGATGTCAAAACTGTAAGTCTTTTTTGGGAACCTATCGTTGGTCCTTTCTGGACCAATGGGATTTTTCCCATTTGAGGGGACTAATAGTTTACAAGAGTATGGTGGCCCTTGTTTCAGTTCTGCTAAGTCGACTTCTCCCTCTTCGACAGTTAAAGTATCGTCAAAGGATTCTAGATCTTCGTCATCCATCTCAACGTACGCTATCCTCTCTCTCTTGTGAGTTTTCGTTGCCTTAGCTTTTTCAGCTTTGAGGCGTTCTACCTGTCGAACTCTATCGGCCAGTTGGGCCATGTCTCTTAGGTACTGGGTGTCTAGCTTCTTCCTAATGGAATAATCTAAACCGCCTGCGGCTATTTCGACCAACTCATGTTCTGGCACTTGTGTAAAACATCTCGCCTTGAGCAACCTAAACCTATTTAGATATTCGTCTATAGGTTCAGTGAAGCGTCTCTTCACACTGGCCAGTTCTTTCAGGCTTATCTTGGTTTGCCCCATGTAGAATTGTTCATGGAACAATCTTTCCAACTGGGTCCAATGATGGATCGAATTGGGGGGGAGAGTTGTAAACCAAGTAAAAGCGTTCTTTGTTAAAGAACTTGGGAAGTACTTGATCCTTAGGTTTTCGTTATTCGAAATGTCACCCGCTTCGATCAAATATCTCGCCACATGCTCGACAGTAGATTCTGTCGTGTCCCCAGAGAACTTAGTAAATTTAGGGACCTTGCATCTAGAAGGTAAGTCCGTTTGTAACACGTATTCTGACAATGGAGATGTAAAGTTGGGCCTTCGAAAGCCCATGTTCATCCCATTCTGGGTCATGATCCTTTCAATCATGGTTGCCAGATTGTTTTCCAAACCCATGTTTTGGTATTGGATATGCTGAACCACTTCGTCAGCATTTTGGTTTCTGTTAACTAACCTTACCTCTGGGGTTATTACCCTAGGTTCCTCGACAGGTTGTTCCAATCGTGCCCTAAGGTTTTCTTCGATAGGCTGTTGAGCCTGGTTAATGGTGGTTTCTTCCTCTAAAAATATCCCCTGGTTTCCCCTTATTTGCGCCCTTTGGGGCTGTCGAATCGGTTGGGGTACTCCAAAGAAGTCAGCCAAGCGCGCCATTTGCGCTGTCACTTGCTGATTCGATTGAGTAGTGTTTTGTATTAGAGGGTTTAGCACTGTACTCAAAGTTTGTGCCAACATTTGCACCATATCATGGTTGCTTTCGTCCATTTGTTGCCTCAAGACTGCTGTCGAGGCATTTGTAAGGCCATGGGCTACTTGGGACGTTCCTCCTAAGAGTTGGGTCCTATTTCTATTCGCCATGCCTACTCCAGAGCCTTGGAGTGGCGAAGAGGCACTCACTAAAGGGTCTGAAACAGTGGACGCAGCATTCGTCAGGCTTGCCACTTCAGAAGTTGGCATACCATAGAATGGAATAAATCCTGGGGGAACCAAAGGCCTTGTGCCTAAATTTCCCCTTGGTGGGGGAGTTCCCAAAGGCATCCTGGGGCCTGTTAACGAAGGTATTGGCCCCGTGGTTGTGACTGACACTGCTGGTGTCGAACCAACATTTGTCGCTTCACTTACGGTCGTACTAACCGTTGCTCCCACATTCGTTTGTGGGATTTCGTTATTATTTGGCGGATTCGCCATCTCTTCCCTTCTTCTGGCAGTATTGTTATCGTTAGTGTATATTCTACCACTTCTCAATAACATACAACTCGAAAAGATGAGATTTTTTTCAACAATCAACACACAGTCCCACCAGGTGTGCCAATTTGTTTACCTTGGGATTTGGTAAACAACCGCTGATCCTCCAAATGGTTACTTATTTGGTTACTCGCAGGATCGATCAGATTGATCCTAGGACATAGGTTGATTTTGAAGTTTTGATTAAATTGGATAAGGCTTTAGATAAAGAGGCTTTAAATGAAATAAAGAGGTTTCAAGTAAATTGCATGAAGAAAGGACTTGGTAAAATAAACAAGGCTTAAAGTAAAAGGTTTCGACAGGAATGTAAAGAGGAAAGCAAGTAAATTTCTGGAAAAGTAAATGACTTTGATTAATAAAATTGGTGTTTCACACATACATTTCTCAACAATTCTTTCTCACACGCTGGGTACTCGAATCTATATGAGTGACTTTGTATAGAATTGTGAACACACACGAGAACTTACATGACTACTACTATTTATACTAAAACATCCCAAGTAACCGTCGGGCAGTTACACTGCTTCGAGATCAATCCACTTGGCACGTTCTCCACGTTCGACGCTCCAGATCCTTGCACGTTTGCACATGGTAACTGCTGGAAACCGTTTTCCCTCCAAAAGCTTGAATTTCAAACTGCTCCATTCTGAACCATCGAACACTTCCGTCGAGAGACATCTTCGACGAGAAACTCCTTCGACGTCGAAGGCAACCAACTTCTCCCTTGGAAGAAATCTTCTAAGTACTTTGCCATCTTTCGACGGGCATTTCGACAGACTTAGCCAGTCGAAAACATCCTTCAGTTTTAATGGCTGACATCAACAAAACAAAGGTTTCGAATTTAGGAGCCAACACCCATATTCTCCAAGAAATTGCCAAGCCAAGTCACAAAATTCCCCAAGGGTTGCACAGTGCAAAGGTCTCCTATACAGTCAAAACTAGGGTTTGTGTGCTGATCAAGGAAAGGAAGTTTTCAAAGGCCCAATCAAGTCTCATATGCCTACAAATATGGTCAAGTATTCTCATATCAAGTTTCAAGGCATTCAGCTCAAAACTGCACAGTCAAAACCCTAAATTGCACTACAGTCAACTGTAGGGGCAAAATGGTCATTTGACAGTCAAAAGTTCAAATTTTTGGTCAACATATCATTTTGAAGCCACAAACATCATTTGATCAATGCTTGATCATGATTCTCAAAATTTGGCTCAGAAATCATCAAAGATGCAAAAGTTTCCTTATTTGGACAGCTGAAAAAGTCAACTGCAATTGACCAGGGCATAACTTTCACATGGATTATCAGAAAAATTCCATCCAAAGCTCATTTTGAAGAAAAAGACATTTCCTACAACTCATCTTCATACTTCAAGTCCAAGAAATGCTCTCACAAAAAGTTATCAATTTCAACATTATAGGTCATTTTCAAAAGTCAACAAAAAGGGACTTTAAGTCAAAGGCCATAACATGAGATTGGTAAATCAAAATGACATGGGACCAAAGACATTGGTTAGAGGACTCAAAGACCTTTCCAAAATGTCCAAGAACATGAGAAAAGCTTAAAAATTGAGCAAGTTATGCCTTGTGGAAGTTAGGAAAGTTTTGGATATTTTGAAAAGTCAACACTACTTCAAATGACCTAAAATTGCTAATGGGCCCATTTTTCCTCCATGATTCATCATTCCAAGCATATGCACGACCACTTGGCCCAAAGGGAAGTATTTTCTCATTTTTTATTTATTTATTTGAATTATTATTTATATTAATTCATTTAAATCATTTAAATATGTGGAAAATATATAACTTGACCTAAAAAATCTTTTCATGCATGTTTTGCCATCAAGATTTCGTGCATAGGCTAATTAGGAAAGAATTGGACTGATTGGCATGATTGAGAACAAAGAACACTTGAAAAAAAAGATTGAAAAAGATCTTTAACAAATCAAATCCTCAATCCATGATTACAAGAGATTTGGTTGAATTTTGTTAACCTAATACATTCACTACATAAGCATGAATCAAAACCTAATGCACATACACTAAAAGCTGCGCAGAAAAGCTCTCAAAAAACTTGAAGTTTTGGCCAAAAAATTCAAAACTGTAAACCCCTTTACAGGTCGATTCACAGCACAAAAACCATCCCATTAGCTTCCTCAAGTCTCCCTGAATACATTCCAGTCATTAACATCGATTCAAACCCCAAGAATTGGTAATGAGAACCTTCCCTGTACAGAGAAAAAGTCAAGATCGTATTTTTAATTCTAGGCATTCTCATGGCATTCTAATTGTGGATTTATATTCATTGTGATGTTTTAAAGCTAACCATGATGTTTAATTTGATTATTATGCCGTATATACAATTGTACCATGCGCGATTTCTAGGGTTTACAAGTTTGTAAATTTGGGGCTTTTGAAACGAAGTAAAATTAGGACTCAAGACCATGACCATTAGCATCAGTGTATCTGGACGAGCAGGAATCACCTATCGCGCCCAATTTATGGACACCATAGCGCTAGTCACTATTTTCTTGAAACTAACCTTCTGCAACGCGTGGAAAACCGTTGCATATTACTTTTGTGTTTCAGGGATGGTGAAGACGATGAAGCCGTGTCACGCGTTGATTGGCATGTTTAAAATTCGCGCGCGTTTTCCAGCATTAATCCACTTTCTTTTTATATTATTTGTTTGCTTATTATATGACAAATACGTTGACATGGCTCAGCTGGCAAGCTATCAATGCATTGACGTCCAAGACCTGGGTTCGAGTCCCAGGTCTGTATAATTTCCAATATTATTTTTCAATGTAAATTCTCATGAAGCGCCCAAAGTCAAGACTACCATAGGCCTCCAAGATCCAGCTGGCCACGCGTCCAGTATGTCAATCCAAAGGCTGAGGGTTGAAGAACACACTTTGTCCCAGTCAACGCACCACACGCTTGCACAAAAGTCAATCAGGCCTTGCAAGGTTGGGCTCAATTTACTGGATCCATACCTCACAATTGGGACTGAAACCCCCCTGGTTTGCTTTCTTTATATCTTTTTTTATTTTATTTTTAATTATGATTTTATTTTCTTTATTTGTTTAAGTTAATTAATTATTTTTTTACAAAATACAACAACTTCATAAAAAATCAGAAAAAAGACAAAAAAAAACATAATGAAATTTTATTTTAATATTTTCTTATAAATAAATGCATATAAATAGATTTAGTTTAAATTAGGGTTTTAATATTAATTCTTTTCACAACAAAAATCTAAAAAAATGAAGAATTAGGTTTAATAAATTTTATTCCTTTTAATTTTTTTTTTCTTTCTAATAATATTATTTATTTATTTTTATAATTAATTGTACATAAAAAATTAGGTTTAATTTAAGTTTCAATTTAATATTTTCACAATAAATTTAAAAGCTATTAGAATTAGGGTTTGCCTTTTAGTTTAATTTTAACTAACTCTTTTTTTCATCAAATTCCTAAAAACACTAAAAATATCAAAAACATTCTTTGTTTAATTTTAATTCCTCATTAATTCTAATTAATTAATTCATGTAATTTAATTTTGCAAAAGGGTCCAACGCCCATATTTTTAATTGTTTAATTTCGCATCTTTATTTTATTTCATTTAAATAATTATGTACCGCTCCCGAAGCCTTGTAACATTTACTTCTCGCACTTTACTTTCTTTGCTTTATTTACTTTTCTGTCAAATCAGGTCCGGTTTAATTTTTGGCGATGTGGACCCGCGCCATTTGTAATAGCTTTAGATTTACTTTTCCCGCAAATATTTTAACTGTTAAACAAAGCATGCAAGAATGAATGGCCATAATAAAAATAAGCGTAGAACACTTTAACATGAATAAGACAAAAATAAATGAAAACGACACATGAATCGCACACACCACCCCTAGGGTACGCCTCACTGTTGCCTTGCCTTCGAAAGGTGATCGTCGAGTAGAGGATGTCTTAGTAAGTTCTCATGATCCGGGAACCTGGCATGAGGGTAGCTTCTAAGGTGTCTTCCCATTACTCCGGTGATCACACTGTTGCCTTGTCCCTCGAAACGTGGCCGTCGACTATAGGACGTCTTAGTAAGTCCTTGTGTCCATTGATCTAGTTGCCTAAAACAAAGTTGCCTCGGATAAGTTGCCTCGGAACGGTTGCCTCGGAATAAAAGATCAATGGCATAAGGGTAGCTTCTAAGGTGTCTTACCTTTGCTTGGTGACCACAATGTCCCTAAACTTGAATTGACCCGAACACCTCCAACGGTGGTGCTGCCTACCTCTCAATGGTGGGATGGCACTACTTTAAAGAACATTTACACAGACGAATTCCTTAGAGTAGGTAGGTTCTCGTAGATACTTGCTCTCTTCAAAACAAACAAAAATCTTTTCACACCGACACTTTTCAAAAACTTTCAAAGCAATTTTTCAAACACTCTGACACAAGAGTCGATCTGAAACTTTCAAAGAAACTTTTTTAAAAAACCCACAGTTGAAAAGCAAACAAACAATTTTTGAAAACACAATGAGCAAGTATCTAAGAGCCCATGGATAACCATGGATAGAAAGGGTGCTAACACCTTCCCTTTCTATAACCTACCTCCCGAACCGAGAGCAGTCTCTTTAAGGAATTTTTCTGTGCTTTTGTCCTTTCCATTTGGAGAAAATAAAAGACGGTGGCGACTCTTGCTTCCGCGACATTTCGCGAACCAGCGTTAAACAGTCAGTTCCAGATCCACCGATCACACCGTGCAACTAAAACAAATCCAGAAACATCAACGTACAGTCATACAAGCGACCAATTCCCACATGATACACATCATGAATCCCATTATAAGGTCATAACCCCACCCTTACCTGGATTGTAGTTCGCTCTACCAAAGCTCCGACTGTAATAATCGCTTTGCTCTGCTCGACACCGGGCCGCTACTTCTCTCGTCGTGCGGCTTCACACGGTAAGTGCATAAAATACCTTATTCTCCAAAAGCCAAATCCTTGTGTCAGCTTAACCTTATATGTCAATCATATTGGGCCTAACCTACACACCCCCACTTTACTACTTCCAACCAATAAAATAGGCCCAACACAAAGATTCTATTAATTTCAATATTATTGTTATTAATCAACTACTTAATTAATTAATAATAATCTAACAACTTATACCAACAATTCTCAACATCTCACAACCTCTAGAAATAATCCAAAAATAATTTAATTAAATAATTAATTAAATAAACAGGCGTTACAATTCTCCCCCACTTAGAATATTTTCGTCCTCGAAAGTTACCTTATTCGAACAACTTAGGATAGGAGTCCCGCACCTTGCTTTCCAACTCCCAAAGTCATGCTTTCTCCGGAAGCTCCTAGCCAGACTACTTTCACCAAAGAAATTTCTTTGCCTCTTAGAGTCTTCATATCACGACCCGTGATTCATACATGTATCGTCTCCATAGTAAGATTATCCCGTACTTGCACATCATCCATGAGAATCATATTAGATGGATCTGAAATATACTTCCGGAGTTGTGACACATGAAACACATCATGTAAATTTGAAATATTAGGTGGTAAAGCCACTCTATAAGAAACATTCCAAACTCTTTCTGAAATCTGATACGAACCAATAAAACGAGAAGTGAGCTTGTTAGATTTTAATGCTAGCCCAACACCAATCACAGGTGTAACTCTCAGAAACACATGTTCACCTGCTTGAAATTCTAAATCTTTCCTTCACTTGTCATGATAACTATTTTGTCTACTTTGGGAAGCTTTCATCTTTTCTCGAATCAACTTCACCTTTCTAGTAGTATCACGAGCAAGTTCAGGTCCAAGCACTACACTTTCTCCAGATTCATGCCAACATAAAGGAGTCCTACATCTTCGACCATACAACGCTTCAAAAGGTGTCATTCCAATACTAGAGTGGTAACTATTATTATAAGTGAACTCTATTAATGGAAGATAAGTATCCCACAAACCTCCCTGCTCAAGAACACATGCTCTAAACAAATCTTCTAACGACTGAATAGTTCTTTCTATTTGACCATCTGTCTGAGGACGATACGCCGAACTCAACCTCAACTTAGAACCCAACGCCTCTTGCAAACTCTTCCAAAAATCTGAAGTGAACCTCAGATCTCTATCCGACACAATGCACAAAGGGACACCATGCAACTTTATAATTACACTAGTGTAAATCTCTTCCAACTTTGATACTAGAAAACTGATGTTAATAGGAATAAAATGAGCCGACTTTGTAAACATATCGATAATCACCCAACTTGAATCATGTCCTCTTAGAGTATTAGGTAACCCCGTCACAAAGTCCATCGAAATGTTATCCCATTTCCATTCTGGAACTTCTAACGGTTGCATCAACCCTGCAAACTTCTGATGTTAAAGTTTTGACTTCTGACAAGTCAAACATGCATACACAAACCGAGCCACATCATTCTTCATTCCAGGGCAGCAAAACAAATTCTTCAAATCTTGATACATCTTTGTAGCTCTCGGATGAATGCTCAACTTTCTTCTATGACTTTCCTCAAGAATTACTTTCTTCATCTCCGCATCATTAGAAATACGAATCCGACTACGAAATCTCAACACACCTTGCGCATCTAACTTGAAATCACTATTCTCAGACTGATCGATCCCAACCATTGAATCTACTAGTTTTACATCCAACTTCTGAGCTTCTTTGACACTGTCCAGAAAATTGTTATTAATCTTTAACATCCCTAACATAACACTTTGCGGTGTCACCTCCCAAACTAAGCTCATATCTCTGAACTGTTCAATTAATTCCAACTCTTAATAATCATTGCTGACATATGTAAAGTCTTTCTACTTAACGCATCAGCCACCACATTCACTTTTCTTGGATGATAATTCAAACCGAAATCATAATCCTTCTACAACTCCAACCATCTTCGTTTCTCATGTTCAATTCCTTCTGATCAAATAAATACTTTAAACTCTTATGGTCGCTAAATACTTCAAATCTAGAACCAAAAAGATAATGTCTCCAAATCTTCAGCACAAAAACAACTATAACAAGCTCTAAATCATGCGTAGGATAGTTCTTTTCATGAGTCCTCCATTGCCTTGACGCATAAGCCACTACCTTATCATTCTGCATAAGCAACCCTCCTAAACCCATATTGGAAGAATCACAATATACCACAAAAGGTTCTCCCGGATTAGGTAATGTCAAAATTGGAACCGATGTCAATCTCTTCTTCAATTCTGAAAAACATCCTTCACACTGAACATCCCGCGTAAAAGCTCTACCTTTACAAGTCAACTTAGTTAACAGAAGTGCCAACTTAGAAAAACCTTCGATAAACCTTCTATAATAACAAACTATTATCAAAAAGCTTCTAATCTCGGTAGCCGACTTTGGAGTTTCCCATTGCAACACAACATCTACTTTAGATGGATCTACAACAATGCCACTACCTGAGATAACATGACAAATAAAACTAATCTCCTTTAACCAAAATTCACACTTAGACAACTTTGCATACAACTTCTTTTCTTTAAAAACTTGCAATACTATTCTTAAGTGTTCTGCATGCTCTTCCTCCGATTTAGAGTAAATCAAAATGTCATCAATGAATACAACTACAAACAGATCTAAATAAGTATGAAAGACATGGTACATGTACTCCATGAATACTCCCGACGCATTAGTAACACCGAAAGGCATCACCGAATACTCATAATGTCCATACCGCATTCTGAAAGCCGCCTTCTGGATATCTTCATCCTTCACTTTAATCTGATGATAACCCGATCTTAAATCAATCTTACTAAACACATAAGCACCCACCAATTAATCCATTAAATCATCTATTCTTGGAAGTGGATACTTTTTCTTGATCGTCACTTTATTCAATTGTCTATAATCAACACAAAGCCTCATACTTCCATCTTTCTTCATTACTAGCAACATTAGAGCTCCCCACGTTGATACACATGGTCTTACAAATTTCTTCTCAAGTAACTCTTCCAATTGCTTCTTTAGTTCCGACAATTCAGATGCAAACATCCTGCATGGTGCCATAGAAACAGGCCTGGTACCAGGTGAAAGATCAATAGAAAATTCGACTTCTCTCTGGCGGTACATCAGGAACTTCATTGGGGAAAACTTCAGGAAGTTCACGCACGACTCGCAATTCCTCAATTACAGTTTGATTCTCGACAGATAGCGACGCCATTAACGAGAACATATGAGCCTCTTCTTGCATCAACTTCCTTAAATGTCTAACAGATGACATACCAACTTCCTCTTCCTCAGGAGTAGAAAACCTCACCGGCGTATTATAATAGTTAATATGAACATAATTATGCTCTAACCAGTTCATACCTAATATCACATTCAATCCACTTAAAGGAAAACTAACCAAATCAACAGCAAAGTCTCTACCGAATTCGACATAGGACACTTTAAACACACAAAAGAAGTAGTCATCGACCCCTTGGCTGGAGTATCGACGACCATCTCTCCATTCATAGAAGACAACATAAGACCCAATCTTTCGGCACAATCGGCAACAATAAAACAATGAGTAGCAACAATATCAATAATAGTAATTAAAGGAGTACTACTAATTAAACATGTACCTCTGATGAGTCTGTCCTCACTAGCCGTCTGATTCCCAGCCAAAGCGAACAACTTTCCACTGGTTTGCACCTTCTTCGGATTCTGACACTGACTACCATTGTGTCCTTCTTTACCATAATTGAAGAAAATCATCTCCTTATGCTTGAACTCAGATACAACATGTCCAGTCTTACCACAACCGAAACACCTCTTCACCTCAGCAGTACACACATTGCTCTTATGAGCAAGTTTTCCATATTTGAAATAATCCACACGAGCAGGAGAATCTCCCCACTAGTTATCTGACCCTGAGCAACTCTCTGTTTATCTTTACCAGCTTGGGCATCAAAGCTTACCATGATTCTGTTGGTGCTTACCCATATTCTCACTGATAATTTTATAATGAGCATTATTATCCTCTTCATAAATCCTGCAACTATCAACCAAATCAGCAAAGACACGAATCTTCTGGTATCCAAATGCCTTCTTGATCTTTGGGAACAACCCATTCTCAAACTTGATACACTTTGAAAACTCAGCATTCACCTCGCTATAGTGCGGATAAAACTTATCTAACTCCCCAAACTTTGCAGCATACTCAACAGTCGATATACTTCCTTGCTTCAGCTCAAGGAACTCAATTTTCTTCTTACCATAAACATCTTAAGGGAAATACTTCCTCAGAAATTCCCTATGAAACACAGCCCAAGTGACATTTTCACCTGTAGCTTCCAACCTCTGACACATCTCTAGCCACAAGTCATCAACTTCGAGTTCTAGCATATGAGTACCATACTGAAACATCTGCACTGGAGTGTAGTCCATCACATGGAATATTCTCTCAATCTCTTTCAACCAATCCAACGCTCCGTCAGGATCATACTTGCCCTTGAAGTTAGGCGGATTCTCCCTCTGGAAGGTCACCAAACTACGAGATCCAACATTCCCGTCAGGATTCGGCTGATTCTCTATAGCATGCGCCATTGATTTTAAAGTAGCAGCAAGTGTAACATCATTCCTTCTAGCCATCTCAACTTATCTCTACAACATAAACAACAGTTAGAACTCAAGGTAATAATACTCGATTGTTAGATAACTACGACTCAACAACTTTTTCGGACAGACCGGCTTGCTCTGATACCAACTTTGTAACACTCCAATTCTACCCGACAATTATATATATAAATCAGAGTTATAAAATTCGACAACCAAATCAGGATGCTACAAATTTCAACTTAAAACTACAACATTCATTGCAGATACATAACACATTAACTTGGATGAACCAACATCAAACATAATTTAATCCTTTTAGAAATCAACAACTTTCATAACTTCGAAGTGGAATAAAATATTCAACTTAAAAGAATATATCCTTTTTTCCCAACTAAACAACTTCAAATAACAAGCATTCAATTAAAAACAACTTAAAGTTCAATAACTGAAATGATAAAAACAATAAACTAGCAAGCGTTCATCCCCCCGAGTGTTACGTATCAGAGCAATGACACAGACTCGAACTACTGAAGGTAAACCACCTTCACTCTTAATTACCTTCACGTTACCAACAGAGGGAAACATTCAAACAGAAGGAGTGAGATATCGAACATTAAGATCATATGTATGATAATATTACATTAGAATTAGTCTATACAAAATCACCACTTCACAACTAAATACGACAACTCAATATGTGACGTGAAATGCAACTTGTTACTATGTATATGTATGTGGTACAAATGGAGCAAAACTCCCATCTTAAAAACAGAGCAGAGCTCCCATCTTAAAAATTTCCAGTCCTGGCCGTCGCAAAATATGAAAATGTATGTGACTCAATGAATGCACTAATACATAGTCACAACAATCATCGTTCATTGCAAGGCATGAGACTATATCACCATTATTACCAGTAAATAGAGGTAATTCATCGTAATTTAAAATTCTCTGCAACTTTGCATTATCGACAAAATTCCCAGCAACAATCACAAAAACACAATAACATTGGCATAAGCCCTCAACTTAATAATAAATCAACATAAATCATCATAAAACAAAGTTGGCCATAAGCCTACAACTCCAACAACAATTCGACATAAATCATCAACCTGCAAATTCTCAATTAAGCACGACTACACAGCACACTATAACGACTAGAATAACATATACATGTAAAAGGGATATGATGAACCATACGCCCCTCGACGTGTACAAAAAAAGAAAGAATAACCACTAACTTATACTCCTCGGCCCAACCTACAACTTTGTTCCGCTCGACAACAGTATTGTGCTCCTCGGCACGCCTGTCAGCTTAATGCCACTCGACATCCAACACATACATTCCATGACACACTTCACAGCGTAAATTCCGTTCGACACTTAACACCATCAACATCCTCCTCGACCACTAGTTCAACCAACAACGCGACGTCCTAACGACCACATCAATGCAATTCATAACTTCCTACCAACTACTCGCAATACCATAATAACAGGCAACTATATTTCTTATCAACGGATTCTTTCATTGTGTAAGACCATCACACATAAACCCTCCTAATACGACCACAACAACAATCCTTAATTTCCTATCAACAGCTCGGAACACCACAACATAACGACCATACCACCCAGTGATTAACTACATTAACGTAATCATCGATTCTACCGGGCAATCATCCATACAACTCAAAATAACCATAACATAACAACCAGGAAAATATAACAAATCCAGAAACATCAACGCACAGTCATACAAACGACCAATTCCCACATGATACACATCATAAATCCCATTATAAGGTCATAAACCCACCCTTACTTGGATTGAAGTTCGCTCAACCAAAGCTCCGACCGTAATTCTCGCTTTGCTCTGCTAGACACCGGGCAGCTGCTCATCTTGTCGTGCGGCTTCACACGGTCAGCGCACATAATTTCTTATTCTTCAAAAGCCAAATCCTTGTGTCAGCTTAACCTTATATATCAATCCTATTGGGCCTAACCTACACACACCCACATTACTACTTCCAACCAATAAAATAGGCCCAACACAAATATTCTATTAATTTCAACATTATTATTATTAATTAACTAATTAATTATTAATAATAATCTAACAACTTATACGAACAATTTTCAACATCTCACAACCTCAACAAATAATCCAAAAATAATTTAATTAAATAATTAATTAAGTAAACGGGCGTTACAATAGTATCCCCGTCCTGTTTCGGGAATTGATCTTTATCTAACCAAAGAGAAAGAAAGATGGTTTCCCCATCCTGTTTCAGTAGTTAATCTTCAATCTGCTTATGTAGATAGTTGTCCTATATTGTTTCAGGTATTAATCTACAATTAGTTTGTTGGTAAACTCGTCCTATTTCGGGAGTTTATACCATTGGTGATAAAGATAATCTCCCCGTCCTATTTCGGGAGTTTATACCATTGGTGATAAAGATAGTCTCCCCGTCCTATTTCGGGAATTGATCTTTATTTAACCAAAGAGAAAGAAAGACAATTTCTCCATTCTATTTCAGGAGTTAATCTTCAATATCTTTATGTAGATAGTTTTCCTGTCTTGTTTCAGGTATTAATCTATAATCAGTTGTTCACAAATAGTTGTCCTGTCTTGTTTCAAGTATTAATTCAGAACCCATTTTTTATTGGTCGTAGAGATGACTTCCCCAGCTTGTTTCGGGAATTAATCTCTGACCTAATTGAGTAATGTTGATGATATTCATCTGGTGACTGATCTTTCCTGAAAAGGTAAAGTATTTAGTATGCAATGTCATGATGGATGCATTGTGTAATGATGTTCTCAAAATAAATGAGATTGTGATATATGTTTTGTATGCATATGCCATGATGTATGAATGTGAAATGTTATTGAAGTGTATCTTTGTCTGGAAAAATTAATCCTTGACAACTGCTGGAGAAATTTGGGAAGCCAAACTGCAGACTACTACTGAAGATGAAGAGCACGTGTATCTTGTTTTAGAATGCTTCTGTTGGGAATTGCTGATTGAGGAAACTCTGCGGGGAATATTAATTTCTGCTTGGGGAGTAGAGTTCAGGAGCTTTAGTTGACCATTGATCTACTGGGGAATTTAATTCTCATATACCCTGAATGGGGATAAAAGAGATGGATAATCTTCCGACTTGTCTGGGGGAGGATGAAGTTAATTGTTATTTGGTCAGATTCCTGGCCTCACAGCAACTTTCTGGGGATAACATCAACTCTGCTGAGGAAAATGAATTTTGTCAGTTGATCTGTAGTAGTCTGAGTAATAAACTCAAGTCGAGGAGATTATAGTCCATTGGGGGAAATAAACCCCGTTGAAGACCTTATTAGGGAAATAAATTCATCCATGGAAGTACTTTTGCAAGGTTTCTTTCTCAGTTTTGAAAGTCCAAACTTGGCTGGGGAAGAAAATTTCCTAGAAATATGTCGATTGGAAACTCTGGATGGATGAATTTAACTATGGGGATAATCTTTTTGAAGTGACTCTGTGGGGATATCCCAAATTCTTAAGTAATTGCTTATTACTATTTTTTTACGTAGATATGTTAATAGTTAATCATGTCCATATGCATATGTTCATTCAATTTTAGTCATTGGACGTTTTTGCATTCAAAACAAAAAACAAAGAGTTTTCACTTCAAAGTTTATTTGTATTGATAATTTTCCTATAAATAGGAGCTTTTTATATAGGAAGACATAAATCCTAGTAAGAAGAAATCTTCAAAAAAATGAAAGGAATACAAAGTGAAAACAAAAATTGTATAGCCATGTGGAAGTGATTTCATTGGGTTCCAACCCTGCTATATCCATTATGTCTTCGAACATCATCCCTTTCCGTCGAAGGAAGTTGATTGAACTGATCTTGTACCATTGAACTTGGATCTTGGTAATAAAGTTGGATGTAGTGACACAACGGGGCATAGTCGTACACTTTAATCATTAACTTTTACATGGACCTCCCTTTCGGGTTTTCAGTCCACCATAATACCCTTTTTTGCCCAAGCCTCCCTCTCAGGTTTTTAACTTGTCGGGTGTACAATCTTTTGTATATATCCATAACTTTTTCCCGAACCCTTTTTGGTTCGTGGGGATGCCCTTATTTTTTCCTAGGTATGTCAACCTAGCGGGTCATTCTTTATCCATAGTATTTTTTGACTATGTCCACGTTCATAGGATGTGGGAAATCTTCGCCGTACATTAGCATCATGGCACCGCCAAAGAATACATTCTTGATCACAAATAACCCTTCATAAGTGGGAGTCTATTTTCCGCTGGGATCGCCTTGGGTAGAATGATACGCTTTATTACCAAGTCGCTAGCCTGGTATACTCGAGGCTTGATCTTTTTATTGAATGCCTTGATCATAGGCTTTTGATACATTTGACCATGACATACATCAACCAATATCTTCTCATCGATCAAATTCAACTGATCCAATCTTGTCTAAATCCATTTATCTTCACCTAAACCCGATTCTTTCATAATCCTGAGAGAAGGAATATGAACTTCATCAGGCAGGACAACTTCCATGCCATAGACCTAATAGAAAGGGGTTTCCCCAGTTGATGTTCGAGCCGAAGTACGGTAGCCATGAAGAGAAAATGGTAGCATCTCATGCTAATCTTTGTAGGTCACCACCATCTTTTGCACAATCTTCTTTATATTCTTGTTAGCGGCTTCCACTGCACCATTCATCTTAGGTGTGTAAGGGGAGGAGTTGTGATTCTTGATTTTGAACTGCATACAAAGTTCAGAGATTATAGCATTGTTGAGGTTGGTTCCATTGTCGGTGATGATCCTTTCAGGGATGCCGTACCGGTAGATGAGGTTATGCTCGATAAACCGGGCTACAACATTCTTAGTGACTTAGGCAAATGAAGCAACTTTGACCTATTTAGTGAAGTAGTCAATAATAACGAGGATAAAATGATGTTCATTAGAGGCGGTGGGCTTGATTTCTCCAATCATGTCAACGCCCCATATTGCAGATGGCCACGGAGCAGTCATGACGTTCAAAGGAATTGAAGGCACATGAACCTTGTCACCATAGATTTAACACTTAAGGCAAGTCCTTGAGTGATGGTGGCAATCAGTCTCCATAGCCGACCAATAGTAACCAGCCATCAGAATCTTCTTGGACATAGTGTGCCCGCTAGAGTGAGTTCCAAAGATACCTTCATGCATGTCTTCCATGATTTTCTCTGCCTCCTTCCTTTCCATACAACGAAGCAGAGTAGAATCATGGTTGTGCTTGTACATAATCCCATTGATTAGGAAGAATTTGGATGAGAACCTTCGCAGGAATTTTTTGTTGTTGATTGAGGCTCCCTCAGGATACTCTTGTGCTTCAAGGTACATTCTCACTTTATGATAACATGGCTTTTCTTCATCAGTGTAGATCTCATAACAGTATGCAGGTTCGTCAAATCTTTCGATTGTAATTCTAGGAGCTTCCTTGTCCCAAATGACCTTAAGAATAGACAACATAGTTGCTAAGGCATCTTCCAACCGATTTTTTCCCTTGGAAAGTGTTCAAAAGTGACTTCTTCAAAGTATGGGATCAAGGTTAGCACAATCTCTTTGTAGGGGATCAAATTTGGATGTTTAGTATCCCACTCTCCTTTAACTTGGATGATTACCAGAGCTGAGTCTCCGTACACACTCAAAAATTTGATTCTTAAGTTAATGGAAGACCCAAGATACACACTTCATACTCGGCCACATTGTTTGTACAATCGAAGCACAGTCTGGAAGTGAAAGGTGTATGGAAACCTTAGGGAGAAATGATCACATCACCAAATCCATTACCCAATGCATTGGAAGCTCCATCAAAACCATAGTCCATCGGGCTCCTTGTTCATGTCCGTCATACGGTCCAGGCTTTTCACAATCATTTATCAGCATGATATTCTCGTATAGGAATTCAAAGATCATGGATTGGTAGTCTTCGACAGCTTGATGGGCCAAATGATCCGCCAATGCACTTCCCTTTATTTGTTTTTGTGTAGTGTACTGGATATCGTATTCATCAATATCATTTGCAATCTAATTATTAGTCCAAAGAGAGCTGGCTTCTCGAAGATATACTTGATGGGATCCATCTTAGAAATCAATAAAGTGGTCTGAGTCAACATATACTATCTTAGCCGGCGAGTAGCCCATGCCAAAGTGCAGTAAGTTTTCTCGAGCAGTAAATATCTTGTTTCACAGTCGGTAAACTTTTTTCTAAGGTAGTATATTGCATGCTCTTTTCGGCCAGACTCGTCATGTTGTCCCAACACACACACCCATTGAATTCTCTAATACAGTCAAGTACATAATCAGAGGTCTTCCTTTAATTAGAGGCATCAGGATTAGAGGTTCTTGTAGGTACTCCTTAATTTTGTCAAAAGCTGCTTGGCAGTCGTCATTCCATTTGACTACTTGATATTTCTTTAATAGTTTGAAGATTGGCTCACAAGTAGCAGTTAATTGAGATATGAATCGAGCAATGTAGTTGAGTCGACCTAAGAAACCCCTGACTTCCTTCTCATTACAGAGAGCTGGCATATTTCTTGTATGGCTTTGACTTTCACAGGATCGACTTCAATGCCTTTGCCACTGACGATAAAGCCTAGGAGTTTTCCAGACCTTACCCCGAAGGTGCATTTGTTGGGATTTAGCCTTAACTTGTATTTCTTCAACTTCTCAAACAGCTTGTGAAGATTATCAAGATGTTATTCCTCAGTTTGCAATCTTGCAATCATGTCATCCACATAGACTTCTATCTCATGATGGATCGTGTCATGAAATATAGCTAGCATAACTCGTTTATAAGTTGCCCCTGCATTCTTCAAAATGAAAGGCATGACCTTGTAACAAAAAGTGCCCCACTGTGTGACAAAGGTGGTCTTCTCTATATCCTCGGGAGCCATTTTGATTTGATTGTAGCCGGAGAAGCCATCTGTGATACGGTGGCAAAACTGACTGTTTTGAAAATGCTGGTTTGCGTTTTGTGTTCCCAAAATGTCGCGGTAAGCAAGAGTCGCCACCGACTTTTATTTCATCCAATCGGAAAGGAAAAAAGTACAGAAAAAAAATCTTTTTTCAAGATATTCTGAGTACGGGGGGTAGATTATAGAAAGGGAAGGTGTTAGCACCCTTTTTATCCATGGTTTTCCATGGGCTCTTAGGTACTTTCTCATTTTTAAATTGCTTGTGTTTGTGTGCTTGTTTTTGAAAAATGTTTTACTTCGTGATAACCCTTGTATCATTCCTCAAAGGTGTGACGAAGTTGTTTTGAAAATTTGTTTGAAAAGGTGTAAGTGTGAGAAGTATTGATATGAGCAAGTACCCACTAGCATCTACCTACTCGAAAAAGATCGTTTCTATTCTTGTTTCCTTTAGACAGTGTTATCCTATTATCGAGAAATAGGTAGCACCGTCGTTGGAGTTGTAAGGGTCAATTCGAAATGGACGTACGATCACTAAAGCAATGTTAGGACGACTTAGTAATAACCCTAAAGTCTTAAGACCATATTTGAGGCAACATTTCCGAGGCAACATTTCCGAGGAGACATTCGAATGGGACATTTGATCTTTGTTAGACAGGAGGGAAACCACTAAGACACCCTATACTGAATGATCGTTTACCGAAGGTAACCGAATTGAGTGTATACCCTAAGAGTGATATGTGCGAGTGATCTGTTTTCAATTATTTAGTCTTTTCACATTAGGGTTTTCTAACTGGAATAATTTGTCATACATTCTTGTCATACAATCCTAATAGCATACATTTAAACAGTCAAATATTTGCGAGAATTAAAATGCGAGAAAGTAAATCAACGCTATTACAAGGCTTCGGGGAAGGGGATTAATTACATATTATGAATAAAGGTTTGGACCTGGGAATCGAACCCAGGTACTTAGGCATTTTCCAAGGCACGCTTGCCATCTGCGCTGCATGATTCATTTGTATATACAATAAAAAACAAATATTATATAATGAAAACAATGATTCCTGGGAAAAAACGCGCTAAATTCAAATGGCCCAACCAGGGGATGACACGCATCATCGTCTACCTCCCAAATGTCGTTTTAGGTAAACAAAACTTTTACCTACAAACACTTGTTGTAGGTATATCCATGTCCATCTCCCAAATCATGTACGCTCAAGATAAATGGCCATGGCTGGTACCAATCAACTCGTTTCATCCTCACGAGTCTCATGGTACCAGAATCAACGCCCAATTTTACTTATCCTGCAAAGCCCTAATCAAGAACACAAAACCCTAGTTATGGCAACATCCTGTACAGGCATTAGAAATGCAATTAAATGGTACCAATCGTTTGCAAACTTAATGATTAACACAAATATATAATCAAAATATGCATAGGATGAGTAAATCAATGAAATCGAATTTGAATTTGGAAGCAAGTCGTGATACCTATAACTTACAATTCCATGTGTGAAACGACTTGCAATTGATTGGAATATGTTCCTGAGACCTTCTGCAGTCGATTGGCAAAGGAAAAATGGCACGATTTGGTCTCTAGTATGGAAATTGAATCAACACTTTTGCTGAGTTTTTTTGAGTTTTTTTCTTGCTTTGCACGACTGCTTAACCCTTATGCTTGCTTTGGAAATGTTCAATATATATTATAGAATGCATTAGGGTTGTAAAACTGATCACATCTTTGGAAGTTTTTCAAGATATGATTTTGTTTTCATGGCATACGTAAACCTTCCAAATTTGGCCTAATCATGCTCTTTTTGTTCCAATTACCATTGATTCGATTTGATCTTGCAAGCTCATCAAATCTTGGTTGCTAACCTGTCAAAAAAACCAATCAAATCAAATCTTTGATAATTTTTATCATTTATTTGAATTAATTCAATTTTTAATTAATGAAAAATCAAAATAAATTTAAAAATGAAGCAAACAAATGATGTGTCAGGATTTGAGTCATGGACCACATTATAATTGAGGTGCAAGCATAAAAAGTTGGGCCCATTTAGCAAAAAATGCAATTTTGAGCATATTTGACTTTTGGCAATTTTGCAAAAAAGGTCAACTTTGAAAATGCATATCTCCCTCAATTTTGACCCTAGGAGGGTGTTCTTGGACTTTTTAGAAAACTTAATATGTCCTCTAAGCAACCCTTTTGGTCTCATCTAAATTGAGTCTTCCATGTTCATGTATGAAGCTTTGACCCAAAAGGTGTTTTTATTGACTTGGGAGCATATTTTTTTGTGAGTGCATATTTTTAACTTGGGAGATAAATATGAATTGTAGGGAATTTCATCCTCTTCAATATGAGCTTTTGATGGGTCATTTTTGATAAAGTATGAGAAAGTTATGCTTGGTCAAAGTTGAGTTGACTCTTCCTGCAAAACCCTAATTTAACAATTTTTGGGTTTTGATGAATTGTGAGAAATCCTTGATGAATCATGATCAACCCTTGATCAAATGATGAATGATACTTCAAAATGAGTATTTTGACCAAAAATCTTAAAGTTTGACTGTATGTGGGCCACAGTTGACTTTTGACCTAACATAATTGATTTTTAGGCATTTAAGCAATTGACTGAGCAAACTTCTTTTGCAAGGCTTGAAACTTGACATGGATGATCTTGAGAACATATTAGGAAAATGGTGAGCATTTGGGATCCTTTGGACTCAATCATCTTGATGCAAAATGAAACCCTAATTTGAGGTAGACTGCCTTAGAAGAGATTTTGTCTGGTCAACTCTTGGACTTCCTTGAGCAATTTGAGGAACTCACTTGACATGTATTGAGAAATATGGGAGGGAAAATTTTGGGGTACAACAACTGCCCCTGTTCAATCTTCTCAAACCTGAGGATGTAGATTGGTGTGTCTGCCTTTCGTGATCTGAAGGTGGAAGATGATTAAACACTAGAATGCCTAGAAATTTGCACTCGCATGAAGTGATACTTGATTTGTGATATCGGGAATGGGCTTATAGATGTCATTTGGAAGTCTCTAGAGAATTGTCGGAGATGGGCTTAAAGATGCCATTCGAGGAAACGTCGATCACATAAGAGATTCCTTTGCGAGAAGCCGTATACCTGTTGTTGAGGAGGACTTCGCTGGGGAATGATGGTCTCTGTCTTGCGAGAAATAGAGTTTTTTAGGAGCTTCAGTTGTCCGTTACCCTACTGGGGAAATAACTCCTGCTTGAGGAAGCGGAAGTGAATTGCGCTTGATTGGGGTATATGATGCACCACGACTTTCTGGGGAAGTGTGAAGTCAATTGTGTTTGATCGGGTCCCGGTCTTACAGTGTTGTGGACTGCTGTCTTGGGATAAGAGAGGAAGAAACCGAATAGTAAGGTTATGAGAAGGAACCTGGATAGTAGGGTTACTTCGATATGAAAGCCTGGGTAGTAGGGCTGGAGAAGGAACCTGGATAACAGAGTTACTTCAATATGAAAGCCTGGGTAGTAGGGCTGGAGAAGGAACCTGGATATTAGTGTTACTTCGACATTAAGGCCTGGAAAGTGGGGCTGTGAGAAGGAACCTGGATAGCAGGGTTACATTGATATGAAAGCCTGGATAGTAGGGTTGTAAGAAGGAACCTGGATGGTAAGGTTACTTCGATATGAAAGCCTGGGTAGTAGGGCTGTAGGAACCTGGATGAGGTTGCATTTATTGCCGATGATTACTCTGTTTAGCTTTGAGTGTTGATTGTGTACCTGCTGGAAATTGTTGATAATAACTGTCTTTTCATGAAATAAATACAGGGTTAGTTATGTGCGATGCACTAGATGCATTGTATGATGACATTCTCAAAATAAATGAGACTATGTTATATGTGATGTATGCACGTGTCATGATGTATGATCATGAAATGCTGACATAATAAACTGAATCTGGGAAAATAAATCCCTGATTGCTGTTTGGAGAGCATGAGAAATGGTATTCTTGACTGCTGTAACAACCACAATTCCTCTGCTTCTGTTGGGTATGGTGAACAACAATGACTATGCTGAGGACTTGCCCCTTGGCTGGTAAATATTCTGCCGGATGAGACTCTGTCTGAAGATAACTCTGCGTGGAATAACTCTGTTGGAGAGGAGATACTCTGTTGATGGATCTACCGACTTGGAAAAATAACATTCAGTTGGGGATGAATTTCTGTTGCTGGTGATAAAGAATCTTGTTGGAGATTGAATTTCTTCCAGTGAGAGAAATAAACTCTGCTTGGGGAAAATTACTAACTCACTCGCGATTGTGAACCTCAGTTGGGGAGAGTTATGTCCTATTTGGAAAAGCTAACACCACTGTCTTTGGATACCTTTTACTCTTTGGGGAGTGTATGTATCCCTACTCATATTCTCAAGCTGGCTCTATCCCAACACCTGATGGGCACAATAACTGTAAGGTTTGGGCACTTCTTGTTTTTCCCTGTTCATGGAATCACGAGTAATTGTCCTTTCTTTCTTATGTAAATTTTTATGAGAAGCAATTAATTTCAAATGCATATATCAAAAGTGAATCATTGGACGTTCTTGCAAAACAAAACGGAAAAAGAAAAACAAATGGAAATTTCTTGTGAAAATGAATTGTATTGATTTTGAAGTTGGCCCATAATAGGTGTTTTTGTACAAAGAGGCTGACGTCCTAGTAAGAGAACTCTGCCGAAAGAAATTATAATTTTTAAAAGAAATAAAAACAGCTATGTAAAACAATCCCATTGGGTTCCAACTCTGCTATTGCCTTTATATCTTCGAGCGTCTCATCACTTTGCTACTTGGCCGAAGGTGGATCAGATTGATTGGCGCCGTTTGAGCTTGATAGTTGATACCAAATTCTGGTTGCAAGATGATCCAATGAGACATAGTGTTACGCTTTGATCCCTAATTTTTTCCTGGACCTCCCTTTCGGGTTTTCGGTCCACCGGGATACCCATTTTTTCCCAAGTCGCCTTTTCAGGTTTTCGACTTGCCGGGTGTACAGTTTTTCATTTTCACCCCTTACTTTTTCCCGAACCCTTTTGGTCCGCCAGGAAGCCCTTATTTTTGGCTAGGCCAGTCAACCTAGCGGGTCTTTGATTAGGCGTAGTATCTTTTCACTATGTATGCATTAACGGGGTGAGGAAGGTCGTCACCATCCATGCTTGTTAGAATCATAGCTCCTCCCGAGAAAATGTTCTTAACCACAAATGGACCTTCGTATGTGGGGGTCCATTTTCCTCTGGGATCACCTTGCGACAGTATGATGCGTTTGATCACTAGATCCCTGACTTGATATTCTTGACGTCTGACTTTCTTGTTAAAAGCCTTGATCATTCTCTTTTGATACGTCTGACCATGCCAGACAACAATAAGTCTCTTTTCATCGATTAGATTCAGCTGATCAAGTCGAGTTTGGACCCAGTCGTCTTCGTTCAAACCCGCATCCTTCATAATCTTGACAGAAGGTATCTGGACTTCGATGGGTAGGATTGCCTCCATTCCATATACCAGAGAGTAGGGTGTTTCCCCTGTCGACGTCCGTGCTGAGGTACGATATCCATGTAGAGCAAATGGTAACATCTCATGCCAGTCTTTGTATGTCACTGTCATCTTCTGCATAATCTTCTTGATGTTCTTGTTAGCTGCCTCAACAACGCCATTCATCTTTGGCCGGTAGAGAGAAGAATTGTGATGATGTATCTTGAATTGTTTACAAAGCTCGGTGATCATGGTGTTGGTGAGATTCGTACCATTATCCGTAATGATCCTCTCTGGTACACCATATCGACAGATCAAATTGTGTTGGATAAACCGCGCCACGACGTTCTTGGTTACTATAGCAAAGGAAGCTGCCTCAACCCACTTTGTAAAATAATCAATTGTTACCAGGATGAAATGATGCCCATTAGACGCAGTAGGTATGATCTCGCCAATCATGTCGATGCCCCACATCGCAAAGGGCCACGGAGCTGTCAAGACATTCAGGGGAACCAGAGGTACATGTACCTTATCAGCATAGACTTGGCACTTATGACAGGTTTGAGAGTGCTGATAACAGTCGGCTTCCATAGTGGACCAGTAATATCTTGATCGTAGGATTTTCTTCTCTGTGGTATGTCCACACAAATGAGTTCCGAAGGTACCTTCATGTAATTCTGCCATGATCCTTTCTGCTTCGCTCTTGTCTATGCACCACAGTAAGGTTGAATCATGGTTACGTTTATAGAGGATGCCATTACTGATGAAGAATTTTGCAGAGAACTTTCTAAAAAACTTCTTATCATTAATAGATGCCTCCTCGAGGTATTCTTGAGCCTCAAGATACCTCTTTACCTCGTGAAACCAGGGTTTATCTGCCACATCCTCAGTCAATGTCACAGCAATGTGAGGGTTTGTCCAACCTCTCAATGGTAATCTGGGGAGCTTCATTGTCCCACCTAACCTTTAACATAGAAGACATTGTAGCTAGCGCGTCCGCTAATTGGTTCTCTTCTCTGGGGAAATGTTCAAAAGTTATATCCTCGAAGTGTGGGAGAAATGTCAGTACATACTCTTTGTAAGGAATAAGATTCGGGTGCTTCATATCCCACTCGCCTTTGATCTGACTTATCACCATAGCGGAATCTCCGAATACACTCAAGAACTTAATCCTCAAGTCAATAGCATCTCGAAGACCCATGATACATGCTTCATACTCCGCCATATTGTTGGTGTAGTTGAAACATAATCGGGCGGTGAACGGAGTATGACAGCCCTCAGGAGATATAATTACAGCGCCAATGCCATTACCCAATGCGTTTGAAGCTCCATCGAAATACATAGACCATTAGGATCCCTCCTTGGGTCCTTCATCCGGTCCAGGTTCTTCGCAGGTTGTTACCAACATGATATTCTCATCCAGGAACTCGAAATTCATGGACCGGTAGTCATCCATGGCCTGATGCGCCAAATAATCTGCCAATACACTCCCCTTGATTACTTTTTGGGTTGTGTATTGGATGTCGTACTCAGTTAAGATCATCTGCCATCTTGCTATCCTTCCGGAGAGAGCGGGCTTCTCGAAAATATACTTGATTGGATCCATCTTTGATATCAACAAAGTGGTGTGAGTCAGCATATACTGTCTCAGCCGGCGAGAAGCCCATGCCAAAGCGCAGCAAGTTTTCTCGAGCAATGAGTATCAGGTCTAACAGTCGGTAAACTTTTTGCTAAGGTAGTAAATAGCATGCTCTTTTAGGCCAGACTCGTCATGCTGTCCCAGCACACACCCCATTGAATTATCTAGCACTGTCAAGTATAAAATCAAAGGTCTTCCTTCAACTGGAGGCATCATAATTGGTGGTTCTTGAAGGTATTCCTTGATTCTTTCGAAAGCGATCTGGCATTCATCATTCCACTTTACCACTTGATCTTTCTTCAGCAGCTTGAAGATTGGCTCACAAGTAGCGGTCATATGTGAAATGAACCTGGCGATGTAGTTCAGACGTGCCAAGAAACCTCTAACTTCTTTTTCTGTGCGGGCAGCCGACATCTCTTGTATGGATTTTACTTTTGCAGGGTCTACCTGAATACCTTTGTCACTGACAACAAAACCCAGAAGCTTTCCAGACCTCACCCCGAAGGTACACTTGTTCGGAGTCAACTTCTTCTTGTACGTCTTCAACCTGTCAAATGGTTTCTGGAGATGATCAAGGTGCTCTTCCTCAGTCTGGGACCTGGCTATCATGTCATCAACATAAACCTCGATCTCTTGGTGAATCATATCGTGGAACAAAGAGACCATGGTGTGTAGATAAGTTGCCCCAAAATTCTTCAACCCAAAAGGAATTACCTTGTAACAGAAGATGCCCCACTGTGTAATGAAGGTTGTCTTCTCCATGTATTCAAGAGCCATCTTGATCTGGTTGTATCCAGAAAAACCATCCATGAAGGAGAAGACCTTGTGCTTCTTGGTGTTGTCGACAAGAACATCGATGTGAGGAAGTGGGAAGTCATCCTTGGGGCTTGCCCTGTTCAGATCTCTATAGTCCACACACATCCGTACCTTACCGTCTTTCTTAGATATCGGAACAATATTGGCCACCCACTGTGGATAGGAAGTGATAGCTAAGAACCCTACATCAAACTATTTCATGACCTCTACCTTGATTTTCTGTGACATTTCGGGGCGCATACGATGAACCTTCTGCTTTACCGAAGGGCAGTCTTCTTTAGTTGGCAGGCGATGAACCGCAATATCAGTGTCTAACCCAGGAATGTCTTCATAGGAAGAGGCGAAGATCTCAACATAGTCGTGTAGCATCTGTATTAACCGTTGTTTGACACTAGGCTCCAGATTCACACCTATCTTAACCTCTTTCCTGTCTTCCTCTGTACCCAAATTCACTGACTCAACTAGTTCTTCATGAGGTTGTATGGCCCTATCTTCCTTATACAATAGTCTAGCAAGTTCTCCAGGTACCTCACAATCATCCTCACCTTCATTCTCGGCTTGGTTGATCGGATTTTCGAAGTCATAACTGGAAGTAGCATAGTCGTTATCAATGGGACCTAGAGTGGATATGGATCTGCAATATGATACGTGAGTGTGTGTAAGAGCATAGTTGTTTTGATAAAGTGAGAGACAGAAAAGAAAAACAAGGAGCGCAAAATTTGTAATGCAAGAAACTTCCAATGTTTTATTAATGATATATGAAATGACAAATAATAGGCCCTCACAAGCAAAGCCAAGGTGCCTCAGGAAAGGCATCGGGCCGTAAAGTTTCAAACTGTCTATTACAAATCTTAATACAAAAGTCAATTATTGCGGAATAAAAGAAACATGTATGAAGTCCTTCGCCATCCAGTTATTCAGTCCACCACTGGTTGTTGGGTAGATCCAACTGTCAATGTCTGAATCTTCTTCACCGTCTTCAATTGCATTAACTCCCCGATTGTTGATGTACAGAGGAGGTCTTCCAATCTGTGTGTGCATAACAGCCCTCTGAGCCCCTGTAGTAAATCCTAAACCAAATTTGTCAATTTTGTGAGTGAAATCAGGGAGCTGATCCCAATTGGTACACCTACCTTCTTCAATTACAGCCCTGGCGTCTTTGAGAGAAGCCATCTTTAATGGAGGTTTGACGGTAGCAACTTCAGCTGGCGCCAAAGTCTGAGGGACCTCTTCGAAGTTTTGACAAGGCGTTTCTATGAACTCCCCGTCCATTTCCACGTAGCGGAAGGAATTGAGGTGACTCACCATATACTCTTCTTCACCTCGCACCGTGAAAATCTTCCCCTTTACCGGATATTTCAACATTTGATGGAGTGTGGACGTAACTGCCCCAGCCTTATGAATCCAAGGACGACCCAACAAGCAAGAATATGATGGCTTGATATCCATCACGTAGAAGGCGGACCCAAAGGTCTGAGAACCCACTTTGACAGGGATGTCCACCTCCCCGTGCACCATTATTTTTGATCCATCAAAAGCCCTTACCACAATGTTACTCGGCTTTAGAATCAAACCTTCACAATCCAGACGGTCTAATGCTTTCTTTGGAAGAACATTTAATGAGGATTCGGTATCTACCAGTACATGGGCCATAGTGGTGCCCCTGCACTCGATCGAGACGTGCAGAGCATCATTATGATTCCTCCCTTTAGCAGTCATATCCGCATCTGAGAAACACAACCCATTGTCGGCAGTCAGGCTAGCTACGCAATCTTTGAACTGATCTGCGGAAGTTTCCCGAGGCACATGCGCAGTCTTGAGAAATGCAATTAAAGCCTTTGCATGGGCTTCGGAACACAACAACAGGGACAACATGGGGATATTTGACGGGGTCTTCCCAAGTTGCTCGACCACATTGTAGTCGCTCTTCTTGATAATCTTCAATATTTCCTCTATCTCTTGTTTAGAGGTTTCCACAATGATTTTCCTAGGTGCCTCCGTCCGGGCAGGCTCACCTATGATTTCTTTGCCCCGAGTCCCAGATGGCTTGGCGACAGGGGTGATAACTGGAATAGGAACTGGAACAGCAGTTGATGTATTGGTAGATGGAATGACAACAGGTTTGTGGACAATCAGAGGGGAAATCTTGGGAGAAAAGAGTCTTCCACTTCTGGTGACCTTGCTATCCCTGACAATATTACTGACATTAGTATCAGCTTCTTCATTCTTCAAGTCTTGTTTAATACCATGGTAATACACATCATCACCATAGTTCCAAGGGACAGCCTTATCCGAAGTGTATGGGATGGGACCAAGAACAATGATTATTAATGGAGCAATTCTTGGAACAGGTGTAATCCTAACAGGTTTTCTTGAGGAAACCTGGGAAGGATTGGCGGAAATGGTTATGATGGCAACGTTTTCATTTAGAACCAACGAAATCATAGTCCTCTCAAACAGGATCTCTTTATTATCCATCAAGCGTTGAACACCTGACTTCAATAAGCGGAAACCAGTAGGTAGAATCAAGCACATGTGGCAACCTTCACCACAACCCGGAAATAAACTGGCCAATAGAAAATTCTTCTTAACAGTCATAAGAGGAGTAGAAATCTCCTCCATAGAGGTCACAAATAGATCATTGTCAACAACATTTACTCCATGAACATGTTTAGGCATAGGAGCAGTTATGACGTTGGGCTTCTCCGGAGCGTCAAACTCTATCTCCTTGGCTTCGATCAAGTCTTGCACCTTATTTTTCAGGGCCCAACAATCATTTGTATCATGACCTGGACTTTCAGAGTGATAAGCGCAGTGGGCATTCGGGTTATAGTGGGGAGATATGGTGTTGGGGTTCTTCGGGGCTTCCTTCAGAGTTACCAGATTGGTCTTCAACAATTGTGGTAGAATTTAAGACAAAGTCATTTTGAGCCGGGTGAACTGCCTCTGTGGTCTTTCCGCTCTTTGCTGATTGTTGCATTGTGGAGCAACTGTTGGTCTTGATATCATTACATCATTTACCGTTTAACGCTGTTCAGATATATTTTGGCCCCTCGGGCCATAGACTGCACTAGCTTCCTTATTATAGGTGAAAGGCTTCTTTACTGCACTTGACGAAGCATCCTTATGTATTTTACCACTTCGAATGCCAGCCTCTACTCTCTCTCTCTCTGGTCAAAATCAACTCAGTAAACCCAGATGACGAACTGTCGATTAAGTGATTGAAAAATGGACCAGATAGTGTCCCTAGAAACATGTCGACCAACTCCCTATCAGACAAAGAGGGTTGGACTCTTCCAGCTAAGTCCCTCCACTTTTGAGCATAATCCTTAAAACCTTCACCTGCATTCATGGACATACCCTGGAGCTGAGTACGAGTTGGAGCAAGGTCGGTGTTGTACTGGTACTGCTTGTAGAAAGCAGCAGCAAGATCTTCCCAGTTTTGGACATTGGATCCTTCCAATTGGTAGAACCATTCAAGTTGAGTCCCTGACAGACTATCTTGAAAGAAATGCACCCACAAATTTCTATCAGCAGTGTGTGGTTGGATTTTCCTGACATACGAGCGGAGATGGAGTTTTGGACATGATACTCCATCGTACTTGGCAAAAATCGGAGCTTTGAACTTATGAGGGATCACCACTCCAGATACCAGTCCCAGTTCTCTGAAATCCAAACCAGGGATCATCTGAATCTCCATAGCACTCAGACGGTCTTCTAGCTGCTTGTACCTATCCTCAATAGGAGGATATTGCTCATCATCGTAATCAGTACCGTCTTCAGAAACTGCAGGACTAGGGTCCTTTTCCCTTTCTTGGTTCTCTCCATCCTTGGATGAGGAGGTCGGATCAGCTAGTTGTCTCAACCTTTCTCTGAATCTTCTACCCATGTTCAGAATACCGACCTTCTTATTCTTCTTCTTCTTCTCTTTCAGAATAAGGGTCTTCAAATCCTCCAGCCCTTTAGCCATACTTATGAACATCTATTGGAATTGGGCATTATGTGCCTGAAGATCTTTGATGGCTTGATCGGAAGACATTTCTGCTGAAATAAACAGCGAAGAAGATGATAAACCTGTAAGGGTACTTGTAATGATGTGCATGATAATTGGATGCGCATGTAATGATTTCAAAGACTTTGGGAGATTTAAATTTTCAAACTAAGAATAAATAAAAATTATTAGATTAAATTTTAAAAGGTTCAACAATGCCTTTAAGGCGTTACAAAGAAGTAAATGAAACAAAATCTAAAACTAGAAAAAGCAAAATCAAAAGTCCCATGGTCCCTTCCTCTTTGTGCCGATATAGTCATTGATCACTCTTTCTTCCTTGAGCTTCCTGGCGAGCTTCAAAATCTTCCTTTCTTGTTCATGGTACTGTTCCCGGTAAGTATCCTGCTCATTCCTCAGCTGAATCCAAGACCTCTACAACTCCCCAGGATCAGTACGCATGTAAGGATAGAGAATCGTGTAAATAATGCCTTCTTTATTATTGGGCTCCAAAATCAATGTTAATACGGCCTCATAGGGCATCCCAAGCTTCTGGGCACGAGCTCGGACCCATTGGAGGTAAGGCTGCATAGGAAGGGAAGTCTTTGGTCCCAACTCTTGGGGGTCAGCTCTTTTCACCATGCCCCAAGCTCGTATAACCCTCTGGCGGTACTCCTTAACATCCTCCTTGTAGTCAAATACAATGTCCTCAAGAAGTAACTCATGGGGACCATCTCTCCGAGCACGACCAAATTGCCGCAAAGCTAGACAAGGACTGTAAGTTATACCCCCTCTGATTCCAAGCAATGGGACATTAGGGTATCCCCCACAGCAGTCAATAACAGCAGTGTCTTCCATAGCCCAGGAACACCAAAGAATATTTGTATGGGCAAGTGACATTATTCTGTAGGACCAACCCAAACCTTCTTCGTTCTTCAGCACAGACTTAGGGAGGTGAGAAATAAACCACCTCGACAACAGCGGCATGCAACACATAAGAGTCCCTCTTCTCCTCACGATACGAGTATAGAGGGCATGCAAGATATCTCCCGGCAAGGTAGGCACAAGGTTACGAGAAAGGAAAATCTTGACAACATTCACATCTACAAAGGAATTCGGATTCGGGAAGAGAACCAAACCATAGATAAGGAGAGCCAAGACATTTTCAAAATCCTGAAAATCCAAATTATCCCAGAATAGTTGAGCCTGGTCTATCAGAAATTTTGCTAGAAAACCTTCGACCCCGCTTCGTGTTTCCCAATTAGATACTATATCAGTCAGTTTCAAATGCAGAGCTGAGGCAATGTCTTTTGGTCTAGGAACTTCTTCCATACCTGTGAAGGGTACCTGTTCAAGAATGGATATGCCCAATAGGTGAGAGAACTCTTCCAAGGTGGGAACCAGCTGGTAATCTAGAAAGGTGAAGCAATGATGCACAGGATCGAAGAACTGGAAAAGTACACTCATCATCTGTTCATCAAGATTTGAAGTGACCAGGCTGAGAAGTTGACCGTGTCTCTTAATGAACATAGAAGTCTCAGAAACTCTTGAGGCTAGCTCTTTAAGTTGGGAAGGTATCTGCACAAAGCTGATGCGGATAGTATTTCTACGCACGGAAGCCATGATCTGCAAAATAGAACAAAGATAAATTCCCTTGGTCTTTGAAATGGTTAGTGTAATGAAGCATGAATGCCATGTTATGATCCATGATGTCATGATAAACCACAGGTATAGCAAACAACAGGTATTGCAAATATAGTCAAATCAGACAAAACCCTTAGGTTTAAGTCGTGCATGAGGTCAAAGGTAGTACACTCTTGAAGTTAAGTTGGTTTCAACCTGACCTAGAAAAAGCAGCCGGGTTCTAGAGGATCTCAATATCACTGACCATCCTCCATCGATCATGATTTCATCTCACACAATCTTTTCTTGCGGCTGGAACTATCTCGAGAGTATGGTCTCAATGAGTGTAGCATCGAGTATCAACCAGTTCTCAGCTTTACAATGAGGCCGCTATCTCAATACTTTCTAATGGCCAAGTTGGTTGATTAAATGTTCTAAGGTCAGTTGATGCTTAACGACACCATGCAACGGCCCCGTATTCTTCTCGTTTCTCCACAAGGGATACCGGTACCAACCAATATGCCACATCAATGTAGCTACTGCTTCAACCGTATTGGTCTATGCTGTACAGTTCCCTCATAGTCTATTGCTACTTACCTAAAAGGTATTCCCTAAATCCGGGTTAGGATCTATAGTAACCCCAAATAAAACCCTCAAAAATAAAGCAGACAAAGCAATTAAGAGAAGAAAATATAATGAACTAGATCCTAAGGTATACCCCACTTATAACTTTCCCCAGCAGAGTCGCCAGTTCTGTGATACGGTGGCATAACCGACTGTTTTGAAAATGTTGGTTTGCGTTTTGCGTTTTGTGTTTCCAAAATGTCGCGGTAAGCAAGAGTCGACACCGACTTTTATTTCATCCAATCGGAAAGGAAAAAAGTACATAAAAAATCCTTTTTCGAGATATTCTGAGTACGGGGGGTAGATTATAAAAAGGGAAGGTGTTAGCACCCTTTTTATCCATGGTTTTCCATGGGCTCTTAGGTACTTGCTCATTTTTAAATTGCTTATGTTTGTGTGGTTGTTTTTGAAAAATGATTTACTTCGTGATAACCCTTGTATCAGTCCTCAAAGGTGTGACGAAGTTGTTTTGAAATTTTTTTTGAAAAGGTGTAAGTGTGAAAAGTTTTGATTTGAGCAAGTATCCACTAGCATCTACCTACTCGAAAAAGATCGTTTCTATTCTTGTTTCCTTTAGACAGCGCAATCCTATTATCGATAAATAGGTAGCACCGTTGTTGGAGTTGTAAGGGTCAATTCGAAAGGGACGTATGATCACTAAAGTATTGTTAGGACGACTTAGTAATAACCCTAAAGTATTAAGATCATATTTGAGGCAACATTTCCGAGGCGACATTCGAATGAGACATTTGATCTTTGTTAGACAGGAGGGAAACCGCTAAGACACCATATACTTAATGATCGTTTACCGAAGGTAACCGAAGTGAGAGTATACCATAAGAGTGATATGTGCGAGTGATCTGTTTTCAATTATTTAGTCTTTGCACATTAGGGTTTTCTAACTAGATTAATTTGTCATACATTCTTGTCATACAGTCCTATTAGCATACATCTTAACAGTCAAATATTTGCGAGAATTAAAATGCGATAAAGTAAATCTACGCTATTACAAGGCTTCGGGGAGGGGGATTAATTACATAGCCAAAAATTTTGGAAAAAGCGATGAATAAAAACCCTAGATTAAACTATTACAAACCATGCACAGTTACAACAATATTGACAAAAAATAAAAAAAATACGCGCGCGATGAATCGAATGGGGAGCAACTAGGGTTTTGACCCTTGCCTAAACTAATTGCGATTAATTAAAGAAAATGTTTTTGTTTTGTTATTTAGGAAAATTGAGAATTTATTTAAAAACGAAAATTCTAATTAATCCTAATTTTTTTTAAAAAATGAATTAATTTAATCTACAACTTATTTTTTGTATTTTTACTTATCAAAAAAGAGCAAAATTGAATTTAATCAAAAGTTTAACCTAATTTCTGTTTGATTTTATTTTTGAAAACAAATTAATTTTCCTAATTTAAACTAAATTAAATTAATTTTGATAAAATAAAAACTAATCCTAATTTTGGTGAATTATTGATTTCATGTTTTTTCGTGAAAAACAAATAAATTTGTAAATTAAATAAATAAAGGAAATTAAAAGAATAAAAAAAAATAAAGAAAAGAAATATAAAAAAGATTAGTAATGGGCCTGATGTTGTTCAGTAATTGACGTGGGTTGGAATATGAATTCTTGGGCCCAAATGGCTAAGGCATGTTTGACTTCGCCCAATCCAGTATGCACGCTTGACTGGGGCGCATGGTGGTCCTCCAATGGTGGTATGTTGATCTGGAGCATTGATGAATTGAATGGCCAGATCCTGATGGTGTATGATGAAATTCTTGATTTGCAAAGCGCTGGATTGCCTGTGGAAAAATATTATGAATAAAGGTTGGGACCTGGGAATCAAACCCAGGTCCTTAGGAATTTTCCAAGGCACGCTTGCCATCTGCGCTGCATGATTCATTTGTATATACAATAAAAAACAAATATTATATAATGAAAACAATGATTCCTGGGAAAAAACGCGCTAAATTCAAATGGCCCAACCAGGGGATGACACGCATCATCGTCTACCTCCCAACCGTCGTTTTAGGTAAACAAAACTTTTACCTACAGACACTTGCTCTAGGTATATCCTTGTCCATCTCCAAAATCATGCAGGCTAAAGATAAATGGCCATGGCTGGTACCAATCAACTCGTTTCATCCTCACGAGTCTCATGGTACCAGAATCAACGCCCAATTTTGCCTATCCTGTAAATCTCTAATCAAGAACACAAAACCCTAGCTATGGCCACATCCTGCACAGGCGTTAGAAATGCAATTAAATGGTACCAATCGTTTGCAAACTTAATGATAAACACGAATATACAATCAAAATATGCATATGATGAGTAAATCAATGAAATCGAATTTGAACTTGAAAGTAAGTCATGGTACCTATAACTTATAATTCCAGGCGTGAAACGGCTTCCAATTGATTGGAATATGTTCCTGGGACCTTCAGCAGTCGATTGGAAAAGGAAAAATGGCACGATTTGGTATCTAGTATGGAAATTGGATCAACACTTTTCTTGAGTTTTTTTTAGTTTTGTTCTTGCTCTGCACGACTGCTTAACCCTTATGCTTGCTTTGGAAATGTTCAATATATATTATAGAATGCATTAGGGTTGTAAAACTGATCACATCTTTGGAAGTTTTTCAAGATTTGATTTTGTTTTCATGGCATATGTAAACCTTCCAAATTTGGCCTAATCATGCTATTTTTGTTCCAATTACCATTGATTCGATTTGATCTTGCAAGCTCATCAAATATTGGTTGCTAACCTGTCAAAAAAACCAATCAAATCAAATCTTTGATAATTTTCATCATTTATTTGAATTAATTCAATTTTTAATTAATGAAAAATCAAAATAAATTAAAAAATGAAGCAAACAAATGATGGGTCAGAATTTGAGTCGTGGACCACATTATAATTGAGTTGCAAGCATAAAAAGTTAGGCCCATTTAGCAAAAAATGCAATTTTAAGCATATTTGACTTTTGGCAATTTTGCAAAAAAGGTCAACTTTGACAATGCATATCTCCCTAAATTTTGCCCCTAGGAGGGTGTTCTTGGACTTTTTAGAAAGCTTAAGATGTCCTCTAAGCAACCCTTTTTGTCTCATCTCAATTGAGTTTTCCATGTTCATGTATGAAGCTTTGACCCAAAAGGTGTTTTTGATGACTTTTCAAAATGACCTATAATGTCAAATTTCATATCTTTTTGTGAGTGCATATTTTTAACTTGGGAGCTGAAGATAAATTGTAGGGAATTTCATCCTCTTCAATATGAGCTTTGGATGGGTCATTTGTGATAAAGTATGAGAAAGTTATGCTTGGTCATAGTTGAGTTGACTTTTCCTACAAAACCCTAATTTAGCAACTTTTGGGTTTTGATGAATTGTGAGCAATCCTTGATGAATCATGATCAAACCTTGATCAAATGATGAATGATACTTCAAAATGAGGATGTTGACCAAAAATCTTGAAGTTTGACTGTATGTGGGCCACAATTGACTTTTGACCTAACATAGTTGATTTTCAGGCATTTGAGCAATTGACTGAGCAAACTTCTTCTGCAAGGCTTGAAACTTGACATGGATGATCTTTAGAACATATTAGGACAATGATGAGAATTTTGGATCCTTTGGACTCAAGCATCTTGATGCTAAATGAAACCCTAATTTGAAGTAGACTGTCTTAGGAGAGAGTTTGTCTGGTCAACTCTTGGACTTCCTTGAGCAATTTGAGGACCTCACTTGACATGTATTGAGAAATATGGGAGGGAAAATTTTGGGGTACAACACCATCCATGAAGGAGAAGATTTTATGTTGAGTCGCATTGTTGACCAAGATGTTAATATGTGGTAGCGGGAAATCATCCTTGGGGATTGCTCTATTCAAATCCCTATAGTTTATGCACATACGGACTTTACCGTCTTTCTTTAGTACTGGAACAACATTTTCCACCCATTGAGGGTATGACGTCACTTTCAAGAAACCTGCATCGAATTGTTTCATTACCTCAACTTTTATTTTCTCATAAATGTTTGGCCATATGCAACGGACCTTTTGCTTGACCGGAGGATAATCTTCCTTCATTGGCAGACACTGAACGACAATATCAGTATCAACTCCCGACATATCTTCATATGACCAATCGAACACCTCTACATAGTCGTGCATAATCTGGACCAATTTGCCCTTGACACCATCTTCCAAGTTGGCACCAATCTTGACTTCCCTTTTATCTGCTTCAGTACCTAGGTTGATCACTTCAACTAGTTCTTCGTGCGGTTGAATGGACTTTTCCTGTTGCAGTAGAAGTTTGTCTAGTTCCCTAGGTATTTCACAATCTTCTTCGTCTTCATCTTCGGCTTGGTAGATTGGATGTTCAAAGTTATAGATGGCAATAACAGAGTCGTTGTCAATGAGATCTAGTGTGAACGTGGATCTGCAAATGTGTGTGTGTGTGTGTGTGTGTGTGTGTGTGTGTGTGTGTGTGTGTGTGTGTGTGTGTGCATGTAAGATCACATGGCTATTTTGAAAATGTTATAAAGTTAAAGAAAGAAAATGAGGGCAAAATTTGAATGCAAAAGAGTCAAATGTTTTTCATTAGAATGATCATATGGCATATGAAAAAGAACAAACCCTTAACAAATGGACCATGGTGCCCCGGGCATGGGACATGGCTTAAAGTCATTGTTTCAATACAAATTATAGACAAAGTTATTCAAATTAATAAAAAAGAAAATGGTAATTAATCCTGGCTAAAGGAGATCAGAATGAAGTTCTTGGTATGCAAGTTGTTGAGTCCTCCATCGGCAGTCGGGTAGATCCAATTATCAAAGTCACAGTCATCGTTGGAGTCTTCAAAAGCATTCACTTCATGGTTACTAATGTGGATAGGTGGTTTCCCTATGAGAGCACGTCGAACTTCCTTTTATGCCTTGGCAGTGAAGCCCAATCCAAATTTGTCTGACTTGAAAGGGAAATCAGGAAGTTGTCCCCAAATAGTGCAACCTCCTTCAATAACAGCACGTGCATCTTTGAGAGAAGCCATCCTTGGTGTATCTTTAGCAGCTTCGGGAGTGTCAGGAGTTTCCTTGGCAGCAGTAACCATTGGAGGGACCACTTCAAAGGCTTGACAAGGAGTTTCAATGAACTCTCCATCCATTTCAATATATTTGAATGAATTTAGATGACTAATCATGAACTCTTCTTCACTATAGACGGTAACAGTTTTCTCTTTGACCGGATATTTAAACTTTTGATGTAGTGTGGAAGTCACGGCACCTACCCCAAGTATCCAGGGTTATCCAAGCAGGAAATAGTAAGCAGGACAAATATCCATCACATAGAATGTTGAGTTGAAGACTTAAGACCCAACTTTGATGGGGAGATCAACCTCTCCATGGACCATCCTCTTTTATCCGTCAAAATCTCTCACCATGATCTCACTAAGCTTTAGTGCCAAGTCTTCATAATCTAAGCTATCTAGAGAACCTTTAGTCAAGACATTCAGAGAGGAACCAGTGTCCACTAACACATGGGCTAAAGTGGTTCCCTTACACTCAATGGACACATGCAGAGCTTTATTGTAATTTTTTCCCATCGAGGTCAAATCTTTACCAGAGAACCCTAAACTATTATCAGCAGTCAAACTTGCTACATAGTTTTCAAATTGGTCGGTCGTAGTTTCTTGAGGGGCATGTGCATTTTAAAGAAATTTATTAGTGCTTGAGCATGCGCACCGGAGCATAGCAACAAAGACAACATAGAAATCTTCGAGGGTGTTTTCTCTAACTTTTCCACTATCTTATAATCACTTTTTCTGATAATTTTCAAAATCTCCTCCATCTCTTTGTTAGATGGTTCCTCAATGGTGATATCTTTTGCGGGTGCCTCTGTCTTGGCAGGCTCAATCATTTTTTCCTTTCCTCGAGTATTAGTAACAGGTTTAACAACAGTAATATGAATGGGTGTAGTTGTGGTTGTAGGAGGTGAAATCTCTAGAGAGAATATCATCCGAGTCCTAGTAACTTTACTTGATCCATCGGTGTTTGTAATGTCAATAGTTTTATCTTCATCAATCCAGGAATCTAGTTTGATACCATGGTAGTATACTTCCGCCCCATAATTCCGGGGCACAGGAATATCAGAAGAATAGGGGACTGGCCCCTGTGTGGTGATTATTAGTGGAGCTATCCTGGGTTCAATGGGAATCCTAATAGGACCATTTGAGGGGATCCTAATAGGTTTATTAGAGATAGTAATGATGGACACATCTTCAAATTCTTGAGATATAACTTCGGTTAAACTTTTCACAGATGGAGTTCTTTTAAATAGAATCTTGTGGCTATCCATCAGGTGTTGGACACCTTTCTTCAGCCATTTACAACCATTAATTTGTACAGCACATCGGCAGCAGTCTTCAAGGAAACCAGGGAATACCCCAGCTTTCAGCAAATTCCCTTTAACAGTATTCAGAGGAGTGGTCAAGTCTTTGACGGAGGAAAAAAAGAAACATCTTCGATAGCATTAACACCCTTACCATGATTTGGAATAGGTGCGGTGATAACATTGGCAGTTGACGAAGGGTCGAATTCAATTTTCTTGTTATCAACCAGGTATTGGATTTTGTTCTTTAGCGCCCAACAATCATTGGTATTATTTCCAAGGTTGTTTGAGTGGTACACACATTTGGCGTTGCGATTGTATTTAGGAGAGGAGGTATTAATATTAGAAGGGGGATTTCTCAAGGTCACCAAATCAGCTTTCAATAGGTGTTGCAGAGCTTGAGATGGCAACATGTTGATTTTGGTAAATTGTATTCTTGAGATGTCGGGTCTTTAGTGATTAGCTTGTTGTTGTGGTCTTTGAGTAGAAGTTGGGTTTGAGATTAGAACTGCATTTATTGACTGACGATGGTCCTTCTTAACATGTCCCCTTGACCCATATACGACATTAGTTTCCTTTTTTCCAGTAAATGGTTTTTTCGCAGCATTTGAGGTAGAGGCAATAGGCATCTTCCCGCTTTTAATCCTGCTTTCAACCCTCTCACCAGTTAAGATTAATTCAGTGAATCCGGATGATGAACTTCCAATCAGTAAGTTGAAAAATGGTCCAGTCAAAGTTCCCATAAACATTTCTACTAATTCCCTATCAGTCAATGGTGGATGCACCCTGCCAGCCAAATCTCTCCATTTTTTAGCGTCTTCTTTGAAGCCTTCGTTGGAACCCATGGTCGTTCCTTGCAATTGCACCCTAGTTGATGCAAGATCAGCGTTATATTGATATTGGCGGTAAAAGGCAGTGGCCAAATCTTCCCAAGTATGGATGTTAGTCCCTTCCAATTGATAAAACCACTCCAATTGCGTCCCAGACAGACTTTCTTGAAAAAAGTGCACCCACAGTTTCTTATCAGTGGTATGTGGCAAAATTTTGTGGACATAAGATGTCAATTGAAGCTTCGGGCATGAGACATCATCGTACTTGGCAAAAACAGGGATCTTAAATTAGTGGGGAATGACTACCCCAGGAACCAAACCCAAATTACCAAAGTCCAACCTAGGCACAACTTGGATTTCTACAGCCTTCAATCTGTATTTTAGTTGCTTATACTTGTCTTCGGTCGGTGGATATTGCTCGTCAAAGTAATCTTCGTCTTCAGAGATCTGATTGTTTCCACCCCCAGCACGAGTGCTCCTAGCGTCTTCATGTTGATTTTCATCGTCTTCGGAGGAATCTTCTTCAACTTGGACTTGTCTGGAGGGCCCTTTAAACCTTTTCCCCATGTTGACTAAAGATTTCTTCTTTGTCTTCTTCTTCGTAACAAGAAAAGCCATCATTTCTTGCTGCCCCTTTGCTAAGTTGAGCAGAGTTTCTTGAAACTGAGAGTTTTGAATCTACAAGTCCTTGACAATTTTCTCGAGATCCATCTTATACTGAAATAAAAAGTAAAAGGATGAGGAAAGTTGTGTTGGAAAACCTGATTATGATATGATGCATGTTGGGCGAATGCCATATTTTCAAGGATTTTAAGATATTTAAATTTTCTAAATAACGAGAAGACAACAAACATTAATTTCATTAATAAGTTTATGAATTACAAACTCCTCTTGGGATTACAATGGAAGAAACACAAATGATACAAAATAAACTCCTAATACAGAAAGGACTCAAGCTTCTCGTGAGCGCATCCTCTTTGGTGCAATGTAGGCTTTTAAACTTCTCTCTTCATGAAGTTGCCTTATGAGCTCCAAAACCTTCTTCTCGCTTGCGTAGAACTGTGCTCCAAAGGTGTTTCATTCCCCTTTGAGTTGAATCCACGATCTCTGTAATTCCTCGAAATAGGTAGGCATGTCAGGATGAAGTAAAGTGTAAGGGGGGTCTCCCTCAGCAACATGCTCCATAATCACAGGTAGGATGGCTGGGTAACGCATCACGAGACTTTAAGCACGAGTTTTTATCCAGTTGAGGTAAGGCTCAAGAGGGATGGAATTTCTATGCCCCCGTTTCTTGCTATCCACCTTGTTTACCATTCTCCAAGCTCGTATGAACCTTTAACGATAGCCTTGGATGTCGCCTTCGTAGTCGAATACCAAACCATGGATGAGTGCATCATGGGGACCATCTATTCGCGCATAACCAAACTGTCGTAATGCAAGAGAAGGGTTATAGGTAATACCTCCCCTAATTCCCAAGAGTGTAACATTAGGGAACTCCCCATAATGATCAATGATGGTAATATCCTCCAAATATCGGGAACACCAATGAATATCCGAGTGTGAGAGTGACATCATCCTTTGAAACCATGTCAAGCCTTGCTCATTCTTCAATGTTGATTGAGGTAGGTGTGAAATAAACCACGTAGACAAAAATGGAATGAAACACAAAAGAGTCCCCCTCTCCTTCATGGTGCGACTATGGAAACAACGTAGAATGTATCCACGTAAAGTAGGTACGGGATTATGAGAGAGAAAAAACTTGATGGCGTTCACATGTATGAGTTGGTACGAATTAGGAAATAGAACCAAATCATAAATTAGAAGGGCCAAGACATCCTCAAAAGCTTTAAAATCCAGATCTTCACAAAACGAACGAGCCTTTTCCAACAGAAACTTGGCTAAGAAACCCTTAACTCCACTCCTTGTTTCCCAATTTGCCACAATGTCGGATCTCTTCAAATTCTAGGCTTTACGAATAACCTCAGGATTTGGAGGTTCCTCTAAACTAATTAATGGTATTTCATCAAGCACAAGCACTTCTAGAAGTTGAAGCAATGATGCTTAGGATCAAAGAATTGGAAGAGCACACACATCATTTCTTCTTGGAAATTTGAGGTAGCCAAGTTAAGAAGTCGATCTTATTTCTTGGTGAAGGGAAAATCTCCAGGAACCCTTGATGCTAACTATTGAAGTTAATGAATTAATTTCACAAAGTTGACTCGGATGGTATTTCTACGAGTAGAAGCCATGTCCTACAAAAGAGAACAAAGATAAATTCCTTAATCCTTGAAATGGTTAGTGAGAATGCTTATGATGTTATGATGTTTATGATGTCATGAATAATTAATCACAAACAAAGTACACAAAGACCTTAGGTTTAGGCTTGCATGGGTTTCATAGGTAAGTACCCTCTTGAAGTTTAGTTGGTTTAACCTATCCTAGAAAGTAAACGGGTTCTAGGGAATCTCAATATCATTGATCTTTCTTTATTGGGCATTATTTTAGCACAATCAATCTTTTCTTGCAGCCAAAATATCCCAAAAGTCCAATCTCAATGAGTGTAGTATCGAGTATCAACCAATCTTCAGCTTTGCACCAAAGTCGGCTATCTCATTACTTCCTAATGGCCAAGTTGTTCAATTAAAGGTTCTACGGTCAGTTAGTGCTTCATGACATCACACAACAACCCCATATTCTCCTCGATTCAACACAAGGGATACCGGGTACCAACAAATATGTCGCACTAACGTGCTATTGTTTCAACCATATCGGTTTACACCGTACAATCTCCACAATCTATTGCTACTTACCTAATAATGTTCCCAAATTCGGGTAGAGGATCTATACAAGAAACTCTAACATAGGCCCAAAAATGTAAAACAAACAAGCCAAACAAATGAAAGCATTTAAAATTGATCTAGTCTCTAAGGTAACCCCACTTTTAAATTAGTCCCCAACAGAGTCGCCAGTTCAGTAATATAGTGGGAGAACTGACTTGGTGTTTTTCATTTTATCGCAATTATTGTGGGTAGCAAGAGTTGCCACTGACTTTTCTTTTATCCAATAAAGGAATGGTGAAAAGAACTGGAAAGACCTTTTGAGAATTTTCTTGAGTTCGGGGAGTAGGTTATGAAAAGGGAAGTGTTAGCACCATTTTCATCCATAGTTATCTACGGGCTCTTAATTGCTAGCTCACTTTGAAATGCCTTGCAAAATGTGTTTTTGTTTGAAAGTGTTTTTGAAAAGTGCCTTCGTATAGGCAAACTTTGTAATGATTCTCATCTCTATAAGAATGTATACAAAGTGTTAACTTTTGAAAATATTTCATGAAAGTGTTGGTGCATTTGAAAGATGTTTTGTTTTGAAATATTTGTGAGCAAGCAACTACGAGCTTTCTATCTACTCACAAGAAAGTATTTGTTCTCTTCCTCCTCCTTTAGATAGTGTGATCGGTGGATTTAGAACTGACTGTTTAACGCTGGTTCGCGAAATGTCGCAGAAGCAAGAGTCGCCACCGTCTTTTATTTTCTCCAACATGGACAGGACAAAAGCACAGGAAAATTCCTTATGAGATAGTTTCTCGGTTCGGGAGGTAGATTTATAGAAAGGGAAGGTGTTAGCACCCATTTTATCCATGGTTATCCATGAGCTCTTAGATACTTGCTCATTGTGTTTTCAAAATGTTTGCTTTTCAATTGTGAGTGAGTTTGAAAAAGTTTCGTTTAAAGATTTCGGAATAACTCTTGTATCAGTCCTCAAGAGTGTTTGAAAAATTGTTTTGAAAGCTTTTTGAAAGTGTCGGTGTGAAAAGAGTTTTGATTTGTTTTTGAATAGAGCAAGTATCTATGAGTCATCTACCTACCCTAAGGAATTAGGTTGTGTAAATGTCCTTAAGGTAGTGCCATCCCACCATTGAGAGGTAGGTAGCACCACCGTTGGAGGTGTTCGGGTCAATTCGATTTTAAGGATAGTGTGGTCACCAGAGCAACAGTAGGACACCTTAGAAGCTACCCTTATGCCCTTGATCCTTTTTTATTCCGAGGCAACCGTTTCGAGGCAACTGGATCATGGATATAAGGACTTACTAAAACGTCATATACTCGACGACCACGTTTCGAAGGTAAGGCAATAGGTGAGGCGTACCCTAGAAGTGGTGTGTGAATTTGTGTGTTATTTTCATGTCAATATTTATCTTTGATCAGGGCATTTGTGAGTTACGCTTGTTTTTAATTAGCCATACATTCTTTCATGCAATTAGAATTTAAAAGTGCGGAAATTTAAATGCGGAAAGATAAATCCTACGCTATTACAAGGCGCGGGTCTATACATCGCCAAATTACAAAGACCCGTTTGGTAAAAAATGCGGAAAGTAAAAAACCTAATTACTATTACAAGCCTTGAGCAGTTACATAATATTCGAAAAGAAAATAAATGTGCGAAAGAATAAAAATTAGGACGTCCGAGGGTTTTGACCCTTTTGAAATTAAATTGAATTAAAAGCTAATTGATTATTAAATTAAATAAAAGAAATGTTTTTTAGGTTTTTGTTTTATGAAAGTAAATAAAATTGAAAATCAAGAGAAACCCTAATTCTAAGTTGTTTTTAATTATTAATGAAAAATATTAAAGTTTAACCTAATTTACTAAATAATTAATGTACATGTTTATTTACAAAATATTTAGTAATTAATAATAATAATAATGATGAGAAAATTATTTATTAAAAAAAGATGAAAAGGTTAAAAATCCTAGTTCTATTTATTTTATTTATTTATGAAGAAAAAGAATTAAAGTTTAAACCCTGAATTAACTAAATTAATTGTTAGTTTTATTTACAAAATAAATTAATGGTGAATTAAATATTAATAAAAAATAAACATTTTTTAGTTCCTGATTTATTATTGTGAAAATTAATTTATGAAATTAAAGAAAACAATTAAAAACAATTAAAAGAATTAAGAAAGAAAATCAAATTAAAAATTAAAAATGATGCAAACCATGGGGGGTATCAGGCCCCAAAGGGAGGTTTTATTGGAGTAATTCTGGCCCATTAGAAATCTAGCCACGTTGACTTTCTCAATCACCTGTGTGCTGTTTGACTGGGGCTCACTGTGAACGGCATCATCTGGCCACTGGATGGAGCATCAGAGACACTTGGCAAGCTTAGGCATTAGGACGTATGGTGGTCCTTTGAACGAACACTGCATAGAAACGTGTTAGGATTAAAATTATGGAATATGTGGGGGACCTGGGAATCGAACCCATGTCCCAATGTTTACCAGCCACGTCTTCTACCAACTGAACCATTGCGTTTATTTGTTAACATAATGAAGAGTGATGATTATATAAAGAAAACAAGTGTTAGTGGTCTGAACAAAGAAAAGCGCGCCAACGTTTGAATTATCCAACCACATGAAGACACGTATGTGTCTTCTTCCTTTTTGTACCTGCAATATAAACAAGTAGCAGGGGTTTTAAACCCCCACTAAATGAAGCCTGAAAAAATAGCGATTAGAACATGCTGTAATATAAAAAGGGCGCGAGGTATTGATTGGCTTCGTCTTGATACCACGAATCCAATGGCATAGGTTTTAAGGTCTAATTTTTCCATATGAGGAAAGCCCCAATTTAGAGCTTCTGAAACCCTAAGTTCTAACCATGGCAGATTTTGTTTTAGGCAACATTAGGACAATTAAACTATGCCAAAAGTTTCAGAAGATCATTAGTAGCAAGAATCAACAGTTAAAACATATGAATAATGCATGGAAATCAAAAATCGATTATGGACATATTCATGAAAAGGGCGATTATGTTCTACCAATTCTTGGAGTGTGGGGACTGGAAAGTGATTGAAACACGTTCAAGGAAGTCTCAGCAAGCGCTTGGAATAGGTTTTAGGCTTTGAATCGCGCTGTAGCTATGATTTCAGATTCCAAAATTTTTGATGAAAAGTTGCAACTTTGTTCTTAGCTTTTTAGTAGTCTTTCGTGTGTGTATCAATTAGGTTTAGTCTTGTATATGTATCTGAACGTGATTAGGTGAAGAAAACAAGCCCAAGGTCCATCCATTCATGTTTTTAAGATTTGATTTTCAATTATATTAATTTCAATCTTTTGCCATTGAAACCCTTGTCAATCATGGAGAATCTTTCCTTTTTGGATGAGAAACGATTTGCCACCTTGCCCTAATTTGATTTGCTGCACAAAAAAGATTTAAAAAGCATGATTTGATATTTTCTCATAATTAAATTTAATTAAATGAATTAATAAGATTAAAAATTCAATTAATTAATTAAAAATAAGAAAATAAATCCCTTTGAGCTCAATGGGTCGTGCATAGGCTTTGGGTAATGATTCAAGGAAGAATTTGAGGCCCATTAGCACTTTTGAAGCTTTTGAAGCAAAGTTGACTTTTCAAAATTCCCAAAAATTTCCCAACTTCTACAAGGCATATCTTGCTCAATTTTGAAGCTATGATCATGTTCTTGGATATTTTGGAAAGGTCTTGAAGTCCTCTAACCAATGTATTTTGTCCCATGTCATTTTGATTTACCAATCTCAAGTTATGGTCTTTGACTTAAAGTGCCTTTTTGTTTACTTTTGAAAATGACCTATAATGTTGAAATTGATACCTTTTTGAGAGAACATTTCTTGGACTTGAAGTGTGAAGATGAGTTGTAGGAAATTTCATTCTCTTCAAAATGAGATTTGGATGCAATTTTTCTGATAAACCATGAGGAAGTTATGCCCTGGTCAATTTGCAGTTGACTTTTTCAGCTGTCCAAAAATAGAAACTTTTGCATCTTGAGACTTTTTGAGCCATGCTTTGAGAATCATGATCAAGAATTGATCAAATGATGTTTGTGGCTTCAAAATAAGATGTTGACCAAAATTTTTGACTTTTGACTGTCAAATGACCATTTTGCCCCTACAGTTGACTGTGGAGCATTTAGGGTTTTTGACTGTGCAATTTGATGCTATGAGTCTTGAAACTTGACACATGGATGCTTGACAATGTATATGGGCATATGGGACTTGATTGGAACCTTGGAAACCTTAATTTCTTTGCCAGAACCAAAACCCTAATTTTGACTGTGTTAGGAGGTAATTGGACTGTGCAACCCTTGAGAGATTTTGAAGCATCTGGAGATTGATCTTGGCAAATATTGAAGAATATGGGAGGGCAAATTTTTGGGGTACAACAGTTGCCCCTGTTCAATCTTCTTAGACCTGAGGATGTAGATTGGCTGGCATGCCTTTCGTGATCCAAAGGTGGAAGATGATTGAACACTAGAGTGCCCAGAAATTTGCACTTACATAGTAGAATATCAGCAGCGTGATGGCGGGAATGGGCTTATAGATGCCATCTGGAAGTGTGACAGACCTTTGTTGGGAATGGGCTTATGGATGCCATTTGGAGACTGTCGGTATGTGGATGGGCTTATAGATGCCATCTAGGTGTCGATCGCGTAAGAGATTCCTTAGCGAGAACTTGCGTACCTGAGGAAGAAAATAATTACCTGGCCTGTTACAGGAGTTGATCTTCAAATTCTTTATGTAGATATGCCCTGGCTGGATACAGGAATCGAATCTTTAAACTCTTTATGTAGATGTGCCCTGGCTGGATACAGGAATCGAATCTTTAAATGCTTCAGACGTGCCCTGGTCGGATACAGGAATCGAGTCTGGAATTAGTCGTCAACACATACACCCTGGCAAGATACAGGAATCGGATCTTCGAACTCTTCAGACGTGCCCTGGCAGGATACAGGAATCGAGTCTAGAATTAGTCGTCAACAGATACACCCTGGCAAGATACAGGAATCGGATCTTCGAACTCTTCAGACGTGCCCTGGCAGGATACAGGAATCGAGTCTGGAATATAGTCGTCAACAGATACACCCTGGCAAGATACAGGAATCGGATCTAGAGTTGCGACAGTTGATAGGTAATTTTTGTAAGTTGGAAGAGGGAACCTGTGTAGGGTTGCCTGGTGATGAGCTCGTGTAAAACTGCATCTGGAGTTTGAGAAGGGAACCTGTGTGGGGTTACCTTGATGATGAGCTCGTGTAAAACCGCATCTGGAGAGAGAGAACCCGTGTAGGGTTTCTTCGGGATAAGTTCGTGTAAAACTTCTGGATAAACCGGGGTGAGGTTATCTTGATATAACTCCGTGTAAGACTTTTGGAGGAACCGGGGTAAGGTTACTGCAGGATAAGTTCGTGTAAAACTTCTTGATGAACTGGGGTAAGGTCATCTTGAGATGAGTCCGTGTAATACTTCTGGAGGAACCGGGGTAAGGTTACTGCAGGATAAGTTCGTGTAAAACTTCTTGATGAACCGGGGTAAGGTCATCTTGAGATGAGTCCGTGTAAGACTTCTGGAGGAACCGGGGTAAGGTTACTGTAGGATAAGTTCGTGTAAAACTTCTTGATGAACCGGGGTAAGGTCATCTTGAGATGAGTCCGTGTAAGACTTCTGGAGGAACCGGGGTAAAATTACTGCAGGATAAGTTCGTGTAAAACTTCTTGATGAACCGGGGTAAGGTCATCTTGAGATGAGTCCGTGTAAGACTTCTGGAGGAACTGAGGTAAGGTTACTGCAGGATAAGTTCGTGTAAAACTTCTTGATGAACCGGGGTAAGGTCATTTTGAGATGAGTCCGTGTAAGACTTCTGGAGGAACCAGGGTAAGGTTACTTTGATGATAAGTCCATGTAAGACTTTGTCTGAAATTGAGAAGGAACCGGTGTAGGGTTACTTTGATGATAAGTCCATATAAGACTTCTTCTGAAAGAAAAGGAACCGGTGTGAGGTTTCTTTGATGACAAGTCTGTGTAAGACTACATTTGAAGTTGAGAAGGAACCAGTGTAGGGTTGCCTGATGATGTATTCGTGTAAAACTATATCTGAAGTTGAAAAGGAACCGGTGTAGGGTTGCCTGTTGATGAGCCCGTGTAAGACTTCTTCTAAAAGAAAAGGAACCGATGTAGGGTTGCCCGAGGATGATCAAGTAGATAATTGTCCTGTTTGGTTTCGGATATTAACCCATGATCAGTCGTCCACAGAATTTTTCCTGGCTTGTTACCAGTGTTGATCTGGAACTGTAAAGGTAGATGGTAATCATCTTTTGATTAACTTTTTCCTGAAAAGACAAAGTATTAGTCGTATGCAATGTCATGATGCATGAATTGCATGGTTTTAAGATGTTCTCAAAAATAAATGAGGTTTGTGTTGTATGATGCGTATGCATGCTATAATGTATGAAGATGTGATGTTTATGAATGTATTCTCGTCTGGGAAAATAAATCCTTGACGAATGCCGGGAGCTTGTTGAATCCTGGGCTGATGTTGAAGAATAGTATTCTCTGTTTCTGTTGGGGATGATGGTTGCAAGAATACCGGTAGGAGAAGATGGCTCCGTTGGCGAATAAACTTGGCAAATAGATTACTCTGCGGGGAGTGAACTCTGTGGGGAAAGAGGCACTTTGCTGAGGTTGATGATAACTCCGCTGGGAATACCATTGTTGAGCTCCGTTGGAAGATTTGATGAACTCTGCTGGGGATAGGAAGACTTCGCCGGGGACGATCTTTCTGTGGCTTTTGGCTGAGGATAACCCAGTTATATCTTGGTGGGGAAATAACCTTTGAATAAAGCCGGGGGATGCATTCGTGCTTTGCAGGGGACAAGCTTCCAGAATCTACTGGGGATAAGCTTAAGACCTGCTGGGGAGATTGGTTGAACTCTCCTGGGGGGACTTTTTGAGATTGCACTGGGAATGGCTCCACTGGATGTCTGGTATTCCGCCGGGGAACAATCTTAGATCACGATTGCCGGGGATTCTTGTTAGGAATGTTTGTATACTCCGCTGGGGAATATTGAGATCTTTGGGGGATAATCCAACTTCCTTAAGGCTGGCTGAGTATAACTCTGCTTGGGGAGAGTATCGCTGACTTGCTGGAGATACTGTGCCTTTTAGGGCTGATCGGAGACCATCTACTTGGGAAAGAATTGTTGAATCTTGGCTCACTCTCCGGGGAATTAAGATATCTTGGTTACATTCTTCAACCGAACTTACCTTGGTACCTTGGTGGACAGAGCGATTAGATTGCTTGGACAACTCATATAGCCCCAAATTCTGATGTGGGAGAAGAAGATACTCTGTAGAGGTGCTTGGTGACTGCCGATTTACAAATCTTCTTTTGGTAGGCAAGTGACGAGATGACGGGACATAGTCGTATGCTTTGATCCCTAACTTTTGCCTGGACCGCCCTTTCGGGTTTTCAGTCCACCAGGATACCCGTTTTTGCCCAAGCTGCCTTTTCAGGTTTTCAACTTGCCGGGTGTACAGATTATTTCCATTTCATCCCTTATTTTTGCCCGAACCCTTTTGGTTCGTCGGGAAGCCCTTATTTTTGCCTAGGTGTGTCAACCTAGCGGGTCTTTGATTTTGCGTAGTATTTTTTCGACTACGTCCACGCTCTCAGAATGTAGGGAGGTACCCCTGTTGATAGTGTTGTGTTACCCTGCTACCAGAAGGTCTTCGTTTGATCAGGAAAGATTCATAGCTGGAATTCATGTCCCATGCCCCAAGTGACTCAGGCGGAGATTTGCCCCTGGTTATCTTGGCATTTGAGAGATTCTCTAAATCTTGACTTGACTGCCCCAGATTATGGACAATGCTCATGCCATGCCCCTTGATTGGAGGTACTCTTGTTCATTAGACATTCGTCGTGCGAATTTCTCTACTGTTCAAACAACTAGTCATATGCAAGCAATGTTAGAAATGCAAAGCTTATGTCTGTCTTGAAATTTTTTTTTGAAAATGCATTTTTTTCAGTAAAAGCAAGTGAAATTTTTTTTGTAAACTGTGATGTCAACTCGTTATTTTACCGCAAGCCTTAAAGAGTCGGGATACCTTTCGCAACAATAAACTTTCGAACTGACCCATGCTTCAGCTAGGACTTTTATGGGTTATAACGTGGCCTGGTTCACGGTTTAAGAAACAAAGGATAAAGGCTCAAATTATTTGTACCCACCCGTTCTTCGTGATGTTCTTCAAACCTAAACTCAGCTGATCGCGCGTTAGACCTTGTTTGAGTATTTTCTCTGATATACCAGTGATGATTCGAACATTGACAATTTATTTGGAATAGGCAGTCATTTCCTTTTTGTGGAGGGCTTGTAAGACCTCCTTCTTCTTTTTTTTTGATTTTGTTATCCCTATTTTTTGCCTGAACTGTTTCTTTTTGTGATTACAGTCAGCGGGATGCCCCAGTTTTGTAAGTCTCTTTCATAGGTTTTGACTTAGTGGGCTTTTATTTTTGAGAGATAATGACTGCCTGTCGTTATGATTATTCGGAACCATCACGGTCTTTTGTTTCGGAAGGACTCCTTTGATGTTATTCGTCGTGCATCTGGATCAATTGAGAGAACTACCCTACCCCAGGTTATGATTAAGGGTTTTAATTTTCGAAAAGAAAAACTCCTACTTCTTTGGCTCGAAGGGGTTGACGAGGGATTATCTTCCTTATAACTCCAGTGTTTAGGGATTGAAACAATGCTTGTACCTCATCAGCGGGGTTTGTCCAAAAGCATATTGTAGATCGTGGTATCATTTTCGTCATCCTCCCTCAAGAGGCTTATAATTATTAATTGAGAGTTGACATCAAAAAAAAAAAGAAGGCAGTTTGAATATAGAGAATGCAAATATATTGATTCAAAACAGACATATGCGATGCATTAATGAAACAACAGCGTTTGACATGATAATTGTTTGAACAAATCAAAGAAAATTACAACTTGAAAATTCTAATGAACAAAAGTCTTCTCATCTCAGGGCTTGTTACTTCCAATGGTGAATCCTGTAGGGATGATAGCAGACCTCAGCTTGACCTACTTGGGTGAAATCCACTGCTCCTTCATTAATCAGGTCCTGGACCTTGTTCTTCAGAGCCCAGCAGTCGGCAGTGTCATGTCCAGGACTATCGGAGTGGTATGCACATCTTTTGTTGGGATGATAGTTAGGAGCCGAGATTTTGGGGTTCCGGGGAGGAGCCCTTAGTGTAATCAGATTCAACCTCAGCAGGTGTTGTAGAGCTTGAAACAACGGCATGTTGAGCTGGGTGAACTGCCTTCTGGACCTGCTTGGGTTACTCTGATCAACCTGTTGCTCTGGGCGGGGTTGTGGTTGGACCTGTGAAGTGGTAGCGATTTGGAGAGGTCTATTCTTCTCCATACCAGACTCTTGTCCTCTCGGAAGCTGATCAATGACCTGGTCCCTGACTGGGACTGTTTGCTTCATATCTTGACGAAGATGATTGATTATGGTCCTCAACTCTTCTTGCTCCCGAGCTAAGCCTTGGATGAGAGCCATTTGCCCCAGCATCTGGGTTCTCATTGTATCTACCTCAGCTTGCAGGCGTTTCAGCCGTTCGTCCTTGTCATCTTCGGGACTTTTCTTGGCCAGATTCCCCATGAGGAGTGTCCTTAACTCTTCTCGCCCCTTAGATAGGCTTAGAAAGATCTCCCTGAACTGAGTCTCTTGATCATGAAGACCCTGGTTATCTTGTTGGGAAGCCATTGCTGAAATAAACAGCGAAGAAGGTAAGTGACCTGTCAAAAAGAGTACCTGTAATGCAACGATATGTATGATATGCATGCAATGTTTTCAAGGATCTCGCGGGGTAGACAAGAAAAATTGTTAGAATTTGAATCCGGTAGCTTGATTGAAGGAACTTCATGTTGTTGAGAGTCCTTCTTCAAGGGTCAAGGCTCACCATATCTAGTGGGTCATAGCCCCTGACAACCTTGGCTAGAGGAAAATAAATCCCCTTTGCCCCTTGCTAGACATTTTGTTCATCATGACCTGCATCACAAGCCCTTGAGATCCTTGAAATGGGTTAGTCTTTATGCAGGATGCATGCAATGGTATAATGTTATGCTATGCATGGGGTAATGTAGGTAAACCCTGTTATGAGTCCCAATTAAGGATTGTAAACAAAACCTGCAAGAAACTCAAATGTCAGATAACAAGCATTCAAATAGTCAAGTTGGAAGGCACACAAGTCACACAAGACAGCCCTTAGAGTTTAGGCCAGCATGAAGTTTGGGGTACTACCCTCTTGAAGTTGGTGGGCTCAAACCTTTCCTATCAGAAGTAACCGGGTTCTAAGGGTCCCAATATCATTGGATTGCTTTCATTGTTCATCGTTTCGATTTAGCCACTGAACTTGCGACCAAAATATTCCAAGAAAACAACCCTCAATTGAGTGTAGTATCGAGTATCAACCAACCTCGGACTGCACCAAAGTCAGTTATCTCACTACCCTAAAGAGGCCAAGATGGTTCAATTAAGGTTCCTAAGGTCAGTTGATGCTTCACGACACCACGCGGCAGCCCCGTACTCTCCTTGACTGGACTCAAGGGTTACCGGTACACACCAAAGTGCCACATCAACGTAGCAGACTGCTTCAACCATGTCGGTATACCTCGCAAAGTTCCCTCACAGCCTTGTTGCTACTTTCTAAGAAGGTATCCCCCAGATCCGGGTTAGGATCTATAGAACTCCCAAGACAGGCCCACAATTTAAAGCAAACAATTAAGAAAATTGAAAACACAAGTGATCTTAGTCCTAAGGTACACCTCACTTTAAAAGAGTCCCCAACAGAGTCGCCAGTTCTGTGATCGGTGGATTTAGAACTGACTGTTTAACGCTGGTTCGTGAAATGTCGCGGAAGCAAGAGTCGCCACCGTCTTTTATTTTCTCCAACATGGACAGGACAAAAGCACAGCAAAATTCCTTATGAGATAGTTTCTCGGTTCGGGAGGTAGATTTATAGAAAGGGAAGGTGTTAGCACCCTTTCTATCCATGGTTATCCATGGGCTCTTAGATACTTGCTCATTGTGTTTTCAAAATGCTTGCTTTTCAATTGTGAGTGAGTTTGAAAAAGTTTCGTTTAAATGTCCTTAAGGTAGTGCCATCCCACCATTGAGAGGTAGGTAGCACCACCGTTGGAGGTGTTCGGGTCAATTCGATTTTAAGGATAGTGTGGTCACCAGAGCAACAGTAGGACACCTTAGAAGCTACCCTTATGCCCTTGATCCTTTTTTATTCCGAGGCAACCGTTTCGAGGCAACTGGATCATGGACATAAGGACTTACTAAAACGTCCTATACTTGACGACCACGTTTCGAAGGTAAGGCAACAGGTGAGGCGTACCCTAGAAGTGGTGTGTGAATTTGTGTGTTATTTTCATGTCAATATTTATCTTTGATCAGGGCATTTGTGAGCTACGCTTGTTTTTAATTAGCCATACATTCTTTCATGCAATTAGAATTTAAAAGTGCGGAAATTTAAATGCGGAAAGATAAATCCTACGCTATTACAAGGCGCGGGTCTATACATCGCCAAATTACAAAGACCCGTTTGGTAAAAAATGCGGAAAGTAAAAAACCTAATTACTATTACAAGCCTTGAGCAGTTACATAATATTCGAAAAGAAAATAAATGTGCGAAAGAATAAAAATTAGGACGTCCGAGGGTTTTGACCCTTTTGAAATTAAATTGAATTAAAAGCTAATTGATTATTAAATTAAAGAAAAGAAATGTTTTTTAGGTTTTTGTTTTATGAAAATAAAGAAAATTGAAAATCAAGAGAAACCCTAATTCTAAGTTGTTTTTAATTATTAATGAAAAATATTAAAGTTTAACCTAATTTACTAAATAATTAATGTACATGTTTATTTACAAAATATTTAGTAATTAATAATAATAATAATGATGAGAAAATTATTTATTAAAAAAAGATGAAAAGGTTAAAAATCCTAGTTCTACTTATTTTATTTATTTATGAAGAAAAAGAATTAAAGTTTAAACCCTGAATTAACTAAATTAATTGTTAGTTTTATTTACAAAATAAATTAATGGTGAATTAAATATTAATAAAAAATAAACATTTTTTAGTTCCTGATTTATTATTGTGAAAATTAATTTATGAAATTAAAGAAAACAATTAAAAACAATTAAAAGAATTAAGAAAGAAAATCAAATAAAAAATTAAAAATGATGCAAACCATGGGGGGTATCAGGCCCCAAAGGGAGGTTTTATTGGAGTAATTCTGGCCCATTAGAAATCTAGCCACGTTGACTTTCTCAATCACTTGTGTGCTGTTTGACTGGGGCTCACTGTGAACGGCATCATCTGGCCATTGGATGGAGCATCAGAGACACTTGGCAAGCTTAGGCATTAGGATGTATGGTGGTCCTTTGAACGAACGCTGCATAGAAACGTGTTAGGATAAAAATTATGGAATATGTGGGGGACCTGGGAATCGAACCCATGTCCCAATGTTTACCAGCCACGTCTTCTACCAACTGAACCATTGCGTTTATTTGTTAACATAATGAAGAGTGATGATTATATAAAGAAAACAAGTGTTAGTGGTCTGAACAAAGAAAAGCGCGCCAACGTTTGAATTATCCAACCACATGAAGACACGTATGTGTCTTCTTCCTTTTTGTACCTGCAATATAAACAAGTAGCGGGGTTTTAAACCCCCACTAAATGAAGCCTGAAAAATTTGCGATTAGAACATGCTGTAATATAAAAAGGGCGCGAGGTATTGATTGGGTTCGTCTTGATACCACGAATCCAATGGCATAGGTTTTAAGGTCTAATTTTTCCATATGAGGAAAGCCCCAATTTAGAGCTTCTGAAACCCTAAGTTCCAACCATGGCAGATTTTGTTTTAGGCAACATTAGGACAATTAAACTATGCCAAAAGTTTCAGAAGATCATTAGTAGCAAGAATCAACAGTTAAAACATATGAATAATGCATGGAAATCAAAAATCAATTATGGACATATTCATGAAAAGGGCGATTATGTTCTACCAATTCTTGGAGTGTGGGGACTGGAAAGTGATTGAAACACGTTCAAGGAAGTCTCAGCAAGCGCTTGGAATAGGTTTTAGGATTTGAATCGCGTTGTAGCTATGATTTCAGATTCCAAAATTTTTGATGAAAAGTTGCAACTTTGTTCTTAGCTTTTTGGTAGTCTTTCGTGTGTGTATCAATTAGGTTTAGTCTTGTATATGTATCTGAACGTGATTAGGTCAAGAAAACAAGCCCAAGGTCCATCCATTCATGTTTTGAAGATTTGATTTTCAATTATATCAATTTCAATCTTTTGCCATTGAAACCCTTGTCAATCCTGGAGAATCTTTCCTTTTTGGATGAGAAACGATTTGCCACCATGCCCTAATTTGATTTGCTGCACAAAAAAGATTTAAAAAGCATGATTTGATATTTTCTCATAATTAAATTTAATTAAATGAATTAATAAGATTAAAAATTCAATTAATTAATTAAAAATAAGAAAATAAATCCCTTTGAGCTCAATGGGTCGTGCATAGGCTTTGGGTAATGATTCAAGGAAGAATTTGAGGCCCATTAGCACTTTTGAAGCTTTTGAAGCAAAGTTGACTTTTCAAAATTCCCAAAAATTTCCCAACTTCTACAAGGCATATCTTGCTCAATTCTGAAGCTATGATCATGTTCTTGGACATTTTGGAAAGGTCTTGAAGTCCTCTAACCAATGTATTTGGTCCCATGTCATTTTGATTTACCAATCTCAAGTTATGGTCTTTGACTTAAAGTGCCTTTTTGTTGACTTTTGAAAATGACCTATAATGTTGAAGTTGATAACTTTTTGTGAGAGCATTTATTGGACTTGAAGTGTGAAGATGAGTTGTAGGAAATGTCATTCTCTTCAAAATGAGCTTTGGATGGAATTTTTCTGATAAACCATGAGGAAGTTATGCCCTGGTCAATTTGCAGTTGACTTTTTCAACTGTCCAAAAATAGAAACTTTTGCATCTTGAGACTTTTTGAGCCATGCTTTGAGAATCATGATCAAGAATTGATCAAATTATGTTTGTGGCTTCAAAATAAGATGTTGACCAAAAATTTTGACTTTTGACTGTCAAATGACCATTTTGCCCCTGCAGTTGACTGTGGAGCATTTAGGGTTTTTGACTGTGCAATTTGATGCTGTGAGTCTTGAAACTTGACACATGGATGCTTGACAATGTATATGGGCATATGGGACTTGATTGGACCCTTGGAAACCTTAATTTCTTTGCCAGAACCAAAACCCTAATTTTGATTGTGTTAGGAGGTAATTTGACTGTGCAACCCTTGAGAGATTTTGAAGCATCTGGAGATTGATCTTGGCAAATCTTGAAGAATATGGGAGGGGAAATTTTGGGGTACAACAGATAGTGTTATCTTGCCATTAGTGGTAAGCAACCTTATCATTGGATGTGAGAGGACAGACGTGGGTCATCGTATAGTCATAAAAGGCAACTTGTAGAATGTTTTAGCAATTTTGTAAAGGACTAAGATCATTTATCGAAGGCAACTTTGAAGGGTCATTTGAGGGACTATGATCTTATAATCGTGGGTCTTTTGCTAAAATAATCCACGTTCGAGGGACATGATTATTTATATCTGAGGCAACGAGTGTGGGTTACCCTAGAGGTTCAAGTGTGCAAAGTGTGTTTGATTCAATTATTTTATATTGAATTAGGATTTTGTAAGATTGATTTTATCTTGCCATACAAACCCTAATTACTAGCAATAATAGGAAAGCAGTAAATTACGGAATTTAATATCCTACATTATTACAACACTTTTAGGGGATGGGGATACAAGTTTATGAATAGGGGGTGAAAGCAATTAAAACCTAATTACTATTACAACCATATTGAATAATTTCAAATAATGTACAAGGATGTAAAGATAAAGTGAAATTGGGAAGAAGATTGTTTTTTAGGTTTTTTGTGTGAAAAATGCTCTAATTAAACTAGTAAAAAAGAAAGAAAATAATTAGTTAAATTTCTAGATTATAAGTTAGAAGAAAAATAAAATAAAACTAAGTCCAATATTATTTCAATTAAATTTAAGAGAAGAAAAAGAAATTAAATTTGTTAGGAAAATATTTTTAGGGTTTTATGAAAGGGTTTTAAAGTTAACCTAATTAAACTTAATAAAAAAGAGATTAATTAAAATTCCTAATTTCTAACTTAATTAAATTAGCAAAGAAAATAAAAATAAACTACGTCTAGATTAAGTTGATTAAGAAAATAAATTTATTAATAATATTTTTTTTTGATATTTTTTTTAAAAGAAAAGAAAAATAAACTAAATATCTAAATAATGATATAATATTTTTTTGGTATTTTTTATTAATAAAAATAATGATAATAATACTAGTAATAATAAAAGTAATAAAGAAAATAAAATAAAATCAAAATATGAAATTAAAGTCAGGAAGGTGTAAAAGTAAAAAAGGAGGTTTGATATAAAAAACAGATTTTGTCAGTTAGGCCCAATGACCTGTTTTTGTATGATTAGAAGAAAATAAACATAATGAAATATGAGGAAGTGGGCTGCGTGTTATTCAAGAAATTAGGGGTGTTGGTAAAAAAATCAGGCTCAAATCAAATGGAGCCCAGCGTCTGCCTCATGATCCAATGGGTGAGACCCTTTGAGGTTCACCATGAGGACAACTTCCAGGAGCGTTGGATCTGCCTTGTATCATGATCAGATGATGATGATTGAAGAGTGTATCATGCGCACATTGGTTTGTTTGCACATGATCTGAAACAAGAAATTATGAAAAAATAAAAGGCTAGCACTAGGGCTCGAACCCAGGTCCCAAGGGTTAATAGGCGCACGCTTTACCACTGGGGTGGTTATACATCGGTTTATTAAATTGAATCCATAAATATATAAAATAAACAAGTCCTAATAGGACTTCATCTTCTTCCTCGCGCCCATGACTGAAACACCATTTTTGAAATTCGTATCTCACTCATTTCTCAATGAAATTGAAAAATGTAAACATGAAACTTGTGTATTTTTTCACCACGCATCCAACCATACAACTTATGTTAAGCTAAAAGTCAAAGGTGAAGATTAATTTTGTTGGCCCTAAATTGAAACTTAATTTTTTCAGAAAGTTCAAGTCTAAAATTCTCTACACACAACCAATGTAAATGAAAACTATGGACAAGGTTAGCTTTAGGGTAATGATATCTACATATTTACTTCAGAATGTATGCACAAAGGATGCTTGTATCAAGATATTTAAGTTAGAAAACTTACCTCTTGTAGATGGATTCTTGTATGGAGTTTCAGCAAGCTTTGAGGTATAAGGATGACCTGGTTAGCTTGCTTGGACCTCCCTGAGTGTGTTGCATCCCTTACTTTGCTTTGAAAGTCCTTGAATCTCCCTACTCAAGTTAAACTGCAAGCTTGATTTTTGAAAATGGTGGATAGTGAAGATGGAGTTATAGTCAAGAAACAGGTGTTTGGATGGCTTGTATCTGAGGTATGTTAAGGGCTTGGATGATTAGAAATGGAAACACACGAGTAGTTTTGCTGATGAGTGTTTGAAACTTCAAAAATGTCACAACATTCAAGTTTTGTGCTTCAGAGTGTTTGCGAGTGTTTGAGAGGGTTTTGTCTCTTGTCTTTGCTTGCAATAGACCTGTATATTTGTATGGAAAAGGTTAGAGGTGTTTTGCACAAGGGATTTCTGAGTTGTAGGGTTTTGGCTAGGTGGCTTACTTTTGAAGAAAAGTGGAAAACAAGTTTCAATGTGTTGTACAAGCATGGCCTGAAGTTGTTGGAGGCCTTAGACCTGTTGCTTATGGTTTTGAGTTTGCTTGTGTTCAAATGAAACAAGTTTGGGAGCTCAAGAAATTGACTTTGTGATTAAAGTGATCTTTATGAAAATGGATATGGAGCTTTTTGCAATTTCATCCAAAAATACCAACTGGATAAAGCCTCAAATCTTTGTGTAATGCATCACAAATTTGTGTAAATCTCTTATCATATGTATATTTAGAAGTAACATGGCCTGACAAGTGAGATTTGACGATAAGGTTCTGAGATTTGGTCAATTCTTCATAAAAATGACTTGAAATTCAAGAATGAAATGCCAACTTTAAGTCTTCGAATCTCCTAGCTCAAAAATGATCTCTTCAAGTTCTGGGACATTTTGGAAATCTTGAAGCATCCTCTACAACCTTAATTTTTACCATTTTAACAAAATTATGTTGGAGCTTGGTGAAAATTGGCCAAGAAGTTAGGTCAAAAATCTGCCTAAACTAGGTTAAATTTTCATTGTTTTAGAAAAAGTGCATGACTTTATGGGCTTATAACTCAAAATATAAGCATTTTTTGGATATGAGCCCTCTAATACAAAGTTGCAGATCACATTAAGATCTACAACTTTCATGTTGAAATTAAGATCTACAACAAAGTATTGAAAAGTTTGACTTTTCAATGGACTTTTTTGACTTTCTTAATTCTTAATGATCAAGCTTGATATTTTTTAATATCTTGATGAATTATGATATTTGAAATTGAATTTTGATGAAAAAGTCAAAGTTTGACTTTTTGTGTATTAGTTGACTTTTCATCAGTTGATCAAATTTCAACTTTCAATGCATTGATCTTGAGAAATGATTTGAGCCATGAAATTAGGTCAATGTGTGGTGTTTGAGTCCTTAGGATTATGCTTCAAGCCATTAGATCATTTATTAGGTCAAAAGTCACTGATCAGTCAATTACAGTCAAAACCTTATTTTTGACCATTGTGCCCTTTTGATGATTTGATTGTGTTTCTTGAGGAATTATGATCCAAATTTGATCTATTGATGCATATCAATTCCAAATGTTGATATTGGTCAAAAATATTGAATTTTGACTGTATTTTAACTGGTTTTTAAATTAGAGCCGCCACTATTAGTTTTTATCCTAGGGAAGAGAATCTAACAGAAAACCCTAATTCACAGACAAAGATTCTAGGTTTCGGACTTCATTAGATGAAAGGAAGGTGTTAGACACCTTTCATATACCTTGTTCGCAAGGATATTAGGTTTTAGGTTTATGTTCGGGTAGAAGAGGCTTTTATATTTTAATTAGGAGGAATGGTTTAATTTTTTTATAAGGGAACTCGCTACGATTTTTTATCGTATGCCTACGTATCCTCTTATGAGGAATCAGAGTCCCAATTCGTAGTTCGTATGGGGTTGGTGTTTATTAGTGGTTGCAAACGTACTTTGAATCACCTTGCATTTTTGCCGGGAGTAGTGATTGCGGAGATTTTGGCTAAATGCGCAGTAAGTCAAAATCTGCTTGAAACCCTTTTGCAAAAAATAGTTGTTTAGATTAATTTGTTGCGAAAAATAGTTTAAGATTTGTTGAGTGTTTTTTATAGATATTAATTGCAAAAATTCTTATTATTGCATGACATAAAAAAATATTTAATGAAAATAATATAGGAAAACAATATGTAATTTCTGATGTAAAAATAATTTAAGTGGTATAATAAATAATATTAATATTTACAATAAAAATTAATAATTATAATAATTATAAATAATTAAAAAAATAGAAAAGTAAAAGAAAAAACAATTTATGAACAAGGGGGTTGCATTTTCTGGTTGTTAAGCCCTAACGAAAAATTCGGAAAAAATGGATATTCTGAACGGGGCAAAAGTTCTGCAAGGGATGCAGGGAAATTGACTGGGTTTTGACCCAGTCATAGAACTTCTGAAAAGGGCGCTGTAAGCTAGTTACCAAAGTCAGAAAATAGGGACGTCAAATTCTGGGCTAAGCCCACTACACTGAGTTTCTGGAAAAAGGGCAGACAGAAAGTATATAAGTTTAATGCTGATTCTGGACAAGGGAAAGATTTGAAACCTGGGTTAAGCCTAATAGAACTTCTAAAAGGGAAATTACATTTGAACGTAAGAAATTAGCGTGAACCTATGCAATTAGAATATAAAATTATCTACAGATATTTTCTATAGTTTCAGCCTTGCATATGTTCTTCTAACCCTACCCAGCATGAAAACAATAAAGAAACAAATTAAAATTTGTTACCCCTTTGGCGCTTTTACTTCTGATTCTGGTGCGTGTTTTGTTGTCCCTTCCTTCATCTTCTGTAGATTCTGGTGACAGCGGTGACGGAAGGTGGAGCGAAGACGATTGAAACTAGGGCTCCAGATATTGGAACCTCAATTATTCTTCTGCGTGTTCTTCTTCTAGAATTTCCAGAAATTCTCTCCTTGCTCTTTCCTCAAGCATTACTGTACTTCTTTTCTCTATAAATTCGTCTCTCTCATCGTATTCTTTCCTCCTTTTTTTTCTCCCCGTTAGCTAATTTGCTCCTCTATTTATAATGTTCAATTTTTGGGCTTGGACTATGGCTAGAACAAAGATTAAGGATAAAATTAAAAAGATTTGATTCGAATTGATTCTCTGTGGAAGATTTGATTGAAATTGACATGACGCACATCCAACAGATTTGGGCTTGGGTTGCTTAGCCTCTGCTCTGAGCTTGGGTTGTGGAAGATAATCTGATTCTGCCCTTGCTTGACTCTGCTAGAAGATCTGATATTCCAGTTCTTTACTAGCTCGTGTGTGATTCTGGCTCTGATCTGCACAACTTTTAAGTTCATTTCTATAAAGAAGAACTTATGGGATTTCGGTCTCAAAAGTTCTGATGGGTCAGTGCTTGATCCATACAGCCTAACATCTCTTCGTTTGCAGTCATAACTTCTTCTCTAATTTCAATTGGGCCTAGCATTAATTCTTCCTTTCTTTTGCATACTCCCAGATTTAATTTTCACCCCTCCCCTTTTTTAATAACAAATAAATCTTCTTATTTTAAAATACACCCCTTTGGTCTTTAATAAAGAGAGTCCATCAGATATTGTTGTACCATCTTTTAATTTAATAATTCTAAGAAATGGATTACTGAGGTAGGACAAATTTGGGGTATGACAGCTGGCCCTATTCAATTATCTTCCAATCGAATAACGTGAGAAAACGCAGGTCTAGCGCATTTTGATTGGGAGTTTATTGAATACTTGGAGTATCCGAAATTTGTCCAACCCATTCATAAGGTTATGCTGATATAGCACGCCCTCATGAGCCTTGAGAAAATAAGTGAAGCGGATGGTATATAGCTCACCATGGTTTGAAGTAGTGGGTTGGATGAGGAAAGTACATTGAGGCTTAGAAGCAATGTACTAAGTTTCTATAAATACGTTGAGGCTTAGAGGAAATGTAGTAAGCTGAGAGAGGATATTGAGGCTTTGAGGCAATGTATGAAGCTTGTGAATACGTCGAGGCTTAGAGGCAACGTAGTGAGCTGTGAGAGAGTACATTGAGGCTTAGAGGCAATGTACAGAGTTTACGAATACGTTGAGGCTTTGAGGTAACGTAGTAAGCTGAGAGAGTACATTGAGGCTTAGAGGAAATGTACGAAGTTTGCGAATACGTTGAGGCTTAGAGGCAACGTAGTGAGCTGAGAGAGTACATTGAGGCTTAAAGGCAATGTACGAAGTTTGCGAATACATTGAGGCTTAGAGGAAACATAGTGAGATGAGAGAGTACATTGAGGCTTAGAGGCAATGTACGGAGTGTGCGAATAAATTGAGGCTTAGAGGTAACGTAGTGAGTTGAGAGAGTAATTAAGGCTTAGAGGAAATGTATAGAATTTTGCGAATACGTTGAGGCTTAGAGGAAACGTAGTTAGCGGTGAGAGAGTACATTGAGGCTTTGAGGCAACGTACGAAGTTTGTGAATACATTGAGGCTTAGAGGAAACGTAGTGAGCTGAGAAAGTACATTGAGGCTTAGAGGCAATGTACAGAGTTTGCAAATACGTTGAGGCTTAGAAGCAATGTAGTGAGATGAGAGAGTACATTGAGGCTTAACAGAAATGTACAGAATTTTGCAAATACGTTGAGGCTTAGAGGCAACGTTGTGAGCTGAAAGAGTACATTGAGGCTTAGAGGCAATGTAAGGAGATTTGCGAATACGTTGAGGCTTAGAGGAAACGTAGTTAGTGGTGAGAATACATTGAGGATTAGAGGCAATATATCGAGCTTCGTTCATTACTACATGGAGAATTAGGTAATGGACTACTTTAGTAGGAACTCATCATTGCATGGAGACTTAGGTGACGAGTTGAATCGCAGGAGGAGTGTTTTGTTGGTTGTCCCTTAGATAGATAAATCGAGGGTGGGATTGTTGGTTTGATGTATGATACATGTGTATGATGTCTGATATTTGAGATGGGACCCTGGGCATATGTGTATTGAATGTCTGTGTATGTATGTTATGCAAAATATATGTGTGAAATATGTGTAAGGTGCGCGTATGCCTTAAAATGTTATGAAGACTATTTCTGGCATTCTCTCCTTTAAACCATTGGCTTAGAGTTGTCAATCCCCTGGCTTTGTATATTCTATCATCGTAGCTTCATTGAATTTGAACGCAGTGATCAATGTTAGCAAAATTTTGAACATTGATTTTCTGTATTGTAAGCGTCGGGGTAGACGTATGTATTAGGCACAAACTTTTTGAGTTGTGAGCGTAGACATAGGCGTGGACATATGTATAGACTTTGTGTTGCAGGTGTAAGCATAGGCGCAGACGTAGACATAGACATGTGCATGGACGTGATCGTGGATTTTCTTTTGATGTTTTTCTAACCAAAATGCTTTTTTTGACATTTTGTCAAATGCTTTTATTTGTCAATTTCCCCGAAATGATTTCAGGATAATATTCACAAGTAATAATCGTAGTATTTTGTAAACAAGTTAGAAAAAGAAAAAATGCAATTTGAAAGGTGCAAAGAAAACAACTATTTTATTGATTATGCCTCCTAATAGACGAATGTACAGAATGCAATTCCTAGAAAGAGGTAATTACAGAAATTTTAAAACTGTAAATGGCAATGAAAATGATAATTGTTACTGGTGTTTCCCCAATATCCTTTTGATAGCCCTTATCCCCTTTTCTTATGAGTTGTATGACTCTGATTTATCTCTCCCTTCATGGTTCACAGTCGTAGTTCTTAGATCACAATCTTTTTTTTCTTTATTTCTTTGTATGAAATCCCTGACTTTTGCCTAGATTTCCCTTTCGGGTTTTCAATCCACTTGGATAACTCTTTTTGTTTATATGCCCCTAATTATTGCCTGGATTGCCCTTCAGGGTTTTTGATCCACCGTGACGCTCCTTTTTGCCTAAGTCGCCCTTTTTTGGGGTTCAAGCTTAGCGAGCTTTTTATACATAGTATTTTTATTGCGTATGAATTTTCCGGATGCGGTAGTTCCTTCCCATCCATTGTTGTGAGGATAAGACCACCTCCGGAGAATGCTGTTTTGACTATGTATGGACCTTCGTAGTTGGGTGTCCATTTAGCCTGTGAATCAAGGCGAGGTAGCAGAATCTTATTGAGCACTAGATCCCCTTCTTTGAATATTCTAGGACGAACTTTCTTGTCGAAGGCTCTCTTCATCCGCTTCTGATGTGGTTGACTATGACACAAAGCTATCAATCGTTTTTCTTCAATAAGGTTGAGTTGATCGAGCCGTGTCTGCACCTATTCTGCTTCTTCCAACTTTGTTTCCATTAGAACCCAAAGCGATGGTATCTCGATTTCAACTGGAAGTACTGCCTCCATGCCGTATACCAGCGAGAAAGGAGTGGCGCCTGTTGATGTGTGCACCGAAGTGAGATAGCCATGGAGCGAAGGGAAGCATTTCGTGTCAATCTTTGTACGTTCTCACCATATTCTGGATGATTTTCTTGATATTTTTGTTGGCTGCTTCGAAGGCTCTATTCATCTTTGGTCTGTATGGTGAGGAATTATGATGCTCGATTTTGAAGTCATCGCACAGTTCCTTCATCATTTTGTTGTTTAAATTGGACCCGTTATCGGTAATTATCCGGCTTGGGACACCGTATCTGCATATGATATTCTACTTGATGAAGCGTGTAACCACTTGACTTGTCACATTAGCGTAGGACGCTGCTTCTACCCATTTGGTAAAGTATTCTATGGCTACTAGTATAAAACGGTGTCCGTTGGATGCTTTCGGCTTGATCATGCCAATCATAAAAATTCCCCACATTGAGAATGGCCAAGGGGAGATCATGACATTCAGAGGAGTTGGTGGCATGTTTATCTTATTGGCGTAGATCTGACATTTATGACACGTCTTCGTGTAGTGATAACAGTCGACTTCCATTATTAACCAATAATACCCTGCTTGCAAAATCTTTCTAGCCCTCGTATGCCCATTTGTATGAGTCCCGAAAGTACCCTCGTGGATTTCTCTAATAAGTTTATCCCCTTCTAGCTTCTCCACACACCTGAGTAGTATCATGTCGTAGTTTCTTTTGTATATCACCCCATTACTCAGAAAGAATTTTGAAGCTAACCTTCACAGGGTTCGCTTGTCAATGATAGAGGCATTTTATGGATATTCCTGCTTTTCCAGGTACTTCTTGATGTTGTAGGACCTAGGCTTGCTTTCCGGTCCTTATTCAATATCAAGACAGTGTGCAGGCTCTTCGAAATGTTTGATTGTGATATGTGGTTCGTGATTCATCCAGGTTACCTTGAACATAACATATAAAGTTGCCATGGCGTCTGCCATTTGTTTTTCTTCTCGCGGGATGTCGCTGAAAGTGATATCGGTGAACTCCTCGGCCAACCTCAAAACATGATCCCAATATGGAATAAGTTTTGGGTGTTTTGTATTCCATTCGCCATTAACCTGATATATGACTAATGTAGAGTCCCCAAATACTTCGAGGTGCTTTATTCTCAGATCAATGGAAGCTTTCATCCCAAGTATGCAAGCTTCGTACTCGGCAATGTTGCTGGTGCAGTCGAAACACAATCTTGCGGTATATGGCTTGTGATAGCTCTTTGTAGAATTCAAAATTGCCCCTATGTCGTGCCCTAGTTCATTTGAAGCCCCGTCAAACGTGAGTGTCCAACGTGCCCCTGGCTCTGGTCCTTCGTCGGGTCCTGGCATTTCATAGTCTGCTATAGTCATGACGTCTTCGTCTAGAAAGTCGAACTTCATAGGCTGATACTCTGGCAGCGGTTGGTGAGCTAGATGATCATCTAGTATACTACCTTTGATGGCCTTCTGAGTGACATATCGGATGTCATATTCTGATAATATCATATGCCATCGTGCGATTCTCCCAGTAAGAGTTGGCTTTTCAAATACGTACTTTAGAGGATCCATTCTTGCTATTAACCATGTAGCGTGGGTTAACATATATTGCATCAACCTCTTGGTATCCCAAGCCAATACGCAACAATTTTTCTTGAGGAGTGAGTACCTGGTTTTGCAGTCAGTTAATTTTATTGTTGAGGTAATAAATCGCATGCTCCTTTCTGCCTGTTTCATCTTGTTGTCCCAAAACACAACCCATTGATCATTCAAGCACTGTCAGGTACATGATGAGTGGTCTTCCGAGAACCAACGACATTAAGATTGATGGCTCTTGCAGATACTCTTTTATCGTCTCGAAGGCAGTTTGACAATCATCATTCCATACTACCGTCTGATATTTTTGTAATAATTTGAATATCGACTCACACGTGGTTGTTAGATGCGATATGAATCTTAAGATGTAATTCAATTTCCCTAAGAAACCACACACTTCTTTTTCTGTCCTCGGTGCTAGAATCCCTTGTATAGCTTTTACTTTGTCGGGTTCCACTTCGATACCCCGTTGGCTTACAATGAAACCCAACAATTTTCCTGATCTGACGCCAAATGTACATTTATTCGGATTTAACCTCAGTTTGAACTTGAGTAGCCATTCGAATAGATTTTGTAAATGTATGATGTGTTCCTCCTCTGTATGGGATTTGGCGATCATGTCATCTACATACACTTTGACCTCTTTGTGTATCATATCATGGAATAATGTGACCATTACCCTCTGATAGGTTTCCCCTGCATTCTTGAGACCAAATGGAATTACTTTGTAGCAGAAAGTTCCCCAAGGTGTCATGAAGGTAGTCTTTTCCATGTATTTGGGTGCTATTTTTATTTGATTATAGCCCAAGAAGCCGTCCATGAAGAAGAATACTGAGGCTTGAGTCGTGTTATCCACCTGAACATTTATGTGGGGTAGCAGGAAATTGTCTTTGGGGCTTTCTTTGTTCAGATATCGATAAACCACACACATGCGTACCTTGCCGTATTTCATTGGTACATGCACAATGTTAGCTATCCAGGGTGGATAATCTACCACTTCCAAGAACCTTGCGTCAAATTGTTTAAGAACCTCTTCTCTGATTTTGCTGGACATATCTGGACAAGTTCTCCTATGTTTTTTCCTAACTGGAGAACACCCTTCTTTGAGAGGTAGTTTGTGCACCATGATGTCTGTATCCAAACCTGGCATGTCCCTATAAGACCAAGTGAATATATCCATATACTCATGTAATAACTTGACCAGCTTGTCTTTGACGCTCTGCTCCAACATTGCCCCTAACTTGATTTCTTTTGGATCTTCCCCTGTGCCCAGATTAATGGTATCGATAGACTCTTGATATGGTTGTATGTTGTCAGTATTTCATTCTATTTCTCTCGCCATTTCCCCAGAGAGTTCAATATCTCCATTATCTTCCTCTTCGGCTTGGTTAATAGGAGCATCAAAATTATATCGGGTCGCAGCAGTAATATTATTGGTGGTTTTGGGCATGGATCTACACATTTATCATGTTTTGGTGCAGATTTTAGTATATGAATTTTTGAAAATGCATATGCAGAGAAAGTATTGCCATTTTTAATTTTTAAAGAAATAAATGCAAGAGAAAGACAAGGATCTTGATTTAAAACAAAATATAACTTTTATTGATTGTAAATATTTTCTAAAATAAAATGGGGGACCCTTACAAGCAAACCCTATGCCTCGGGCTTGACATAGGTTCTTTCAAAAACAAGAAAAATTACTTAGGAAAGAAAAAGATCTCGAGAATCTCCATAGCAGTCCAGATTTTGATTTCTTCTACTGGAGCGCACTCCTTGATAAAGTCTGTTTCCTTTCTGGTGTGAACTTTGTTGGATATCATTACCACATGTCCGCCATGCTATGTTCCCTTGTTGACAAAGGTCTCTTGAATCAGAGGGAAGCGTGCTTTGCCTTTTGGAGTTGCTTTCAATGATTCATAGCCCAATCCAAAGTGATTCATCTTTTCAGGGATTTCTGGGAGCTTTCCCCATCCTTTTGAGGCATCACATCCCATGGTTGCTTGCAGATCTCTCCATAATGTCACCTTAGGCTTATTACCCTTCTCGACTGGTAAAGTCACCATTGAAGGAATTTCCAAGGCTTGGAACGGGGTAGCTATACAGTCTTCATCGACACTAAATATATGTATGATTCAATGTGACTTACAAAGATATCTTCCTCGCCATCGATTATGATTAATTTTACTTTCACTAGGAACTTCAATTTCTGATGCAGGGTCGAGGTGAATGTCCCTACTGCATGGATCCAAGGTCTCCCCAGTAAGCAAGTGTATGCTAGTTCTATATCCATGACCTGGAAAGTGATATTGAATATATACGACCCAATTTTAACTGGCATATCCACCTCTCCTACCACTGAGCTTTGGGAACCGTCAAATGCTTTTACTATTTTAGAAATTGGCCTCATCACAATTTTATCTATTGTTAAATTTATCAGACTGGAATTTGGAAACACATTAAGGGAAGAACCGATATCAGTGAGAACCCTGGATAAATGGGTAACACATATTTTCATAGTAATGTGGAGTTCCTTGTTATGAGCTCGACCCTGTGGCGGAAATTCATTGTTGCTGAAACCCAGGTATGATCCGGATGTTAGGTTTGCTACGACATTGTCAAATTGATTCACCAAAATTTCTTTTGCAACATGAGCTGAACTTAGTACTTTCATCAAGGAATCTCGATGTGCTTCAGAGTTGATGAGTAGTGAGAGTATGAATATTTTCGCCAGAGTTTGCTGAAGCTGATCCACCACCTTGTAATCAATTCTTTTAATTATTTTTAGAAACTTTTCTACCTCTTGATCAGTAAAGTTTTTTCTTGGAGGTTCTGTCTCTTGACTTGTATCAATCACTTCTTTTCCTTTGTCCTTTGTTGGAGCCTCATCTTTCTTCTTTGATGGTCCAACTCCAAAAATTCGACCGCTTCAGGTATACCCCCTATCCCTGCTATATTAGAAATTGTAGGTCCCTGACTTGGTGAGGGATCACTTTCTTGTTTCACTCCATTAATGTATACGACCGAGTCATAACTCCATGGCATTGCTCTAATACTTTCATAAAGGATATGTGTGGGTCCCTTAATCACCATTGTGGCCTTTGGAATAGTTAGTATTAGGAGAGTCTTCTTGGGTGCCATCCTTGTGGTCTCCGTCGATTCTTCCCACGGGATCACTAGAGTTTTCTTATTAAGATCTGGTCCTTGGCAAGGGATTACCAATGGCTTCTTTCCTTCAATTGCGGCTACATATTTTGCTTCAGGGTATGGTCCTAATTGGACTATCCCCTGGTCCATTAGCTTTTGCAAAGTTCTTTCAAAGGCTTTATTATGTTCCAACAGGATCCCACATTCGAACATATATTCTTTTAACAAGTTGATTGGGGTTTCTACTTGTCTGATTGCCCCAAAGTCAGTGGCTACTTCAATTGCATTTATTGTCGGTCCTCCATGCGGAGGCATGGTATTTTTCTTGATGTTAGGTTTCTCAAAGGTGATATCTTGAGATTCTAACAAGTCCTACACTTTGTGTTTGAATGCTCAGCATTGCTTTATGGTGTGCCCTAGAGAATTAGCATGGTATTTGCATTTGGCATCGACATTATACCTTCGTGGGAGTGGCCCGACTGGAGGAGCTAGAGGTTTGATTTCCACCAATGATGCATTAACCAAGTGTTGTAATAACTGGCTAGGTGACATAGGGAGTGGATCAAAGTTTCTTTGTGGCCTTTTAAATCTATCATATTGTTACCCTTGCGGGATCATTAGTGGTTGTGATTCCCTTGGTTGTTAGGCTACAACGTTAATCTCTCCCTCTTTTCTTTTTGGGTAGTTTGAAACAGGTTTTTTGGGATTATGGGGGGAGTTTGATGATCCCCCTGATATCTTCCCACTTTTTATTCCAATCTCGATTCTTTCTCCGATAGTCACTAGATCTGAGAATCCCGAAGAGATACTCCCAACCATTTTCTCGTAATACATCCCTTGAAAAGTTCCCATAAAAATGTCTATTAATTCTTTTTCTAATAGTGGTGGTTTCACGCGGGATGTCATCTCCCTCCATCTTTGAGCATACTCTTTGAAGTGAAGAAGTGAAAAACACAAGAAGGGGGGTTGAATTGTAAAACTGAAAATTAATGCAATGAATACGATATTTTTATCCTGGTTCGTTTGATCTCAAACTACTCCAGTCCACCCGTCAAGGTGATTTCGCCTCTCTCCAACGAGGTCTTAATCCACTATATTCAACTGAATATTACAAACTGATTTAACAACTTCTAAAGCCTTCTTGGTGCAAACCACAACCCGGTTTGTCAAGGAAACACTTTCTTACAAAGAAGAGAAATCTAGGTGTGTGAATGTTTTCTACAAAACTGTTTATCACAACTGTGATATTACACAACTTAAGCTTATTGAAACTAGATTGCTAAAAGTAATTGAGTAAGGAAATATGAAGCGTTTAGCAAACTGAGAGAAGGAAGATGATGATTAGCTTTTAGGCGTGTAATTTGATGTAGAGCATTAGCCAATTCAATCTTCATTGACTTGTTTATATAGCACTGAAATTGTTGAACGTTGGAGCAATAATCTTGATTCAATGCCAATAACAAACTTTCCTTATTAAGCAGATCTTGTCTGGAATGATGCCGTTGGTAATAATTCGCTTTGAATGCACAGTATCGTTGCTACTTAAGGCGTGTTCTGGCTTGGACTCATTCTGACTCTGCTTAAGTGCTGATGAACTATTGTTGTCTTTATCAGAGTGTTGAGCGCAGTCCTGTTCATCAAGCTTCAGCATTCGCGTAAGTTGTTCTTCTGATTCTGGTATTCTGATATAACATCTTCTGATGCTGATGTTGATAACCAATATTCTGATGCTGATTAAGTGTACTCTTGCTGATACCTATCAGAGTTTCTGCAAAACAGAAGGTAATATTTTAGGTAGCAAATAGTTCTTACATGAATCACATAATTAATATATCTTTTCATTTTGTTATCATCAAAACTTAAACTTAGGGTAGTAGATTCAAACTTTGTTCTAACAATCTCCCCCTTTTTGATGATGACAAAAACTATATATTTTTAATTGAAAATAACGTGAAAAAGTATCATAGATAACTAAATGATAAGATGTATCAGAGTAAGAAGTTATCAAAGATAAGGGATAAAGAGATATGAGAGTTGGGATCGGAGATACTCCCCCTGAATTTATAACTTCCCTTTTTAATTCCAAGAGTTCTTCAGGATCAGATCTTTATTGACTTTCTTTGATCATCAGAATATTAGAGCTTTGACTATCAGAAGCTTTAGATCAGAATATCAGAGTAGAGCTTCAGATCAGAATATCAGAGCTTTATCAGAGCTTTGCTTTGGATCAGAGTATCAGAGCCTTCAGATCAGAATATCAGAGCTTTATTCTTCAGTGAGTCAGAGAGCATTCTTGTACCTGTAGACTTAAGCAAAAACAGAAGAAAACATTCAAGTATATCAGAGTTAGAATGTTTGAGACTTTTTGTCTCAGTAATCCGTTATTGAAAAATATCATTCTTGTTCTCCCCCTTTTTTTCAGCAATCAAAAAGTGTAAGTGATGTGCTAAAACAATTGGAGCAGAAAAACTTGTCATATTAAAATAGTCAGAGCCAGACAAAACAGTACAGAAGATATGCAAAGAAAACATGAAAATAGCATGAATGAAAAACTAAGGTTGGGGAGGAAAGCGTGTGAACAGAGTCTCCAGCATTGCCTTAATCTGATCAGCAGTCTCAGTCTGCTTGTGCACCATGCTGACTACTGTATCTATCTTGCTATCCTGCACATCCATCCTTTCCTTCATCTTCTGATCATTTTCATCCATCCTTTGCTGCAGACGAATATCATTCAGCTTCAGCTCTTCCAGAGTTTGCCTGTCCAAGGCAGCTTGAGAAACATCAGAAGCAGGGAGCTTCTGAGAGCTTTCTGCAACATCTTCAGCTTGACTGGCTTCAGCTTGAATTGTCTGATCTTCTTCTGGCTGCACCTTTGAAGCTGGACGCTTCTCAGACCATGGCTCACTATCCAGAAGGAGCACGTCTTCTTTCAGCAGCTGACTTCCAACTTCGTTCAGAAGCTTGCTGAAATTCTGCTGTGCTTGCTCATAATTGATGTCTTGCAATTTTAGAGCTTCAACACGTACCCAAATTCTGAATCGTGACCAGAGCTGGTCTGAGGCAGCTGGATCAATCATTCCAGGGCAGACTTGCTTCAGAGAAGCAATCCACTGCTGCAAACCTGTTTCAAAATTCATAATACCAGAGCCAACATCTGGCTGTTTGGGTTTTGGAATGGCTATTTTATTTTTCAGATCAGCAAGACGGTCAAGGATTGTTAAATCTATGAAGGTCCTGCTGGGGTCTGCTGTGGTTTGTTTGGGAGCTGTTTGTTTGGGAGATGGAGTGGGAGAGTCAGAAATAATGATTAGACTGTTTGGGGTTTTTGGAGTATTTGGTGGGGTAGATTCTGGCGAGGATGGCAGCTGGGCCATTGTTACAGTTGTTCCACATGGCAGCTGGATTGCCAGAGGTTGTGGCTCAGAGGATTGAGGAGAATGAGGTTCAGGGGATGGAGGAGATGGAGTTTCAGAATGATGAAACTCAGGTTGAGGAGGTGATGGTTGAGGAGATGGTGGATGAATTTCTGGTTGAGGAGAGGGAGAAGGAATTGCTGGTTGTGGAGAAGGAGGAGGAATTTCTGGTTTTTCAGGAATATGTGGTTCTTCTGGAATGGGTGAGAGAGGTTGTTCTGGTTGAGGAGATTTGGCAATATCTGGTTCAGTGTTTGGATTATTGGGAAGGTGATCAGAAGCACGTTGATCAATGTCAGACAGAACTTTGTCAAGTGCTGATGTTATTGAAGTTGTTGGTTTGGGATGTTTTGTGCAGGGTCTTCTGAGTTGTAGTGCCTCAGAAGGGTCATCTTCTGGTTCGGTTTCATCTATAGTTGGGATGGGTATTGGGATTTCATGAGAAGCTGGAGTGGGGTTTGATGTTGGAATAGCAGAAGAATTTAAAACAGAAGCAGCAGATAAATTACCTCTTTTCTTAGGTGTCTGCTGGGATGTTCCTTCTGAAGGGGCCTTCCTTTTCTTCGTCTTCTTCAGTGTAACTTCTGGTTGAGCTTGGTGCAGATCTTTGATATTCAGCTTGGGATCTGTATCGTCAGCCTTGCACGCGTCCAAGTATCTGAGAACCACCACTGGTTTAGATTCTATCTCAGAAAATAATGGAAAGTCACTCAGTGGGACTCTTCTGCTGGTGATGTCAGCAGTAGGAGTAACGCTGGGTTCCTTTCTGATATTCTCTATTAACTTCATTTTCTTCAGATTCTTCGCGTTCAGAGGCTTGCCAACAGTTGGTTCAATGGTGCTTAACTCTTGAGCTTCTATCAGGTGCTCTATCAGCCTATTCTCAGTCAGAATATCTGATATTAACCTTCCAAAGGGTATCCAATCCCTCTTTGTTCTTTCTTCTTCCCTGGTTTCCTTCACGCTTGTTCTAAGGTGATTAAACAGAAGATGAGCCAAGTTGATTTTTACCGTCTGATTGATAAAATAGATCAGAAACTGCTGATCTATATTTATGTAATCAGGGGAACTTATTGGCTTCCTATGATTAAAGCACCCCAGAATGATCTTCGCCCAAACTCTATGGTGATCCTTGAGGTCTCTGATTTTGCTGCTGGGCACCCCAAGGGTGAAAATCTGTTCTGCTATGACACCAATGTCAGAGCATCTTTCAGCCATATCAATACAGCGGACGCCACCGCCACTGTAACCAATCAGTTTTGCTATGTGATCCTCAGTGATCACAATCTTCTTTCCCATTATGTAGGAGGTGACTCGATGCGTTGAAGAGGTCGCATGAATCCAGAACTCCTTGACTAACATTGGGAATGTTGGTCCAACCAACCTGTCAAAATATCTCTCCCATTTTTGTGCCCTAACTTCTTCTGTCAAGTCAAAACCATTCTCTTTCAGACTGCCAAAATCAATAATCAGTTCAGACAACACTTCTAGATTCTTCACTGGTGTAAGGAGTGTTCTGAATGGAACTTGGTACTGTTCAGAGGAAGCTTTCTTCTGAGAACCTGCAGAAGCACTGCTGGAGGTTGCCATGTTCACACTTAGGGCTTTTCTGAGAAAACTGAGAAAATGGGTTTAAGTTTGAAAGAGATGAACACAAAGAAAAATGCAGAAAATATTTGAGAGATTTTGAGAAATTGTAAAAGATTAATGTGAGAAGTTAGCGTGCTTAAATAGATTTCAGAATATTTTGAAAGAGTAAACGGTTTCAAGAAAGAGAAATAAAATCATGATTACGTTTTAAAAACATGATTACTTTCATTTAATGCTTGCTGATTTTGGGGGATTTGAGAAAGATACTTGAAACGGTTACCAGACATGTGTCTCAATGCACCCAATCAGCGTTTTGCCTTCTCAGAAGCGTGCACGCGTTCTGCTTCAGAGATTTGCTGATGATTGGATGACACTTGTTTGATTTAGTGATCAACACGTCTATCCTTGAGCTGAAACGCTCAGATCTTTAAGACTAGCATCTGATGCAATCTGCATGTTCTATCTTTCTGAAAAGAGATTGATCAGAAGTTCACAGTAAAAACAAATACATTCTGAAGATAAATATATAGAATTAAAACATTTTCACTCTGGGAAGATTTTCATGCTGAGATGTTTCATAATGAAATTGAACTTATCTTCAGAAAGGGGTTTAGTGAAGATATCAGCCCATTGATGGTCTGTATCTATAAATATTAAGTTCAAAATTCCTTTCTGAATATAGTCCCTAATGAAATGATGTTTTATTTCTATATGCTTAGATCTAGAATGTAAAATGGGATTCTTACTTAAGCAAATAGCAGAAGTATTGTCACAGAGTATAGGGATGTTACTCTCAAAAATCTGGAAGTCTTCAAGCTGACTTTTCATCCAGAGCATTTGTGTGCTACATCCTGCTGCTGCTATGTACTCAGCTTCTGCTATTGATAGCGCAATTGTGGATTGCCTTTTGTTGGACCAAGAGATCAGATTGTCTCCCAGAAACTGGCAGCTTCCAGAAGTACTTTTACGCTCTACTCTATCTCCAGCAAAGTCAGCAACGCAGTAGCCTACTAAACTGTAATCACTAGATTTTCTATAAAACAAACCCAGATTAGTAGTACCTTTCATATACTTGAAAATTCGCTTAACAGCTGTTAAGTGAGATTCTCTAGGATCTGATTGGAATCTAGCACAAATACATACGCTGAATAATATATCAGGTCTTGAAGCTGTCAGATAAAGGAGAGAACCAATCATACCTCTGTAGACTTTCTGTTCTACCTTTTTGCTTACCTCTTCTCTTTCCAGAATGCACGTGGGATGCATTGGAATCTTTGATGGCTTACATTCTGAGAGGTCAAATTTCTTCAGAAGATCTTTGATGTATTTGCTCTGATGAATGTAAGTTCCCTCTGGAGTTTGATTGACCTGAATTCCTAGAAAGAATTCCAGTTCCCCCATGAGGCTTATCTCAAATTCTGCCTGCATATTCTTAGCAAATTTTCTTCCAAGAGAAGGATTAGTAGAACCAAAAATAATATCATCAACATAAATTTGACAGACTAAGATGTCATTCTTAACTGACTTACAGAATAAGGTAGTGTCCACCTTCCCTCTGGTGAATTCATTTTCTAACAGAAGGTTACTTAGTCTTTCATACCAAGCTCTGGGAGCTTGTTTCAGACCATATAGTGACTTCTTTAGTTTGAACACATGTTCTGGATGTTTTGTATTTTCAAAACCAGGGGGTTGGTGCACATAAACCTCTTCTTCTATATAACCATTTAAGAATGCACTTTTGACATCCATCTGATACAGAGTGATGCCTCTATTAACAGCAAATGAAATTAAAAGTCTGATAGATTCTAACCTGGCGACTGGAGCAAAGGTTTCTGTATAGTCTATCCCCTCTTGCTGACTATAACCTTGTGCAACCAGTCGTGCTTTGTTTCTGATGACTTCACCTTGTTCATTTAGCTTGTTTCTGAACACCCATCTTGTTCCAATGACATTGAATCCTTTTGGTTTGGGAATAAGATCCCATACGTCATTTCTGGTGAATTGATTCAGCTCTTCTTGCATTGCCAGAATCCAGTCGTTGTCCAGAAGTTCTTCATCAATGGAAGAGGGTCCAATCAGAGACACAAGTCCCATGAGGGTTTCTTCATAGTTTCTGAAGCTTGCTCTTGTTCTCATTGAATCTTCCTTTCTTCCTAAGATTGTTTCTTCTGGATGATCCAAGCTGCTTCTGGGTAATCTTTTCTGAGGTTGATCAGCAGCTGTTGTAGGATTGCTAGCAGTGCTCCTTTCAGACGTTGAAGGAGTGTCTATGTTGAGATCTTCTGATGACTTGTCTTCAGAACCTGTAAATTCAATTTCAATACCTGCAAAAACTTCATTCTGCTTTGACTTTTCAGAGTCAAGCTTATCATCAAAACGAACACTGATTGATTCTTCCACAATCTGTGTTTCTGTATTGTATACTCTGTACCCTCTTGAGCGTTCAGAGTATCCTAACATAATACACTTCTGTGCTTTAGAGTCTAACTTGTTCAAATAATTATTTGTATTTAACATAAAACAGGTACATCCAAATGGATGAAAATATGAAATGTTGGGCTTTCTGTTCTTCCACAATTCATATGGAGTCTTTTCCAGAATAGGTCTTATTAAGATTCTATTCTGAATATAGCACGATGTGTTTATTGCCTCTGCCCAGAAGATCTTAGCAACGTTTTTCTCGTTGATCATGGTTCTGGCCATTTCTTGCAATGTTCTATTCTTTCGTTCTACAACTCCATTTTGTTAGGGAGTTCTAGGACAAGAGAAATCATGCAGAATGCCTCTGTCATTAAAGAATGACTCAAAATCTTTGTTTTCAAACTCTCCACCATGATCACTTCTGACTTTAACGATTCTAAGATCCTTTTCATTCTGAACTTGGTTACAGAAGGTAACAAACACAGAGTGTGACTCGTCCTTGTGTCGTAAGAACTTTACCCATGTCCATCTGCTATAGTCATCTACGATTACTAACCCATACTTCTTGCCACTGACTGAAGCAGTTTTAACTGGTCCAAATAAGTCAATGTGCAGAAGTTCTAATGGCTTAGAGGTAGAAACAACATTTTTAGATTTAAAAGAAGGTTTTACAAACTTTCCTTTCTGACATGCTTCACACAGAGCATCTGAATTGAACTTCAAATTAGGAAGTCCTCTGACCAGATTGAGTTTGTTAATCTGAGATATTCTTCTCATGCTAACATGCCCCAATCTTCTGTGCCAGATCCACTGCTCGTTGTTAACAGACAGAAGGCACTTTACATTCTGACTTTTCAGTTCAGAAAGTTTGATTTTGTAAATGTTGTTTTTTCTCTTTCCATTAAACAGGATAGTCCCATCTTTCTGACTAACAGCTTTACATGATTTTTGATTAAAGATTATATCATAACCGTTATCACTTAATTGACTTATGGATAACAGATTATGCATTAATCCATCTACTAGCAGAACATTATTAATAGAGGGAAGATTTCCATTACCTACAGTTCCAGAGCCAATTATCTTTCCCCTCTGATTGCCTCCAAAGTCAACGTGGCCTCCAGGCTTAAGTTCCAGGCTTTGGAACATATGCATTCTTCCCGTCATGTGTCGCGAGCAGCCAGAGTCCAGGTACCATGACTGGTGTTTCTGATTTGCTGCTAAAGATATCTGCAACATGTATTATTTTATCCTTAGGTACCCAGATTTTCTTGGGTCCTGATTTGTTAGATTTACCAAAACTCTGGTTGAACTTTGGTTTCATAGAATACTTACTGCTAGTGTATTTAATATCATGTGTGTGACCATACACAAAATGTGAATTCAGAGGAGTGTGTTTAATGGTTAAATCCATGACATTCTTTGGTGTAGGAACCTTACCTTGGTATTCTATTCCCTTCCTGCCGTTTCTGCTAACTCCATAGATCATTGAAGCCATTTTGCTTCTATCTATGCTTTTAGCAAGGAACTTCTGGAAACTGTGATCATACTCCTTGATGATCTCATCAGCGTTGCTGGGAGTTTCAGAAATTGGTTCCTTTTGAGAGTTTTGTAAAGTATTTTCTAATTTTGAAATTTTATTTCTCAGCTCAGAATTCTCCAATTTAAGACTCTCAGTCTTATTAGAGTCAGATTCAAGATTCCTTTTCAGGTTTCTGAATTTAACTCTAATCTGCTGATACCTTTCCAGAATTTCATTAAGGCTTTCAGCAAGTTCAGCCTTGGTAAAATTAACTGCAAAGTCAGGAAATACCTCTTCAGTATCTGATTCTGAGTCTGATTCAGAAGCTTCACTATCTTCTGAAATGTTGGCCATGAGAGCTATGTTTGCTCTCTCATCATCTGATTCTGAGTCAGCTTCAGACGAGTCAGAGTCATCCCATGTAGCCATGAGACTTTTCTTCTTTTCTCTTCCAAACTTCTTTTTGGGCTTTTCCCTCTGAAGCTTTGGGCAGTCACTCTTGTAGTGTCCTTGCTCATTGCACTCATAGCAGATGATGTCCTTGGTGTTTGGCTTTCTGCTTCCTGAGGAGCCTTCAGATCTTCTGTATCCAGAGGAAGAATCTGTCCTTGTGTATCTGGAAGAAGACTCGCTCTGATCAGATCTTCTGGGATTCCTGAACTTTCTTTGCCTCTGCTTCCACAGTTGATTCACTCTTCTGGAGAGGAGGCAGAGTTCGTCTTCTTCTGATGAAGATCCATCAGATGTTTCTTCAACTTCCTGCAAAACATTAGACTCAGATTTTTTGTTAGATTTTAATGCTAAAGGCTTACCTTGCTTCTGGGGTTCATCAGCTTCTAGCTCTATCTCATGACTTCTGAGGGAGCTGATAAGTTCCTCCAGAGAAATTTTGTTGAGATCTTTTGCTAGCTTCAGAGCTGTAACCATTGGCCTCCACTGCTTGGGTAAGCTTCTGATGATTTCTTGACGTGATCAGCAGTAGAGTAACCTTTGTCAAGAACCTTGAGACCAGCTACCAGAATCTGGAATCTTGAGAACATTATTTTAATGGATTCACTTTCTTCCATTTTGAATGCCTCATACTTCTGAATGAGCGCCAGATCTTTAGTTTCTTTGACCTAAACGTTGCCCTCATGCGTCATTCTGAGTGAGTCAAACATGTTCTTTGCTGTGTCTCTGTTGGAGATCTTTTCATATTCAGCATACGAGATGGCGCTGAGAAGGATGGTTCTGGCCTTGTGGTGATTCTTGAAGTCACGCATTTGTTGGTCAGACATTGTTTTCCTATCAATCTTTTGACCGCTTGCATTCACATGGTGCGTGTATCCATCTGTCACCATGTCCCACAGATCAGCATCATGTGCCAGAAAGAAGCTTTCAATTTTGTCATTCTAGTAATCAAAAATTTCTCCATCAAAGACTGGAGGTTTGCCGCTGAATCTGTCTATGTCCTCATGGTTGTCATTGCTGGTGTGAGAATAAGTTCCTACCATTGTGTTTTTCTGACGTTGGATCTTGTACTGACACGGTTAAGTGTTTTAGCTCAGAACCAGGCGCTCTGATGCCAATTGAAGAAGTGAAAAACACAAGAAGGGGGGTTGAATTGTAAAACTGAAAATCAATGCAATGAACACGATATTTTTATCCTGGTTCGTTTGATCTCAAACTACTCCAGTCCACCCGTCAAGGTGATTTCGCCTCTCTCCAATGAGGTCTTAATCCACTATATTCAACTGAATATTACAAACTGATTTAACAACTTCTAAAGCCTTCTTGGTGCAAACCACAACCCGGTTTGTCAAGGAAACACTTTCTTACAAAGAAGAGAAATCTAGGTGTGTGAATGTTTTCTACAAAACTGTTTATCACAACTGTGATATTACACAACTTAAGCTTATTGAAACTAGATTGCTAAAAGTAATTGAGTAAGGAAATATGAAGCGTTTAGCAAACTGAGAGAAGGAAGATGATGATTAGCTTTTAGGCGTGTAATTTGATGTAGAGCATTAGCCAATTCAATCTTCATTGACTTGTTTATATAGCACTGAAATTGTTGAACGTTGGAGCAATAATCTTGATTCAATGCCAATAACAAACTTTCCTTATTAAGCAGATCTTGTCTGGAATGATGCCGTTGGTAATAATTCGCTTTGAATGCACAGTATCGTTGCTACTTAAGGCGTGTTCTGGCTTGGACTCATTCTGACTCTGCTTAAGTGCTGATGAACTGTTGTTGTCTTTATCAGAGTGTTGAGCGCAGTCCTGTTCATCAAGCTTCAGCATTCGCGTAAGTTGTTCTTCTGATTCTGGTATTCTGATATAACATCTTCTGATGCTGATGTTGATAACCAATATTCTGATGCTGATTAAGTGTACTCTTGCTGATACCTATCAGAGTTTCTGCAAAACAGAAGGTAATATTTTAGGTAGCAAATAGTTCTTACATGAATCACATAATTAATATATCTTTTCATTTTGTTATCATCAAAACTTAAACTTAGGGTAGTAGATTCAAACTTTGTTCTAACATGAAGGACTCCTCTTTCTTCTAGGACAAATTCTGGAGTTGCATGCGGGTAGGTGCCATGTCCAGGTTATATTTGTAATGCTTCAGAAAAGCATTAGCAAGATCTTCCCAGGTTTGAATATGCGTTTGCTCCAATTGCATATACTAGTCCAAAGATGCCCCACTCAGGCTATCTTAAAAATAGTGAATCATTAGCTTCTGATCATGGGCATGCATATTCCTACAATACATACGAAGATGGTTTCTTGGGCAAGTGAGCCCCTTGTATTTTTCAAAGCCAGGTACTTTGAATTTTAGTGGAATCACCACATCAAGAACTAGTCCCATTTCGAGAGCGTCTACTTCGAAAGCGTCAAAACCCTCTAATAATTTTAATCTTTCCTCCAGAGCTTTATACTGATTTATTACCAATGGATTATTAACAATATAACTACCATTTGTCTTTAAGAGCGCTTCTTTGGTATCCTCTGGGTCGTGGTCTCCGTATTACATGTCCAAGTAGTTATCTGCATTATTTGTTGGAATCTGTAGAGTATGCGATGCCCCTGCTTTTGGTGGCGGTAGGACAAACCCTTCCATTTCAACTTCTTGTTGGGCCATGACGGTCTTTTGGAGTGCTGCTTCTGATTATTTCCTTGGTTGGTGAATGCTTGATGCACCAATGGTTTGGGTTACTTCTTCAAAAGCTACCATGGGAATCTGGTCCTGCCTGTCAATGATGTTCTTCAGAGATAGAAGAACTTGGCTCAAATCTACCTTCATTGAACTTACATCACCCTTTACATGGTCGAGATCTTCCTTGAATGCAGCTTGAGTCTCCTCAATTTGTTCCATTGCCTTTTGCTGGTAGGCCCTTTTTTGATATGGAGGCCAAGGAGGTGGAGATATTCTTCTACCAATGGTTTACTGGAGAGATTTCACGAGAGATTAGTTTTGATATGATTTGCAGGTGTTTTATGAATGCATGCATGCAGATGAATGTGTATGAACATGAAATGTTTTATTCACTTAGGTACACAATTATATTTTGTTTATTATTATTTTAATTGGTGATTGTCTTTGAAATGGATACCCAAACTAGATACGGAAACAAAATGCCTTTATTGAAAGTAACACAATCCAGATATTGAAAATATTACAACTTTGAATAAAAACTTGTTTACTTAAACATGAATGAAGGAAAATAAATCTTCTAGGTGGGCCTGTGGATGTATGCTCTAAAACCATCAACCATTGCTCGGCAAAGATGGAGAAAGTCTTCAACGTCCTTTGGAATAGGAACCATCACACTTTCTACGTCTCTCAGACTTCTAGGGATATTCTCAATGAGATTGTTGGCTAAGAAGACAAGCTTTTCATGTCTTTCTTTGTAATGTTGATACTCTTGATAAAGATGTGGGATTATCTTATTGTTGTCTCTCCATGCTTGGGCGATCTTGACATACTGCTCTTCCCAATACGTCTTTTCACCCCTCATTTCCGTATAAAGTCTCCGTTGGATAAGGAAGTCTTTTTTGAGACCTGCAATTCTAGGCATACTTCTTCGTATTCTTCAGTTTTCTGAACCAAGAGTCTTTGTGCTTCCATCCTCTTGAGGCGTTCCTTATTCTCTGCTTCTTGGTTGTCTTGCAATCCAATGGTGAGGTACTTTATTTGCTCTTCTTGTTCTAAGGAAACTTGTGTTAAACCTTGGATTTGGGCTTTTAGGTCTTCCTCTAGTACATTCTTGTCATGGGTAGCCTTTTCATACCATCTGGTTAACTTTCCAATTTCCGCAGCAGCATCTTCTAACTTTTGGTTATGGGAATCCAGATTGAAGGTTGCACTTAGCAGCCCTTCGGTTGTACCGTTTCGCTTGAGACTCTCCTTCTCTAATGGTTTTTTATCTCTCTCAAATTGTAGTTCCTTGGACTCAAGTATGAGCTGCATTTGCTTCTTCTCTTTGGTTAGATCGCGAAGGTTGATTTCTAACTCTTTATTTTCCCTTTGAGCTTGCTTTAGGGAAATTTTCAAATTGTCAATTTCTTCCAAGGATATAGGCGTGACCTCTGGGACCTCTGTCTTGTACCCTAGATCTATCTCAAAGGGCAGCTTGATAATCTGTACCCTATCTCTGACCCATCTGGTGTAAGGCTCTCTTGCTATAACATTCTTTCTTTCAGCTCTCTTCTTATTGACCTTATTCTAAGCCTGGATAACCTTGTTGAGAAACTCATGGTCTTTTATACCCATGTTGTGGATGATCAATGGTCGGAGTTGTTCGTCCATAGGTCTGTCATCCAAGGGATACCCTAAATGTCGCAGGGCCAGAGTAAAGTTGTAGTTAATACAGCCCGTGATTCAATTAACGGGACATTATGAAAATCTCCACAGCTAATAGTGATGTCACCGATATCTAGCTTCCTTGGATACCATAGTATCGTGTTTGTAGTGAGAGACTTTAATTTCTGGGGCCATTCACATTTGGTAAGCTTCAGAATCATATAATCTTGTTTGTAAAGATGGGTCATGAACCAAGTATATAGGAGTGGAATGCAACAATTCAAAGTGCCCTTTCTCTTTTCATACATCACATGCAAAGTGTAATAAACATCAGCAAGTAGAGCAGGAGTTGGATCAGTATTAAAGACTTTCGCACCCCAAATTATGCTAATGGCTGCAGGGTCAATATAGTCTGTGGCAAGAGGAAATAAAATAACACCAAATACCAGTAGCCCTAAACAATCAACACAAGACTCCCATTATTTATAGTTAACAAATTCAAGTGCCTTAGCTTCCAAGTATATCCTTTTGATTCCTTGTATCAGACCTTCCCGTTGGTAATTTTGCACTAACTCAGGGTAAGGGATCCCTAAGCCTTTTGCCAAAACTTTGACTTAAACAGTTTGTCCAATACCCACATAGGCCTTCTCTTTGGAAACGTTCAGAATTCTGTCAAATTCTTCCAAAGCTGGTGCTAGCTGAAAGTCTTGGTAAGTAAAACATCTCAGCGGAGGGATGTAGAACTAAATGAGGGCAGATACAACATCCATTTAAACATCTACTCTGGTCAAGTCAAGGGTATCCCCATAGCAGCGAGCATACATCTTCAGAGCTCTTTCAGATAACTTCCCCTTTATAGTTTTTATTTTCGAAAGGTCGGGCTGGAAGGCATTGACGCGGACAAGTTGTTTCCCTTTGGTATCCATTTTTTTGTTTAGACAGTCCCCAAAAATTTGATTTTAATATCTTTTGTTTTGGTACCCTGTGAATAAGACAGATAAAAGACGCAACTGATGAATATGTGACAAATATGAATGCATGAATGTATGGATGTAATGTTTAGTGGTGGGGTTTTTGGTGAGTACCCTTAGAAGGTAGGTTCCTTAATTTTGACATATGGTTGGTCTACCCTCTCAGAAGGTGGTTTCCTTAAGGGTATCATGAATAACACCAGAGGGAAAAGGCACAAGGGCCTCCCTTAGGTGGAGCCTCTTTATGGACCGAGACTTTCGTCTCAAAGTCGTTAAAGGTCTCGTCATGAGATTTTAGGTTAAGGCTGTTACAAAGAGTCATGGGTGACCTTCCAGAGTCCTACTCGTCAAGAGGATATCTCTTGATAAGTATTCCTTTTTCGGAAGTCCACCGACTCTAGGCGAAGTCGTCACATAAACTCGCAGGGATGATGCACCCCCTAAGCTAATAGACGAACCTTCTTTCTAAGGGTTATCGAAAATATTTTTGAGAAATAAAAAATCCTGCAACGCAGTAAATATATGATAAAAAGAATTGACAATAAATAAGTAAATGCAATAAATAATGTAATAAATAAATAATGCAATAAAAAACCCCAAAGTAAAAAACCCTAAAACCTAAAGTTGAAGTCCCCAGCAGAGTCTCCAGCTGTAGTAACTGGTTTTAAATCAGAGCGGCCACTATTACTTTTTATCCTAGGGAAGGGAATATAACAGAAAACCCTAATTCGTAGACAGAGATTCTAGGTTTCAGACTTTATTAGACGAAAGAAAGGTGTTAGGCACCTTTCATCTACCTTGTTCACAAGGATATTAGGTTTTAGGTTTAAGTTCGGGAAGAAGAGAATTTAAAATATAATTAGGAGGAAGGGTTTAATTTTTTTATAAGGGAACTCGCTACGATTTTTTATCGTATGCCTACGTATCCTCTTATGAGGAATCAGATTCTCAATTCGTAGTTCTTATGGGGTTGGTGTTTTTTAGGGGTCACAAACGTACTTTAAATCACCTCGCATTTTGGATGGAAGTAGTGATTGCGGAGATTTTGGCTAAATGTGCAGTAAGTCAAAATCTGCTTGAAACCCTTTTGTAAAAAATAGTTTAAAATTTGTTGAGTGTTTTTTATAGATATTAATTGCAAAAATTCTTATTAATCCATGACGTAAAAAAAATTTTAATGCAAATAATATAGGAAAATAATATGCAATTTCTGATGTAAAAATAATTTAAGTGGTATAATAAATAATATTAATATTTACAATAAAAATTAATAATTATAATAATTATAAATAATTACAAAAATGGAAAAGTAAAAGAAAAAACAATTTATGAATAGGGGGATTGCATCTTCTGGTTGTTATGCCCTAACGAAATTTTTGGAAAAAAGGGATGTTCTGAAAGGGACAGAAGTTCTGCAGGGGATGCAGGGAAATTGACAGGGTTTTGACCCAATCATAGAACTTCTGAAAGGGGAGCTGTAAGCTAGTTAGCAAAATAAGAAAATAGGGACGTTAAATGCTAGGCTAAGCCCACTATACAGAGTTTCTGGAAAAAGGGTAGACAGAAAGTATATAAGTCTAATGTTGATTCTGGACAAGGGAAAGATTTGAAACGTAGGTTAAGCCTAGTCAGAACTTCTAAAAGTGGAATTACATTTGAACGTAAGAAATTAGCATGAATCTATGCAATCGGAATATAAAACTATCTACATATCTTTTCTATAGTTTCAGCCCTGCCTATATTCTTCTGACCCTGCCTAGCATGAAAACAGTAAAGAAACAAATTAAAATTTGTTACCCCTTTGGCGCTTTTACTTCTGATTCTGGTGTGTGTTTTTCTATCCCTTCCTCCTTCTTCTACAGATTCTGGTGACAGTGGCGATGGAATGTGGAGCGACGGTGATTGAAACTAGGGTTCCAAATATTGGAACCTCAATTATTCTTCTGCGTGTTCTTCTTCTGAGTTTTCCAGAAACTCTCTCCTTGCTCTTTCCTCAAGCATTACAGTACTGCTTTTCTCTGCAAATTCGTCTCTCTCCTCGTATTCTTTCCTCATTTTTTTCTCCCCATTTGCTAATTTAAATCCTCTATTTATAATGTTCAATTTTTGGGCTTGGAATATTGCTAGAACAGAGATTGATGATAAAATTAAAAAGATTTTATTAGAATTGATTCTCTATGGAAGATTTGATTAAAATTGACACAACGCACGCCCAACAGATTTGGGCTTGGGTTGCTTAGCCTCTGAAACTCTGAGCTTGGGCTGTGGAAGATAATCTAATTTTGCCCTTGCTTGACACTGCTATAAGATATAATATTCTAGTTCTTTACTAGCTTGTGCATGATTCTGGCTCTAATCTGCACAGCTTTTGCGTTCATTTCTGTAAAGAAGAACTTCTGGGATTTCCGTCTCAGAAGTTCTGATGGGTCAGCACTTGATCCATACAACCTAACATCTCTTTGTTTGCAGTCAGAACTTCTTCTCTAATTTCAATTGGGCCTAGCGTTAATTCTTCCTTTCTTTTGCATACACTCGGATTTAATTTTCACCCCCTCCCCTTTTTTAATAACAACTTAATCTTCTTGTTTTAAAATACACCCCCTTGGTCTTGAATAAAGAGAGTCCATCAGATATTGTTGTACCATATTTTAATTAAATAATTCTAAGAAAAGGATTACTGAGGTAGGAAAAAATTGGGGTATGATAAACTGTAAGTTGATCATAATTGACTTTTTACCCAATACAACTGATTTTTAGTCATCTGGTCAATTGATTGAGGAAAATTGTGATTCATGACATAAAATTTGACATGAGTATTCTTGGAGGTCTATAATGATCCATGCAATTCATTTGAGGCATTAGAAGTCCAATTATCCTTGTGAAAATCAAAACCCTAATTTGAAGCATCAATGTTTAGGAGATGGTTTGACCTAGTCAACACTTGTGCAAACTTGAGCTTTTAGAGATCTTGTGAGAAATGTCTTGAGAAAGGAGATGGAAAATTTTGGGGTACAACAACACGCTTAAAAACAGGAAAAAGAAAATCTGGAAACACGTTCAGATCAGCAGGCAGATGTTAAGACATCTGCTTTAACATCATTCAAAATCAGTTCAGATGATTTATTTCAAATGTCAAGACATTAAGCAAAACATAACCAAAGTAGTGTTTTACCAAAATTGCTGCCAACAAATACTTAAAAATCCAAATTGAAAACATATTGTATCCCAAGATTTACCATTTTGATCCACCGTGTCGCGCTACTCCCTTTCCCGAACCAGTGTTCTTCAAAGCTCTTCACTTGATTGAATCTAAGTCGCGTAATCTTATCCAAAACCTTCAAATCCCAATGATCTTTAAGGAAAAATCAAGTTTGGTTTTATTATTTTAAACCCTAAAATATTCTCAACCTAATTCAAGGTTACACCGACCTAAATTAAATGTTATCAACACAAGTTTAGATGGCACCCAAACAATGAATAATTATGTGTACTTTGTTTGTGTGTATGCATAGGTGAGAGGTTGAAGATGAATGAGCAATTTTTTTATGTTTTAGTTTCTTCCTGTTGAAAAAGATGTATGTATGAAGTATTTATATGTGTGCAAGTAAGAGGCAAAAAGGGAGGCCTTAAAATTGAAAAGAAATGCAAATTTTTAGAAAAACTAGAGCATGTGTCGATACATATAAGTCACATGTAGACAAATTTAATGACATGTGTCAACCTATCCAAGGTCATGTGTCGAAAAATAGACATAAGCTTTACATGCTTTAAAAATGCATTACAAGTGTTGACACATAGACAACATGTGTTGACACATGAGTCGACACATAAATAACATGTGTCAACACACGTGTCAGTACAAAGAAACAAAGCCTACATAATCAACCACTTATAAATGTGATTCCTTAGGAGTCGGTTGATATTGAGTGCACATACAAACACGAAACATGATGTCGTATCTAGATGAAGTAAGATATAGAAGAGATCAATTCATACCTCTATATTTATTCACATCCACATCCTTACCATTTACATATTTATCTAATTTACCGTTTGTTGGCATTGGAGTGTCAATTTATTTAACCTCATCCATAATAAATCGTTTTAGCAATTCGTGACAAGAATTTGTTTGACACACGGATGTTCCTTCATTGAGTTGTTTGATTTGGAGTTCGAGAAAGTAATTCAACTCCCCCATTAGAATCATTTCAAATTCCCCCTGCATAAGCTTAGAAAACTCTTTGACCATATGCATATTTGTATAATCAAATATGATATCATCAATATAAATTTGAACTAGATGTATGAGCCTGTCTTGATGTTTAATGAAACTTAACATGCTTGTGCACACATAAGTGATCATAAAGAATAAACAAAAAAATACATGAGAATATAGTATATGAGTGCAAATTTTAACACAAGTGTCAACCTGTATAGGTGATTAGTCGAAACATTTGACTTATGTGTCGATGCATACTAAACCAAAAATGAGAAAATTATGAAATTTTAATTGATGAGTCGACACTTATGTGTGTTACCTTGTTAACATTTCTTAAGATTTTAGATTCATGATTTGTATCTTATGAGGGTTTTATCATCACTCAAGGACAAATAATATGCTTTATTACTTTAATTTTTTCTTTATCAACTTCATTTGATCTAAGATAGAATGGCTTTACTTTTCTTTTAGATGATTTTGCTCATCAATTAGGTGACTTTGTTTATGTGAGAAGTCTCAACTTCTACTTGGTTACTCTTGAGTATCATATTGAGATAACCTATTATATAATTCACACATTCCATGATTCTCAAATCACGCACTCTTTGTTAAAATCCATACTTGATCAATGTAAACTTGTTTTGTTTGTTTCTATTCAACACTTCCCTTTTATGTCATGCATGTGTGACTTTTCTTACGTGGTTTATAATATTTGAATATGATCTCTAGATATTGATTTGATATTTACTTGTGTTGTACCACAAAACTTGCCCTCCCATATTTCTCAATACATTTCAAGTAAGGTCTTCAAATTGCCCAAGGAAGTCCAAGAGTTGACCAAACAAACTCTCTCCTAAAGGCAGTCTACCTCAAATTAGGGTTTCATTTTGCATCAAGATGTTTGAGTCCAAAGGGTCCCAAATGATCACTATTGTCCTAATATGTTCTCAAGATCATCCATGTCATGTTTCAAGCCTTGCAAAGAAAGTTTGCTCAGTCAATTGCTCAAAGGCCTGAAAATCGATTGTGCTAGGGCAAAAGTCAATTGTGGCCTATATATAGTCAAACTTCAAGATTTTTGGTCAAAATCCTCATTTTGAAGTATTAGTCATCATTTGATCAAGGGTTTATCATGATTCATCAAGGATTGCTCACAATTCATCAAAACCCAAAAGTTGCTAAATTAGGGTTCTGCAGGAAAAGTCAACTCAACTTTGACCAAGCGTAACTTTCTCATACTTTATAAGAAATGACCCATCCAAAGATCATTTTGAAGAGGATGCAATTCTATAAAATCCATCTTCAGCTCCCAAATTAAAAATATGCACTCACAAGAAGTTATGAATTTGGACATTATAGGTCATTTTGAAAAGTCAACAAAAACACCTTTTTTGTCAAAGCTTCATACATGAACATGAAGTACGCAATTGAGATGAGACCAAAAAGGTTGCTTAGAGGACATCTTAAGATTTCTAAAAAGTCCAAGGAAACCTTCAAAGAGTCAAAATTTAAGAATTTATGCATTGTTGAAGTTGACCTTTTTTTTCAAAATTGCCAAAACTCAAAAGTGCCTTAAATTGCAATTTTTGTTAATTGGGCCTAACTTTTTGCACTTGTTTTGAGTTGGTAGCATGGTCCACGAGCCCTAGCTCTTTCCAATTTTCTTTATCTTATTTTTAATATTTATTTTGATTTTTTATTTCAATTAAATCAATTTAAATCAAAATAAATCATGAAAATATCCAAACCATTGAAACCTTATGATCTTGTGCACATTTCAGGTCCCATGTACAACTAGCAAGTGAATCAAATCGTGCACGGCATAAGTGTGCATAAAAAGATTGATTTTGGCATATTTTTGAAAGATTTTCATGGAAATCAAATCAAGATCAAACGCCATAATTGATAATGATTAATAGCCCAATTGTAACCCTAATTCAATCAGTGGTGTATAGTGGACAATTGCAGACAAGAAGGACAAGGTTTGGAGGCGTGGAGAAGAAGAACCAAACTTGAAAAAATCACCAAAAAGTGATGATTTGATCTTGTACTTCCAAGCATTTTCAAGACTCCTAAACCATCTCATTCGCATCCTGGGCATACAAGGAAGCTGTACCAATCAAGAACAAGCATTTTCCTGCGCTAAAACTCAATGTAAACGGTTCACGACCTTGAACATTTCTTGAAATGGAATCACGTTATTTTGGCACTTGTAGCATGAATTACTTGCATATTCTTGTTCCTTGAAGCATTTGCAAGCTATCCATAACCATTAATTGCATTTTTGTTGGCTATATCAGAATCCACCATTACTAGGGTTCTTTGTCTCGATTTAGGATCTTTTCATATAGGTGAAATTGGTCCGCAAGAAGGGCACCAGGATGCTCAGTAGGCCAAGGCGGTTTGATTCACAGCATTAGAATTCATTTACCATGCCTATATATGATTTTGAATTATGCAGGGTTTGTAGTGACGAACGTTTGTCCATAGGTAAAAGTCTCTAACTTTTACCCACGGAGAGAGGAGGAAGACGACCTGCGTGGCTTCATCTCATTCGTCCATTTGAATTCTGGTGCATTTTTTTTATTTTCCCCCCAATAACTCACATTATTATATATTATCAAATATTGTTATTTTGTATACAACAAATGTGTCCAGCTCAGTTGGTAGAGAAGCAGGTGGAGAAAGCCACAGGACCTGGGTTCGAATCCCAGGTCCCCCCATGTTTCATATTATTTTCATTTGCTTAATCAGGCATACACACAAGGCGTGGAGACCACCATGTGACCTCAAGGCTCCACCATTGGATCTCCAGAACGCCAGATCTAAATGCCATCATATGAAGGACCATCATACATCTTGGTCAATGCATAGTGTGGGAACATAAAGGTCAACGTGGGTCAGTTTGTTTTGGGCCCATAATTGCTAGTAACACACCCCTCCAAATTACTTACAAACAGGCCCATTTTCTTTTTCTTTTTCTTTTATATTCTCTTTATTTGATTTATTTAATTATTTTTCCGAACACAAAATTAATTCTTTTTATCAAAAAAATCATAAAAACAATTTGTCATCCAATTAGATTTAGTTTATTTTTTATAAAACTTAATTTAATTAGTTAATTTAATTTTTTAAGTAACTTAAATTTTACTTGTAAATAAATTAAAAACAATTAGAAAATTAGGGTTTTCGTTTAATTTAATTTATTTTTTATTTTTCTTAAAAATAACCAAAAACACAAAAATAGGTCAAATTTAATATCTTAATTTAATTTAATTAGTAATTAGGTTTTTGCATGTTTAATTTAAAACCTTTTTCTTTTTTCTTAAAATAATCAAAAACCAACAAAAAATAAGTTTTTTCTTTTAATTAGATTAGACGTGGTCAAAACCCTAATTTCCTTTCGTTCTCTATTCGTCGCGCGTTTATTTATTTTTACAAATATTGATGTAATTACTCCTGGGATGTAATAGATTAATTAGGACATTTTCGCTTATTTATCGTTTTAGCGGGTTTTTTTGGCTATGTAAATTAATACCCGAAGCCTTGTAATAGCGTAGCTTTATTTCTCGCACTTTAATTTCCGAAAAATATTAACTGTTAGATGTATGATAATAGGGTTGCATGACAAGAATGTATGTTAATTTTAAAACAGTTAGCAAACCCTAAATGTGCAAAGATAATAACTTGAAATTGAATCATTCGCACATGCGCACCCCTAGGGTATACTCTCACTTCGGTTGCCTTCGATAAACGATCATTAAGTATAGGGTATTTTAATGGTCGCTCTCTTGTCTACACAAAGATCAAATGTCCTATTCGGAAATTTTGCCTCGGAAAGGTTGCCTCGGAAATGTTGCCTCAAATATTGATCTTATGACATTATGGTTATTACTAAGACGTCCTAACATTGCTTTAGTGATTGTACGTCCCTTTCGAATTGACCCTTAAAACTCCAAAGACGGTGCTACCTACTCACTAATAGTGGGATAGCACTGTCTAAAGGAAATAATAACAGAAACATTCTCTTTTTCGAGTAGGTAGATGCTAATAGGTACTTGCTTAAAACAAACTTTTTCACACCAAACACTTTTTTTCAAACAAAGTTTTCAAAACAACTTCGTACCACTCTTGAAGACAGAAGCAAGATTTAAATAGAAGTAAAACAAAAACTTTTTTTCAAATCAAATACACACAAGCAATTTTGAAAATGATGAGCAAGTACCTAAGAGCCCGTAGAAAACTACAGATAGAAAGGGTGCTAATACCTTCCCTTTCTATAATCTACCCCCCGTACTCAGAATATCTCGAAAAAGGAATTTTCCTGTGCTTTTTTCCTTTCTAGTTGGATAAAATAAAAGTCGGTGGCGACTCTTGCTTACCGCGACATTTTGCAAACACTAACGCAAAATGCAAACCAGCATTTAAACAGTCCAGTTCTGGACACCGTATCACATAACTGGCAAATCTGCTGGGGAGAATTTAAGTGGGGTATACCTTAGGATTAGTTCACCATAAATTGCTTCTCTTGTTTGTTTTGGTTGCTTTACTTTTAAGGGTTTTGTATTGGGAGTTACTATCGATCCTAACCTGGATCTGGGGGACACCTTTTAGGTAAGTAGCAATAAACTGTGAGGGAACTGTACGGTGTAGACCGATACAGTTGAAGCAGTAGCTACATTGATGTGGCACATTGGTTGGTATTGGTATCCCTTGTGGAGAAATGAGGAGAATACGGGGCCGCTACGTGTGTCGTTAAGCATCAACTGACCTTAGAACCCTTAATCGACAAACTTGGCCATTAGGAAGTAGTGAGATAGCCGGCCTCGGTGTAAAGCTAAGAACTTGTTGATACTCGATACTACGCTCATTGAGACCATACTCTCGAGATAGTTCCAGCCGCAAGAAAAGATTACGTGAGCTGAAACCATGACCAATGGAGGATGGTCAGTGATATTGAGAACCTCTAGAACCCGGTTACTATTATTAGGACAAGTTGAAACCAAGTGAACTTCAATAGGGTAATACCTTTGACCCCATGCAAGACTTAAACTTAAGGGCTTTTGTGTGACTTGTTTGCCTTTACCATGTCTGTTATCTGCTATACGTGTTGCTTTTATCATGACATCATGCATCATAACATAGCATGCATACTTCATTATACTAACCATTTCAAAGACAGAGGGGATTTATCTTTGTTCTGTTTTGAAGATTATGGCTTCTATGCGCAGAAACACCATCCGAGTTAACTTTGTGCAAATACCTGCTCAACTCAAAGAGTTAGTCTCAAAAGTTTCTAAGACTTCTTCCTTCATTAGAAGACATAGTCAGCTTCTTAGCTTGGTTACCTCAAATTTTGATGAGCAGATGATGAGTGTGCTTTTCTAGTTCTTCGATCGGGTGCATCATTGTTTCACCTTCCCGGATTATCAGCTAGTTCCCACTTTAGAAGAGTTTTCTCACTTATTGGGCATATCCATCCTTGAGCAGATGCCCTTCACAGGTTTGGAAGAGACTCCTAGACCAGAAGACATTGCTTCAGCTTTGCATCTAAAAAGAGCTAATGTAATATCCAATCGAGAGACACGAAGCGGGGTTGAAGGTTTCTTAGCCAAGTTTCTGATAGATCAAGCTCAACTATTCTTGGATAACTTGGATTTTCAGGATTTTGAAGACATCTTGGCTCTCCTTGTATACGGTTTGGTTCTTTTCCCGAATCCAGATTCCTTCATAGATGTGAATGCGGTTAAGATCTTCCTGTCTCGCAATCTTGTACCTACTCTCCTAGGTGATATTTTCCATGCCCTCTATACTCGTACCGTGCGAAGAAGAGGGACTCTCATGTGTTGCATGTCGTTGCTGGCGAGGTGGTTTATTTCACACCTCCCCAAGTCCGTGTTGAAGAATGAGGAAGGTGTAGGATGGTCTTAAAGGATAATTTCCCTTGCCCATACAGACATTCTTTGGAGTTCCAAGGCTATGGAAAGCATTACTGTCATTGATCGATGTGGGGGATACCCTAATGTCCCGTTGCTTGGAATCCGAGGGGGAATAACCTACAGTCCTCATTTAGCTCTACGACAATTTGGCCGTGCTCGGAGAAACGGTCCTCATGAGCTACATCTTACGGATATTGCATTTGATTACAAGGAGTACATTGATGAACACCGCCGAAGGTTTATACGAGCTTGGGGCATGGTGAACATATCTGACCCTCAAGAACTAGGACCAAGGACTTCTCTCCCTATGCAGCCCTATCTCCAGTGGGTCCGAGCTCGAGCCTAGATGCTTGGGATGCCCTATGAAGTTGTGTTTCCAGTGATTGTGGAGCCTACCAATGAAGAGGGCGTTCCTTATACAGTCCTTTATCCCTACATGCCCACTGATCTTGGGGCATTGAAGAGATCATGGATTCAGCTGAAAGAGGAGATGGATACCTACCAGGAAAAGTACCATGAGCAAGATAGGAAGATCTTGAAGCTCACCAGGCAACTTGAGAATGAAAGAACGATCAATGACTATGTCAGCACCAAGGGGAAGCGTCCATGGGATTTCTGATTTTGCTTTTTCTAGTTTAGATTTGTTTTTCATTTTCTTCTTTGTAAACGCCTTAAAGGCATTGTTGAACCTTTTTACAAGTTTAATCTAATAAAGTTTGTTTATTCCTTGGTTTGCAAATTTAAATCTCCCAATGTCTTTGAAATCATTACATACGCATCCCATTATCATGCACACCATTACAGGTACCATAACAGGTTTCTCATCTTCTTCGCTGTTTATTTAAGCAGAAATATCTTCCGATCAAGCTATCAAAGATCTTCAGGCACAAAATGCCCAATTCCAAGAGATGTTCTTGAGCTTGGCTAAAGGGCCAGAGGACTTGAAAGCTCTCATTCTGAAAGAGAAAGAGAAGAAGTAGAAGAAGAAGAAGGTTGTTCTGCTGAGCATGGGAGAAAGGTTTGGGGATAGGTTGAAACAACAAGCTGATCTGTCCTTTTCATCCAAGGGAGGGGAGGACCAAGAAGAAGAAAAGGGCCCCAGTCCTGTAGTTTCTGATAATGATACAAATTATGATGAGGAACAATATCCTCCTGCTGAAGATATGTACGAACAACTTAAAGACCGTCTGAGTGCTATGGAGATTCAGAAGATCCCTGGTTTGGATTTCGGAGATTTGGGACTGGTATCTGGAGTGGTGATCCCTCAGAAGTTCAAAGCTCCAGTTTTTGCTAAGTATGATGGGGTGTCCTGCCCAAAACTCCATCTCCGTTCTTATGTCAGGAAGATCCAGCCCCACACAGCTGATAGAAATCTATGGGTTCACTCCTTTCAAGATAGTCTGTCAGGGACTCAACTTGAATGGTTCTACCAACTAGAGGGAGCAAATATCTGAAACTGGGAAGATCTGACTGCTGCTTTCTACAAGCAGTATCAGTATAATGCCAACCTTTCTCCTACTCGTACTCAACTTCAGAGTATGTCCATGGGTGCAAGTGAAGGATTTAAAGACTATGCCCAAAAGTGGAGAGACTTGGATGGAAGAGTCCAACCCCCGTTGTCTGATAGGGAGTTGGTTGATATGTTTCTGGGGATGCTATCTGGTCCATTCTTTAATCATTTGATCGGAAGCTTGTCAACGGGTTTCACCGAGCTAATTCTGACTGGAGAAAGAGTGGAAGTTGGGATCCTGAGTGGTAAGATCCAGAAAAATACCTCTTCGAGTACAGAGAAGAAGTTATTTGGTGGCAAGAGGGAAGCCAATGTTGTGCACAGCCAGAAGAGGCATAGCAAGGCAGACTACCACCAATTTGTGTGGGCAGTGTTGATCTTTAATTCGGCACGCACACAACGACCACAACAACGAAACAATCAGCCAAGGGTGGAAAGACCTGAAAGGCAGTTCACCCAAATCAACATGCCATTGTCACAAGCATTGCAACACATGTTAAAGATGAATCTGATTACAGTGATAAACCCTTATCCGAACCCTAAGACTTCTTCTCCTAACTACAACCCAGATGAAAGGTGTGCTTATCATTCTGGTATCCCGGGGCACGATACTAACGATTGTTGGGCGGTGAAATACAAGATTCAGAATATGATTGACGCCAAGGAGATCGAATTCGACCCTCCTGAGACTCCCAATGTGATCACTGCTCCCTTGCCAAAACATGGCTAGGATTGAAAGCATTTTTGTTCATTTGAATTCTGAAGTTGTATTTTCTTTGCTTATTCAAACAATTATTTTCATGTCAAACTTTTTTATTTCATTAATGCATTACACGTGTCTGTCTTGAATTAATTTTTTTTTCATTATGCTTAAATTGTTTTATATTTCCTTTTCGTGATATTCAACTCTCGACTAAAAAACTGTAAGCCTTTAGAGGGAGGATGACGAAAACGACACCACAATCTCTACAATATGCTTTTGAACAGACCTTGTTAATAATGTACAGTCGTTGTTTCAAATCCTAAATAGTGGAGTTATAAGGAAGATAATCCCTAGTCAACCCCTTCGAGCCAAAGAAGTAGGAGTTTTTCTTTTCACACATATTAAAACCCTTAATCATAACCTGGGGCAGGGTAGTTTTCTCAGTTAATTCAGAGGCGCATTCAGTCACGATCTGCCACTTCGTACATAATGAATGGCATCAAAGACGTCCTTCCGAAACAAAAGATGGTGATGGTTCCCTATAATCATCAAGACAAGCAGTCATTATCTCTCAAAATAAAAGCCCATTAAGTCAAAACCTATGAAGGAGACTTAAGAAAAACACTGGGGCATCCCGCTGAATGTAATCACAAAAAGAAACAGTTCAGGCAAAAGACAGGGATAATAAAATCAAAAAGAAAGAGGTCCTACAAACCCTCAACAAAAAATAAATGACTTCCTATTCAAAATAAACTGTCAGTATCCGAACCATCAATGGAATATCAGAGCAAAGACTCAAACAGGATCTAAATGCACAATTAACTGAGCATAGGATCCAAGAACATCATGTAGAACGGGTGGGTACAAATAAAATTTGAGCCTTTATCCTTTATTTCTTAAACCGTGAACCAGGCCATGTTATAACCCTTAAAAGTCCTAGCTGAAGCATGGGTTAGTTCGAAAACATACTGTTACAAAAGGTATCCTGACTCCTGAAGGTTCGTTACAAATCCAGAGTTGATATCACATCTTTGCAAAATTCTATTTTTCTATAAAAAAAACTGCATTTTCAAAACTTCAAGACATACATAAACTTTGCATTCTTAAAATAACATTGTTTGCATATGACTATTTGTTCAACAGTAGAGAAATTCGCATGACGAGTATCTAGTGAACAAAAACCTTCTCAATAAAAAGGATCACCTCAAGTGGAAAACACTTCCAACTAAGGGGCACAGCATGATTATTGTCCATCATCTGGGGTAGTCAAGTCAAGATTCAAGGAATCTCTCAAAGAAGCCAAATAGCCAGGGGCAGATCTCTATCTGAATCACTTGGGGGCATTGGGCATGAATTCCAGCAACGAATCATGTACGATCAAACAAACATCTTCTGGTAGTGTGGCAACACATCACTACCGACAATGACAACTCCCTACACCATGAGAGCGTGGAAATAGTCAGAAAATACTGCGCAGGAACAATGACCCGCTAGGTTGACTGGCCTAGGAAAAAATAAGGGCATCCCAGCGAAGCAAAAGGGTTCGGGCAAAAATTAGGGATAAAAACAAAAAGATATGCACACCCGGCAAGTCGAAAACCTGAAAAGGCGGCTTGGGCCAAAAAGGGTATCCTGGTGGACTGAAAATCTGAAAAGACAGTCCAAGAAAAAGTTAGGGATTAAAGCGTGTGACTATGTCCGGTCATCTCGTCACTAGCCTATCAGTAGAAGACTTATCATTTCGATCAGAAGTTACCAAGCACCTCATAATTTGGGATAACACTCAAGCCACAAGGCCTCCGCAGGCACTTTCTCCAGCAGGTAGAGGGGCATAAAATTCTTGATACGAAGTCATTGTCGTATCCTCAGCATGCGTCCTAGTAACATCTACACTCCCCACATAGTAGAGGCAACCAAAGTTTTGATCTCTGCCTCCCCAAACAGGAGTTACTTTCCCCAGCCAAGCTCTTTCGGAGAGCCGACGTCTATATTCCCCAGCCGAATTTTGTATTCGCAAGTTGTTCATAAGGTTTTCTCCGGAACATAGTTTATTTCTCTGAATACAGAAGCTCAGTCCCCGATAGAGTTTATCCCTTCAGCTATGGAAGCTTCTCTCTCCAACGAAATTATTCCCCCGTAGAGTTGTTCTCAAACAGAGTATCTCCTCAGTATAATATCCATAAACAAGGGGCAAATCCCCAGCATAGTCATCTCTGGTTCACAATCTCCAGCGGAAGTAGAAGAACCACTTTTTCTACGACAGTCAGGAACTCAATTTCCATTACTCTCTAACAACAGTCAGGGATTTATTTTCCCAAACTCGGACGTGCCACACTAGCACTTCATGTTCATATATCATGACGTACGCATACATATTGCATACGGAATAATCTCATTTATTTTGAGAACATCATCATACAATGCATGTCATGCATCATATACGATTAATCATGTACCTTTTCAAGAAAAATGATTATCATCAACAACTTCCAGCAAGTTCAAGATTATCTCTTGAAACTAAACAGAGTATTATTTGCACGATCAAATGCACCTTTACACGGGTTCGTCACAAATCAATCTTACACGGGTTTCTCCTAAATGCAGCTTTACATGGGTTCGTCACGAAGCAATCTTACACGGGTTTCTCCTAAATGAAGCTTCACACGGGTTTATCCTGAAAAATCTTACACTGGTCTTTTCTCATACATTTCCAAATAAAGTTTTACACGAACTTATCACAAAGTAACCTTACCCAGGTTCCTTCTCAATTTTTATAAGAACTTATCATAAAGTAACCTTACCCAGGTTCCTCTTGAAGTTCTACACGAACTTATCCTGAAATAACCTTACCCAGGTTCCTTCTGAAGTTTTACACAAACTTATCACGAAATAACCTTACCGAAGTTCCTCCTGAAGTTTTACACAAACTTATCACAAAGTAACCTTACCCAGGTTCCTCCTGAAGTTTTACACAAACTTATCACAAAGTAACCTTACCCAGGTTCCTCCTGAAGTTTTACACGAACTTATCACAAAGTAACCTTACCCAGGTTCCTCCTGAAGTTTTACACAAACTTATCTCAAAGTAACCTTACCCCGGTTCATTTTGAAGTTTTACACGAAATTATCACAAAGTAACCTTACCCAGTTTCGTCTTGAAGTTTTACATAGACTTAGCCCAAAGTAACCTTACCCAGGTTCCTGCCGAAGTTTTACACGGACTTATCCCGAAGTATCCATACCCAGGTTCCTCCTAAATCCCTACACAGACTCCTCACAAAGCAACCTTACCCAGGTTCCTTCTCGGTTCAGATGCAGTTTTACCCAAACTCCTCACAAAGTAACCTTACCCAGGTTCCTTCTCGGTTCAGATGCAGTTTTATCCAAACTCCTCATGAAGCAACCTTACCCAGGTTCCTTCCTATAAGCCCTACTATCTAGGTTCCTTCTCATAACCTTACCATCTAGGTTTCTTTTCTCTTATCTCCAGGCAGCAGTCCACAACACTGTAAGACCTGGACCTGATCAAACACGATCAGTTTCACCTTTCCCCAGTAGGTCGCGATGCAGCCTATACACGACCAGATAGAAGTTCATTTTCACCTCCTCGACTAAGAGATGATTCCCCAGTAGAATAACGGACGACTGAGGCTCCTAAAATTCTATTTCTCTCAAGACAGAGACCACCATTCCCCAGCGAAATCCTCCTCAACAACAGGTATACGGGCTCTCGCAAAGGAATCTCTTATGCGATAAACAGTTCTTATGATGGCATCTTTAAGCCCATTTTCTGTCATTAACTTCCAAATGGTATCTATAAGCCCATTCTCGAAATCTCAAGGCCAGTACCACTTCATGCGAGTGCAAATTTCTGGGCACTCTAGTGTTCAATCATCTTCCGCCTTCGAATCACGAAAGACAAGCAAGCCAATCTACATCCTCAGGTTTAAGAAGATTGAACAGGGGCAGCTGTTGTACCCCACAATTTTCCCTCCCATATTTCTCAATACAATTCAAGTAAGGTCTTCAAATTTCCCAAGGAAGTCCAAGAGTTGACCAGACAAACTCTCTCCTAAAGGCAGTCTACATCAAATTAGGGTTTCATTTTGCATCAAGATGTTTGATTCAAAAGGGTCCCAAATGCTCAATGTTGTCCTAATATGTTCTCAAGATCATCCATGTCAAGCTTCAAGCCTTGCAGAGAAAGTTTGCTCAGTCAATTGCTCAAAGGCCTGAAAATCGATTGTGCTAGGGCAAAAGTCAATTGTGGCCTATATACAGTCAAACTTCAAGATTTTTGGTCAACATCCTCATTTTGAAGTATTAGTCATCATTTTATCAAGGGTTGACCATGATTCATCAAGGATTGCTCACAATTCATCAAAACCCAAAAGTTGCTAAATTTGGGTTCTGTAGGAAAAGTAAACTCAACTTTGACCAATCATAACTTTCTTATACTTTATGAGAAATGACCCATCCAAAGCTCATTTTTAAGAGGATGCAATGCTCTACAATCCATCTTCATCTCCCAAATTTAAAATATGCACTCACAAGAAGTTATGAATTAGGACATTATAGGTCATTTTGAAAAGTCAACAAAAACACCTTTTTTTATCAAAGCTTCATACATGAAGATGAAGGACTCAATTGAGATGAGACAAAAAGGTTGCTTAGAGGACATCTCAAGATTTCTAAAAAGTCCAGGAAAAACTTTAAAGAGTCAAAATTGAAGAAGTTATGCATTGTTGAAGTTGAACTTTTTTGCAAAATTGCCAAAAGTCAAAAGTGCCTTAAATTGCAATTTTTGTTAAATGGGCCTAACTTTTTGCACTTGTTTTGAGTTGGTAGAATGGTCCACGAGCCCTAGCTCTTTCCATTTGTCTTTATCTTATTTTTGCTATTTATTTTGATTTTTTATTTCAATTATATCAATTTAAATCAAAATAAATCATGAAAATATCCAAACCATTGAAACCTTAAGATCTTGTGCACATTTCAGGTCCCATGTACAGCTAGCAAGTGAATCAAATCGTGCAAGGCATAAGTGTGCATAAAAAGAATCATTTTGGCCTATTTTGGAAAGATTTTCATGGAAATCAAATCAAGATCAAAAGCCATAATTGATAAAGATTGAGAGCCCAATTGTAACCCTAATTCAATCAGTGGTATATAATGGAAAATTACAGACAAAAAAGACAAGGTTTTGAGGCGTGGAGAAGAAGAACCAAACTTGAAAAAATCACCAAAAAGTGTTGATCTGATCTTGTTCTTCCAGGCATTTTCAAGACTCCTACGCCATCTCATTCGCATCCTGGGCATACAAGGAAGCTGTACCAATCAAGAAAAGGCATTTTCCTGCGCTAAAACTCAATTTAAGTGGTTCAGGACCTTGAACTTTTCTTGAAATCAAATCACGTTATTTTGGCACTTGTAGCATGAATTACTTGCATATTCTTGTTCCTTGAAGCATTTGCAAGCTATCCATAACCATTAATTGCATTTTTGTTGGCTATATCAGAATCCACCATTGCTAGGGTTCTTTGTCTCGATTTAGGATCTTTTCATACAGGTGAAATTGGTCCACAAGAAGGGCACCAGGATGCTCAGTAGGCCAAGGCGATTTGATCCAAAACATTAGAATTCATTTACCATGGATATATATGATTTTGCAATATGCAGGGTTTGTAGTGACAGACGTTTGTCCGTAGGTAAAAGTCTCTGACTTTTACCATCGGAGAGAGGAGGAAGATGACCTGCGTGGCTCCATCTCATTCGTCCATTTGAATTCTGGTGCATTTTTTTATTTTTCTCCAACTAACTCACATTATTATATATTATCAAATATTGTTATTTTGTATACAACAAATGTGCCCAGCTCAGTTGGTAGCGAAGCAGGTGGAGAAAGCCACAGGACTTGGGTTCGAATCCCAGGTCCCCCCATGTTTCATATTATTTTCATTTGCTTAATCAGGCATGCACACAAGGCGTGGAGACCACCATGTGACCTCAAGGCTCCACCATTGGATCTCCAGAAGGCCAGATCTAAAGGCCATCATATGAAGGACTATCATACATCTTGGTCAATGCACAGTATGGAAACAGAAAGGTCAACGTGGGTCAGTTTGTTTTGGGCCCATAATTGCTAGTAACACATCCCTCCAAATTACTTACAAACAGGCCCATTTTCTTTTTCTTTTCTTTTATATTCTCTTTATTTGATTTATTTAATTATTTTTACTAACACAAAATTAATTCTTTTTTATCAAAAAAATCATAAAAATAATTTGTCATCCAATTAGATTTAGTTTATTTTTTATAAAACTTAATTTAATTAGTTAATTTAATTTTTTAAGTAACTTTAATTTTCTTTGTAAATAAATTAAAAACAATTAGAAAATTAGGGTTTTATTTTAATTTAATTTAATTTTTCTTTTTCTTAAAAATAACCAAAAACACAAAAATAGGTCAAATTTAATATCTTCTTAATTTAATTTACTTAGTAATTAGGTTTTTGCTTATTTAATTTAAAACCTTTTTCTTTTTTCTTAAAATAATAAAAAAACAACAAAAAATAAGTTTTTTCTTTTAATTAGGTTAGACGGGGTCAAAACCCTAATTTCCTTTCGTTCTCTATTCGTCGCGCGTTTATTTATTTTTACAAATATTGATGTAATTGCTCCTGGGATGTAATAGATTAATTAGGACTTTTTCGCTTATTTATCGTTTTAGCGTTTTTTTTTGGCTATGTAAATTAATACCCGAAGCCTTGTAATAGCGTAGCTTTATTTCTAGCACTTTAATTTCCGTAAAATATTAACCGTTAGATGTATCATAATAGGGTTGCATGACAAGAATGTATGTTAATTTTAAAACAGTTAGCAAACCCTAAATGTGCAAAGATAATAACTTGAAATTGAATCATTCGGACATGCGCATCCCTAGGGTATACTCTCACTTCGGTTGCCTTCGGTAAACGATCATTAAGTATACGGTATTTTAGTGGTCGCTCTCTTGTCTACACAAAGATCAAATGTCCCGTTCGGAAATGTTGCCTCGGAAATGTTGCCTCGAATATTGATCTTAAGACATTAGGGTTATTACTAAGACGTCCTAACATTGCTTTAGTGATCATACGTCCCTTTCGAATTTACCCTTAAAACTCCAACAACGGTGCTACCTACTCACTAATAGTGGGATAACACTGTCTAAAGGAAATAAGAACAGAAACATTCTCTTTTTTGAGTAGGTAGATGCTAATAGTTACTTGCTCAAAACAAACTTTTTCACACCAAACACTTTTTTTCAAACAAAGTTTTCAAAACAACTTCGTAATACTCTTGAAGACAGAAGCAAGAGTTAAATCGAAGTAAAACAAAAACTTTTTTTCAAATCAAACACACACAAGCAATTTTGAAAATGATGAGCAAGTACCTAAGAGCCTGTAGAAAACTATGGATAGAAAGGGTGCTAATACCTTCCCTTTCTATAATCTACCCCCCCGTACTCAAAATATCTCGAAAAAGGAATTTTTCTGTGCTTTTTTCCTTTCCAGTTGGATAAAATAAAAGTCGGTGGCGACTCTTGCTTAACGCGACATTTTGCAAACACTAACACAAAATGCAAACCAGCATTTAAACAGTCCGGTTCTGGCCACCGTATCACAACTTGTATGATATGATACTCCCCTAACCATGTTCATCCTTCACTTACCCTTTTCTCCTACCTCTTTCATTCTTAAAGTTAGTTTAGGGTTGATTTTGGGCCTAGTTTTATAATTATACTTAAGCTTACTCTAGTAGGTTCTTGTTGGGTCTTCCATAGTTTCTTAGGCAACACTAACCTTTTGTGTTTACCTATGATCTCATCATACCTTAACTTTTCTTGCCTTGATCATTTAACCATTTACCTAGGCGAACTTCATTACACCGTATTTCCGGATACTAGTTCAACTACTACGAAATTTGTACTACGCTTTTAAATGATTAACCGAGTGCTTTCTTAACCATGATAAATGATAAATGTATAACATGTTTATATTCACATTTTATCTTACCTTGTTAATACTAATAATTTTGTTAAGTTGTGCAAGGTATTTCATGAGCTTTCATTGCTTTGTATTCCACTTTATTTGTGGGATACAAACTTCTCTTTTGAGGCGATCTATCTTGTTTCCCACATCCTTGGGATATACATACTTTCACTATTGCATGCTTTGTCTGTTTTCATTACCTTACAGAGTATTTGTATGGTCGTGTTCGTTACACACCTTGTGATTTATTTTTACATTGAGGCTTTGATGTTTATGTTTGACGATGCGACTTCTGACTTGTTTCTTTGTTGATGTTAGATCATTCCAAGATCTCTGCGTTTCGTTACTGTTTAGTTTCTTATTTGCGGATTATATCTGTTTGGTACTTTCTCATCTGATTTACCCTTTTCCGCATTTTAATGCTTACTTGGGATTGAGAGTTTGTTCCACTTGGCAAAAAATTCTGGAAGTCCTCACTAGGAGGCCATGTTCTTGTTTGTTTAATAATTGTTCCCACATTATATTACAAATGATAAGTCCTCAAAAGGAGGCGAGCATAAAGGGTTCATAATCAACCCCCGCGCATTCCAGTCCGAGTCGTTCCTATGCTCACTTTCTACAAGTAGATGCTTTGAACATGTGCCCAAGATCTGAATGAATGTAAGCCCTTCAAAGGAAAGTGAAAAAGGTTCCTGCTATCGGATCCCCACCCTTTCTTTAGCTCGCGTTGACAAACGCTGATGCTTAGTGTATGCACACACTATATCTCCTCTCCTAGATCATTCTTGTCCTGGTAATTGATACCGCAGTTAAGGAACCCTTATATTCCTACAATCTTATAGCTTGGTTTACTAGGGTGATTCGCTCCCCTTGGCTATGGCTTTACCCCTGGTCTGATGCTTGGTTGCTTGTCTATGGCAGAACCTCCCCTTTTACTACTTGGCATGCACCCTGTAGGTGTTTGATATTCGAGTGATGCTCGAGCTTTTGATTTCCCCAAATGTTTTATCATCTGTTTGCTTGAATTTTGTCCCAGGATCTGTGACATTTTATTTTCCATGCTCCCTTAGAATTGCTCGTCGATGCTAGTTGTCGAGCTAGAGATTGAGATAGGAATCCATGTATGTTCACTTAGGTAAGTACTCCCCTTTCAAAACTCAACTATAGGTTCATCATTATATGATTACACTAGGACTAGAGATTAGGATAGTACCCCTTAGTTGTTTTCTTTTCTTTGCATATCGCATCTTAAAATAAAAACCTTCTTTTTCTTGGCAAATCGTAAAACATCTCTAATGAACTTAAATCCTTCTTCAAGGTAAAAAATACAAATCAATCTTAATTATAATGTTTTGTCACCTTACCATGATATTTTACTATCTTTTTTATCGATGCTTCGCCATCACATATGTTTGTTATCCTACTTTGATCTTGAATATCATTGTTAGGTTGATGTTTTGTCATCTAAGTTTTGATGTATTTCCATTTTTGTGGTGATATTTTATTATCTTTTTGTCGATGCTACGTCATCGTGTATGTTTGTTATCCTACTTTGATTTTCGATATATTTGATAGGTGTAATGTTTTATCATCTTATCCGATATTTTTCTATCATACTGATGTTTTATCATCTTATCTGAGTTTGTGTTTCCATGTGATGTCTTGCCGTCCTTGTTTTGATGTTTTATCATCGTTGCTGATGTTTTGTCATTTTATCTGATGTTTTTCCATCTTGATTATTGCTTTTGTATTTTTAACAAAAACACAAACCAACCAAAATATGTGAGCCGAACTACTACTGCTATGATTCCTTAAAAGAGATACGTAAGAGGAGGTTTTAGAGGGGCCTAATAGAGCATATCTTTGTAAATATTTCTTTCTTTTCCCCACATTTTCTTTGCATGCATTCCCTTTTCAGCTTAAGCCTTAGACATATATTTCGACCACACCCATTAGATTAGAAAACAAGAGTGGATATCATAGAGTACTACGGGCGTGTGGGGTGCTAATACCTTCCCCTCATGTAACCGACTCCCTTACCCAATCTCTCGGTCGTTTGACTGTGTTTTCTCCCTTTTCAGGTTTACTCAATGTTTGTCTTTCCCTTTCCGTGGGATAAAAAACGTTCGATGGAGATATCATTGATTTTATTATCAGATGACGGTTCGGCCGGTTGTTTCAGCGTCTACGTAAGCTTTTTGAAAACGGATTAAATCCACTTTCTCCATGTTGTACTCTAAATGAGCAAAAAGGATCTTATTTAGGTGTGATAAATTATTCTCCACTCCGTTCCCATTGTTATTGTTTCTAATAGCTTGAGCATAGGTGTTTCTGTTCACACCGCCTCCCCTATGTATCAAATTTCCGCATTGCTCCTTCCTTCAAGTCCCCATACCTGTTCACGTCGCGCCCATCGGTCTCTGGTTTTTGACAACTTCCTCCACCCTTCTTGTATCCCGGTTAAATCTTGGAACATTCACATGTATTTTCCGTGTTCCATTAATGATGTTATCAAGTTTGGTTTCCATCATTTTTTCGTCCTCTACGATAAAAAGTCTTACAAATCCAAACCTTTTGCCTCTCCTATCTTTCCATAGGTGGGATAATAACTTCATATATCTCACCAAACTCTTTGAAGACTACGTACATTTCCTTGATACCGAAATCATCCGGTATTTCAATGGAAAAAAAAGTATTTGTTGTTGTCTCCGCAATCCTGTTCTCTCTACCTTTGATATTGTCCTAATCCTCCTTTCTTCATACTAGTTGCTTCCTGCCTCTCCTAACTTCAATCCAATCTTTTGAGCCATTTCTTAGTTCGTAAATCATGATAACCTATCTATGCTGTGAATCAATAACCTGTTTATTTTCTAGCCAATAGTATTTATTTTATGAAAATACATTTATCATCTTTATTTGTTTTGAAAACTATGCAAATATTTTTACGTTGCATATTTCGATAATTTAGTTATATTGATGGTTTAAAACTGTGAAAAACTACATCGAGCCCCATGCATGATATGATTTTATCTTTGACACAAGATATGTGATATGTTAAAAGGCTGAAATATCGGTTGTTGTTAGGGAAAAGGTGTAACATAGATTGGTAAAATTATTTCATTTTCTTGTTCTTGTTTATGGAAAATGCATGGCAAGATGGTTTGTGGAGCCCATACATTATACGTTCATGGAATAAAATGTGTATGTGCCGCATATCCAATCATGGGCACATGATCTATTAATCTACATTTAAATTTTAATCATATAATTATTTCAATTAATTTTTAACTAGGTCTAAAATATCATCCTCATTTTTCTCAAGTTCAACTTGCATATCAATTATTAGTCATATGCAAGGACAAACAGACCCTTAGAGCCAACCTAACATATTTGAAGGCCGGGATGAAATTTAATTTAACTACGAACACTTAATGCCTAGTCTCATTTGCCTTGAACTTGAGCCGTTTATGCAAACCCTTAGCACATGGTCTTAAATTTTTTGGGATATGCTCTTCCTATTCTAAGTGTTGTTCATGCATATTAGTGAAAAACTAAAATTATTTTTAGAATTCAAAAGTACATTTTTGAATGTACTACATAATTTATTCGTTAGTGAGTTAAATCTTAACTTTATGTCAAAATTAATAAGGAAATACATCTCCATATAACTTATGGAAATGTACATTCAGACGGGTTTTTGATCAAAAAGCGATATATTTATCTCCTTCTTCATTTCTCTCTTGTTCTCTCAATCCTTCTCAAACACAAACTCTCAAACTTATGAGTAGCCTGTTAGTCTACTTAAAAATCCTATATCATTTTAATGTATAAATAACCAATTCAACTAATATTTAAATAGACTAGAGAATCAAAAGTACAATGGGATTGAATGTTTATTTGAATTGACTTATCTGAACTTATCTAATAGCATAAGTTTTGTGAAATGATTTGATTGAGAGAACTTATGGAAACACCGTATGACATTATACATATGATTTCCTTCAACTTATTTTCATATGTTTTTCAATATAACTATGTTTTACTTTTGTATTTTAATATAAAGTATAAAGTACAATATAAAAACAAAAAATTCATTCATATTTATTAAAATATGTCAGCCTGATAGGCTTATAAGGCTTTTTGTATGGTTGTGGCATAGCCTATTTAACTAAATAGGTTTATAAAAAAACCTAGGTCTTTTTTATTTAAAAAAAGAGTTTAGTCTGACCTTGGCCTTGATCTGTGTAGGTTAGGCTGTATGCCCATGTTAGTTTGTCTGACTTATTCCCACCGTTAGTTGTCACGTCTATATTTGTAGACAAGAGTTTGTATTACGTGGATGTGGTTTGCCTTATATTCTTCACTGACTTGGAGCAGGATTCATGAGTACAATTGAGGGGCGCTTGTTTGATCTACATGTACTCCAAGTTCACTGAGGGTTGTATGTGGAAGAACAAATAGATCACATCTAGACACACGCTATTGACGGTCTTATTATGTAGAAAAAATGAAACATTCTTAGCTCTCACATGTTTCGCAAAGTTATCCCAAAACAAATTGAATTCAAAAATTGTTTCCATTCGAAACGATCATGGAGGTGAATTTGAAAATCACCTCTTTGAAGAATATTTTGATAAATATGGTATTGAATATAACTTTTCTGCTCCTAGAACTCCACAACAAAATGGTGTTGTGGAGCGGAAAAATCATGTTTTAGAGGAGTTGTCAAGAACAATGCTCAATGATTGTGGTCTACCAAAATATTTTTGGGCCGATGCTATTGGCATGGCTTGTTATGTCTTAAATAGGATACTTATTCGTCCTATCTTAGATAAAACCCCATATGAACTTTTAAATGGTAGAAACTAAATTTATCACATATTCATGTTTTTCGGTGTAAATGTTTTGTTTTAAATAATGGAAAGGATAACCTTGGGAAACATTACGCGAATGTCGATGAAGCTATATATTTTTGGATACTCCCAATCTAGTAAAGCATATATATTTTATAATAAGAGATTTCTTATGTAAGAACAAGATTTAGATATGTGTTTAATATTTGAGTTTTGATGATAATAAGCATATATTTTATGAAGAATAATTTTAGTTATAACGTTCTCATTGAGTGTGCAGATACATGATTAGAATTTTGGATAGTCTTATTCAAGATATCCTCAGAATTACATTATCACTCAGAAAAAGAACCATTGGTTTATGTTTCTAATGTATCATCAGTAGTTCAATGGAATACTGAATAATCAACAAGAAAAGAATCTCAATGAATTTCCAAGAAGAAAGAGTTTCTGATAAGCTGCTACTATAAGATAAAAAATCAAGACTGCACAAGAAACAAGCTTACAACACAGAAGATCAGAAGTCAAGATCCGTTCATTAGAAGAGCTGCTGCTTGGATTCTAAAGACGAAGTCAAGATTCTGAACACATGTGAAAAAAGTTTCTACTGCAAGATCAGAAGTCAAGATTTGCTCATCCGATGAGTTACTGCTCATATTTCTGAAGACATAGTCAAGATTTTGAAGACTCGGAGAGTTCATGGAATACGCGCCTTCATTAAACATCAGAAGTATTCCATCAAAAGAAAGAAAGAAAGGTCATGTGGACACACATCTAATCAACATCTCAAAGTTCATCAGAAGACAAGATCAAAGGATGATATCTTGTCAAGCTAATCTACTCAACATAAATAATATTCATTAGAAGATAAATATTATCAGAAAGACGACTGCACTCAATAGAAGAAATATTGTGACCACTTCTAACACAAACATCAACAATTCTAAGGAATGCGGAATATTCATAAGAAACAGAATCAATACAAAGATCAGGAGATCAAAATGAATATATTCAAGGACAAATTAGATGTACTGATATAAGTTGTTGCTTCAGAAATTAGACATCAAATAGGCAGCTTAGAAAATATGATTATCAAGGAATCAATACAAGGTCAAAATAAGAATGAAGATACTCAATGTGAAAATTAGATGTGCATATATAAGTTGTTGCTTCAGAAATTATACATCAGATATGTAGTTTAGAAATGCTGATTATCAAGTATCAAGACAAGATTAAGATGTAGTAGATAAGAAGAGCTTTTACTCAAAGAAGTTGTTCATCAGATAAGTTGTTACTTGTATATCTGAATAAAATGTTCAAATATATGAAAGACCATGACTCGACAACAAAGAAGAATCCTTTGGATCATTATCACTCCTCAATCAGAAACGATCTAGCAAGAAGAAAAGAATCAAAGCTCAAGAATTCAAAGACTTGAGAATAAGATAGGTTGTTTTTATAATATCTGATTTCAAGGTACATCATTAGAAAAGCTTTTGATATCTTCATCAAAAAAACTTTCACATATAATCAAGAATTGTTTTATCAGATAAGCTGTTGTCGATCATTCTGAAAACAAGAATCCACTATTGAAAGTAACTGAAGAAAAACTTCTTTTCAACATAATATTCATCTCTTAGATTAAAAAAGAAATAATGCCTTCAGAACTAGTTCTAAAGTTCAGAAGAAAAGTTGTGTGTTTCTGATAGGGTGTTGCCCATAATTATGAAGACAAGATTTAGTTCAGACACTTTGGTGTTCCTGCGCTACAACAACAAAGTAGTTTCTGAACTACTCATCAGTCAGTCATTAGAAGAACAAAGAGAAGTTATTGATATCTTCCAAGATTTATACTTTAGAATCATAAGTACATCACCAGAAGATAAAGATCAAGAAACTTAGTCAAGCAGAAAAGAGTACAATAACATCACTACTCATAGTATTGTTATCCCGCCGATGTACACTATTACTACAAGCAGTAGGTTTAGGAAAATGACGTTTTGTACTATTCCAACACTCTGTTGAATATATCCATTGGAAATCATCCGTTGGAAGAAGAAAAGACTTCTATATCCTTACAACTACTCTTTTCATCTAGAGGTTGTATAAGAGGACTAAAGCTTCGAATTGACAAAGAATCCACTATCTCAAAACATAAAATATACATAGTTTCTATTTGTGACAAACACAACCACTTCGAAATAAATTGAGATAGGATGAAGAGATGAAAGGATTAAGCAAGAAGTTATTGATCATATCTTGTTTAATGAAGAAATAAGATGAAGATAAAGAATTCTATAAGATGTTATTCAAACTATCAATCATATACATCTTAGAAGAATTATGAAGAAGAAAGGAGTCGTTTCTCATAGCTTGCTCAATGAAGAAGATGAAGACAAGAACACTACAAGATGCTACACTCAATTTAGATCATATTCATTTATGTAGAAAGAATGTAAAACACAAGAGTTATTGCTCAGATTGTGTTATTTCTTAAGAATCTTCATGTAAGTTGTATGTACACAAGAGTTGTTACTCAGAAGACTTGAGAAGACGATTGATTGCGGTCATCGTATATGAAATCCTATTCTAAGGAGACCAGTTTGGTCAGAATCCTTATGGGGTCAATGATCGCTAACATCTCTAAGTGAACCGGGTGGGTTATAATTCTTAAGAGATCATTGGTTGATGGTCATTAGGATAAATCTCTCTTAGAAAGATCAGGTTTGATCATATTTATAATAGGGTCGATGATCGTTATATGTCGTAGAGATCACTAAACGTATCATTGTGTTATTCTTCAAGTGATCGAGTGAAGATCAGGAGATTTGAGATGACAATGGCAGCGGTCATTGTGAAATCCTGTTAAGAAGACCAGGTAGGTTAGATTTATTAAGGGGTCAATGATTGTTGATCATTGTGATTGTTAGTCACCGGTAGGTAGCTCGTGCAATTGTAATCAGTTTGATTATAGTGGATTAAGTCATTGTTGAAGGAAAAATCACCTGAGAAGGGTGGACAGGAGTAGTGTTGTAACACCCTTCTAAACCCCAAGGAATACTCGCAATTATTTAAATAAATAAATCAGAGTATATCACAACCAAGAGTGTCACATCTTCATATAAAACATCATTACGACACATCCTGCTTTGTAACACAGGTTTTCAAAATCTTTAACAAGATAGAAAATCAACATTTAGTTCTTTGAATCATGGGAGCAAAAATCATAGTTCAAAACACCTCATTATAATACTTCATAAAATTAGTCATACTTCATAACTCATACTTATAAATCAAAACATCTCGAGTATCACGTAGGGTTACTCAACATCTTAAAATAAAACAAAGAATATAAGTTCCAATCATTCAATCGTAACCCCGATGTTACATATCATAGAAAGACTTAGTTTATTCAACAAAAGCAAATAAACACACTCTGAAGCTATCCTCTAATGCTTCTATAAACTTTTCTCGATCACCTGTGTGTTACCCACGTGGAGGAAACATTCAAAATGAAAGGGTGAGTAAATCATAATCATTATATAAGTCATAAGGAATAGACATAACAAATATACACATAAGCAAGGTTTCTCACATCATCATATCTTCATGTTATACTCACACTTTCACAACCTCATCATTACACGAACATATATCATCAAGCATGGAAAATAAATTATTATGCAATGTCACCTAGAATGTAAAGAAACATCATATACTCATGCATGTGGTACCAAAAATTAACTGAAGACTCTGTCATCGTTATCTCCAAAGGTCCCCACCGTAGGATCGATTTTCGCTTAGAACCAGAGCACTTCAATGTTGCATCCAATCCACACTATGTGATTGTTGCCTTCACTGGACAATTGTTCTACCATTTTCACTGAATTAAAGTCCTAACTTCACTGGACCAAAGTACTAAAATATGCCATGAATGAAATGATGTGCAATAACATATTTAATACGACCACGACTAGTTAACACGGATCACCATTCATGAGTTATCACAAATATCATCATATCATTATAGTAATCAACACAAAATCATATCATTATCATAGTAATCAACATAACATCATAGAATCATCATTGTAATCAACACAACATCATAACATAATCATAGTAATCAAAACAATATCATAGCATCATCATCATAAACAAAGCATCATTGCGATTCAACACGGGGAACCTAATTCTATTCTAACTTAGGTCTCTGAGATATACTCCTTAGTTCTAATTTTTCTCCATATAATTAAAGTTCATTGTGTTATCTATGCAACGCTTCGAACAATAACTCAATCCAAGCTCTAAAACTAAATTTATGATCATTTTCAGATTTCCAACTTGGATAGCCAATTCTGGCTTCCGTCACCTGGTGACACCCTGCTGTCGCCTAGCGATGCTACCTTCACGTCACATTTCACCAGACGATGCTTGGATCGATGCATTACAGAAAGTAGCTCCAACCTTCCTCCCTTCGCTCCCATCTTTGCCTCACAACGCATCTTCGCCCGATGACACTACCTTCGTTGCCCTACGACACAACACGAACAAGGTTTACCTGTTGCGATTTCCTGCATAAACCAGTCCAATAATTTTGCGATTCCATCACTTTACAGATCCTAAAACATTATCTAATCGTAGGGTTTTATCATCTATCAACATCCTATAATTCTATACTCATTATACATCAATTATAAGTCATTATTCATAACCAATTCATCAATTCCTCATCAAACAACACAAACTCCTCATCTACCAAAACATAAGGCAATTCTACCATCATCTAAACCTTAAATCAAATATAATAACGATGATAAAACTCCCCTTACCTTTGATTATAGCAGCAATTCAAATTCTCTTTGGTTCTCTACTGAAATCTCTTTCTTATTTGTGCCCTAGCCTCCTTTCTCCAAATCGTCAGTTTCTTTCTCTCAATTCTACGATCGTTCCACAATGACTTTCTTTTCCCATAATTCCTTGTATAACCTTTAGACCCCTAATATCAAACTTCCCTCCTCGTCCTTACTTATTCTCCACTAATTACCATCATGCTCTTATTTTCGCTACACTTTTATTATTCTATTTTTCCCAATTAAAATAATTCTAAACAATTTTTCTAATTATTCCAAAATACTAATGATCCTCTTAATTAGTCTAATTCCCACTATTCTACACATAGCAACCCATCATACATCATAGTCATCTAAATATCATATTCAAACATCATATTTATCTCAAGCATCATGGTACACTTCATATTCATCATAATATCACAAATCACTATAAAGGATCACATATAATCATCAAGAAATCAAACACTTTACATTGACTCATATAATCATGCTAAATTAATCAATTAAATAATTAATCTAGAATTAGGGGTGTTACAAGCCTAGTTAATGGTGGACCTGGATAACTGAATGCGTCTCTTTATGTTTATTGAATTCTATATTCTTTCATAGTTCAATCAAATAATTTTCTAAATAATAATGTTTTCTTAAAACCCAATTCAAACCCCCACTTTCTTGTGTTTTTATCTACCTTTAATTGGTATCGGAGCTCGGCTCTGTTATTGATTTTTAAATCAAATACTTAATCGTGTAGAGAGATCCTTCAAGAGAAAAACTATGAACGTTATAGAATTAAATGAGAGAAAGAGGGATCCTTTCAAATCTTTAGGTTCATCATAAAAGGCATCACATTTCTGATAAACAACTCAGAATATCAAGACAAGATGCATTAGAAAAGTTTCTCTCATCAGTCATCTGAAATTTTGTCAAGAAGGAAATTTTAGAGGCATGTAGAAGAAATAAAGATCATGCATAAAGATACAATGCTAGACAGATAAACTCTAGAAAAGAAAAGATGCAAGCCTTCAGAAGCATAAATGGGATTAAGTTTCTTAAACTTCAAGAATCACTTGAAAAGTTATTAAAAATCGGCTCATGAAGCGACAACAGGTGTCATCTAAACTCTCTCTATCTCTCTCTCTATCTCTCTCTATCTCTCTCTTTTATTTTATGATTTAATTGAAAGATTTATTCGATAAGACAATTGTTTGCGCCTATTCATCATTACGCCGTAAAGTGTCACAATGTGCTCTGTAACTTTTTTCTTGAAACTAGGGCTAAGTCATTATTATTTTACTTGCGTGTACGATTCCATCTCTTAGTACTTCCTTCAAACATATTTATTTAAATCACTTAATTCACTCCCACCGAATTTTTCACTTCACCTCCCATTTTTTTAAACCTTAAAAACTTCCTAAAAACAGTTATGAATTCTCTTAGCAAAATGGTTCTTGAAAGGCCTCCGCCTCCTAACTTAAAACCCCTTCCTCATCTTATGTCTATAATGGAAGTACCTTCTGGGCCTAAGCAAAATAATATAGAAAAAAATCCTTATGACGCTCCTGAAGTTACCCTATCCATAAATTTGAATTCCTTAAATGTTCTTTGTGAACCTCTTGTGGATTTTCAAAATCTCAAAGATAATGGCTTTGATCTTTTGAATGATGTAATGAATCAAGGATGGGAAAGATACTTTAACCTTCTCAATGGACCCGTTCTTCCTTATCTTGTGAGAGAATTTTAGATTCATGCAAAATCATCTACCTATCAAGTAGTTTCATTCTTTAAAGGGAAAAAGGTCATCATCAATGATAAAATTATTGCAAGGGTTCTTAATCACGATGGGAAAGAATTAAGATGCTATAAAGAAACCAACAGATGGATGGAAGTGATGGATATTTATCAAGCTATCTTCAAATCACGAAAAGCTTTAAAAATATATGGCCTTCATGATAATCTAAGAATTTGGGCCAAAATTCTTGAATCATCAATCATCCAAGTACCACCCATGAAATACGCATCCGTCATACCCGAAGATCTTTTATATATACTATAATTTATCTCATCAGAAGTTTGTATAAATCTTCCCTCTCTTCTCTTTTACCATCTAAGAGATAATGTGAGGCAAACAAGAAATGGAAGTGAAAGAAGAATTATATTCCTCTTGGACCCATACATTTCACCTTTGTTGATTCATGTGACTTTGGTCTTCCACTCCTTGCCTTTTCCATTTCAATTGTAGAGGACAAATGTTCTAGCAAGATATCATGTATTGATCATAAGATACTTACAGCTTAAAAATTATTCAAAGATACACAAATACTAAAGTGAAGAAAGTAGCATGAATGAAATTTTTGTTGGCTCTGCTATTTTCTCTTAGAGAAACAGGGCTCGCTTAGAGAATTCTTCATAATTCAGTTTTATTAAGAATTATCTTTTTGGCTATGTCATTCATGATATTTTCTTCATTCTATTTGAGTAATTACGCAATATAACAAACATAAATATTCAACAAGGTTGGGTTACCTCCCAACAAGTGCTTGTTTACTGTCATTAGCTTGATGCATATGTTAGGGTGGTTTATATGAATCATTTAAAGCATCATCATTTGGAATTACTTTTATATTTATCCTCTTTAATTCGAGGCCTATTTCATCAAGAGTTTCAGTCTTTGAGTGATCTTCCTTGTTGTTTAACATTTTTGTAGGCTCTATGTCCAGATTACTGATCTTTTCAAGGAAGGACATCGGAAAAATATTGATGGTTGAATCAAGGTCAATCAAATTTTTATCCAGTTTGATATTTGTTGTACCTAAAAATTTTCCCTCTCATTTTTACTCAAAATATACTCCTAGAGGTCCTCAACTTGCCCAAGGATGCCTAAGGATTGACAAGACAAATCCTCCTCTTAAGACTATGCGCCTCAAACTAGGGTTTCCATTTTCATCAAGATGTTTGAGTTCCAAGGGTCCCGATTGGTCTCCATTTCCCTAATATGTTCTCAAGACCATCCATGCCTTGCACAACAAGTTTTCTTAGTCAACTGCTCAGATGCCTGAAAATCAATTGTACTAGGTCAAAAGTCAATTGTGACCCACATACAGTCAAACTTCAATTTTTTTGGTCAACATAATGATTTTTAAGTGATATCCGTCATTTGATCAAGGGTTGATCATGATTCCTCAAGGAATGCCCCAAATTCATCAAAACTCAAAAGTTGCTAAATTAGGGTTTCTATAGGAAAAGTCAACCAAACTTTGACCAGGCATAACTTTCTCATACTTTATCAGAAATTTCTCATCCAAGGCTCATTTTTAAGAGCATCCAATTCCCTACAATTCATATTCATCCCTCAAGTTCAAGAAATGCACTCATGAAAATATATAAATTCAGACATTATAGTTCATTTCAAAAAGTCAACAAAAACACCTTTTGTGTCAAAGCTTCTTACATTAACATGAAAGATCCAATTGATATGAAACCAAATGGGTTGTTTAGAGGACATCCTAATATTTCTAAAAAGTCCAAGAACACCCTCTTAGGGTTAAAATTGAGGGAGATATGTATTGTCAAAGTTGAGCAAATTTTGGAAATGTGCATGAAGTCAACATTGTTTAAAATGACTTTTTTTTCCAAATGGGCTCATGTTTTCTTGTTTGAAACTTGTTCCTAAGATGGACCACGACACCTAAGCTTATCCACCTATTATTTTATTATTTTTATTATTTATTTTGAATTTTTATCCATTTAAATTAAAATAAATCAATTTAAATAGTAGAATAATGAAATAAAATCCAAGATTTGATTTTATGAGCATATTATGAGTCAATGAACAACTAGAAAATCATCCAAATTTGTGCAAAAGCTAATTTATTGGAAAAGATCTTAATTTTGTCTATTTTGGAAACAAATCATACAAGGCAAAGAATGAAATCAAATCTTCATAATTTGCAAAGATATGATCAGTTTTTGTTGACCTAAATCATTCCATGATATATACAGAACATTTCCAAAGAATAAGAAATGTTTTTGGGTCGTGAAAACAAAAGAGTCAGCTTCAAATTTTTGTCAAAAAAAAGTGTTGATCACTATTCCTCCATAGACTGATTCAAGCCATTCCAAGATCACAAACAACTCCAGTGAGTTCCTCTGATCAGTTCCACACATTCACAAGTGACCATAACATTCAGAATCATAATATCCATAACCCGATTCTCCAACCTTTTTTATTTTTGATTACATGCATACATGCGTTTTCAATGAAATTTAACTATGCACTTTTGTTTATCATAAGGTTTCGATGCTTTCTGATTTGTTTGATTGAGTTTTAAGTGCAGGAATCAAAGAATACCACTGTTAGGGTTCCAAGCTTCAAATCAGGGCTTTATGATTTAGATATAATTGGGACAAACCAATGAAATCGTCGTGTTCAAGGGACAAAAACAAGTTGATTCATAGCCTCACCATTAATTTATATTGCATATTTTGAGAATTTTGATTTTTTAGGGGCCTTTAGTGATGCTTGATCCGTTGCTATAAGCTATAGTAACGAATGCAATCCATAGGTAAAAGTATGGTAAAAACGGCAGCTCTGGGGAAAAGGTCAGTGATGTGGCAAACTCCCATTGGGAGATTTGAATCACGCACGTTTTTTTTGGGAAATACTACTTTTCTTGCTTTATGTTTTATTTGTTTGATTATATTAACGAATGATCCAATGGCACAGTTGGTAAAGGTAGTGTGTTTGGAAGAGAGAGGACCTGGGTTCAAGTCCCAGGTCTAGCATTTTGTTATTTTCTGAATATTTCTTGTAGGTTCTAGTGCATGGCACCCCCATACATACACCATGCGCTCAAGATTCACCACCATCAGATCATCTCAGATCCAGATCCAGCGCCCAACAATTTACTCCCATGTTGGAGCCTTAGAGGCAGGCTTCATTGAATCATGCACTAGACAATTGGGCCATCAGCCAATTGGGCTTAGCAAATTTCCACTCACACCCCCATGATGGAAACAGTAACAGGCCCATGACTATCTTTTTTTTCTTCTTCTATTTCTTCCTTGTTATTTTAATTATTTCAAAAAATTATTATTTTTAGTTAATCATAAATCAATAAAATCACAAAAAATAGAAGTTAGTTTTTTTTTATTAAAATTAATTTTGTAAATTAATTTGATTTAATTATTTTGTTTTGTTTTCTTTAAAAATAAAATCAATTAGAATTTTGGATTGGACTCCAAATCTTTTTCTTTAAAAGTATCAAAAATATTAGTTTTTATTTAGAATTAATTTTTAATTAATCATTTTTTTCAATTAATTAATTACTCTTTTTATTATTTAGCTTTTTCCAGATAAAATCCAAAAAAATACCTTTCTCTAGTTACTAATTAAATATCTTTGAATTTAATTTTAGTTCCGTATTTAATTTTGTCGCGCGCGTTTATTTCATTATGTTTCTAATTAATGTAATTGCTCCTAGTTTGTAATAGTTTAATTAGAATTATATTTATGCATCTAATTATGTAATTTCCCCAAGGCTTTGTAATAGTTTAGGAACCCTTATCTTTATCCAATTTATTTTCCACACAATAAACTGCTTAGATGAATGGCTAATAGGCTTGCATGCAAAAGACAAATGAAATTAAAACAGTAGATCAGCTTAATTGTAAAAAGATAAATAAACTGAAAAATAACACATGCACATGTTCACTCCTAGGGTTTATCACACTCTAGTTGCCTTCGGTAAACGGTCATGAAGCATAGGGAATTTTAGTGGTCGTCCTCTAGTCCTAAAAGATCAAAAATGACCCGTTCGGATGTTTCCTCGAAAAGATCTTTAGGACTTTAGGGTAACTACTAAGGTTTCCTAACAATTTCTTTTGTGACCGTACTTGTCCCTTCAAATGTCCCTTAAAACTCCAACGATGGGGCTTTCTACTCCTTAATAGTAGGAGAGCGTTTTCTAAAGGAAACGAGAACGAACAATATTTTTCGAGTAGGTAGAAAATCTTAAGTACTTGCTCAAAACAACAAAAACTTTTTCATAAACAATTTCGAAACAGTTTTCAAAAACAACTTAGTCACACTCTTGGAAAACCATACACAAGCAATTTCAAAATGAGCAAGTACCTAAGAGCCCATGGAAAACCATGGATAAAAAGGGTGCTAACACCTTCCCTTTCTATAATCTACCCCCCGTACTCAAAAACATCTCGAAAAAGGTTTTTTCTGTTCTTTTTCCTTTTCCTTTGTTGGATAAAAGTTGGTGGAGACTCTTACTTACCACGACATTTACGAACAAAAAATGCAAACCAGTATAGCAGTCGGTTCTGCCACCATATCACAGAACTGGCGACTCTGCTGGGGACTTAAATAAGTGGGGTATACCTTAGGATCTAGGTCATTTTTAAAATTGATTTCTTGTTTCGCTCTTCCTGCTTTATATTCAAGGGTTTTGTTTGGGTATTATTGAAGATCCTACACCCGGATCTGGGAACACCTTTTAGGTAATTAATAATAAACTGTGAGGGAATTGTGCGGGGTATACTGACACGGTTGAAGCAGTAGCTACGTTGATGTGAAACTTTGGTTGGTACCGGTAGCCCTTGAGTCAATCAAGGAGAATATGGGGCCAATGCGTGGTGTCATGAAGCATCAACTGACCTTAGAACCTTTAAATGCACAACTTGGCCATTAGGACGTAGCGAGATGGTCGGCTTTGGTGTATTCCCAAGGTCGACAGATACTCGACGCTACACTCATTGAGGTTTGACTCCTGAGTTTTGCTTGGTTGCAAGTTAATCGCCTATTGAACGAAGCTTGGGGGAAAGACCAAGTGATATTGAGATCTCTTATAACCTGGTTACTATTTATAGGACAAGTTGAACCAATCCAGCTTCAAGAGCGTATGACCTTAAAACTCGTGCAAGCTTTAAACCTAAGAACTTGTTGTGACTTGTTTGTTTCTTGCTATACATGTGATTTCTTAGCATAATTATGACATCATAAGCATGGCATATCATACTAACCATTTCAAGGATTTTCTAGGGCTTATCTTTGCTTTGTTTGTAGGACATGGCATTCGCCCGTAGGAACACTATCTAGATTAATCTTGTGAAAGTACCTCCTCAACTAAAGGACTTGGCATTAAGGATTCCTGAAAGATCTCTCTTCACTGAAAAACATGGTCGGTTGCTCAACTTGGTCACTTCAAAACCTGATGAAGAATTGTTAAAAGTGCTATTTCATTTCTTTGATCCTTTGCACCACTACTTCACCTTCCTGGATTACCAGCTAGTTCCTACTATGGAGAAATTTTCTCGGTTATTAGGGGTACCTATTATTGATCAGTTACCTTTCAACGATACGGAAAGACATCCAAAGCCTGAAGAGATTGCTCGAGCTTTGTCCTTACAACGGTCCGATGTAGTGAAAAATTGGGAAACTAGGGGAAGTGTCCAAGGAATCCCGGTTAAATTTCTATTCAAGAAAGCTCACTATTTTTGGGATATCCTGGATTTACAAGCTTTTGAAGAGGTACTGGCACTCCTCATCTACCAGATGGTACTATTCCCTAACGCATACCAACTCGTAGATGTGAATACGATTAAGGTTTTTCTGTCTCATAATCCGGTGCCTACATTACTTGGGGATATTCTACACTCTCTGCATGCTCGCACTCTAAAGAGAAGGGGGACCCTTCTGTGTTGCACCGCTCTACTGGCTAGGTGGTTTAATTCGCACCTACCTAGGTCTATTTTGAAGAATGAGCAGGGTATGAAATGGTCTCATATGCTGATGTACCCCAAAATTTTACCTCTCATTCATCAAGACTTTTCTCACAAGATCTCTTTAACTCAAGACTGGAATAGGGTTTGCTCAGCTCAAGACATCTCATCTTACACTGATAACCCCAAATTAAGGTTTGATATTTCACAAGGATTTTTGGACTATCAATGCTTCATGTTACTTTCAAACATCATTGTGGATCCCTAAGATTGCTCATGACAAGTTTCAAGCCTTGAACCACATTTTTGATCAGTCAATTGGATAGTTGACCTAAAAATCAGTTGTATTGGGGAAAAAGTCAACCATGGACAATTTACAGTCAAACTTCATAATTTTTGATCCACATCAATATTTTAGACTCATATGTACCATTTGATCAAGTTTGGATTACAACTCCTCAAGAAATTTGATCAAATCATTAAAATGGCAAAATGGTCAAAATTAGGGTTTTGACTGAGGAAGGGAAATTTCTGATTTTTAACCTAGCAAATGACCAATTGAGTTCAAGCATGATTTCAAGGATTCAATGGCATCATATTGACTAAATTACATGGCTCAAAACATCTCAAATTCATTGGATTGACAGATGAAATTTGCAGTCAATTGATCAAAAGTCAACTGTATACTGAAAAGTCAAACTTTGACTTTTTGGTCAAAATCAAGTACCAAGGGTCATATTTCATCAAAACTTGTCAAAATGTGAAACTTGTTCCCCAAGAAAACCAAATTGGAAAATTAGGGTTTGAATTTGAAAATTTTCATAACTTAGAAATTTTCTAAGTATAGAAAATTTTCTTATTTTTTCTCAACTTTAGGCCACTTTTACACCATGATGCATAATGATTCAAGTAAAGTTCCCAACATGAAAGTTGTAGACCTCCATGAAATCTACAACTTTTCTGCACAAACTTTTCCCTAAAGATTCTTGGATCTCAAGATATAAATTTGTGAATACATGGTCATGAACTTGTTAACTTAGTGAAATTTTGCCCTAATTTAGGCAGGTTTTGGATCCAACTTCATGGAAATTTTTCACCTAGTTCCAAGAGGTATCTCAAAATGTATTTCAAAGATGAATTATAGAGCATATTTCAATCTTTCCAAAATGTCCCAAAACTCCTCAAGATCATTTTTGAGTAGGGAGAATCGAAGAGATGAAGTTGGCAATTTCTCACTTTTTGTCCAAGCCATTTCATGAAGAACAAAGTTGCAAATCAATCCTATGCTGGCTAATTCATGCTGTACAGGTCCTAAAATTGTTCCACACTCCTTAATTAAATGCTTACTCAGTTGACAAATCTTTGATCCATGCTTTTGAACCTTTATCCAACTTGTAATTCCATTTATGGCAAAAAGGTTCCATTGCCATTTTGAAAAAGAGAAACTTTTTCAAACTTTACAATCTTGAGCATTGGACCTGTCCCCTTGATACATACAAGTACCACAGAACAAAGGCAACTTGTAGGGAAGAAATACCAACCCTATGCAAGCCAGTACAAGCATGTGAGCTTTGTCTTATCACTTTGCTTCAAGTACAAGAAAAGTTGCAAAAAGGCTAGGGCTTGCATAGCTGATAGAGGGTTGACGCAAAACCATTTCAATACTAATATACAAACAATATACAACACAATACACGATTAATAAGAACCTGAAAACACTCCCAAGCTGAAAAACACCAAAAATCTGTTCAAACCTACAATTTCTGCACAAGCACATCCATCTTCCATTTGGCTCGTGCATTTTGATTTTGGATCATTCAAACACCTTACATACTTGATACCTAGTCAATACATGGCTTCATCCCTGTTCTGTAATCACTCCTCCACCATCTGCCATTGTTGACTTCAGAGTTTGCAGTTGGACTTGGTCAAGGAGTTCCAGCTACTTTCAGAGCAAGGCAAGGGTTGGAATAGATTCAGGGAAGCTCAAGCAAGCATCATGCCTCCCTCAAACTCATCCCAGTTTCATCCACGATTCCAGCTGAAGGAGGTAAAATCTCAAACTCTATCTCTTTGTACATGCAACCTTAGGCCACGATTTGTGAATAAAAAATGTAGTCCTCATCATGATGAAGTTATACATACCATTATCTTGCATTGATTTTACTTGTGCTGAGAGAATTTGGAACTTGAAATTTCTGGAAATATTAGGTCAATATTTAGGGCTGTTAAAATTCTCTTTTTTCTTTGATTAATATTTCACATAACTTATATGGTTGGAATCGTATGCTCAAGTACTACAACTTTCATGTTATAAATTTTCATTTTTATGGAAGCATATGAGAGTTACAGGGTGTCTGGCCAAAGCTTGAGGAAGAAGATGAAACAGGGAAAGGACTCGTTTTAGCGTATATTATTTTCGTTTCACTAAAGATAATGGAAGTATAGCCACCCCAGTGGCAAAGTTACGCACTGGTGAGACCCATGTACTGGGTTCGAACCTAGGCGCGCTACTTTTGTATTTTTTCACTCTTTTTATTTTCCATTTCATTTTTTTGCAGAATGGGCTTGGTCTGTTTGGGCCAGGAATTTTTGCTAATACACTACCACCAAATCTGCTACACCACCCCCTTTGCTAACTTTCTACAGTTTTATTTTTATTTGTTTTATTTTCATATTTAGTGTTTTAAATATTTTCTTTAATGCATAAAAGATCTTAAAAATATAAATTAATAATATTGCACTTTTATTTTATTTTTATTTTATTTCTCACATAAAAATATATTTTATTTTTAATAGGATATCATTTATTTTCTTAATAAACTTGTAAATATAATTAAATATATTTAGTTTATTTATTTGTCATCTCATACTTATAAATACCTATTTTTGCATATATGTAATTTTATAATTTATTTTCTTTTAAATAATAATTAGGGTTGAACCCCTTTCAAAAAATTAAATCTTTTTCCTTATATTTTTAGGTTTAGATGAAATTTTCTTTTACATAAAAACAAGACACAAAAATCTTTTTCTTACATGTACATTGCATTACATTTTAAATATTATATTGTATTTATCTTAATTCGTACAAATTCGATTTAGTTGTAATAATTTATTTAGGTTTATATTTTTGAAAATCCCCATTCAAATTTGTATTCCCCCCTCCCATAAATTGTTGTAATAGCTTAGTGATATTTACATTACGCAATTTACCGCTTTATATGCCATGATTAGTAATTAGGGTTTGTATGATAAGAACAAAACAAAGCAAAATAGAACGCCCTAAATACAAGTTAAAAACAAAGCATGAAAATGATACACTTGCACACAAGCACCCTTAGGGTTTCACCAATTGGTTGCCTAAAACAAAAATGGCCATATTACGCATGCGAAGTATCTTGGCAAAACAAAACAAATATAAGATCATAGTCCCTCAATGACGCTATTCAAAAGTTGCCTTACAAAATGATCTTGGTCCCTCAAAAATGCTAAGCTACTTTGCAAACATTTATAATCATGGTTATACGATGACCTACGCCCGTCCCGTTTACATCCAAAGATAGGGTTGCTTACCAAATCATTGGTAAGACAACAATGTCAAATGAATAGAAAATGCACAAGACATTTGAGTAGGTAGATGGCCTCTAGTTACTTTCTCTATTTCAAACAAACAATCCTTGCTATTTTCCAAAACACACACACACATTTCAAAATATCTTATGATCATTGAAAACATTTTCAAAAAGACAAACATATTTTTATACATTCTTACGAATGAGAATCATTACAAAGATTGCCTAAACGAATGGCCTCTTTTACAAAATACTTTCAAAACCACACCAAGCACAATTTCAAACAACAAAAGCAAGTGATCTAAGCAAGTAACTAAGAGCCCATGGAAAACCATGGATGAAAAGGGTGCTAATACCTTCCCTTTTCACAATCTACCCCCCGAACTCAAGAAACAATCTCAAAGGTCTTTCCTGTGCTTTTTCACCTTTCCTTTTGGATAAAAGAAAAGTCGGTGGCGACTCTTGCTAACCGCAATATTTGCGACAAAACGCAAAACCTCAAGTCAGTTCTCCCACCGCATCATAGGTGGGAACAAAGATTGACATAAACACTTATGGATGGGAATAAAGGTTTGACATCATTACTTATGGCTGGGAACAAAGGTTTGACATCAACACTTATGGTCGGGAACAAAGGTTGACATCAACGCTTATGGCTGGCAATAAAGGATGACATCAACACTTATGGTTGGGAACAAAGGTTGACATCAGCACTTATGGCTGGGAACAAAGGTTTGACATAAGCACTTATGGCTTGGAACAATGGTTGACATCGGCACTTATGGCTAGGAACAAGAGTTGACATCAGCACTTATGGCTAGGAACAAAGGATGACATAAGCACTTATGGCTGGGAAAAAAGGGTTAACATCAACACTTATGGTTCGGAACAAAGGTTGACATTATCACTTATGGCTGAGAACAAAGGTTTGACATCAGTACTTATGGTTGGGAACAAAGGATGACATCAACACTTATGGCTATGAACAACTCGACTCTATTGGGATAAAGTTCAATGAGGAGAAAAAGATAAATATCGACTATCGAATGATGGTAAACTACCAACTCATGGATGCTGGTAGAAAAAACATTACAATACCAACTTTTATTGAAGGTAAAGAAACAGAAGATACACCAACATTTACCGAAGGTGAAATACCAACTTCCACTGAAGGTAGAGATAACAGATGCACCAACTTTTATTAAAGGTGAGCTACCAACTTCCAGTGAAGGTAGAGAATCAGAATGCCCCGACTTTTGTTGAAGGTGAGCTACCAACATCCACTGAAGGTAGGATCTGCATTAAAAATAACGAGTTTCCCAAAATTCTGGCCTTCCACCTAGAACGGGTCTCAACTCCTTCTTTAACTAAGGCATTCCACCTGAAAAGGATAATAAATTGTACCAACTTCTAGATTTCACTGAGAACAATAACAATTCTTCTTTGATCAAGATATTACTTGAAAAGGGTAATAACTGCAATAAAGATTCCTCAAAAAATATTCTTTATCATCAAAGTACAACCAAACTCAATAACAAATTATCTCCCATAACATAGAGACTACCACTCATCGGAGTAAAAACATCTTCTATGGCATTAATAGACTTACTGGGGAAGTACATGTTGCTCAAATAAAGAGACTATCACTTGTTGTTGTGATAACACTACTGGGAAATGAATCTTGATTTCGTGGGGAAATACCAACACATTCCTGCTGAGGGGATAAAGTCTTCACGTGAAAAATAAATGCACATTCTTAATCCATGGCTCACAGCCTATAGGGATCAAAGTAATATTGCTGTCGGGGACCACAAGTTCAAACTGGGAACAAACCGGAGTGAAACAGTCAACCAAGATGCCATCTAATGAGAAATAAACTCAAATGGGGACCAAATTCAATCCAGAGAATGAATGGGGTAGGAAGGCTAAAGAAAAATTCTTCAACAAGGGATAACTCAGTGGGGAAATTGAAAGGATATACACTTTCTGCTGAAGGTGGACACTCAATTGGAGAGAGGGTAACATAACTCTGCAAAGAAGATAATATGCCAACAAAAACAACAATAAATGCAAATGAGCAATTAATTTTATTTCAGCTATGCATGATGTATGTATGAGTGTGTGAGTGTTATCATGTATATGCTGACAAAACAAACATACTGCACTGGGTATAACTAGACAAAACCAACTTGGGTAAGGACAACACTCATCTAAATCAAATCCAAGATAAATATTCCATAAGATAGTAAGCATCAACTGAGGAAACAAAGTTTTACTCCACGGATTAACTTCATTGGGAAGAAGCATGGTTTGAAAAATAATCAAAGAAAAATCTAATAGAAATAAACTGATACAGTTGCAGGGATATAACACCCCCTCAAGGCTTCACCTGGGAATATCATACAGACTTCGCTAGGGAAGACAATGCCACATCGTCTAGACTTCAACTTGGATGCCATACTAACTTCACTAGGGAAGACAATGCCACATCATAGAGGGGAGCCCCAAATACATTCTTCAATATCAAGAGTAGTAGTTATGCAAACTTCTCTGGGGAAGTCAGAGAAACTTCACAGAGACAACAACTTTAGAGGGAAGCAATATTTTCGCTTCATCTGGGGAGTTAAGAAGTTAACATCATAGCAAGAAGTAAAAATTATGGGGATTTTAAATCAAACTCAACACTTGGCGATAGAAAACCCAAAAAGTTGACGGTTGTCTCAACACTTTTCAGAAAATGTTATTGCCCTTATCTGGCTACTTGGGGAGCACACAAAAACAATAATTCCATAACTAGAGAGATCAATGCTCTCAAGAGATTCTACATCAATTCTCAACAAACAAAGAGAGAAAGAACTCCATCTAATGAGCAAAGGCTTCATAACTTTTCAATCTTTGCTTGATCACAACCCAGTCGGGGAAAGAATCACACTCAGCTAGAGAAATCACATCAACACCTGACTGGGGAATATGGGATAAAGGTATAAAACCACCCAAACCCAAAACCGTATAAAAACTGGCAGAAAATATGAACCAAGACTTAACTGTGGAAAAATAGGATCACAAACCCAACACCACACCATATATCAATTGGTATGAAATATGATAAATACAAGTGGACTATGCGCATATCAGCAAGAGTAACCCGGGATACTTCTTGGGGGAACCTTTTCAAAACTTTAGAGTTCTTCCATCCTTGGAACCACTACTTTTGTCCCACTTGAATCACATAATTGAAGTAAAAAGTAATTTGCAAATTATTTTCAAAAACATATTTTTATTATTAAGTCTTTTTGTTTTGAAAATTACTATCAATAATAAATGAAACTTTTATAAACAAAATAAAATAAGAAATGCAAAGAATTTGATAAAGGCTCAAACTTTATTAATAGAATGGTAGTCCGCAAATGGCGTGACTCCATGGATGATTACAAAGTTTTGTAAAATGGTAAATACATGGAAAAGGTACATTGAAATACAATGACCACTATTCTCCCTAACAACTTTGATTTCCTTAACATAGGCTTCAATTTAAGTGTGATGAGAATTCCAGAAGATTGTTGCTTCAATGATCAAGTTTTGTCTGACACAGTTACTTTCTAGGAAATCCCTAACTTTTTCCTAGGTTTCCATTCCGGGTTTTCAACCTACCGGGAAAATGTTTTCGGTCTATGTCTCTAACTTTTACCTAGACCGCCCTTTTGGGTTTTCAGCCTACCGAGATTCTCTTTTTTTCCTAAGCCACCCTTTAGGGTTTTCAACTTAGAGAGCTATTCTTTTATTTCTTTAGGCGAAGTATTTCTTGACTGCATCAGCATTCATGGGACGTGAGAACTCCTCACAATCCATAGTTTTAAGAATCAATGCACTGCCAAAGAAGGCTTTCTTGACAACATATGGGCCTTCATAATTGGGAGTCCACTTTCCCCTAGAATCAACGTTAAAAGGAATGATCTTTCTTAGCACGAGGTCGCCTTCTATGAATTCACGAGGCTTGACCTTCTTATCAAAAGCTTTCTTCATTATTTTATCATATAACTAACCATTGCACAAGGTCGTCATTCTCTTTTCTTTAATTAAATTCAACTGATCAAACTTGTTATGGACCCATTCAGCCTCTAATAACTTGGTTTCCAATATTAGACGCAAAGAGAGAATCTCAACCTCAACAGGTAGCACCGCTTCCATACCATACACAAGAGAGAATGGGGTTTCCCGTATTGAAGTGCGGATAGATGTACGATACCCATGAAAATCAAAAGGGAGCATCTCATGCCAATCCTTATAGGTAACAACCATCTTCTGGATAATATTCTTAATGTTTTTATTAGCAGCATCAACAACCTCATTCATCTTTGGCATGTAAGGACACGAGTTGTGATGGACAATCTTGAATTCTTCACAAAAATCTGTCATCGTCTTATTATTCAAATTTGGGTCGTTATCAGTGATAATCATACTTGGAAAACAATACAGATACATAAGATTGTTCTTGATAAAGCGTACTACCACCTGCTTGGTGGCATTAGCATAAGAAACTACTTCTACCCACTTGGTGAAGTAATTAATTTCCAATAAGTTGAAATGATGACCAATCGACATCTTGGGTTCAATCATTCCAACTATATTAATACCCCCACATAGAAAAAGGCCATGGGGAAGAAATAACATTGAGAAGTGTTGGAGGCACATGAATCTTGTCAGGATAAATATGAAATTTATGGCACTTGTGCACAAATTTGTAACAGTCAGATTCCATTGTCAACCAATAGTAACCTTCCATAAGCATCTTCCTTGCCATCTAATGTCCATTGACATGGGTGCTAAAAGAACCTTCATGGATCTCATGCATTAACATGTCCACTTCGTGTCTATCCACGCATCTGAGCAAGACCATGTCATAATTTTTCTTGTATAACACATCTTAATGGAGGAAAAAGCTACCTACCAACCTTCTCAATGTATTTCTATCTTTATTTGACGCCCCAACCAGATATTCCTGAGTCTGGAGAAAGTGATTGATATCATAATATCAAGGTTTTTCATATGATGTCCCCTTTGTAGCAAACACATGAGATGGTCTATCAAGACACCGAAGTGTAATATGAGGTAAATCATTCCAAGCATTCACTTGGTACATGGAATCCAAAAATGGCTAAAGCATCTTCCATCTGATTCTAATCTCTGAGAATATGATGGAATTCAACTTTATTGAAGAGAGGTTATAATCTTCTTACATAATATTTGTAGGGAATCAAGCCAATGTGACGAGTCTCCCATTCTCATTTGATCTAATTTATTACCAAAGTTGAATCACCATATACATTAAGAATTTTGATTCTGGGATCTATAGCCTCTTCAAGACACATTATACAAGCTACATATTTCGCCATGTTATTGGTATAATAAAATGTCAATCTTGTAGTAAAAGGGATATGTGACCCATGGGGAGTGATAATCACGACACCAATTAATTTAACATAAGCATTTACATCTCCATCAAACACCATACCCCATCGAGATTCGGGATCATGACCTTCTTCAGGCAAAGGTTCGTCAGAATCTTTAACTTTCAAATACATCACATCCTCATCAGGGAAATCATATTTAATAGACTGATAATCATCAATTGGTTGGTGAGCAAGGTACTCCACCAACACATTGCCTTTTATAGCCTTCTGAGTATGGAATTCAATATCATATTCAGACAACAACATTTGCCAACGGCCAATTTTTCCAGTAAGAGCAGACTTTTCAAAAATATACTAAATTAGATCCAAATCGGAAATCAACCAAGTAGTTTGACTCAACATATATTGCCGCAATCGCTTTGCCGCCCAGGCCAAAACACAACATGTTTTTTCTAGCATAGAATACCATGACTCACAGTCAGTGAACTTCTTTCTCAAATAATAAATGGCATATTCTTTTCTTCTTGTTTCATCTGGTTGTCCCAAAATACAGTCCATTGAGTTATCTAACACAGTCAGATACATAATTAATGGTCTTCCTTCAACAGGAGGGAGCAAGATAGGAGGCTCAAGAAGATACTCTTTAATGCTCTAAAATGCCCTTTGGAAATCATCCGTCCATACACAACCTTGATATTTCTTCAACAACTTGAAGATTGATTCACATGTTGCAGTCATATGGGAAATAAATCTTGAAATATAATTTAAACGTCCAAGGAAGCCTGTAACTTGCTTTTCAGTTCTTGGGGCAGACATTTCTTGAATTGCCTTAACTTTATCAGGATCAACTTTAATTCATTTTTGGATGATAATGAAACCTAGCAACTTTCCTGAACGAACACCAAAAGTACACTTATTTGGATTCAAACGGAGATGATACTTCCTCAATAGCTGAAACAATTTTAATAAGTCTTCTATATGCCCTTCCTCAGTCTGAGATTTGGAGATCATATTATCACCATATAGTTCGATTTCCTTATGCATCAGATCATGGAATAGGGTTGTCATAGCCCTCTGGTACGTTTCACCAGCATTCTTCAACCCGAAAGGCATCACTCTGTAATAGAATGTTCCTAGAGGGTGATAAACGTTGTTTTTTCCATGTCCTCAGGAGCCACCTTAATTTTATTGTATCCAGAAAATTCGTCAATGAACGAGAACATTTTTAAATTTTCTATTCTATTAACCAACGTATCAATATGTGGAAATAGGAAATCATCTTTTGGACTTTCTTTATTTAAATCTCTATAATCAACACACATGAAAAATTTTCCGTCTTTCTTTGGTACTGGAACAATATTGGCAATCCACTTAGGGTACTCTGATGTCACAAGAAAACCAACATTAATTTTCTTCAAAACATCTTCTTTAATCTTCACTGCCATGTCAGGATGAGTTCTTTGCAGCTTCTGCTTGATTGATGGACATTCTGACTTTAGCGGCAAATAATGTTCCACAATATCAGTGTCCAAACCAAGCATGTCTTAGTAAGACCAATATAAGATATCCGCACTGTGATACGGTGGCAGAACCGACTATTTTTACTGGTTTCCATTTTGCGTTTGTAAAATGTCGCGGTAAGCAAGAGTTGCCACCGACTTTTATTTTATCCAATCATGGAAAGGGAAAAAGAACAGAAAAAACCTTTTTCGAGATATTCTGAGTACGGGGTGGTAGATTATAGAAAGGGACGGTGGTAGCACCCTTTCCATCCATAGTTTTTCACGGGCTCTTAGATACTTGCTCATTTTCAATTTGCTTGTGTGTGTTTCACTTTAAAACGTTTTACTTCGTGATAACCCTTGTATCAGTCCTCAAGGATGTGATGAAGTTGTTTTGAAAATTTGTTTTGAAAGAAATTGTGTGAAAAGTTTTTTTATTGAGCAAGTACTTAAGATTCTACATACTCGAAAAAAGATTGTTCGTTCTCATTTCCTTTAGACAGCGCTATCCTACTATTACGGAGTAGGTAGCACCGTCGTTGGAGTTGTAAGGGACATTCGAAAGGGACAAATACAATCAGTAAAGAAATAGTTATAAAACTTTAGTAGTAACCCTAGAGTCTTAAGATCTTTTCGAGGCAACGTTTCCAAGGCAACATTCGAATGAGACACTTTGATCTTTTAGACTGGAGGGTAACCACTAAAATCTCCTATGCTTAATGATTGTTTACTGAAGGAAACCGAAGTGAGGAAAACCCTAGGAGTGAATATGTGCATATGAGTTTTTTCCAATTATTTAGTCTTTGCATATTAGGTGATCTACCGTTTTAAATTTCAAGCATTCTTTCCATACAATCCTATTAGCCATGCATCTAGACAGTTAAACATTGCGGGAATTTAAAGTACACAAAATAAAACCTAGTTATTACAAGGCTTTGGGGAGGGGGATTAATTACATAACCAAAAGTGGGGGAAAAGTGATAAATAAAAACCCTAGTTTTAACTATTACAAACCATCGACAGTTAAAAAAAATAATAGAAAAGAAATAATTAAATGCGCGGAAAATTAAATACAAGGATGGTTGAAAAATAACCTAAAACACTAAGTGAGAAAAATTATTTTTTGTGGATTTTTATTTGCGAAAACAATTAGATTACAAATTAACTAAACCTAATTACTAATTGTTTTTAATTATGAAAGAAATTAAATTACCCTAATTTTATAATTAAATTAATTAATTAAAGAAATAAATATTTATGAGAAAAATGATTTTGGTGTATTTTTGAAGAAAATTAATTAAGTTATCTACAATTAAAATCCTAAGTCTAATTATTTTTAATTATATATAAAAAAAATTAAATTGCCCTAAGTTAAATTAAACTAACTAACTTAAAAATAAATGTATTATTAAAAGAAGCTTTTTATGATTTGTGATTTCGTAATTTAATAAAAAAAATTAATTTTGTGTTAATTAAAAAGAAAAGGAAAATAATTAAAGAAAATAAATAGAGAAAGAAAATAAAGATTTGGGCCTGTTTGCATTGCTGAAGAGAGGGGTGAGAATCTGAATTTTGTCCCAACAAAGATGAGCCCAAGTTGACCATGTTGGATTAGATATAGCCTTTGACTTGAATGTTCACCATGGACCTTCAGGCTGGAAGCGTTAGATCTGGGTAGAAGTGCATTCAGTGACTGGACGTTGAGGTAGTATGGAAGGCGCCTAGAGGAGTGATGCATTGGATCTGCAGAGAAATATGAAGAAAATAATAAAATGCACACGCCTGGGACCAAACCCAGGACGTGTACATCAAAGGCACGCTCCTCAACCGTCTGTGCTAGCTGGTCAATTTGTATATATAATGAATAAATAAAAGAAAAGCTAAAAACAAATAATATGCCAGAAAAGCGCACGAGATTCAAATCATCCAGTCATGGGCTAGCACACATCATCTTCTTCGCTGCAACCATCATTTTAGGGGAAGGACTTTTACCTACAGACACAAGTCTGTAGCTACAACCCTATGAAATTCAAAAATCTCATACAAGCATGATAAATTGATTGTGATGGTATCAATCAACTCGTCTTGGCCTCATGAGCATCATGGTACCTCAATCATGGCCTAATTTTTCCTGTATCAAGAAACCCTAAAAAAACATGGAAACCCTAACAAGGGAAGATGCATGTAAAGGCTTCAAAAATGCAATTAAATTGTTCAGTAAGCTTGCAAACATGATGACAAACACTAATATAACAATCAAAAGTGCTAATGATGCAAGAATTGTGATAATCGAATTGGAAAGTTATGTCAAACTGTATGAGGTGTAGCGCGCGTTTCTGGGTGTTTCAGGCCTTGCAAACGATTGGGACAACTTCCTGGGATGTCCAACAATGGATTGGGATAGCTAGGATGGCTTGAGATGGCCTGTGGAGTGAAAACCAATTCACACTTTTCTTTGAATTTTGTGATTTTTGCTCTGCCTTTTTTCACGACTTTAACCCCTGTGTCCTTGATCTGCAATTGTTATGCACTTATAGTAGACTGAATTAGGTCAATAAAATTGGCATGAATCTTGAGAAATAATGGAAATTGGATTTGATTTGCTCTTGTATGATTTATTTCTAAAACAAGCTTCAATCCAATCTTTTTCAATCCAAATCCACTTTGCACGAATTGGCTGGCATGTTAGCTATACATGGACTCAAAATGTGCATAAAATATCAAGGATTTGATTTGATTTCATTATTTTACTATTTTATATTGATTTGTTTTGATTTAAATGAAATAAAATCAAAATAAATAATAAAAATAGTATAATAATAGGTGGAAAAGCTCAGGTGTCGTGGGTCCTATTAGAAACATGTTTCAAACAAGAAAACATGGGCCCCTTTGGAAAAATGCAAATTTGATCAATGTTAACTTTTGACAATTTTCCAAAAATTGCCAATTTTGACAATGCACAACTCTCTCAATTTTGACCCTAGGAAGGTGTTCCGAGACTTTTTAGAAAGCTTATGATGTCCCCTAAATAACCCTTCTGGTTTCAAATCAATTGGATCTTCCATGTTCATGTATGAAGCTTTGACCCAAAAGGTGTTTTTGTTGACTTTTCAAAAGGATCCATAATGCAAAAAATCATATCTTTTTATGAGGGCCTATTTTGAACTTGTGAGATGAAGATGAGTTGTAGGGAATTGCATCCTCTTCAAAATGATATTTTTAATGGAATATTTCTGATAAAGCATGTGGAAGTTATGCTTGGTCAAAGTTGGATTGAATTTTACTAAAAAACCCTAATTTAGCAACTTTTGGGTTTTGATGAATTTGGAGCATTCCTTGAGGAATCATGATCAACCCTTGATCAAATGATGAAAGTCACTTAAAAATTTTAATGTTGACCAAAAATCTTGAAGTTTGACTGTATGTGGGCCACATCTGACTTTTGACCTAATACAGTCGATTCTCAAGCATCTGAGCAGTTGACTGAGCAAACTTCTTGTGCAAGGCATGAAAATTGACATGTAGGGTCTTGAGAACATATTAAGACCATGGAGAGTATATGAGGCCTTTGTGGTTCACCCATATTGATGAAAATGGAAACCCTAATTTGAGGTACACTAACTTATGAGAGAGTTTATCTGGTCAACTCTTGAGCAACCTTGAGCAAATTGAAGATCTCAATGGACATGTATTAAGTAAAATGAGAGGTCAAATTTTGTGGTACAACAACTTCCCCTGTTCAATCTTCTAAAACCTGAGGATGTAGATTGGCTAGCCTGCCTTTCGTGATCTGAAGGTGGAAGATGATTGAACACTAGAGTGCCAAGAAATTTGCACTCGCATGAAGTGGCGCTTGATTTGGTGATATCGGGAATGGGATTATATATGCCATTTGGAGGTTGGTGATAGAAGATCGTCGGAGATGGGCTTAAAGATGCCATCCAAGAGAATGTTGATTTCCTGAGATATTCCTTTGACGAGAGTCCCTGTGGTTAATGTTGATGAGGAATCTGCTGAGGAATGTTGGTATCTGTCTTAGGAGTAATAGAATTTTAGGAGCTTCAAGTGTCTGTTACTATACTGTGGAGATAACTCCGACTTGAGGAAGCGGAAGTGACCTGCATATTTGGTCAGGGTATATGTTGCACTATGACTTACTGGGGAAATGCGAAACCAATCGTGTTTGATTAGGTCCCGGTCTTACAGTGTTATGAACTTTTGTCTGGAGATAAGAGAGAAGGAACCTGGATAGTAGGGTTACTTCGAAATGAAAGCTTGGATAGTAGGGTTGTGAGAAGGAACCTGGATAGTATGGTTACTTCGATATGAAAGCCTGGATAGTAGGGCTGTGAGAAGGAACTTGGATAGTAGGGTTACTTCGAAATGAAAGCCTGGATAGTAGGGCTATGAGAAGGAACCTGGATAGTAGGGTTACTTCGAAATGAAAGCCTGGATAGTAGGGCTATGATAAGGAACCTGGATAGTAGGGTTACTTCGAAATGAAAGCATGGATAGTAGGTGTTGTACCCCAAAATTTTCCCTCCCATATTTCTCAATACATGTCAAGTGAGGTCCTCAAATTGCTCAACGAAGCCCAAGAGTTGACCAGACAAACTCTCTCCTAAGGCAGTCTATTCCAAATTAGGGTTTCATTTTGCTTCAAGATGCTTGAGTCAAGAGGATCTCAAATTCTGATCATTGCCCTAATATGTTCTCAAGATCATCCATATCAAGTTTCAAGCCTTGCAGAGGATGTCTGCTCAGTCAATTGCTCAAGTGCCTAGAAATCGATTGTGCTAGGTAAAAAGTCAATTGTGGCCCACACATCCTCATTTTTAAGTATTATTCATCATTTGATCAATGGTTGATCATGATTCCTCAAGGATTGCTCACAATTCATCAAAATCCAAAAAGTTGCTAAATTAGGGTTGTGCAAGAAAAGTCAACTCAACTTTGACCAAGCATAACTTTCTCATACTTTATAAAACATGACCCATCCAAAGCTCATTTGTAAGAGTATGCAATTACCTACAATTTATCCTCATCTCCCAAGTTCAAAATATGCACTCACAAAAATATATGAATTTTGACATTATAGGTCATTTTGAAAAGTAAAAAAAAAACACCTTTTGGGTCAAGGCTTCATACATGAACATGGAAGATTAAATTGAGATGAGACCAAAATGGTTGCTTAGAGGATATCCTAAGATTTCTAAAAAGTCCAAGAACACATCTCTAGGGTCAAACTTTAAAGAGTTATGCATTGGATAAGTTGACCCTTTTTGCAAAATTGCCAAAAGTCAAATGTGTCCAAAATGGCATTCTTTTCTAAATGGACCTAACTTTTTATGCTTGCACTGAGTTTGTAATGTGATCCAATACCCATGAGCCCTTCCACTTGTCATTCTTTTATTTTTGTTATTTATTTTGATTTTATTTCATTTAAATCAAATAAAATCAATATAAAATAATGAAAATATAAAAAATCAATAAAACCTTGAGATTTTGTGCATGATTAGATTCATTATACAGCTGGAGAAAAAATCAAATCGTACAAGGCTTCATATGGACAAAAAAAGATTGAAAATGCTTGTTTTGGAAAGATTTGGTGCAAAGATTAAATCAAGGATCAATCTTCATAAATGGCAAAGATTGGATGCAAATATTAACCCTAATGCACTCTATTATACATAAGAAACAAAGGCTGACCAAAGGGAGAGGTGGAGAAATCGTGAAAGAGGCATAACCAATTGCAAAAATTCAAAGAAAAAGTGCAGACCAAATTCCAAGTTACAGGCCATATCAAGCCATTCTAACCATACCAATCAATTGCTGGATGTCCCAGGATCGTGTTTCAATCGTTAGCAAGCCTCCCCACGCCCTGAAACGTATTGTAGCAGTCACACGGTTTTCCTATTTTCTGGAATTTGAATATATTGATTCTGACATATTTAGCATGATTGATTGGCATATTTATAATCCTTGAGATGTTTGCAAGCTAATGACTATATTCAATTGCATTTTTATTGACTGAACGTAAAACTTCCATGGCTAGGGTTTGTTCTTTGTTTTTAGGGGTTTCTAATACAGGGAAAATTGGGCATTGATAATGGTACCATGTTGCTCCTGAGGTTGAAACGAGTTGATTGGTACCATTGGTTTTCATTTATCATGCGTGTACAAGATTTTTGAAATGCACAGGGGCTATACCTACGCTTAATGTCTGTTGGTAAAAGTTACAAAACTTACAACGATGGTGGGAGGAAGAAGATGGGTATGTGGCGCTCCCTGACTTTCCAGTTTGAATTTCACGCGTTTCAAAGTTTAACATTTTGTTTTTATTATATAATATTTGTTTGTTATTGTATATACAACTAAAACAACCAACTCAGTTGGCAAGCGTGTAAAGGAGGAATGTATAAGGACCTGACTTCGATCCCCAGGTTCCTTATTTGCTTCATATTATTTTTCAATGAAGGATCAGGTACACCTCACGCTCTAAGATCCACCATGTGCTATCCAGATTTAACCGTTCAACCCATCAAGGATTTCGATCTAAGGCCTTCCCCCTGAAGGACCACCATGCGCCCCAGTCAAGCGTGTACATGGGATTGGGTAAAGTCAAAAGGGCCAGGAGTTGTTGGGCCAAGAAATCAGATTCACACCCTCCTTTGCTAAGCAATCAGGCCCATTTTTCTTTCTTTTCTATTTTATTTCATTTATTTAAATTATTTTGCTTAATTATTTTTAACAAAATTAATCCTTTTTTTCACAAAATCATAAAATTAAGAGTTTACAAAAAAATTAGATTTAGGTTTTTTTTTATCAAATTTAATTTAATTTAGTTTAATTTAATTTAGGAAAATTCTAACTTTTTTTATATAATTAAAACCAATTAGAAAGAATTAGGGTTAGACTCTTGATTTAATATTTATTTCTTTCTCAAAATAAAAAATACAAAAATAGGTTAATTTAATTATTTTTCTTAAATTAAAATTAATTAGTAATTAGGTTCTTTTTTATTCAATTGAGCTTTATTTTCTCAAATAACAAAAAACGACAAAAAAATGATTTTCCCTTTAAATTACAATTAGGTATAGTTGGGGTCAAAACCCTAATTATCTTGCATTCGATTCATCGCGCGTGTTTATTATTTTTTGCAATATTGATGTAACTGTCCACGGTATGTAATAGTTTAATCTAGGACTTTCTTTTTGTTTATCATCTTTTGCGGGTTTTTTTTGGCTATGTAATTATTCCCTACCCCAAAGCCTTGTAATAGCGTAGGTTTATTTTCTCGCATTTTAATTCTCGCAAATATTAACTGTTTAGATGTATGTTGATAGGATTGTATGACAAGATTGCATGATAATTTAAAATGGCTAGAAAACCCTAATGTGCAAAGATAATAACTGAAATCAAATCACTCGCACATGTGCACTCTTAGGGTATACTCCCACTTCGGTTGCCTTCGGTAAACAATCATTAAGTATAGGGTGTCTTAGTGGTTTCCCTCCTGTGTGACAAAGATCAAATGTCCCGCTCGGAAATGTTGCCTCGAAAATGTTGCCTCGGAAATGTCGCCTCGAATATGATCTTAAGACTTTAGGGTTATTACTAAGACATCCTAATATTGCTTTAATGATCGTACATCCCTTACAAATTGACCCATACAACTCCAAAGACGGTGCTACCTATTTCTCAATAGTAGGATAGCATTGTCTAAAGGAAACAAGAATAGAAACAATATTTTTTTTCCGAGTAGGTAGATGTTAGTAGGTACTTGCTCCAATCAAACTTTTCACACTTACACTTTTTAAACAAATTTTCAAAACAACTTCGTCACACCTTTGAGGAATGATACAAGGGTTATCACGAAGTCAAAAACTTTTCAAAACAAAGCACTCACACAAGAAATTTTAAAATATGAGCAAGTACCTAAGAGCCCATAGAAAACCACGGATAGAAAGGGTGTTAACACCTTCCCTTTCTATAATCTATCCCCCGTACTCAGAATATCTCGAAAAAGGATTTTTTTTCTATACTTTTTTCCTTTCCGGTTGGATGAAATAAAAGTCAGTGGCGACTCTTGCTTACCGCGACATTTGCAAACAAAAAATGCAAAACGTAAACCAGCATTTTAAAACAGTCGGTTCTGCCACCGTATCACAGAACCGACGACTCTGTTGGGGATGAATAAGTGGGGTATACCTTAGGATCTAGTTCATCATAATTGCTTCTCTTGTTTGTTTTGATTGCTTTACTATTAAGGGTTTTGTTTGGGAGTTACTATAAATCCTAACCCGGATCTGGGGACACCTTTTAGGTAAGTAGCAATAGACTGTGAGGGAACCGTACGACGTAGATTGATACGGTTGAAGCAGTAGCTACGTTGATGTGGCACATTGGTTTGTACCGGTATCCCTTATGGAGAAACGAGGAGAATACAAGGCCGCTGCGTGGTGTCGTTAATCATCAACTGACCTTAGAACCCTTAATCGACCAACTTGGCCATTAGAAAGTAGTGAGATAGTCGGCCTCGGTGTAAAGATGAGAACTGGTTGATACTCGATGCTACACTCATTAAGACCATACTCTCGAGATAGTTCCGGCCGCAAGAAAAGATTGCGTGAGCTGAAACCATGACTGATGGAGGATGGTCAGTGATATTGAGAACCTTTAGAACCCGGTTACTTTTGCTAGGACAGGTGGAAACCAACTAAACTTCAAGAGTGTAATACCTTTGACCTCATGCAAGCCTTAAACTTAAGGGCTTTGTGTGACTTGTTTGTCTTTGCCATGCCTGTTATCTGCTATACCTATTGTTTTTTATCATGACATCATGCATCATAACATGGCATTCAAACTTCGTTATTCTAACCATTTCAAAAACCAAGGGAATTTATCTTTGTTCTGTTTTGCAGATTATGGTTTCTGTGCGCAAAAATACCATCCGAGTCAACTTTGTGTAAATACCTGCTCAACTTAAAGTGTTAGCATAAAGATTTTCCGAGACTTCTATGTTCATTAAGAGACATGGTCAACTTCTTAGCCTTGTTACTTCAAATCTTGATGAGCAAATGATGAGTGTACTTTTCTAGTTCTTCGATCCTGTGCATCATTGCTTCACCCTTCCAGATTACCAGCTGGTTCCCACCTTGGAAGAGTTCTCTCACCTATTGGGCATATCCATCCTTGAACAGGTACCCTTCATAGGTATGGAAGAGGTTCCTAGACCAGAAGACATTGCCTCAGCTCTGCATCTGAAACGGGCCGATGTAGTATCCAATTGGGAAACAAGAAGCGGGGTCGAAGGTTTCCTAGATAAATTTTTGATAGACCAGGCTCAGCTATTCTGGGATAATTTGTATTTTCAGGATTTTGAAGATATCTTGGCTCTCCTTATCTATGGTTTGTCCTCTTCCCGAATCCAGATTCCTTTATAGATGTGAATGCTGTCAAGATTTTCCTTTCTCATAATCCTATGCCTACTCTACTTGGTGCTATCTTGCATGCCCTCTACACTCGTACGTTGCGAAGAAGAGGGACTCTTATGTATTACATGTCGTTGCTGTCGAGGTGGTTTATTTTGCACCTCCCTAAGTCTATGCTGAAGAACGAAGAAGGTTTGGGATGGTCCTATAGAATAATGTCACTTGCCCATACAAACATTCTTTGGTGTTCACGGGCTATGGAAGACACTGCTGTTATTGATCGTTGTGGGGGGGTATCCTAATGTCCCATTTCTTGGAATCAGAGGGGGTATAACTTACAATTCTTGTCTAGCTTTGTGACAATTTGGTCGTGCTCGGAGAGATGGTCCCCATGAGCTACTTCTTGAGGATATTGCATTTGACTACAAGGAGGATGTTGAGGAGCACCGCCGGAGGTTTATACGAGCTTGGGGCATGGTGAACAGATCTGACCCCCAAGAGTTGGGACTAAGGACTTCCCTTCCTATGCAGCCTTACCTCTAATGGGTCTGATCTCATGCCCAGAAGCTTGGGATGCCTTATGAAGCCGTATTTCCAGTAATTTTGGAGCACACCAATGAAGAGGGGGTTCTTTACATAGTTCTATATCCTTATATGCCCACTGATCCTGGGGAGTTACAGAGATCTTGGATTCAGCTGAAAGAGGAAAAGGATACTTACCGGTAAAAGTACCACGGGCAAGAAAGGAAGATTTTGAAGCTCACCAGGCAGCTCGAGGAAGAAAGAGTGATCAATGACTACATCAGCACAAAGAGGAAGCGTCCATGGGACTTTTGATTTTGCTTTTTCTAGTTTAGATTTGTTTTCTATTTTACTTCTTTGTAACGCCTTAAAGGCATTGTTGAACATTTTACATGTTAATCTAATAAAGTTTGTTTATTTTTTGGTTTGCAAATTTAAATTTCCCAAAGTCTTTGAAATCATTACATGCGCATCCCATCACCATGCACACCATTACAGGTACCATTATAGGTTTCTCATCTTTTTTCGCTATTTATTTCAGCAGAAATGTCTTTCGATCAAGCCATCAAAGATCTGCAGGCACAAAACGCCCAATTCAAACAGATGTTCCTAAGTCTGGCTAAAGGGCAAGAAGACCTAAAGACTCTTATTCTGAAAGAGAAGAAGAAGAAGAAGAAGAAGGTTAGTATTCTGAACATGGGTTGAAGATTTGGAGAAAGGATAAGACAATCAGTTGATCTGACCTCCTCATCCAAGGACGGGGAGAACCAAGAAAGGGTAAATGACCCTAGTCCTGTAGTTTCTGATAACGATACAGATTATGATGATGAACAATATCCTCCTGCTGAGGATAGATACAAGCAGCTAGAAGACCGTCTGAGTGCTATGGATATTCAGAAGATCCCTGGTTTGGATTTCGGAGAATTGGGGTTGGTATCGGGAGTGGTGATCCCTCATAAGTTCAAAGCTATAGTTTTTGCCAAATACGATGGAGTATCCTGTCCAAAACTCCATCTCCGCTTGTATGTAAGAAAAATCCAACCCCACACTGCTGATAGAAATTTGTGGGTACACTTCTTTCAAGATAGTCTATCAGGGACTCAACTTGAATCGTTTGATCAGTTGGAATGAGTCAGTGTCCGAAACTGGGAAGACCTTGTTGTTGCTTTTTACAGGTAGTAACAGTACAACGCCGACCTTGCTCCCACTCGTACTCAGCACCAGGGTATGTCTATGGGTACAAGTGAAGGTTTTAAGGACTATGCTCAAAAGTGGAAAGACTTAGCTGGAAGAGTCCAACCCCTTTTGTCTGATAGGGAGTTGGTTGACATGTTTCTAGGGACGCTATCTGGTCCATTTTTCAATCATTTGATTGGCAGTTCATCGTCTGGGTTTACTGAGCTGATTTTGACTTGAGAGAGGGTAGAAGTTGGCATTCAAAGTGGTAAGATACAGAAGGATGCTTCATCAAGTGCAGTAAAGAAGCCTTTCACCGGTAAGAAGGAAGTTAGTGCAGTCTATGGCCCGAGGAGCCAAAGCAGACCTGAACACCGTCAAGCGGTAAATGTTGTCGTGATATCAAGACCAACAGTTGATCCACAACACAATAACCAGCAAAGGGTAGAAAGACCACAACGGCAGTTTACCAGCATCAATATGACTTTGGCTGAACTTCTGCCTCATCTGTTAAAATCCAACTTGGCAACCTTGAAAGAGGCTCCCAAGAATCCCAACACTGCTTCTCCCAAATACAATCCCAATGCCTGCTACGCCTATCACTCTGAAAGTCCAGGTCATGATACAAACGATTGGTGGGCTCTTAGGAATAAAGTGTAAGACTTGCTAGAAGCTAAAGAGATTGAGTTTGATGCTCCCGAAAAGCCCAATGTTATAACTGCTCTTATGCCCAAACATGGTCGAGGAGTCAATGTTGTGGACACCGATTCGTTTGTAACATCTGTGGAAGAAATCTATACTCCTTTGATGACAGTCAAGAAGAATTTTTTGTTGGCCGGTTTATTTTCGGGTTGTGGTGAAGGTTGCCACATGTGTTCAATTATACCTTTCGGTTGTTGTTTATTGAAGTCATGTGTTCAGCGCCTGATGGATAATAAGGAAATTTTGTTTGAAAAGACTATGATTCCGTTTGAAGATGTTGCCATTATCACCATTTCCGCCAACCCTTCCAAGGTTTCCTCGAGAAAACCTGTTAGGGTTACACCAGTTCCAAGAATTGCTCCATTAATAATCACCGCTCCGGGTCCCATCCCATATACCTCAAATAAGGCTATCCCATGGCATTACGGAGCTGATATATATTACCATGGTGTTAAAAAAGATTTGAGGATTGAAGAAGCTGATATGGACATCAGTAATATTGTTGAGAAAAGCAAGGTCACCAGAAGTGGAAGACTCTTTTCTCCCGAGATTTCCCCTCCGACTGTTCACAAACCTGTTGTCATTCCATCTACTATTACATCAACTATTGTCCCAGTTTCTACTCCAGTTATCACCCCTGTCACTGAGCCATTTGGGACTCGGGAAAAAGAAATTATAGGTGAGCTTTCCCGGACGGAGGCACCTAAGAAGATCATTGTATAAACCTCGAAATAAGAGATAGAGGAAATTTTAAAAATAATCAAGAAAAACGACTACAACGTAGTCGAGCAGCTGGGGCATACCCCGTTAAAAATCTCCATGTTGTCCTTGTTGTTGTGTTCTGATGCCCATGCAAAGGCTCTAATTGCATTCCTCAAAACTGCGCATGTGCCGCAGGAAACTTCAGTCGATCAATTCAAAGATTGTATAGCTAGCCTGACTGCCGACAATGGGTTGGGTTTCTCAGATGCAGATCTGACCGCTAAGGGGAGAAATCATAATGATGCTCTGCACGTCTCGATCGAGTGCAGGGGCACTACTATGGACCATGTACTGGTGGATACCGGGTCCTCATTGAATGTTCTGCCAAAGAAAGCATTAGATCGTCTGGGCTGTGAAGATTTGATTCTAAAGTCGAGCAATATTATGGTCAGGGATTTCGACGAGTCAAAGAGAATGGTGCACGAGGAGGTGGACATCCCTGTTAATGTTGGTTCTCATACTTTTGCATCCACCTTCTATGTGATGGATATCCGACCATCATATTCTTGTTTGTTGGGTCGTCCTTGGATCCATAGGGCTGGGGCGGTTACCTCCACGCTCCATCAAATGCTGAAATACCCGGTGAAAGGAAAGATTGTCACAGTACAAGGTGAAGAGGAGTATATGGTGAGTCATCTCAATTATTTCCGCTACATGGAGATGGATGGGGAATTCATCGAAACCCCTTGTCAGAACATTGAAGAGGTCCCTCAGACCTTTGCGTCAACTGAAGTTGCTACCGACAAACCTCCGATAAAGATGGCTTCTCTCAAGGATGCGAGGGCTGTAGTTGAAGAAGGTGGGTGTACCAATTGGGGTCGGCTCCCAGATTTTACTCACAAAACTGACAAATTTGGTTTGGGCTTTACTGAAGGGGCTCAAAGGGCTGTTAGGCTTGCACAGATTGGAAGACCTCCTCTACATATCAGCAATCAGTGAGTTAATGTAATTGAAGATAGTGAAGAGGATTCAGACAACGACAACTGGATCTACCCTACAACCAATGGTGGAATAAACAACTGGACGGCGAAGGAATTCATACCTGTTTCTTTTATTCTGCAGTAATTGACTTTTTGTTTTTAGATTTGTAATAAATAGTTTAAAACTTTATGGCCCGATGCCTTGCCCAAGGGACCTTGGCTTTGCTTATGAGGGGTTATTATTTGTCATTTCATATATCATTAATAAAACATTGGAATTTTCTTGCATTACAAATTTTGTGCTCCTTGTTTTTCTTTTTCTGTCTCTCGCTTTATCAAAAACAGGTATTCTCTTACACACACTCACGTATCATAATGCAGATCCATATCTACTCTGGATCCCAATGATAACAACTCTGCTACTGCCAGTTATGATTTCAAAAATCCGACCAACCAAGCCGAGGACGAAGGTGAGGATGATTGTGAGGTGCCTGGAGAACTTGCTAGACTGTTAATGCGGGAAGAAATGGCCATACAGCCTCATGAAGAGCTAGTTGAATCAGTGAATTTGGGTACAGAGGAAGACAGGAAAGAAGTTAAGATAAGTGTGAATCTAGAGCCTAGTGTCAAACAACGATTAATACATATGCTACGCGACTATGTTGAGATCTTCGCCTGGTCCTATGAAGACATGCCTGGTTTGGACACTAATATTGTGGTACACCATCTGCTGACTAAAGAAGACTGTGCTCCGGTAAAGCAGAAGGTTCGCTGTATGCTCCCTGAGATGTTTGAGAAAATCAAAGCTGAGGTCATGAAACAGTTCGACGCGGGATTTTTAGCTGTCACTTCTTATCCACAGTGGGTTGCCAATGTTGTTCCAATGCCTAAGAAAGATGGTAAGTGTTGTACCCCAAAATTTGCCCTCTCATGTTTCCCAAAGTCTTCCCCCTACATGGTTGATCACAAACTCTTGCCTATGGAAAAGGAAATTTTTTTGGTGTTGCTTCAAGTACATTTCGATTGGCATTCTGAAAGACCCTTCGATTGGTGTTCTGAAGGAGCCTTTCGATTGGCATTCTGTCAAGCTCTTTCGATTGGCATTCTGGACAAGCGCTTCAATTTGCATTCTGAAAGACATTTCGATTGGTGTTCTAAAGGAGCCTTTCGATTGACATTCTGTCAAGCTCTTTCGATTGACATTCTGGACAAGCCTTTCGATTGGCATTATGGACAGGTACTTCGATTGGCATTATAACAGTGTCCTTCGATTGGAATTCCAAAAAGGTCCATTCGAAGAAGCATTCAAAGGGTCCATTCGAAGAAGCTTTGGAAAGCATTCGAAGAAGCTTTGGAAAGCATTCGAAGGAGGCCATCAGCCCATTCGAAAGGGAGCATTCGAAGGAGGCCATCAGCTCATTCGAAAGGGAGCATTCGAAGGCCAGTTACATGTCATTCAAAATTCAAAAAGGGACAGGATCCCATGTGTTTAGCCAACGTTACAAACTCTCATTCATGGCTTTCAAACACATAATTAACGTTACAAAATCCTCATTCATGGCTGTCAAACACCTAATCAAGGTCATTTAAACCTTTGTCTTCCTGTCCCCTCCACCCCCTCTATATAAAGAAATCACAAATGTTGCAACAACACACGAAATATACAGAAAAATAGAGAACTTGGAGATACGCTGCCAAAAGTCATCAGCACTTCCAGGAAGCCATACCCAATCCTTGCACAAGGCAAAGCTGCCACCCAGCGAACATCTCCACCCTCAAAACTACAGATCCAAGCACCTCTGTTTGGTAAAAGAAAAATCTAATCTCAAAATTTTTAAATTCATTTTGATTGCATATTCATATTATTACTACTGTTCATGAATGATTTAATGTGCTACATATAAGCTACAACACAAAGTTGAGATTGTGGCATTGCTTGGGCACAATCTGAGTTTCTCCTTCGAATCCCAAGATAAAACAAACTCAGACCCAAATTCAGCAGGTGCGAATAAAGGGGGTGATTCGAACCAGGGGGTAAAATCTCCGCTGGACCTTTAACATCTGTTTTGTTTTGCAGGAACTACATTCTCAGATTCCTGTTCAGAGTTTTGAAGCTCAGCAGTTTAGCTTCAAACTGGACCCAGGATTTCCAGATCGAAGGATGACATGTCCAGATCGAACACCCCCAGAGTGAAGCCCCTCATGCACCTTCGATCCAGCCTCTTCACTGGGTCGAAATACAGCCTACACCTCTTTCGACCCAGGCCTCCAGAATTATATTTTTTTTCTTGTTTTGCTGCCTGGCCCATTAGTAATTTGTTTACTTTGTTTTTGTTTATTTCTTTTAGTTTGTTTTTTTTAATCAACATAAAAATCATAAAAATAAATAACTTAGAATTAGGATTTAATTTAGTTAATTATTTTAACTTATTTTCTCCAATTTTTAAAATCAGTAGATTTAGGATTTATTTAAATTCAATCCTTTTCATAAACAAAAAAATGCAAAAAATATTAGGTTTGTTTTAGAGTTAATTTTAATCAGTATTTTAATTAATTAAATTTGACTTAATTGAACATTTAGCATTTTTCCCAAAAAATAAAATAAAACAACAAAAAGATTATACGCTTAGGATTTTTAAGATTCATGCGCGTTCATTTTTATTGTAACTGCTTATTATTCCCCCAATTTTGATCATGTAAATAATCTACCTCCCGAAGCCTTGTAATAGCGTAGGATTTACAATTTCCGCACGTTAATTTCTTGTATATATATTAACTGCTTAGATGTATGCTAACTAGGATTGTATGACAAGATCTAAAAACACATGGTAGAACACCTAAAAATGCAAAGATGATATAAATTGAAAATTGACACACTTGCACATGCCACTCCTAGGGTATACCTCACTGGGTTGCCTCAAATGTGGTCATTAAGTATAGGATGTTTTAGAGGTCGTCCTTTTGTCCCAAGATCATAAGTTTCCTCGAAACGGTTGCCTCGGAAAAATGATCTAAGACATTAGGATTACCACTAAGGCGTCCTAACGTTGCTTTAGTGACCACAAGTCCCTTAAATTGAATTGACCCGAAAACTCCAACGACGGTGCTACCTACTCCTCAATAGTGGGATAGCACTGTCTAAAGGACGTTTGCACAATTTAATTCCTTTTCGAGTAGGTAGAGGTTCTTAAGTACTTGCTCCTTTAAAAAACAAAACAAAACATTTCGCACTTACACTTTCTTCAAAAACAAAACAAAACTCTTTTCAAAACCCACAAACACAAAGAAAAGCAAACTTTTGAAAACAAAGTGAGCAAGTACCTAAGAGCCCGTGGATAACCACAGATAGAAAGGATGCTAATACCTTCCCTTTCTATAATCTACCTCCCGAACCCGAGAAAAATCTCGAAAAGGAATTTTTTCTGTGCTTTTGTCCTTTCCTTTTTGGATAAAATAAAAGACGGTGGCGACTCTTGCTTACCGCGACACTTTGCAAAAACAAACGCAAACGCAAACCAGCATTAAAAAATAGTCAGTTCTCATTCCCACCGATCACAGAACTGGCGACTCTGCTGGGGAAGATTATAAGTAAGGTGTACCTTAGAACTAGATCACTTGTGTTTTAATTTGTATTGCTTTGTATGCTTTTAATTTTGTGGGCTTGTATCGGAGTTCTATAAATCCTCCACCCGGATTTGGGAAACATTCATAGATAGCAATATGTTGTGGAAACTGTGCGGGATATACCGACACGGTTGAAGCAATAGCTATATTAGTGTGACATATTTGTGAGTACCGGTAGCCTTTGAGTCAATCAAAGAGAATACGGGGCCGCTGAGTGATGTCACTAAGCACTAATGACCTAGAACATTACTTGACCATCTTGGCCTTTTTTAGGGGTAGTGAGATGACCGACTTTGGTGTAGTCCGAAGTTGGTAGATACTCGATACTACACTCATTGAGGATTGTTTTCTTGGAATATTTTGGTCGCCAGTTAAGTGGCTAAACCGAAACGATGAACATAGAAAACAATCCAATGATATTGAGCTCCTTAGAACCTGGTTACTATTTATAGGACAGGTTTTGAGCCAACTAAACTCAAGAGGGTACTTACCTATGAAACCTCATGCAAGCCTGAAACTAGGGTTTTTGTGTGACCAACTGGTACATGTGTTTCTGCATACATCATAAAGCATCATATGCATCTGCTAACCATTTCAAGGGTTTAGATCTTCATCTTTGTTGTTGTTTTGCAGGACATGGAGTCTCTCCGAAGGAAAACAATTCAAGTCAACCTTGTAAGGGTCCCTCTTCAACTCAAAGAGCTTACATCCAGGATTCCCGAGAATTCTCTCTTCAGTGAAAGACATGGTAGACTCCTCAGCTTGGTCAACACCAACATTGAAGAAGACATGATGAAAGTTCTCTTCCAGTTCTTTGACCCCCTACACCAATGTTTCACATTCCCTGATTATCAATTGGTGCCTACTTTGGAGGAATTTTCTCAACTCCTGAGAATTCCTATTCTTAGTCAACTACCCTACAACGGTACAGAAAAGGAACCAAAACTTGAAGATGTTGCTCAAGCATTACGCTTACAACCATCCGACATCAAGGGGAATTGGGAAACCAAAAGTGGTATCAAAGGATTCTTGGCAAAGTTTCTGTTTGAGAAGGCACGAGAATGTTGGAATTCTCTTGATCTACAAGCCTTTGAAGAGATTGTGGCACTCCTTATCTATGGGTTGGTTTTGTTCCCAAATCCTGATCAACTTATAGATGTGAATTCTGTCAAGATTTTCATATCCAGGAATCCCATACCTACATTGCTTGGGGACATCCTCCACTCATTTTACACACGAACAATGAGGAAAAGAGGTGTTCTCATGTGCTGTATTCCTCTCCTAGCAAGGTGGTTTATTTCTCACCTTCCACAATCAGTTTTGAAGAATGAGCAGGGTTTAAGGTGGTCACAATGGTTGATGACCCTCACACATTCTGATGTACATTGGTGTTCTCGGTCCAGAGAAAATGTCACCATCATTGATCGTTATGGAGAATTTCCTAATGTTCCTTTACTTGGAATTAGGGGAGGCATTACCTACAACCCCTGTCTAGCCTTGAGACAATTTGAATATGCTCGGAGGGATAGCCCTCATGACATGCTGATTCCTGACCTAGTTTTTGACTTCGAAAACGATAGGCAAGGACTTCGACAAAGGTTCATCAGAGCTTGGAGGATGCCTAATAAGGTGGATAGTAAGACACTGGGACACACGAATTCCATCCCCCTTGAGCCTTACCTCAAGTGGGTACGAACCCGCTCCCAGAATCTTATAATGTCATATCCTCACATTCTCCCCTTGATCAAAGAGCCTGTTATGGAAGGAGAGGTTCCATACGCCATCCTACATCCTGACATGCCAACATCGTGGGAAGAAATGCAAAAGAGTTGGATCCAACTCAAGGAAGAGCGGAGTACTTTTGAGGCCAGCTTCTATGCCAGTGAAAAGAAGGTTTTGGAGCTTACCCGCCGACTTCACGAAGAGGAGACCCTCATCACTTACATCGCTCCAAAAAGGATGCGCAATGTCTTTTTACATTAAGAATTCTGTAATATTTCGCCCATGGGGCACTTATGTACTAACAAATTTCTTCATAGTATGACGTGTGTTCCTTTTTGTCTGCAACAAAGTTGAATTTTTGAACCCTTGAATGCATTACATAAATAACATACCATTCATCATATGCATAACAGGTACCCTTTTACAGGTCTCTTATCTTCTTCGCTGTTTATTTCAGCAATTATCATGTCTGCTGAAACTTCCACTGAGCAAGCTATCAAGGCCCTCCAGGCCCAAAATGCCCAATTTCAAGAGTTGGTCATGACCCTAGCTAAGGGTCAGCAGGACCTGAAGACCCTGATCCTGAAAGAGAGGAAGAAGAAGAAGAAGAGGACCGTCCTGTTCAACACCGGACGCATGTTTAGAAACAGGCTGCAGAATGAAATTGATCTGGCCACCCCGTCTGGAGAGAAAGACAGTCCACAAGAAAGGAGGGCTCCTAGCCCTGAAGTCTCCGACAACGAGACAGACTATGATAAAGAACAGTATCCTCCTACTGAGGATAAGTACAAACAAATGGAAGACCGTTTGAATGTTATGGAAGTACAGAAGGTGCCTGGTCTGGATTTCAGAGATTTGGGTTTATCATCTGGGGTGGTGATTCCCCATAAGTTCAAGCTGCACCTCCGGTCATATGTGAGGAAGATCCAACCTTACACTACTGATAAGAACTTATGGATCCATTTCTTTCAAGACAGTCTCTCAGGGACTCAGCTTGAGTGGTTCTATCAGTTGGATGGAGCCAGTATCCGCAACTGGGAGGATTTGGCTGCTGCATTCTTTAGGCATTATCAGTATAATTCCGACCTTGCTCCTACGCGTACCCAACTCCAGGGTATGTCAATAGGGACGGGTGAAGGAATTAAAGAGTATGCTCAAAAATGGAGAGACCTTGCCGGAAGGGTGCAACCACCTTTAGCTGATCGTGAACTTGTTGATATGTTTTTGGGGACCCTGTCCGGTCCATTCTTTAACCATTTGATTGGAAGCTATTCAGCTGGGTTTACACACCTTACCTTGACTGGTGAGAGGATTGAAGTTGGCATTAAGGCTGGGAAGATACAGAAGGGTGCCTCATCGAGCGCCGAGAAGAGACCGTTTAAGAAAGGGTCAAGTGCTGTCTACAGTTCAAGAAGACAGAGCAGACCCGAACACCGCCAAGCTGTCAATGCAGTTGTTATCTCAAAACCTGTCGGTGCTCCTCAACATCACAACCAACGAAGGGACGAGAGACCTCAAAGGAAATTCACTCGTCTCAGCATGACCTTGTCTCAGATTCTGCCACAATTGCTGAAGACCAATCTGGTGACCCTAAAAGAAGCTCCAAAGAATCCAAATACAATGTCACCAAGGTATAACCCTAAAGCCCAATGCGCTTTTCACTCTGATAGACCGGGGCATAATACAGACGATTGTTGGGTTTTGAAGAACAAGGTGCAGGACTTAATTGATGCAAAGGAGATTGAGTTCGAGGCGCACGAGAGGCCTAATGTTGTAACTGCTCCCATGCCCAGGCATGGTGTGAATGTTATAGAGGAAGACTTGTTTGTAGTTTCTGTGGATGATGTTGTTACCCCACTAATGACTATCAAGAAGAACATGTTGCTAGCCGGTTTATTTCCGGGCTGCGGTGAAGGTTGCCCTATGTGTCCTGCTTTACCTACTGGTTGCCTATCTCTGAAGTCAGGTATCCAAAACCTGATGGATAGTAAAGAGATTCTTTTTGAGAAGAGTGTTGTTCCACCCGTTCATTCTGAAGAAGTTTCTATCATTACCATTTTCGACAATTCTTCCAAGGCTCCCTCGAGAACGCCTGTTAGAATTACATCTGTTCCGAAGACCGCACCTATAATCATCACTGTTACGAGACCCATCCCCTATACCTCTGACAAAGCTGTCCCTTGGCACTATGGGGCAGATGTTTATGTTCTTGGAATTAAGCAAGAGTTTGATGTTGATACCGGCGTCAGCAACATTACTGGGACTGCTAAAGTCACCCGCAGCGGTAGACTTTTCTCACCTGATATTGCTCCACCAGTTGTCCGAAGACCTGTTGTCATTAAGCCTGCAAGTGTATCTGCTGCCATTTCTGATCAAGTCCCTGTTCCTACCCCTGTCGCCGAGTCATCTAGCGCTCGGGGCAAAGGGATCACCACTGATATGCCTTCCCAGACGGAGGCGCCAAAGACCATCGCTGTTGAAGCTTCCAAACAGGAGATGGAAGAGATTCTGAAGATTATTAAGAAGAGTGATTTTAATGTAGTTGAGCATATGGGGCAAACCCCATCAAAGATTTCTATGTTATCACTGTTGTTGTGTTCAGAGGCCCATGCCAAGGCTCTGATTACCTTCCTGAAGACGGCCCACGTGCCACAAGAGACATCAGCTGATCAATTTACCGATTGTGTGGCCAATTTAACTGCTGATAATGGTTTGGGTTTCTCTGATGCTGATCTGACTGCTAAAGGGAAGAGCCATAATGATGCCCTGCATGTCTCCATTGAATGCAGGGGCACTACTCTTGCACATGTGTTGGTTGACACTTGTTCCTCGTTGAACGTCTTGCCCAAGAAAGCTCTAGACAGGATGGATTGCGAAGGTTTGGAGCTAAAGCCGAGTAACATTTTTGTTCAGGCCTTTGATGGGTCTAAAAGGATGGTGCACGGTGAGGTTGATATTCCAATAAAAGTTGGTTCTTAGGTCTTCAACTCTACATTTTATGTGATGGACATTCGACCATCCTATTCTTATTTGCTGGGTCGTCCATGGATCTACAAAGCGAGAGTCGTAACCTCAACGCTCGACCAGAAGTTGAAGTACCTGGTTAAAGGCAAGATTGTGACAATTCAAGGGGAGGAGGAGTACATGGTCAGCCACCTCAACTCGTTCCGGTACGTAGAGATGGATGGGGAGTTGATTGAAACCCCATTTCAGCACTTTGAAGAGGTTCCTCAGACACTGGCGTTAGTTGAGACTGTGATGGAAGATTCTCCCATAAAGATGGCTTCCTTAAAGGATGCCCGGGCTGTTATTGAGAAGGGTGAGTATGCAAACTGGGGCCGACTTCCTGATTTCACTCAAAAGACTAACAAGTTTGGTTTGGGTTTCACTGCAGAAGCTCAGAGGGCTGTTTGAAGTGCAAGGATTGGAAGACCTCCTGTGTTCATCAACAACTCGGGAGTAAATTCCATCGAAGATGACGTGGAGGAGCCTGAATTCGACAGCTGGATCTATCCTACGACCAACGGTGGACCAAACAACTGGACAACAAAGGATTTCATCCCTATTACTTTTATTACTCAGTAATGAGCTTTTTTGTTTCGAATTTGTAACAGACAATGTTTTGAAACTTTGTGGCCCGGTGTCTTACCCGGGGCACCGTGGCTTCATTTGTGAGGGCTTTTGTATGCCATTTTCATATATCATTAATGAAAGCATTGGACGTTTTCGCATTTCAAATTTTGTTCTCCTTGTCTTTCTTTATTACATATTGCAAAAACAACTATTTTACACACACTCACATATACAGGTCCCAATCCACTCTGGATATCACTGGTAACGACTCTGCTACTTCCAATTATGACTTCGAAAATCCGATCAACTTAGCCGAAGACGAAGGTGAAGATGATTGCGAAGTGCCTGGTGAGCTTGCAAGACTGCTACTCCAGGAAGAGAGGGCCATTCAGCCACATGAAGAGCTAATAGAAACGGTGAATCTGGGTACTGAGACAGACAAAAAGGAAGTCAAGATCGGTGCAAATCTGGAGCTTAGTGTGAAACAACGGTTGATTCAGATGCTGCATGACTACGTGGAAATATTTGCCTGGTCTTATGAAGATATGCCTGGGTTGGATACCGACATTGTGGTTCATCGCCTGCCTACGAAGGAAGACTGTCCTCCAGTAAAACAGAAGGTTCGCCGTATGCGTCCAGAGATGTCTGAGAAAATCAAGACCGAAGTTATGAAACAGTTTGACGCCGGTTTTCTAGCAGTAACTTCTTACCCTCAGTGGGTCGCCAATTTGGTTCCAGTGCCGAAGAAGGATGGTAAGGTTCGAATGTGTGTTGACTACATGGATTTGAACAGGGCAAGCCCTAAGGATGACTTCCCTCTACCTCACATCGAAGTTCTGGTTGACAATACTGCTCAGCACAAGGTATTCTCCTTTATGGATGGTTTCTCCAGTTATAATCAAATCAAAATGGCTCCTGAAGACATGGAAAAGACCACTTTCGTTACCCAGTGGGGTACCTTTTGCTACAAGGTCATGCCTTTTGGGTTGAAGAATGTTGGGGCAACATATCAGCGTGCCATGGTTGCTTTATTTCATGACATGATCCATCATTAGATTGAATTATATGTCGACGATATGATTGCAAGGTCCCAAATCGAGGAGGAACACCTGGACCATCTACAAAAGCTGTTTGACAGGTTGAAGTGGTACAAGTTGAGATTGAACCCGAACAAGTGCACCTTCGGGGTGAGGTCTGGCAAACTGCTAGGCTTCATCGTGAGCGACAAAGGTATTCAAGTGGATCCTGCCAAAGTGAAAGCCATACAAGATATGCCAGCTCCCAAGACAGAGAAGGAGGTCAGAGGCTTTCTAGGACGACTGAACTACATTGCCCGATTCATCTCGCACCTAACTGCTACTTGTGAGCCAATCTTCAAACTGCTGAAGAAAGATCAAGTGGTATGTTGGAACGATGAATGTCAGGTTGCTTTCGAAAGAATCAAAGAGTACCTCCAGGAGCCACCTATTCTTATGCCACCAGTGGAAGGGAGACCTCTAATCTTATACTTGACAGTACTTGACAACTCAATGGGGTGTGTGCTGGGGCAGCATGACGAGTCTGGCCGAAAAGAGCATGCTATTTATTACCTTAGCAAAAATTTTACCGAATTGAGACCCGATACTCACTGCTCGAGAAAACTTGTTGCGCTTTGGCATGGGCTGCTCGCCGGCTGAGACAGTATATGTTGACTCACACTACTCTGTTGATTTCAAAGATGGATCCAATCAAGTATATCTTCGAAAAGCCTGCCTTGTCTGGAAGAATAGCAAGATGGCAGATGATCTTGACTGAATATGACATCCAGTACATGACTCAAAAAGCAATAAAGGGAAGTGTATTGGCATACCATCTGGCACATCAGGCAGTGGATGATTACCAGTCTATGAACTTTGAATTTCCAGACGAGAATATCATGTTCATAACTGATTGTGAAACACCTGGATCGGATGAAGGACCTGAGGAAGGATCCCGATGGTCTATGCACTTTGATGGAGCTTCAAACTCTTTGGGTAACGGCATTGGCACTGTGATCATATCTCCTAAAGACTCTCATACTCCATTTACCGCCCGACTATGTTTCAACTGCACCGACAATATGGCGGAGTATGAAGCATGCATCATGGGTCTTCGAGCTGCGATTGACCTAAGGATTAAGTTTCTAAGTGTCTTCGGAGATTCCGCCCTCGTGATCAGTCAGATCAAAGGAGAGTGGGATACGAAACACCCAAATCTTATTCATCACAAGGAGTATGTATTGACGTTGCTTCCCCACTTCGAGGAGATAACCTTTGAACATTTCCTAAGAGAGGAGAATCAGTTGGCGGACGCGTTGGCTACGATGTCTTCTATGTTCAAAGTCAAATGGGACAACGAGGCTCCCCGGATCATTATTTGGAAATTGGATGAACCTGCACATTGCTGTGATCTTGAGACTGAAGAGGTAACAGAAAAACCTTGGTATCATGAAGTGAAGAGGTACCTTGAAGCTCAAGAATACCCTGAGGGTGCATCTGTTAATGAAAAGAAGTTTCTAAGAAGGTTCGCGGCAAAGTTCTTCATCAGCAATGGCATTCTTTACAAACGTAACCATGATTCAACCTTTCTGCGTTCCGTGGATAAAATTGAAGCAGAAAGAATCATGGCAGAGCTGCATGAAGGTACTTTCGGAACTCATTCCAGTGGACATACAATGGCAAAGAAAATCCTTCGGGCAGGATACTATTGGTCCACAATGGAAGCCGACTGTTATCAACATTCTCGGACATGTCACAAGTCCAGGTATATGCTGATAAGGTGCATGTTCCTCCAGTTCCTCTGAATGTTTTGACAGCGCCTTGGCCTTTTGCAATGTGGGGCATTGATATGATCGGCGAGATCATACCTACGGCATCCAACGGGCATCGTTTCATCATGGTAGCGATTGATTACTTTACTAAGTGGGTTGAAGCAGCTTCCTTTGCTACGGTAACCAAGAACGTTGTGGCACGGTTCATTCGACACAACCTGATCTGTCGATACGGCGTACCAGAAAGGATCATTACGGAAAATGGTACCAATCTTAACAACAAAATGATCACTGAGCTCTGCGAGCAATTCAAGATACAGCATCATAACTCTTCTCCCTACCGGCCGAAGATGAATGGGGCTGTTGAAGCAGCAAATAAGAACATTAAGAAGATTGTGCAGAAGATGACAGTGACATACAAAGACTGGCACGAGATGTTACCATTTACTCTTCATGGGTACCGTACCTCAACACGGACGTCAACAGGGGCAACACCTTATTCCTTGGTTTATGGAATGGAGGTAGTCTTGCCCATTGAAGTTCAGATACCCTCTCTTTGGATCATGAAGAATGCAGGTTTGAGAGAAGACGACTGGATTCAGACCCGGCTTGATCAATTGAATCTAATCGACGAAAAGAGACTTACTGCTATTTGTCATGGTAAGACGTACCAAAAACGAATGATCAAGGCATTTAACAAGAAAGTCAGACGAAAAGAGTATCAAGTTGGGGACTTGGTAATCAAGCGCATCATTCTACCTCAAGGTGATCCCAGGGGAAAATGGACCCCTACTTACGAAGAGCCATTTTTGGTTAAAACATCTTCTCAGGAGGAGCGATGATTCTAAACACCATGGATGGTGACGACCTTCCTCACCCCGTCAATGCAGACATAGTAAAAAGATACTACGCATAATCAAAGACCCGTTAGGTCGACTGGCCTAGGCAAAAATAAGGGCTTCCCGGCGAACCAAAAGGGTTCGGGCAAAAATAAGGGATGAAAATAAAAAAAAAATCTGTACACCCGGCAAGTCGAAAACCTGAAAAGGCGGCTTGGGCAAAAATGGGTATCCCGGTGGACTGAAAACCCGAAAGGGCGGTTCAGGAAAAAGTTAGGGATTAAAGCGTAACACTATGTCTCATTGGATCACCTTGCATCCGGACTTCGGTATCAACTATCAGGCTCGGACGACACCAGTCAATCAATTTCATCTTCAACTAAGTAGCAAAGTGATGAGATGCTTGAAGATATAAAGGCAATAGAAGAGCTGGAACCCAGTGGGATTATTCACATAGCTGTTTTGTTTTCACAAATTGTATAAATTCTATTTGTTCGGCGGCGTTCTCTTACTAGGACGTCAGCCTCTTGTATAAAACGCCTATTTACAGGCCAAACCTCAAAGTCAATACAAATTCATTTTCAAACAAATTTCAAATTGTTTTTCCTTTACTTTTTTTGTTTTGCAAAGAACGTCCAATGTTCATTTTTGATTTATGCATTTGACATTAATTGCTGCTCAAAAATATTTACATGCGAAACAAAAGACAAATTACGGGTGATATCAGAAGTAGGGGCAATAAGAATTGTCTGAGCGGTCTCGTCGCTCTGTCCACCAGGTACCAAGGTATATATTCAGCTGAAGAATACGGCTAAGATACCTTCACTCCCCGCAGGATAAGACAGTAATGGTGGCTCTCTCAGCTGAGACTCGCAACTATGGACGAATCAGCAATACTCTCCCCAAGCAGAGTTCATTTACCATCAGCCCTAAAAAGGTCGGGTATCCCCAGAAGGTCTTAATATTCCCCAGTGGAGTATAAAGACATTCTCCAGCAAGCATAAGAGCATCCCCGACAGTCTTAATATTCCTCAACAGAGTATAAGAATGTTTCCCGGAGGAATACAAGATATCCCCAGTGGAGTCATTTCCCCAGCGCAGTCTAAAAAAGGCTTCCCCGCCAGAGTTGAATCATCTTACCCAATAGATTCTGGAAGCCTATCCCCTGCAGAATACAAATGTATCTCCCCAGCCAAATTCAGAAGGTTATCCTCACAAGAGTCTAACTGGGCTATCCTCAACAAAGTTGCAACTGAGAGATCATCCCCAACGAAGTTCTTTCTTTCCCCAAGCAGGACTTCTATCCTCAATAGGTTCAATATCACCAGCAACGGTAATCCATCCCCAGTGGAATTCATCATCAAAATCCCCAACAGAGCTTATCAATGGAATCCCCAGCGGAGTTATTATTAAAATCATCAGCAGAACATCTCTCCCCCACAGAGTATTTCCCTTCAGAGAAATCTCGTCATCAAGTTTATTCCCCAACGGAGTCCTCCTCTCTTGCAGGTTTATTCTCACAATTATCTTCGTTCAACATCCCCAGCGGAAACAAAGAGCTCGACCCTATTCTCCAGCAGCTCCGGGATTTATGTTCCCCAGCTAAAACATCACATTCCCATACATCATGAGACATGCATTACACATCATACGAATACAATCTCATTTATTTTGAGAACATCATTGCCTGATCCATATCATGCATTGCATATGACTGACCTTTACCTTTCAGAAAAATGCAGTTAATTTCTCAACTTAGTCGAATATCTGACCAGTTCTTCTCAATTTAATTATCATCGGTTGAATTTCAGATAAGGTTCTCAATCTCGATAGTTTCCTCCGTCATAGTGTGGACAAGTTCTATAACCTCAGTGGTTTACTCCCGGTGGGCACGAGACAGTTCCTAGATCTTGATGAAGATGTTTCCCTACGCCATATTGTGGACGAGTACTATAACCTCAACGGTATACTGCATTGAGCACGAGTCAGTTCCTAGATCTTGATGTTCTCCTCTGTCATAGTGTGGACAAGTTCTATAACCTCAGCGATTTACTCCATTGAGCACGAGACAGTTCTTGGATCTTGATGAAGATGTTTCCCTACGTCATAGTGTGGACGAGTACTATAACCTAAACTGTATACTCCATTGAGCACGAGTCAGTTCCGAGATCTTGATGTTTTCCTCCGCCATAGTGTGGACAAGTTCTATAACCTCGGCGGTTTACTCCATTGAGCACGATACAGTTCCTAGATCTTGATGAATATGTTTCCCTACGTCATAGTGTGGACGAGTACTATAACCTCAAAGGTATACTCCATTGAGCACGAGTCAGTTCCTAGATCTTGATGTTTTCCTCCGTCATAGTGTGGACAAGTTCTATAACCTCAGCGGTATACTACGTTGAGCACGAGACAGTTCCTTGATCTTGATGAAGATGTTTCCCTATGTCATAGTGTGGACGAGTACTATAACCTCAACGGTATACTCCATTGAGCACGAGTAAGTTCCTAGATCTTGATGTTTTCCTCCGTCATAGTGTGGAAAAGTTCTATAACCTCAATAGTTTACTCCATTGAGCACGAGTCAGTTCCTAGATATTGATGTTTTCCTCCATCATAGTGTGGACAAGTCCTATAGCCTCAGCGGTTTACTCCATTGAGCACGAGACAGTTCCCTGATCTTGATGAAGATGTTTCCCACCAATTGAATTATGGACAGGTTCTTAAAACTCAGCTGAAGCATTCTCTCAATTGAAGTACAGGAAGGTTCCTAAATCTCAACGAAGTTAGACTTCCCTAGTGGAATCTTCTACAACAACAGGTATGCAAGTTCTCGCTAAGGAATCTCTTATGCGATCGACACTCCTGCAGATGGCATATATAAGCCCATCCTCCTACCAACAATCTCCAAATGGCATCTGTAAGCCCATTCCTGACATCACAATGCTGATACTACACCATGCGAGTGCAAATTTCTGGGCACTCTAGTTTTCAATCATCTTCCACCTTCGGATCACGAAAGGCACGCAATCCAATCTACATCCTCAGGTTTAAGAAGATTTAAAAGGGGCAACTGTTGTACCCCAAAATTTTCCCTCTCATGTTTCCCAAAGTCTTCCCCCTGCATGGTTGATTACAAACTCTTGCCTAAGGAAAAGGAAAAAATTTTAGTGTTGCTTCAAGTACATTTCGATTGGCATTCTGAAAGACCCTTCGATTGATGTTCTGAAGGATCCTTTCGATTGGCATTCTGTTAAGCTCTTTCGATTGGAATTCTGGACAAGCGCTTCGATTTGCATTCTGAAAGACATTTCGATTGGTGTTCTGAAGGAGCCTTTCGATTGACATTCTGTCAAGCTCTTTCGATTGGCATTCTGGACAAGCCTTTCGATTGGCATTATGGACAGGTACTTCGATTGGCATTATAATAGTGTCCTTCGATTGGAATTCCAAAAAGGTCCATTCGAAGAAGCATTCAAAGGGTCCATTCGAAGAAGCTTTGGAAAGCATTCGAAGGAGGCCATCAGCCCATTCGAAAGGGAGCATTCGAAGGAGGCCATCAGCTCATTCGAAAGGGAGCATTCGAAGGCTAGTTACATGTCATTCAAAATTCAAAAAGGGACAGTATCCCATGTGTTTAGCCAACGTTACAAACTCTCATTCATGGCTTTCAAACACATAATTAACGTTACAAAATCCTCATTCATGGCTGTCAAACACCTAATCAAGGTCATTTAAACCTTTGTCTTCCTGTACCCTCCACCCCCTCTATATAAAGAAATCACAAATGTTGCAACAACACACGAAATATACAGAAAAATAGAGAACTTGGAGATACGCTGCCAAAAGTCATCAGCACTTCCAGGAAGCCATACCCAATCCTTGCACAAGCCAAAGCTGCCACCCAGCGAACATCTCCACCCTCAAAACTACAGATCGAAGCACCTCTGTTTGGTAAAAGAAAAATCTAATCTCAAAATTTTTAAATTCATTTTGATTGCATATTCATATTATTACTACTGTTCGTGAATGATTTAATGTGCTACATATAAGCTACAACATAGAGTTGAGATTGTGTCATTGCTTGGGCACAATCTGAGTTTCTCCTTCGAATCCCAAGATAAAACAAACTCAGACCCAAATTCAGCAGGTGCGAATAAAGGGGGTGATTCGAACCAGGGGGGTAAAATCCCCCCTGGACCTTTAACATCTGTTTTGTTTTGGAGGAACTACATTCTCAGATTCCTATTCAGAGTTTCGAAGCTCAGCAGTTTAGCTTCGAACTGGACCCAGGATTTCCAGATCGAAGGATGACATGTCCAGATCGAACACCCTCAGAGTGCAGCCCCTCATGCACCTTCGATCCAGCCTCTTCACTGGGTCGAAAGACAACCTGCACCTCTTTCGACCCAGGCCTCCATAATTATATTTTTTTTCTTGTTTTGCTGTCTGGCCCATTTGTACTTTGTTTACTTTGTTTTTGTTTATTTCTTTTAGTTTTTTTTTAATCAACATAAAAATCATAAAAATAAATAACTTAGAATTAGGATTTAATTTAGTTAATTATTTTAACTTATTTTCTCCAATTTTTAAAATCAATAGATTTAGGATTTATTTAAATTCAATCCTTTTCATAAACAAAAAAATGCAAAAAATATTAGGTTTGTTTTAGAGTTAATTTTAATCAGTATTTTTAATTAATTAAATTTGACTTAATTGAACATTTAGCATTTTTCCCAAAAAATAAAATAAAACAACAAAAAGATTATACGCTTAGGATTTTTAAGATTCATGTGCGTTCATTTTTATTGTAACTGCTTATTATTCCCCCAATTTTGGACATGTAAATAATCCCCCTCCCCGAAGCCTTGTAATAGCGTAGGATTTACAATTTCCGCACTTTAAATTCTTGTATATATATTAACTGCTTAGATGTATGCTAACTAGGTTTGCATGACAAGATCTAAAAACACACGGTAGAACACCTAAAAATGCAAAGATGATATAAATTGAAAATTGAAACACTTGCACATGCCACTCCTAGGGTATACCTCATTCGGTTGCCTCAAATGTGGTCATTAAGTATAAGATGTTTTAGAGGTCGTCCTTTTGTCCCAAGATCATAAATTGCCTCGAAACGGTTGCCTCAGAAAAATGATCTAAGACATTAGGATTACCACTAAGGCGTCCTAACGTTGCCTTAGTGACCACAAGTCCCTTAAATCGAATTGACCAGAAAACTCCAACGACGGTGCTACCTACTCCTCAATAGTGGGATAGCATTGTCTAAAGGACGTTTGCACAATTTAATTCCTTTTCGAGTAGGTAGAGGTTCTTAAGTACTTTCTCCTTTAAAAAACAAAACAAAACTTTTCGCACTTACACTTTCTTCAAAAACAAAACAAAACTCTTTTCAAAACCCACAAACACAAAGAAAGGAAAACTTTTGAAAACATAGTGAGCAAGTACCTAAGAGCCCGTGGATAACCACGGATAGAAAGGGTGCTAATACCTTCCCTTTCTTTAATCTACCTCCTGAACCCGAGAAAAATATCGAAAAGGAATTTTTTCTATGCTTTTGTCCTTTCCTTGTTGGATAAAATAAAAGACGGTGACGACTCTTGCTTACCGCGACACTTTGCGAAAACAAACGCAAACACGAACCAGCATTAAAAAACAGTCAGTTCTCATTCCCACCAATCATAGTATAGTACGGATGTGTGTGAACTATAGAAATCTGAACAGGGCAAGCCCCAAGGATGATTTCCCACTTCCTCACATTGATGTTCTGGTCGACAACACCGTGTAGCATAAGATCTTCTCCTTCATGGATGGTCTTTCTGGCTACAACTAGATCAAAATGGCTCCTGATGACATGGAGAAGAAAACCTTCGTCACACAACAGGGCACCTTCTGTTACAAGGTAATTCCTTTTGGGTTGAAGAATGCTGGGGCAACTTATCATCGCGCCATGGTCGCTTTATTCCACGCATGATTCACCATGAGATCGAGGTTTATGTTGATGATATGATAGCCAGGTCCCAGACTAAGGAAGAGCACCTCGATCATCTCTAGAAACTGTTTGATAGGTTGAAGACGTACAAGCTGAGATTGAATCCGAACAAGTGTACCTTCGGGGTAAGGTCTGGTAAGCTGCTGGGTTTTGTTGTCAGTGATAAAGGTATTCAGGTGGACCTTGCAAAGGTAAAATCCATACAAGAGATGCCGGATCCCCGCACAGAAAAAGAGGTTAGAGGCTTCTTGGGACGTCTAAATTACATCACCAGGTTCATTTCACACCTGACTACTACTTGTGAGCCAATCTTCAAGCTGTTGAAGAAAGATCAAGTGGTAAAATGGAATGATGAATGTCAGACCGCTTTCGAAAGAAACAAGGAATACCTCCAAGAGCCACCAATTCTGATGCCTCCAGTTAAAGGAAGACCTTTGATGTTATACTAGACAGTGCTGGACAATTCAATGGGGTGCATGCTGGGGAAGCATGACGAGTCTGGCCGAAAAGAGCACGCTATTTACTACCTTAGAAAAAAGTTTACCGACTGTGAGACCCGATACTCATTGCTCGAGAAAACTTGTTGCACTTTGGCATGGACTGCTCGCCGGCTGAGACAGTATATGCTGACTCACACTACCTTGTTGATATCAAAAATGGATCCAATCAAGTATATCTTCGAAAAGCCTGCCCTGTCCGAAAGAATAGCGAGATGGCAGATGATCTTAACCGAGTACGACATCCAATACACCACCCAAAAAGCAATCAAGAGGAGTGTATTGGTGGATCATTTGGCGCATCAGGCCGTGGATGACTACCAATCCATGAATTTCGAGTTCCCGGATGAGAACATCATGTTGGTGACCGACTGTGAAGAACCTGGACCTGATGAAGGACCTGAGGAAGGATCCTGATGGTCTTTGTATTTTGATGGAGCCTCGAACACGTTGGGTAATGGAATTGGCACTATAATTATATCTCCTGAGGGTTGTCATACTCCATTCACCGCCCGATTATGCTTTAACTGCACCAACAATATGGTGGAGTATGAAGCGTGCATCATGGGTCTTCGAGCTTCTATTGACCTGAGGATTAAGTTCTTGAGTGTATTTGTAGATTTTGCTCTAGTGATCAGTCAGATCAAAGGCGAGTGGGATACGAAGCACCCAAATCTTATTCCTTACAAAGAATATGTACTGACATTGCTCCCACACTTTGAGGAGATAACCTTTGAACACTTCCAAAGAGAGGAGAACCAGTTAGCAGATGCGTTAGCTACCATGTCTTCTATGTTCAAAGTCAGGTGGGACAATGAAGCTCCCCAGATTACCATCGAGAGGTTGGATGAACCCACACATTGTTGTAATATTGAGACTAAAGAGGTAGCAGATAAACCCTGGTTTCACGAGGTAAAGAGGTATCTTGAGGCTCAAGAATACCCCAAGGGGGCATCTGTTAATGATAAGAAGTTTCTGAGAAGGTTCGCTGCAAAGTTCTTCGTCAGCAATGGGATCCTTTATAAGCATAACCATGATTCAAGCTTACTGTGATGTGTGGACAAAAGCGAGGCAGAAAGGATCATGGCAGAGTTACATGAAGGTACCTTCAGAACTCATTCCAGTGGACATACCATGGCAAAGAAAATCCTACGGGAAGGATATTATTGGTCTACTATGGAAGCCGATTTTTATCAACACTCTCGGACCTGTCATAAGTGTCAAGTCTATGCTGATAAGGCACATGTACCTCCAGTTCCTATGAATGTTTTAACAGCTCCTTGGCCTTTCGCAATGTGGGGCATCGATATGATAGGTGAGATCAGACCTACAGCATCTAACGTGCATCATTTCATTCTGGTGGCGATTGATTATTTCACGAAGTGGGTCGAGGCAGCTTCCTTTGCTACGGTAACCAAGAACGTTGTGGCGCGGTTTGTCTGACACAATCTGATCTGTCGGTATGGTGTACCAGAAAGGATCATTACGGAAAATGGTACAAATCTCAAAAATACAATGATCATTGAGCTCTGCAAACAGTTTAAGATACAGCATCACAACTCTTCTCCCTACTGGCCAAAGATGAATGGGGCTGTTGAAGAGGCTAACAAGAACATCAAGAAGATTGTGCAGAAGATAACGGTGACCTATAAAGACTGGCATGAGATGTTACCATTCACTCTTCATGGATACCGTACCTCGGAAAGGACGTCGACAGGGGCAACACCATACTCTTTGGTGCATGGCATGGAGGCGGTCCTACCCATCGAAGTCCAGATACCCTCTCTCAGGATTATAAAGGATGCTGGTTTGAGCGAAGACGTCTGGATCCATACCCGACTTGATCAGCTGAATCTAATTGATGAAAAGACGCTTACTGCTATTTGTCATGGTCAGACGTATCAAAAGCGAATGATTAAGGCATTTAACAAGAAAGTCAGACGCCAAGAATATCAAGTCAGGGATCTGGTGATCAAATGCATCATACTACCACAAGGTGATCCCAGGGGAAAATGGACCCCCACATACGAAGGACCATTTGTGGTTAAGAACATTTTCTCGGGAGGATCTATGATTCTAACCACCATGGATGGTGCCGACCTTCCTCACCCCGTCAATGCAGACATAGTGAAGAAATACTGCGCATAATCAAAGACCCGCTAGGTTGACTGGCCTAGGTAAAAATAAGGGCTTCCCGGCGACCCAAAAGGGTTCGGGCAAAAGTAAGGGATGAAAATGAAAAACTGTACACCTGGCAAGTCGAAAATTTGAAAAGGCGGCTTGGGCAAAAAAGGGTATCCCGGTGGACTGAAAACCCGAAAGGGCGGTCCAGGAAAAAATTAGGGATTGAAGCGTAACACTATGTCTCGTGGGATCATCTTGTAACCAGAATTCGGTATTGACTATCAAGCTCGGATGGCGCTAATCAACCCGATCCACCTTCGATCAAGCGGCAAAGTGATGAGACGCTTGAGGATATAAAGGCAATAGCAGAGTTGGAACCCAATGGGATTGTTTCACATAGCTAGTTTTCTTTCTTTTTCACAAATTGTATAATTCCTATCTTTCGGTGGCGTCCTCTTACTAGGACGTCAGACTCTTTATACAAAACGCCTATTATGGGCCAACTTCAAAATCAATACAATTCATTTTACTAGAAATTTCGATTTGTTTTTCTTTTTCTGTTTTGTTTTGCGAGAACGTCCAATGATTCATTTTTGATATATGCATTTGAAAATAATTGTTGCTCGTAAACATTTACATAATAAACAAAAGACGATTACTCGTGATTCAAGGAACAGGGGCAAACAAGAAGTGTCCGAGCCTTACAGTTACTCTGCCCATCAGGTAAAGGGATAGAGTCAGCTGGAGAACATGAGTAGTGGTACATACACTCGTCACAGGGTAAGAAGTATCCAAAGACAGTGGTGTTAACTTTCCCGACAGGGCACAACTTTCCCCATCTAAGGTTCACATTTACGAGTGAGTCAGTAAATTTCTTCCCCAAGCAGAGTTTATTTCTCTCACGAGCAGAATTTCAATCTCCGACAGAATTCATTATCACCAGTAACGAAAATTCATCCCCACTAAGTTTATTTCTCCAAATCAGCATGATCCATCGACAGAGTATCTCATCTCCGACAGAGTTATTCCCCGCAGAGTTATCCTCAGGCAGGGTTTCTTTCGGTAGAATATTCTCCAGCCAAGGGGAAAATCCCCAGCACGGTCGTTTTTGTTCACCATCCCCAACAGAGGTGGAGGAACTATGGTTTTCATGGTAATCCGAGATTTATTTTCCCCGATTCCGATTATCACGTCAGCATTTCATGTTCATACATCATGACATATGCATACACCACATATAACATGGTCTCATTTATTTTGAGAACGTAAACACACAATGCATCTCATATATCACATATAACTAACCCTGTATTTATTTCAGGAAAGACATTATTATCAACAATTTTCAGCAAAGCTCGTGATCAACACTCGAAGCTAAACAAAGTAATCATCAGCGCAACAAGAGCAGCCCTACTACCCAGGATCTCATATCAAAGAAACCCTAATATCCAGGTTCCTTCTCACAGCCCTACTACCCAGGCTCTCATATTGAAGAAACCCTACTATCCAGGTTCCTTCTCACAGCCCTACTACCCAGGCTCTCATATCGAAGAAACCCTACTATCCAGGTTCCTTCTCACAACCCTACTATCCAGGTTCCCATCCAAAGCTCATTTTGAATAGTATGCAATTCCCTACAATTAATCCTCATCTCAAAAGTTCAAAATATGCACTCACAAAAAGATATGAATTTTGACATTATAGGTCATTTTGGAAAGTAACCAAAAACACATTTTTTGTTAAAGCTTCATACATGAACATGGAAGACTCAATTGAGATGAAACCAAAAGGGTTTCTTAGAGGACATCCTAAGATTTCTAAAAAGTCCAAGAACACATCTCTAGGGTCAAAATTGAAAGAGTTATGCATTCGCAAAGTTGACCCTTTTTGCAAAATTGCTAAAAGTCAAATGTGTCCAAATTGGCATTTTTTGCTAAATGGGCCCAACTTTTTATGCTTGCACTGAGTTTGTAATGTGATTCACGACCCATGAGCCCTTCCACTTGTCATTCTTTTATTTTTGTTATTTATTTTGATTTTATTTCATTTAAATCAAATAAAATCAATATAAAATAATGAAAATATCAAAAATCAATAAAACCTTGAGATTTTGTGCATTATTAGATTCATTATACAGCTGGAGATAAAATCAAATCGTGCAAGGCTTCATATGGACAAAAAAAGATTGAAAACGCTTGTTTTAGAAAGATTTGGTGCAAAGATTAAATCAAGGATCAATCTTCATAAATGGCAAAGATTGGATGCAAATATTAACCCTAATGCACTCTATTATACATAAGAAACAAAGGTTGACCAAAGGGAGAGGTGGAGAAATCGTGAAAGAGGCATAACCAATTGCAAAAATTCAAAGAAAAAGTGCAGACCAAATTCCAAGTTACAGGCCATCTCAAGCCATTCTAACCATACCAATCAATTGCTGGATGTCCCAGGATCGTGTTTCAATCGTTAGCAAGCCTCCCCACGCCCTGAAACGTATCGTAGCAGTCACACGGTTTGCCTATTTTCTGGAATTCGAATATATTGATTCTGGCATATTTAGCATGATTGATTGGCATATTTATAATCCTTGAGATGTTTGAAAGCTAATGACTATATTCAATTGCATTTTTATTGATTGAACGTAAAACTTCCATGGCTAGGGTTTGTTCTTTGTTTTTAGGGGTTTCTAATACAGGGAAAATTGGTCATTGATAATGGTACCATGATGCTCGTGAGGTTGAAACGAGTTGATTGGTACCATTGGTTTTCATTTATCATGCGTGTACAGGATTTTTGAAATGCACAGGGGCTATACCTATGCTTAATGTCTTTAGGTAAAAATTACAAAACTTACAGCGACGGTGGGAGGAAGAAGATGGATACGTGGCGCTCCCTGACTTGACAGTTTGAATTTCCCGCGTTTCAAAGTTTAACATTTTTTTTATTATATAATATTTGTTTTTTATTGTATATACAACTAAAACAGCCAGCTTAGTTGGCAAGCGTGCAAAGGAGGAATGTATAAGGACCTGGGTTCGATCCCCGGGTTCCTTATTTGCTTCATATTATTTTTCATTGAAGGATCAGGTACACCTCACGCTCCAGGATCCACCATGTGCTATTTAGATCTGACCGTTCAACCCATCAAGGCTTCAGATCTAAAGCCTTCCCCCTGAAGGACCACCATGCACCCCAGTCAAGCGTGTACATGGGATTGGGCAAAGTCAAAAGGGCACGGAGTTGTTGGGCCAAGAAATCAGATTCACACCCCCCTTTGCTAAGCAATCAGGCCCATTTTTCTTTCTTTTCTATTTTATTTCATTTATTAAAATTATTTTGCTTAATTATTTTTAACAAAATTAATCCTTTTTTTCACAAAATCATAAAATTAAGAGTTTACAAAAAAATTAGATTTAGGTTTTTTTTTATCAAATTTAATTTAATTTAGTTAAATTTAATTTAGGGAAATTCTAACTTTTTATATATAATTAAAACCAATTAGAAAGAATTAGAGTTAGACTCTTGATTTAATATTTATTTCTTTCTCAAAATAAAAAATACAAAAATAGGTTAATTTAATTATTTTTCTTAAATTAAAATTAATTAGTAATTAGGCTCTTTTTTATTCAATTGAGCTTTATTTTCTCAAATAACAAAATACGAAAAAAAATGATTTTCCCTTTAAATTACAATTAGGTATAGTTGGGGTCAAAACCCTAATTATTTTGCATTCGATTCAACGCGCGTGTTTATTATTTTTTGCAATATTAATGTAACTGTCCACGGTATGTAATAGTTTCATCTAGGATTTTCTTTTTATTTATCGTCTTTTGCGGGTTTTTTTGGCTATGTAATTATTCCCTACCCCAAAGCCTTGTAATAGCGTAGGTTTATTTTCTCGCATTTTAATTCTCGCAAATATTAACTATTTAGATGTATGTTGATAGGATTGTATGATAAGATTGCATGATAATTTAAATCGGCTAGAAAACCCTAATGTGCAAAGATAATAACTGAAATCAAATCACTCGCACATGCGCACTCTTAGGGTATACTCCCACTTCGGTTGCCTACGGTAAACAATCATTAAGTATAGGGTGTCTTAGTGGTTGCCCTCCTGTCTGAGAAAGATCAAATGTCCTGCTCGGAAATGTTGCCTCGAAAATGTTGCCTCGGAAATGTTGCCTCGGAAATGTTGCCTCGAAAATGTCGCCTCGAATATGTTCTTAAGACTTTAGGGTTATTACTAAGACATGCTAATATTTCTTTAGTGATCGTACATCCCTTACGAATTCCCCATACAACTCCAACGACGGTGCTACCTATTTCTCAATAGTAGGATAGCATTATCTAAAGGAAACAAGAATAGAAACGATCTTTTTTTTTCCGAGTAGGTAGATGCTAGTAGGTACTTTCTCTAATAAAACTTTTCACACTTACACTTTTTAAATAAATTTTCAATACAACTTCGTCACACCTTTGAGGACTGATACAAGGGTTATCACGAAGTTAAAAACTTTTCAAAACAAATCACCCTCACAAGCAATTTTGAAAGATGAGCAAGTACCTAAGAGCCCATGGAAAACCATAGATAGAAAGGGTGCTAACACCTTCCCTTTCTATAATCTACCTCTGTACTCAGAATATCTCGAAAAATTATTGTTTCTGTACTTTTTTCCTTTCGGTTGGATGAAACAAAAGTCGGTGGCAACTCTTGCTTATTGCGACATTTTGCAAACAAAAGGCGCAAAACGCAAACCAACATTTCAAAACTGTCGGTTCTGCCACCGTATCACAGTAGGGCTACGATAAGGAACCTGGATAGTAGTGTTACTTCGAAATGAAAGCCTGGATAGTAGGGCTACAAGAAGGAACCTGGATAGTAGGGTTACTTAGAAATGAAAGCCTGGATAGTAGGGCTATGAGAAGGAACCTGTGTTGTAGGGTTACTTCGAGATGAAAGCCTGGATAATAGGGCTATGAGAAGGAACCTGTGTCTTAGGGTTACTTCGAGATGAAAGCCTGGACAATAGGGCTATGAGAAAGAACCTGGGTCGTAGGGTTACTTCGAGATGAAAGCCTGGATAGTAGGGCTATGAGAAGGAACCTGGATAATAGGGTTACCTCGAAATGAAAGTCTGGATAGTAGGGCAATGAGAAGGAACCTGGATATTAGGGTTACTTCGAAATGAAAGCCTGGATAATAGGGCTATGAGAAGGAACCTGGGTCATAGGGTTACTTTGAGATGAAAGCCTGGATAGTAGGGCTATGAGAAGGAACCTCGGTCGTAGGGTTAGTTCGAGATGAAAGCCTGGATAGTAGGGCTATGAGAAGGAACCTGGATAGTAGGGTTACCTCGAAATTAAATCCTGGATAGTAGGGCTATGAGAAGGAATCTGGATAGTAGGGTTACTTCAAAATGAAAGCCTGGATTTTAGGGCTACGAAAAGGAACCTGGATAGTAGGGTTACTTCGAAATGAAAGCCTAGATAGTAGGACTATGAGAAGGAACCTGGATAGTAGGGTTACTTCGAGATGAAAGCCTGGTTAGTAGGGCTATGAGAAGGAACCTGGGTCGTAGGGTTACTTCAAGATGAAAGCCTGGATAGTAGGGATATGAGAAGGAACCTGGGTCGTAGGGTTACTTCGAGATCAAAGCCTGGATAGTAGGGCTATGAGAAGGAACCTGGTGAAACAACCGGCTGAAAATCATCAAAACAATGAAGTCGCCATCGAACGTCTTTTATCCCACAGGTAGGGAAAGGTAAACATCGAGAAAACCTGAAAAGGGAGAAGTCACGGTCTTGCGATTGAGAGATCGGGTAAGGGAGTCTATTACGCGAGGGGAAGGTATTAGCACCCCACACGCCCGTAGTACTCTACGGTATCCACTCTTGTTGTCTATCTTATGGGTGTGTTTAATCTATGCTTACTGTCTACTATACTAATGGAGGGAAATCATGCAAAAGAAAGGAGAAAATAATGTAGGGAAAATAAAATTGTGCTCGTTCGGGCCCTACCCCGATGCCTACGTATCCCTTTTAAGGAATCAGAGCAGCCGTAGTTCGGCTTATATGTTTTTGTTTGTTTGTATTTTTTATTGAACATTATTAATTTCGCCTTTTGCCGCAACTCGACCTTCAGAGACTTACACATCAGCACAGAAGTGAATTAACATGCTCTCTTAAAAAGGTTTGAAGAAAATGTGCCTGGGCGCACAAAAAGTTTGAATTTTGTTTGTGTTTGTAATGAACGATATTAATTTCACCTTCTGCCGCAACTCGACCTTTGGAGATTTACGCGTCAGCACAGAAGTGAATTAATATGCTCTTTTGAAGAAGGTTTTTGAAAAGAAGGCCCGAAGGCAAAAAAAAAAGTTTGTATTGATTGATATTTTTGCTTGTAGATAACAGCTAGTTAATCTCAAGAGAGAGATTTTAGCCATTTCTCTATTTATTCATGAAATAAGTCTTTGGAACTTGAACCATGCCAAGGCTTAGAATGGAAAACGATAAGATCGAGAAGAGACCCGCTTGTCATCTCCCATGTTTAACAAAGGCATGATTCTCGTTAGTAAAACCTTTTAAGTATTTTAAAGTTTGTAAAGAGGGATTTTTTGTTTTAAATGCATATGCAAAAAGTGGAAAGAAAAGTCAAGGGGATACTAGCCTATTTCTAAACCTAAAGTTATTGTGCATTAGAACTAAAGTTAGAATTTTGAAGGAATTCTACCTAATGTTAGTATGCATATGGTTTACGGTAAAGTACGGAAATGAAGAATAAAATAGGGTTGCGACGATACCGAACAGAGAAAGTCTGTTGCTTCTTCAAAACTGTGTAAGCGGTAAGAAGATTCTACCAAAGCTTCCTTGAACGAGTGATCAAAGAATTATTCCCCGAACATTCCACATTGTGAAAATTATGCCAATTATTCTATCACAAAATCTAGACTAAAATGATTATTAAACATGAAAATAATAAGAAAAACTCTAATGAAAATTCTAAAGAGGAGCCCTAAAGAATTATAAAACGTTCTAATATTTTTTGCATCATTTTTTATTATCAATTAAGAGAAAACTTAAACTGGAATAAAAAAGAACTGAAATAATAAAGAGAAGTTAGAAGAATCAGGGGGTACAAACTGAATTCAGGATGCTGTAGAAGCAAATCGGTGCTGAGCCCAATCCAAAAACAGTCCGATAAGCAAATTTTTGTTGGATTCTTTTCATGCTACAAAAAAACAATTCCCATGGGTCCAAAAGGTTGATGGTTCGGTCCATATTCACCCAAATTCAAACCAAGATGTTCATTACTATATTCAGCATTTTTATTCAAATACTTATTTATATTCATAATTATTAAAAAAAATATAAAAAAAAAACGGAAATGAGAATATTGAAATTGAAATGGGAATAGGGTTAGAAACTGTGACGTCTGAGCTTCTCACTTCCCTTCCTCTCTCGCGGAGCCGTCTCACTTCAATCTCCGTCTTTGGTCCACTTCCACCATCTTTCATCGTCTCAGCACGACGCCATCATCGCGCTCGCTACCATCATCCTTCCGTCATGGCTTCAGCGATTTATCTCTGTCTCCGTTCTCCTCTATCTGATTTACCTTCGTCAAGATTCAATGAACTTGAGTTCTCTCTCTTTGAAGAACCCCTTCACCACCGTACAGTCTCTGCAACTTGACTTCGAGAAGAACGTTATCCTTCCTTTCATCGTCGGTTCATCCTCCAGTTTCACTTTCTTTACCTTTCTATACTTCAATTTCATCTTCTCTATCTGGATTATGCTCATAACTCCTAGCATCTCTCGCGCCATTGATTCTCCCTTAAGGTTCAACAAGCTCCCAGAATAAAGAAAACAAATGCAACTGGTCTTACCTACATGACGAATTGACTGATGCTTCTTCAGATTTGAATCAGGTATGTGTTCTGTTTCATCTTCTCTTCATCTTCTTGTTATGCGTTTTGCTTCGCGATTACGTTTTAGTGATGCGCTTTGTGCGATTGAGCGTTTTTGTTGTTGATAGTTTGATGCTACTGATGCAGTAATCGCAGACTGGGAAGATGAAGATTGGAGTGGCGTAAAGAATGGAGATTACAGAAGGAGGACGAAAGAGCATTTTTTGGTTTTTGTGGTGGTTCTTCCGAATGCTGAAGAATGAAGATGATGATGAGTTTTTCTCTGACTTTTTCTGAATTTTCTTGAGAAATTTTCCGTGTGTTTGAGTTGTTATTGTTGAACAATGTTGATACATTTGCGCTTTTGCAGAAGATGATGTTGATGCTGAATCTTGATGCCTAATGAGTATGAGGATGCGGGTTGTTGATGGAAATTGAAGTGTTCTTTTCAGAATCACTTATGAGAAAGATAGATTGCTTGGAGATTCGATGCAGCAAGATCACGATTGCAGATTCGAGAGCAGGTCGAATATTCAGAAAAAGATCGAAGATGATGGATTTGTATTGAAGTTGTCATTATGCCAAGAAAAAATGTAGTCTTTTTAGAGTTTTCTGGTGATGAAGAGAGAGCAGAGAATAGATATGAAGATTGAAATCTCCCCTGAAGGTTAGTTTCCCTGTGTAAAAGATCTTCTATTATTCTCTCTGATTTTGATTTTCTCTCATAAATTATGGTGGATGATCTGAACTGTATTCCTCCCTCTTGTTCAATTGTGAACCTCATTCTATTATATAGCTCCCTGAGAGTTGGTTAGGAGTTTTCATAATAGTCTGTTTTTGGTTTTTTTGAGTTAGTTATGTGGAGGACGGTTGCAGATATGCTATGGGTTGGTTAGAGGTTGTTATTCTGTTTGGCAGTTAGCAGGGCTAGAAAAGCGGTTAGGTGGTTAGTTCTGTTTGTAGTTTGTTGGAAATTATGTTATGAGAAAGTTAGCTATTGGAATTGGTTAGGGAGGTTTGTTATGAATCTGTTGAACTGTTATGGAATTAGTTAGTAAATTGTTTTCTGTTGGTAACTACCAGTGAGATCTTTGATAATAGTTAGTTATACTAGATGGGATGACCTTAGATTTGAATGAAATTGAAAGTTATTTACTTAATTATTTTGGTTTTTTCTTTTCTAAGCCAATTTTGTTAATTGATACAGGGATGAACTGGTTGTCTCATTAATATTGCCAAACTATTTTGACGAATCAGAACTTGAAATCCCAGGCTTGGATGAATTTACATGCTGCTCATCAGAAGGATGAAACTTTCACATAGATGACTTTCCAGTTGTAGAATTTCCGAGTGATGACAAATGTGAACTTTCTGCTCCTACGGAAGTTAGTTGTCCACCACTCTGAACAGGCCTATTGGCAGAGTAGACGCCAGGAGATTCAACATTCACATCCTTTACAAGAAAAGGCTTTCCATCAGTGCTACCAGGAACATTTGCAGCAGAATAGGTAGCAGGAGATTCAACATTTGCATCCTTTACAAAAAAAAGAGGCTTTCCACCTATGCTACCAGGAATGTTTGGAGTGTTGTCATTTGTAGCACCCATAGTATATTTTTTATTTTGATAACCACTACCATCAACATAACTTGAATTGGAGAATGAAATTTGGATTCGTGATCTTGGAATTTATAGTGTGAATTGTAAATGACCTTGAGCTTGAAATGTCGGGTGATGAATTTTAAGGACGGAGTTTAAATGACAAAGTCTTGAAAAAATGCTTGAAGACATGAAAGCATCAAATTTTCTTTTAAGGTATTGTTACACTTGAATGAAATTGAATGGAATTGGATAGTATTTTCTTAAACCATGAATGAAAGGGTTTGAATAATTGTTTGAACGTATTGTGAACTTGAATCTGGAATAACGATGAACATCTTTGTAATATGGATGAACTCTGACTTGAAATAAGACCTTGCAGTCTGTACTTTACCTTCCAAGAAACTCATATGACCAATACTTAAGGCTCTTTGTAAATTTTAATCCAATCAAACACTTTCGAACATCTTGAATTCAAATCAAACTTCAAATCCAAATCACACTTGCATTCTCAATGAACTCCTAACTTCAATCTTGAATCCAAATCAACTTGTATGGTAAGTAATTTGAATAGACAATAAGATCTTGATCTTTAGAAAAATTCACAACCTTTCCTTTTGTGTCATGCCTCATATTCCACGATTAAATCTACAAGTCTCTTATCTTGACAAAGTCCTTCCCTAATTGACGACCTTAAATCATCAAAGATGGACGTAAATGATAATGAAAGAATATGATCAAGATTAATATGAAACCTTATTTCCCCTGATCTTCAATTACTTGAACATTTATCAACGAATAGAAACCCTGATTTCTAATGAAATTTTCCTTTTCTGAACCAATATTTCTTTTCCTTTACCATACCATTCTTCAAATGCAACTCGAATGCCCAACACATATTAGATGAAAATTCAAGGGAGACATTGGTCCCAAAGTTAATTTTTCAAAGCTTACTTTAACCGAAGTCAATAGATCTTATCCACATATCTTTGAAATTGGCCCATGATTATGCATCTTAAGGTCTCATAAGAGCTTGTAAGCCCATCAACTAGGTATGCCATGTTGAACAAAACTCTGCCTTGAATGCCTTGAACCTTGAATTACCTTGCATGAATTCTTCCATGAGAAACCTACTTCAATCCAAACCTACTCGCATCGTAGATAACAAATGACAATGATGAGGATAATGATTGCCTTGGTTAAGGAGAAATCTATGAATTCATATCTTAAGTCATGAACCACACTTCACATTTCAATCCCCAGCCCTTAGTGATTGGTTATTTCAACTTGAAATTAGTGTCATAAGGAACATCTTACAGATGGATGATAAAGTCTGAATCACAGAAGAATTCCCTTGATGTGAAACTCTAGTCTCACAAATGAAAACCTCAGCACTTTCCAGGACTGGACAGAAGCAATTATATCTTAAAGAGAAAGAAATCATGTTAACCACACCTCACAATATTGATTCCTCGTTTAGACGCATAGAGAAATATCCAGATAAAACATCTTTGAACCATGATTCAACAAAACATAAATTGATTAACTGAGGAGTAGATGATTGTCATGTCACAGTCATTAATCCTAATCAAATGACAAGCATACTTATAGGAAAGGACGCCATGATTCGAAGCCCACATATGCTAGGTCACGTCCTGGAGTTCTTGACCAGAATGACCTACAATCGGTTTTTTATCAGAAGATATTATCCCTGTAACTTGGTGGAGAAGAAGTCCAAAAATGAGCCTGAACCAAAACCTTAATTCCAAAACTTTGTACATCGAGAAGACCCTGGATAATCAAACTTATCCAACACATACACCTTAAATCAGCTGTAAACCCTAGCTTCCTAACTGCTGGTCTTTTGAACCTCAGGCGATCTATTTTATGAAAAATGTGTGCTATGCAAATGACCCATTGGAATGATGCAGATGAATGCAAAAAAGTCTAAGCCATAAAAATGCAATTAGGAGGGAAAATTTTGGGGTGCAGCACCTGGGTCATAGGGTTACTTCGAGATGAAAGCCTGAATAGTAGGGCTATGAGAAGGAACCTGGGTCGTAGGGTTACTTCATATGAAAGCCTGGATAGTAGGGATGTGAGAAGAAACCTGGATAGGAGGGTTACTTTAATGTGAAATCCTGGATAGTAGGGTTGTGAGAAGGAACCTGCATAGCAAGGTTACTTCGATATGAAAGCCTGGATAGTAGGGCTATAAGAAGGAACCTGGATAGTAGGGTTGCTTCGATATGAAAGCCTGGATAGTAGGGTTGTGAGAAGGAACCTGGATGGTAGGGTTACTTCGATATGAATGCCTGGATAATAGGGTTGTGAGAAGGAACCTGGATAGTACGGTTACTTTGATATGAAAGCCTGGATAGTAGGGCTGTAAGGAGGAACCTGGATAGTAGGGTTACTTCAATGTATGGATTAGTTGACCCGTTTGATTTCGAGAACTGTGTTTCCATTGGTTGTCTGTAGATGTGATATGTATAACTACTGAATTTGTTGAAGCTAATCATCTTTTCCTGAAAAGATATCAGGGTTAGTTATATGCGATGTATGAAATGCAGGGTGAGATGATGTTCTCAAAATAAATGAGATTATGCTGCATATGATATGTATGCGTATGTCATGATGCACGTTTATGAAATGCTATCGGGGTGTGCTCGCGTCTGGGAAAATAAATCCCTGATAGTTGCTGGAGATTTGTAAATATTTTGTCGGGAAGAGATGCTAGAGAATAACTCTGCGGGGACCAAACTTAGGGGACGAGATACTCTGTTGGTAGACCTACTGATCTGGAGGAATAAACTCAGCTGGGGATGAAATTCCATTGTTAGAGATGATGAGCTCTGTTGGAGAAATAAACTCCACTTAGGGATGAAATTTACTGACTCGCCCACAATTATGCACCTCGGCTGGGGAGAGTTATGTCCTGTTTCGGGAAAGCTGACATCAATTCCTTTGGATACTTTTACTCTGTGGGGAGTGTATGTATTGATAATCATGTTCCAAAGCTGGCTCTATCCCGATACCTGCTGGGAAGAGAAACCGTCGGGTTTGGCACTTCTTTTGTTTTTTCCCTGTTTCTGGAAATACGAGTAATTGCCTTTTGTTTCTTATGTAAATATTTATGAGAAGCCATCATTTTCAAATGCATATATCAAAAATAAATTACTGGACGTTCTTGCAAAACAAAACAGAAAAAGAAAAAACAAATTGAAGTTTTGTGAAAATGATGTGTATTGATTTTGAAGTTGGCCTGTAATAGGCGCTTTGTACAAGGGGGCTGACATCCTAGTAAGAGAATGCCGCCAAAAGATAGAAATTATTCAATTTGTGTAAAAGGAAGAAAAATAGCTATGTGAAACAACCCTATCGGGTTCCAACTCTGTTATTGCCTTTATATCTTCAAGCGTCTCATCACTTTTCTACTTGGCCGAAGGTTGATCAGATTAGTTGGCACCGTCCGATCTTGATAGTCAATACCGAAGTCTGGTCTCAATATGATCCAATGAGACTTAGTGATATGCTTCAATCCCTAACTTTTTCCTGGATTTCCCTTTCATATTTTTAATCCACCGAGATACCCTTTTTTGCCCAAGCCTCCCTTTCGGGTTTTCGACTTGCCGGGTGTACAATTGTTTTTCATTTTCATCCCTTACTTATGCCCGAAACCTTTCTGTTCGCCGGGAAGCCCTTATTTTTTCCTAGACCAGTCGACCTAGAGGGTCTTTGATCATGCGTAGTATCTTTTCACTATGTCTGCATTGACAGTGTGAGGAAGGTCGTCACCATCCTTGTTGGTTAGAATCATAGCTCCTCCCGAGAAAATGTTCTTAACCACAAATAGCCCTTCGTACGTGGGAGTCCATTTGCCCCTGGGATCACCTTACCGCAGTATGATGCGCTTGATTACTAGATCCCTGACTTGATATTCTTGGCATCTAACTTTCTTGTTAAAATCCTTGATCATTTGCTTCTAATACGTCTGGCCATGGCAGATAGCAGTAAGTCTCTTTTCATCGATTAGATTTAGCTGATCAAGCGGGTTTGGATCCAGTCGTCTTCGTTCAAACCCGCATCCTTGATAATCCTGAGAGAAGGGATCTGGACTTCTATGGGTAGGACTGCCTCCATGCCATATACCAAAGAGTAGGGTGTTGCCCCTGTCGACGTCCGTGTTGAGGTACAGTACCCATGAAAAGCGAATGGTAACATCTCATGCCAGTCTTTATATGTCACTGTCATCTTCTGTACAATCTTCTTGATGTTCTTATTAGTTGCTTCAATAGTGCTATTCATCTTCGGCCGGTAGGGAGAAGAATTATGATGTTGTATCTTGAACTATCTACAGAGCTCGGTGATCATTGTGTTGTTGAGATTCGTACCATTGTCAGTAATAATTCTCTCTGGTACACCATATCGCCATATCAGATTGTGTCGGATAAACCGCGCCATGAAATTCTTGGTTACTGTAGCAAAAGAGGCTTCCTCAACCCACTTTGTGAAATAATCAATGGCCACTAAGATGAAACGATGTCCATTGGAAGAGGTGGGTCTGATCTCTCCGATCATGTCGATGCCCCACATCGCAAAGGGCCAAGGAGATGTCAAGATGTTCAGAGGAACCGGAGGGGAATGCACCTTATCAGCATAGATTTGGCACTTATGACAAGTTCGAGAGTGTTGATGACAATCAGCTTCCATGGTGGACCAGTAATATCCTGCTCGTAGGATCTTCTTAGCCATGGTGTGTCCACTAGAATGGGTTCTGAAGCTGCCTTCATGTAGATCTGTCATGAGCATGGAACTGATCCCTATAAGTATCCCATTCCTTCATCAACTGTATCCAAGACCTATGTAATTCCCCAAGATTAGTGGGCATGTAAGGATAGAGAACTGTGTAAGGAATGCCTTCTTCAGTAGTGGGTTCCACAATCACTGGTAAGACGGCCACATAGGGCATCATAAGCTTCTGGGCACGGGCTTGTACCTATTGGAGGTAAGGTTCCATAGGAATGGAAGTCTTTGGCCCCAAATCCTTGGTTCCAGGCCTGTTTACTATGCCCCAAGCTCGTATGACCCTCCGGCAATACTCTTTAACATCATCCTCATAGTTGAATACAATGCCCTCGATAAGTAACTCATGGGGACCATCCCTTCGAGCGTAACCGAATTATCGCAGGGCTAAACAAGGTTTGTAGGTTATACCTCCTTTGATGCCAAGTAGCGGGACATTAGGGTACTCTCCACCACGGTCAATAATAGCAGTATTTTCCATAGCTCGAGAAAACCAGAGAATATCCGTATGAGCGAGCGACATTATCCTTTGCGACCAACCCAAACCTTCTTCATTTTTCAGTATAGACTTAGGGAGGTGAGAAATAAACCACCTCTCCAGCAATGTCATGCAACACATAAGAATCCCTCTTCTCTTCATGGTACGAGTATGGAGAGTGTGCAAAATATCTCCGAGCAAGGTAGGCATATGGTTGCGAGAGAGGAAGATCTTGATAGCATTCACATCTATGAATAAGTCTGGATTAGGGAATAGGACTAAACCAAATACTAGAAGAGCCAAAACCTCCTCGAAAGCCTGAAAATCCATATCATCCCAAAACAACTAGGCTTTGTCTATCAGAAACTTAGGTAGAAAACCCTTGACTTTGCTTCCTGTTTCCCAATTGGATACCATGTCGGCCCGTTTCAGGTGCAAAGCTGAGGCAATGACTTATGGCTTAGGAGCTTCTTCTAAACCTGTGAAGGGTAACTGCTCAAGAATGGGTATATCCAATAGCTGAGAGAATTCTTCCAAGGTAGGTACCAACTGATAGCCTGGTAAGGTGAAGCAGTGGTGCTTGGGATCAAAGAACTGAAAGAGTACACTTATCATCTTTTCATCAAAGTTTGAAGTAACCAGGTGGAGAAGTTGACCGTGTCTCTTAGTGAACGCAGAAGTTTCAGAAACCCTTGATGCTAGCTCTTTGAGTTGGGAAGGTATCTTCACAAAGCTGATTCAGATAGTGTTTCTACGAGCAGAAGCCGTGATCTGCAAAATAGAACAAAGATAAATTCCCTTGGTATTTGAAATGGTTAGTGCAATAAGAATGGATGCCATGTTATGATGCATGATGTTATGATAAACCACAGGCTTAGCAAACACAGGTATAGCAAGCATAGTAAAATCACACCAAGTCATTAAGTTTAAGGCTTGCATGAGGTTAAAGGCAATACCCTCTTGAAGTTTAGTTGGTTTCAAACCTGTCTTAAAAAGTAACCGGGTTCTAGAGGATCTCAATATCACTGAACATCCTTTATCGGGCATTGTTTCAGCTTAATCAACCTTTTCTTGCGTCCAAAATATCCCGAAAGTCTTATCTCAATGAGTGTAACATCGAGTATCAACCAATCCTCAGCTCTACACCGAGGCCGACTATCTCACTACTTTCTAATGGCCATGTTTGTTCAACTAAGGTTCTAAGGTTCGTTAGTGCTTCACGACACCACCCGGCGGCCCCGTATTCTCCTCGTTTCCCCATGAAGGATACCGATACCAACCAAAGTGCCACACCAACACAGCCATCGCTTAAACCATATTGTGATCGGTGGAAATAGAACTGACTGTTTTAAAATGCTGGTTCGCGAAATGTCACGGGAAGCAAGAGTCGCCACCGTCTTTTATGTTCTCCAACAAGGAAAGGACAAAAGCACAGCAAAATTCCTTTTCGAGATGTTTCTCGGGTTCGGGAGGTAGATTATAGAAAGGGAAGGTATTAGCACCCTTTCTATCCGTGGTTATCCACGGGCTCTTAGGTACTTGCTCACTATGTTTTCAAAAATGTTTTGCTTTTCTTTGTGTTTGTGGGTTTTGAAAAAGTTTGTTTGAAAACTTCATTTTAACTCTTGTATCTGTCCTCAAGAGTGTATGAAGTGTTTGTTTGAAAACTTTTGTCAGAAAAGTGTAGGTGCGAAAAGTATTTTTTTTGTTTTTTTTTGAAAGAGCAAGTACCTTAGAACCTCTACCTACTCAAAGAAATTAAGCTGTGTAAATGTCCTTTAGATAGTACCATCCCACTATTGAGAAGTAGGTAGCACCGTCGTTGGAGTTATTCGGGTCAATTCGATTATATGGGACATGTGTGGTCACCAAAGCAATAGTAGGACGCCTTAGCGATAACCCTAATGTCCTAGATCCTTTTTATTCGAGGCAACCGTTTCGAGGCAACTGGATCTTTAGACAGGAGGGCGACCTCTAAAACACCCTATACTTGATGACCACATCGAGGCAACCAAGTGAGGCGTACCATAGGAGTGGCATGTGCATGTGTGTTGTTTCATGTTAATTGTCTTAGCACATTTATATGGTGAGCTACGAGTTGGTTTTATTTTTCAGACAAGTCTTGTCATGCATAATTAACAGTTAAATAATTTGCGGGAAATAAATTGCAGAAAGTGAATCTACGCTATTACAAGGCGTCAGGTATTTACATCGCCAAAAACAAACCCTTTAATTTAAATTGCGGAAAGTAAAATAAAGCGATAAATAATTAAAGTCCTAATTATCTATTACAAACCGGGAAACAGATACAATAATATGATAAAATGGATCGCGTGCGAGAAATTAAATCGGATGCGAGTTTTTTGGGGTTTTGACCCTTTTTTGAAAGAAAGTGGTTTTTTTGGTTATTTTTGGATTAAAAGAAATTAAATTAAGTTACCAATTAAATTAATAAACTAATTAATTAATTAAAATATTTTTGGAGTTTTTGATATTTAAGGAAATAAAAATAAATTTGATCAAAGTTAATAAAACCTAATCGTCTAAATTAATTTTAATTATTGCAAAAAATATTAAAGTTATTTCCTAATTAAACTAAATTAATTGAATTAATATTTATTTACAAAAATAAAGTGCTGAATTTGATTTTAATAAATAAAATATATTTTTTTGTGTTTTTGATTTTATTAGGAAAAAATGTTAATTGGTTAGTGATTAATAAAAAGAATAACGATTAATTAATTAAAGGAACATAATACAAATAGAGAGAAAGTTTAGGAGTATACGTGTCTGATTGGAGGGGTGAAACAACTGTTGGCGTCATGTGTAAACTGTTTTGTTTTGGCCATTTGTGTTTTGGCTTTTGGCCATTTGTGTTTTGGCCTCAACGTTCCTTAATGAACCCTTACTGAAGAAATAGTGACATGAATGCTTTTATGCCCTTTTGATCATGGAGATCAAGCCAGTCTTACCCTTACTGAAGAAGTAGTGAGATGTTGGTTTGTAACTGAATGGCTTGTTTGTAGTGAGAGAGGGATTTGTAATAAGGATTTCAAGGTTTTAGGGTTCTTGAAAGAATTTGATATTCTGACAGTGTTGTGGCCAGGTTTTTTTCCTCTCTTTTCTCTCTGGTTTGTGTGAAAAGAATGTGATTATATAATGAAAATTAGGGTAAAGAAAATGGGTTTTGAATGTGCAATTGGGCCTCCAATATTCACTTGAGTTCGTCACCTTCCAGGATAAATCGCAGGGACCTAAGTGCAATTTTTGAAGTTAAAATATGAAAAAAAAATGTAGCCGATATCGATAACTAACTCCTGTCCGAAAATCGGCTCAATCGGATAAACGGTGAATTAGTTATGAATTTTTGAAGTTTCAGCTCAGACAAACTTATTTTGGGCCCCAGTGTCGACTCTGACACGTTCTTCAATAAAAAACTGGTATTGATCGGAGCATAATCCGGTCTCGACTTTTGAAGCAAAGTTGTAGATCTATGAGTCAGTGACCTTGTGTAAAAATATGAGCCCAATCCGATAAAAATTGACCGAGTTATGAATTTTCGAAGTTTCGGCCCAGATGAAATAATATTCAGCATTCAGGATTTTCGGCGTGTCACGCACTCTGAGCAAAAAACGAAGGCCTTTTGAATACTGTTTGAACTTAATACCTTCTGTGAAAATGTAGCCAACTCAATTTGTGAAATTTTGGCGCCAGAACCAGCTCGATACGAGGAAAATCGACCAAGTTATGATTTTCTGAACATGACGCAAATAAACTTCTGTCACAAATTTTCTGTATGAAAATACTTGATAAATCCACATTTTTGAAGACCTTCTGATCGAAATTGGCTTCCAGCCGTGAGAGATGAAAATGTAGATAATGTCAAGATGGAATTTTGGCCACCGTAACGGGTTCAAAACGAGCCACAATCTTTAAGTTATGAATTTTTTAGCGCGTAAAAACTGCACTTTCAGCACACTTTTTTCACCATATTTCTTCGAGAAAACTCACACATTCGGATACCTTCTTTAAAGAATTGACTCTTGAGCCGAACCTGAACTTGAGAATATGTTATCAGAGATATCTTGGCGAAATAACACCTGAATATGACGCGCCGGGTTGGACTTGTGAATTTTTCTTGAAATGTTTTGAGAAATATGGGAGGGCAAATTTTGGGGTACAACACATATCGTTCTATGTCGTACAGTCTCCATGATCTATTGCTATTTACCTAATGCGTTCCCCCAGATCCGAGTGTAGGATCTATAGTAACCCCAAACAAGCCCTCAAAAGTAAAGCAATCAAGACAATTAAGAGAAGCAATTTTAATGACCTAGACCCTAAGGTAAACCCCACTTTTTTATTCCCCAGTAGAGTCGCCAGTTCTTTGATACGGTGGCAGAACCGACTGTTTTTACTGGTTTGCATTTTGCATTTGCAAAATGTCATGGTAAGCAAGAGTCGCCGCCGACTTTTATTTTATCCAATCATGGAAAGGGAAAAAGAACAGAAAAAACCTTTTTTCGAGATATTCTGAGTACGGGGGGTAGATTATAGAAAGGGAAGGTGTTAGCACCCTTTCCATTTGTATTTTTCCACGGGCTCTTAGGTACTTGCTCATTTTCAAATTGCTTGTGTGTGTTTGTCTTTAAAATGTTTTACTTCGTGATAACCCTTGTATCAGTCCTCAAGGATGTAATGATGTTGTTTTGAAAATTTGTTTTGAAAGATGTTTGTGTGAAAAAAAAATTATTGAGCAAGTACTTAAGATTCTACCTACTCGAAAAAGGATTATTCGTTCTCATTTCCTTTAGAAAGCGCTATCCTACTATTAAGGAGTAGGTAGCACCGTCGTTGGAGTTGTAAGGGACATTCGAAAGGGACAAATACAATCACTAAAGCAATAGTTAGAAAATTTTAGTAGTAACCCTAGAGTCTTAAGATCTTTTCGAGGCAACACTTCTGAGGCAACACTTCTGAGGCAACATTCGAATGGGACACTTTGATCTTTTAGACTGGAGGGCAACCACTAAAATCTCCTATGCTTAATGATTTTTTACCGAAGGCAACCAAAGGGAGGAAAACCCTAGGAGTGAATATGTGTATATTAGTTTTTTCCAGTTATTTAGTCTTTGCACATTAGGTGATCTACCGTTTTAAATTTCAAGCATTCTTTCCATACAATCCTAATAGCCATGCATCTAGACAGTTAAAGATTGCAGGAATTTAAAATGCGAAAAATAAAACCTAGCAATTATAAGGCTTTGGGGAGGAGGATTAATTACATAACCAAAAGTGGGGGGAAAGCGATAAATAAAAACCCTAGTTTTAACTAGTACAAACCATCGGCAGTTACAAAAATAATGGAAAAGAAATAATTAAACGTGCGGCGAATTAAATACAAGGATGGTTGAAAAATAACCTAAAACTCTAAGTGAGGAAAAGTATGTTTGGTGGATTTTTATTTGCGAAAACAATTAGATTACAAATTAACTAAACCTAATTTCTAATTGTTTTTAATTATGAAAGAAATTATATTACCCTAATTTTCTAATTTAATTAATTAATTAAAGAAATGAATATTTATGAGAAAAATGATTTTGGTGTATTTTTGAAGAAAATTATTTAAGTTATGTACAATTAAAATCCTAAGTCTAATTATTTTTAATTATATATAAAAAAAATTAAATTGCCCTAAGTTAAATTAAACTAACTAATTTAAAAATAAATTTATTATTAAAAAAATATTTTTATGATTTGTGATTTGTTAATTTAATTAAAAAAATTAATTTTGTGTTAATTAAAAAGAAAAGGAAAATGATTAAAGAAAATAAATAGAGAAAGAAATAAAAATTTGGGCCTGTTTGCATTGCTGAAGAGGGGGGTGAGAATCTGAATTTTGGCCCAACAAAGCTGAGCCCAAGTTGACCACGTTGGATTAGATGTAGCCTTTGACTTGAACGTGCACAATGGACCTTCAGGCTGGAAGCGTTAGATCTGGGTAGAAGTGCATCCAGTGACTGGACGTTGAGGTCGTACGGAAGGCGCCTAGAGGAGTGATGCATTGGATTTGCAGAGAAATATGAAGAAAATAATAAAATACACACGCCTAGGATCGAACCCAGGACGTGTACATCAAAGGCACGCTCCACAACCGTCTGCGCTAACTGGTCAATTTGTATATATAATGAATAAATAAAAGAAAAGCTAAAAACAAATAATATGCCAGAAAAGCGTGTGAGATTCAAATTAGCCAGTCATGAGCTGCCACGCATCATCTTCTTCGCTGCAACCGTCGTTTTAGGGGAAGGACTTTTACCTACAGACATAAGTTTGTAGCTATAATCCTGTGAAACTCAAAAATCTCATACGAGCATGATAAATTGATTGTGATGGTACCAATCAACTCATCTTGGCCTCACGAGCATCACGGTACCTCAATCATGGCCTAATTTTTCCTGCATCAAGAAATCCTAAAAAAACGTGGAAACCCTAACAATGGAAGATGCTTGTAAAGGCTTCAAAAATGCAATTAAATTGTTCAGTCAGCTTGCAATCATGGTGACAAACATGAATATAACAATCAAAAGTGATAATGATGCAAGAATTATGATAATCGAATTGGAAAATTATGTTAAACCGTATGAGGTATAGCGCGCGTTTCTGGGTGTTTCAGGCCTTGCAAACGACTGGGAAAACGTCTTGGGACATCTAACAATGGACTGGGATAGCTAGGATGGCTTGAGATGTCCTGTGGAGTGAAAACCAATTCACACTTTTCTTTGAATTTTGTGATTTTTTTCTCTGCCTTTTTTCACGACTCTAACCCCTGTGCCCTTGATCTGCAATTGTTATGCACTTATAGTAGACTGAAATAGGTCAATAAAATTGGCATGAATCTTGAGAAATAATGGAAATTGGATTTGATTTGCTCTTGTATGATATATTTCTAAAACAAGATTCAATCCAATCTTTTTCAATCCAAATCCACTTTGCACGATTTGGCTGGCATGTTAGTTGTACATGGACTCAAAATGTGCATAAAAAAAATCAAGGATTTGAATTTATTTCATTATTTTACTATTTTATATTGATTTTTTTTATTTAAATGAAATAAAATCAAAATAAATAATAAAAATAATAGAATAATAGGTGGAAAAGCTCAGGGGTCGTGGGTCCTATTAGAAACATGTTTCAAACAAGAAAACATGGGCCCCTTTGGAAAAAATGAAAATTTGATCAATGTTGACTTTTGACAATTTTCCAATAATTGCCAATTTTGATAATGCACAACTCTCTCAATTTTGACCCTAGGAAGGTGTTCTTGGAATTTTTAGAAATCCTAGGATATCCCCTAAACAACCTTTTTGGTTTAATCTCAATTTGATCTTCCATGTTCATGTATGAAGCTTTGACCCAAAAGGTGTTTTTGTTGACTTTTCAAAAGGACCCATAATGCAAAAATTCATATCATTTTATGAGGGCATATTTTGAACTTGTGAGATGAATATTAGTTGTAGGGAATTTCATCCTCTTCAAAATGAGCTTTGGATGGAAATTTTCTGATAAATCATGTGGAACTTATGCTTGGTCAAAGTTGGGTTGACTTTTACTAAGAAACCCTAATTTAGCAACTTTTGGGTTTTGATAAATTTGGAGCATTCCTTGAGGAATCATGATCAACCCTTTATCAAATGATTAAAGTCACTTCAAAATGTTAATGTTGACCCAAAATATTGAAGTTTGACTATTTGTGGGCCACAACTGACTTTTGACCTAACACAGTCGATTCTCAAGCATCTGAGCAAACTTCTTGTGTAAGGCATGAAACTTGACATGTAGGGTCTTGAGAACATATTAAGACCATGGAGAGCATATGAGGCCTTTTTTGTTCACCCATCTTGATGAAAATGGAAACCCTAATTTGAGGTACAATGCCTTAGGAGAGAGTTTGTCTGGTCAACTCGGGCAACCTTGAGCAAATTGAAGATCTCAATGGACATGTATTAAGTAAAATGAGAGGGAAAATTTTTGAGTACAACACAAACACTCGTTCAAAAACTTAATCGACATTCTCTTCACATCAGGATGAAGCAGTGCCCCAATCTTGACTTCTTTTGGATCTTCCTCTGAACCCAAGTTAATTGTCTCCAACGGCCTCTTTATATGGCTGAATGGTATTTTCCTCACGCTCAAGAAACCATAAAACCTTTTTTGAGATTTTATCATATTCTTCTTCTTTAGCCACATACACAAGATATTCAAATTTGGGAGAGGGTGCAGAGTCATTTCACTCAACAGGTTTTTTAATTAATCTGCACATATGATTTATGATTGATTTTAGAAATTGACACATGTAACAAGTGACTATGCAAATTTATTTACAGTGATTATTTATTTCGAAAGGTTTTTTCTGATTACCATTTTCCAAAAAATAAAATAAAATAAAGACACAATTTAGAAATCAAAAATAACTTTTATTAATGATCTTAAAAATTAAAACAAAAGACACACCCCTACAACATCACTTTCACCTTGGGGAAAGTGAAAGAATTTTGAAAATAAAAAAAAAAAATAAATTAATTTGAAATGTGAATGCAAGAAGGAACGTTAACAGTGACCCAATTCTAGACTCTGACTCCATGTGTCACAAAGTTCGGCATCTCTTGCTCTGGCTCATCTTCGAGAATATCGTTGATCTTTAGAGTAGTCGGATAGAGATATCCTGCACTATGAAAGATGTCTTCATATTTACTCAAAGCAGACTTTGGCTTCACAACTTCATTCTTCATTGAGAAACCCAAACTTGTCACATTCTTGTTCACAAGTGGATTAATAACCTGCCTCAACACCTTGTTAGGGCCCTTCTGCACTACTTGTTGTGCATCCTTAAATGGGGTGATATAATCTTCATTCTTCCTTATATTATCAATCTACAAAGCTTGGAACTGAGTTCCAAAAGAAGCTTCATCAACTTCTACAATTCTAAAGTAAGACAAATGAGATATCAACAGAGCATGCTCACTGTTCACAATAACTACCTTTCCTTCACAGACAAATTTCAGTTTCTGATGCAAGGTTGAAGTAACAGCTCCTGCATCATGGATCCATGGTTATTCCAATAAACAACTATAGGCTGGGACAATATCCATAACCTGAAAGGTGATTTGGAATAAGTGTGGACCTATATGAATAGTTAAATCCACCTCTTCAATGACAGATTTTCTCGAACCATCAAAAGCTTTCACTATACTTCCACTTGGGCGCATCGGAGTTCCATGGTATTTAAGCTTCATGAGAGTACTTCTTGGCATGAAATTCAAAGAAGATCCTTAGTCTATTAACATATTGGACAAAGAGTCATTCTTACAATTCATAGATATATGTAGAGTCGGGTTATGGTTTCTCTCTTCATCAGGGAATTCCTCATCACAAAAACTCAGATTGATACAAGACGTAATATTCCCCACAACACTATTGAACTGATCTAGAGATATATCCCTTTTGACAAAAGCCTGATCCAACACCCTCAACAGATATTCCCGATGAGTAGAAGAGTTCATCAACAAGGCTAAAATGGAAATCTTAGATGGAGTTTGCAACAACTGATCCACAATCTTATAATCACTCATCTTGATAATTTTTAGCAGATCATCAACATCCTTTTCCAAGGCGGCGCCAGTATATTATCCTACCACTTTCTTAGGTTCATCATTCTCAACAACCTTCTTACCAGAATTAAAATCTCCTAAAAAGTTAGGGGCGAAGACACGACCACTACGAGTTACCCGACTAGCTTCAGCAATATTCTCAACATGGGACAAAGGTTCGATAGGAATTTCCATACCATCTTCCAGGATAGTTACATTGTACTTATAAGGAACATCTTTATTTGATTCATATGGGATAGGAACAGGCATACAAATAACTACGGGAGCAATAGCAGGTTTGCTGTGGTACGCAATCCCTACAGGAGCGGGAGTATCAAAATATGGAATCATTATCAGACAAAACACCATCATTCACAAACTCTGACTCATCAGAAGAAAAGAACTCATTAGAAGAAACATACTCATCATCATAGTCTTCAATCATATTAATATCTTCATATTCATCTCTCTGTGATTATATGGATAAGAACTTTATCCATCATCTCTTCAAGGTCACTTCTCACTCTACCACATTCATGGATATCTGAACTGCAAATACCGTAACCCGCATGATCTTGTGTATAATAGCTGAACTCGCAGATATTAGCATGCATCTTCACTAAATCACCTCTAACCAAGTTGATATCAAAAATCTTGAAGTCCCCAAGACAACCAGCAACCATATTCATAACACCTTCACCTCCACATTTGGGTAGTGGATTATCTTTCACATTGGGACTAATATCTTTAAAACATAGGAGACCAGATCTTACCATCTTCTGCACTTCAGAATTTAATGGATAATAGTTTTCAATGTTATGCCCATGGGCTCCTTAATGAAAAGCACAAGTATGATCAACTTTATAATACCATGGAAAAGTTAAAGGTATTGCAGAAGGAGGCCTAGTATACACCAGATTCTTCTGAATCAAAGCCGGAAACAATTGTTCATAACTCATTGGAATAGGATCAAAATATCCCCTCTTCCGACCTTTCCCTTGATTACCTTGTTGAGGTGCTCTATGATATGCAATAGCATTCAGAGCTACATTGACGACTGGAGTTACAGAAGAAACTTGTTGTTGATGTTATTGACGTCTTCTTGGAGGTATAACCCTTCTTTCTTGAAAAAAAGTTCACTTCTCCTTCTTTATTTTTAGAAAACCCATATGATGATTTCTTTGTTCCACTATAACCTTCATCTTTTGACAATCGTCCATCCTTGACGGTGTGACCGGTGGATCTGGAACTGACTGTTTTTTAGCTGGTTTCGCGAAATGTCGCGGTAAGCAAGAGTCGCCACCGTCTTTTATTTTCTCCAAATGGAAAGGACAAAAGCACAGAAAAATTCCTTTAAAGAGATTGCTCTCGGTTCGGGAGGTAGATTATAGAAAGGGAAGGTGTTAGCACCCTTTCTATCCATGGTTATCCATGGGCTCTTAGATACTTGCTCATTGTGTTTTCAAAATGTTTGTTTGCTTTTCAAAGTGTGAGTGGGTTTGAAAAAGTTTCGTTTGAAAAATCTCTAAGTAACTCTTGTATCTGTCCTCAAGAGTGTATGAAAAATTTGTTTGAAAACTTTTAGAAAGTGTAGGTGTGAAAAGTATTTTCTTTTGAAAAGAGCAAGTATCTATGAGAATCTACCTACCCTAAGGAATTCGTCTGTATAAATGTCCTTTAAAGTAATGCCATCCCACCATTGAGAGGTAGGTAGCACCACCGTTGGAGGTGTTCGGGTCAATTCGAGGTTCGGGACATGGTGATCACCAGAGCAATGGGAAGACACCTTAGAAGCTACCCTCATGCCAGGTTCCCGGATCATGAGGACTTACTAAGACATCCTCTACTCGACGACCACCTTTCGAGGGGCAAGGCAACAGTGAAGCGTACCCTAGGGGTGGTGTGTGAATTGTGTGTCATTTTCAGTTTATTGTTTGTCTTGTCATGCATTGGTGATATACGTTTTGATTTTATTTTTGGGCATTCATTCTTTCATGTTATTGTTTAACAGTTAAAGGTGCAGGAATTTAAAGTGCGGAAAGGATAAAAGGTCCTACGCTATTACAAAGGCGCGGGTCTACAACGCCAAATTAATCCAGACCCGATTTAAAATAAAGTGCAGAAAATAAATGTATAATAGCTATTACAGGGCTTTGGAACAAGTACATTATATTCACAAAAGAAATAAATAAAACGCGCGAACAAAAAAACGTAATCGAATGCGAGGGCGTTGAACCCTTTGAAGGAATTAAAATTAAATTAATTAAATAATTAAATTAAATAAAGGCAATGACTTATTTTTTATGTTTTTTTGTTTTTGATGACATTAAAGAAAATTAAATTAATTGAAAGTCAAATAATTAATTCTAATTCTAATTGTTTTTAATTTATTAAAGAAAATGCATTAAAGTTAAAACCTAGAATTAAAACTAAATTAATTATAAAATTTATTTACAAAAAATTAATGGTTAATAATACTTATAATAAAATATTTAATTAATTAAAAAAGGTAAAAAGCATTAAAGATCTATTTCCATTATTTTTAGTTATTGTGAAAAAAAAGAATTAAATTACAACCTAAAATTAAATCTAAATTAATTATGGGACTTATTTACAAAATTAATACTAAAAATAAAATATTTATTATTTTTATATTTTCTGATTTTTTTGTGTTTTTTATATTTTGAAAATATTAATTAAAGCATTAAAAAAAAAAAAAATCAAAACAAAGAAAAGAGAAGAATATATAAAAAAAGGTTAAAAAGAAAGCAAACTAGAGGGGTGCAGCCCAAGTAATTCTGGCCCATTAGCATGGTTTGTTTGACTTTTCCAGGCAAGGTGCTGGAGCGTTGACCTGGACTACCATGTGCCTTGGATCTGGACCTTTGATTTGATCACCCTGACTTTGTGAATGGTTTGATTTTGAGTGTGTATCGTATGCCTCATCATGGATCCTGTATGGGAAGATCAATTGAAAAAATATATTGAGAATACTGAAGACCTGGGGCTCGAACCCAGGTCTTGGACGTTAACACGCACATGCTTTGCCAGTTGTGCCACTTTGCTTATTTGTAGATAATATAAACAAAGAATATAATGAAACAAAACGCGTGGATACTTGGCTTTCCGCGCGAAAATTCAAACATGCCAATTGCTCCTTGCCACCTAATCATCTCCTTCGCTTGGCTTCTTTTATTCCTGAAACATGTAAAACAATGGCAACGGTTTTCACGCGTTGCTACAGGTATGATACAAAAAAATAGCGAACAGGCCACAAGGCCTCATAAATTAGGCGCGACATATGGTTCCTCTTCGTCTGAGTGTGCCTGATGCAATGGTGCTAGTCGCGTGTCCTAATTTTGCAGAGATAAGAAACGCCTAATTTGAGAACCTGAAAACCCTAAGCATCTCTAATGGCAAATCCTTATATAAGACATGAAAACAAAATTAAACCATATAGGTAGCATTAGAATTGCATAAATAATGTAAATCACATATCAAAAAGTGCAAAAAGCGCATGAATGGAGATGCAAGAGTATGAATATTTTTCGGTACAGGGCATGTTCGTGTTACCAATTCTGGGCGTTTTGATGAGAGTTCTTGATTGGGATACGTCCTATAATGCTTGAGGAAGCTAATGAGATAGGTTTTGAGGCTTGAATCGATCTCTAAGTGAGTTTTCAGAATTCAAAAGTATGGCCAAAATATGAGTTTTTGTTTTCAGCTTTGGGGCGCAGCCTCTTGTCCAATCTTGTTGTGTATCAATTGTATAGGTCTTATGCAATGTGTAGGAAGAGAAATTATGGCTCCATAATGCATAGCCTTAATTTCCAAGATTCTCCATCAAACTCCATAACCAACTTTCCATTTTTGAGTCCATTTTTGAATTCTTGCCTTGTTTACTCCTTTGCACGAATTTGGTAGGCACATAATGATGTTTCAAGGCTAGTTAAGGCCAAATATTTCATTTAATCAAACTTTTTGTTTTTTCTTGATTTTAAAAGATTTAAACTTAATTAAATCCAATAAAATCAATAAAAAATGAAAAAATTAATTAAAAAATATGAAATAAAAGATGGGACACGTGGGAGGCATGGCCAAGTTAATTCAAGTGGAAAAAGTGGGCCCCTTTTGTCAAAAATGAGATTTCAAGGATAAATGATTTTGGCCATTTCACAAAAATTTCCCAACTTCTCCAATGCATAACTTGCTCAATTTTTAAGATTTGCTCATGTTCTTGGACATTTTGGAAAGGTTTTTGAGTCCTCTAACCATTTTTATGGCCTTTGACTTAAAGTCCCTTTTTGTTGACTTTTGAAAATGACCTATAATGTTGAAATTGATAACTTTTTGTGAGAGCATTTCTTGGACTTGAAGTATGAAGATGACTTGTAGGAAATGTCTTTCTCTTCAAAATGAGCTTTGGATGGAATTTTTCTGATAATCCATGTGAAAGTTATGCCCTGGTCAATTTCAGTTGACTTTTTCAACTGTCCAAAAATAGAAACTTTTGCATCTTGATGATTTTTGAGCCAAGTTTTGAGAATCATGATCAAGCATTGATCAAATGATGTTTGTGGCTTCAAAATGAGATGTTGACCAAAAATTTGAACTTTTGACTGCCAAATGACCATTTTGCCCCTACAGTTGACTGTAGTGCAATTAGGGTTTTTGACTGTGCAATTTTGTGCTGAAAGTCTTGAAACTTGGTATGAGGATGCTTGACCATATTTGTAGGCATGTGGGACTTGATTGGGCCCTTGAAAACTTCATTTTCTTGATCAGAACAAAAACCCTAATCTTGACTGTTTAGGAGACCCTTGCACTGTGCAACCCTTGGGGAGATTTGAAGCTAGACTTTGCAATTTCTTGAAGAATATGGGAGGGAAAATTTTGGGGTACAACAGTTGCCCCTGTTCAATCTTCTTAGACCTGAGGATGCAGATTGGCTGACGTGCCTTTCGTAATCCGAAGGTGGAAGATGATTGAACACTAGAGTGCCAAGAAATTTGCGCTCACATAGTAGTTGTGTGATGGAATGGGCTTATAGATGCCATTTAGAGGTTGCTGGATAGGATGATGGGCTTATAGATGCCATCTGGATATTGATCGCATAAGAGATTCCTTAGCGAGAACCTGTATACCTGCAAAAGAAAAAATGAGTACCTGACACGTTGCAGGAGTTGATTTTAGATGCTTGGCATAGATATGTCCTGACTGGTTACAGGAGCTGAGTCTGGAGCTTCAAAAGATGATGAATGAACCAGGGATGGTTACTACCTTAGCATGAATGGTAAGAGAACCTTGGGTGACTTTAACTTCAACAACGCTCGTTGAGAAAATCTTGGTGTGAATTACCATCTTCGCGGTATCGGGAAGAGAGCCATAGGTAATTATAATCTGAAAGGAATTATCACCTCACTCACCGTCGGAGAGGGAACCCTAGGAAATTATAATCTGAAATGAATTATCACCTCACTCACCGTCGGAGAGGGAACCATCTGAAAAGGAATTAATACCTCACTCACCGTCGGAGAGGGAACCATCTTGAAAAGGAATTATCACCTCACTCACCGTCGGAGAGGGAACCATCTGAAAAGGAATTATCACCTCACTCACCGTCGGAGAGGGAACCCTAGGAAATTATAATCTGAAAGGAATTATCACCTCACTCACCGTCGGAGAGGGAACCATCTTGAAAAGGAATTATCACCTCACTCACCGTCGGAGAGGGAACCATCTGAAAAGGAATTATCACCTCACTCACCGTCGGAGAGGGAACCATAAGGAAAGGGATTACCACCTCACTCACCGTCGGAGAGGGAACCATAAGGAAAGGGATTACCACCTCACTCACCGTCGGAGAGGGAACCATAAGGAAAGGAATTACCACCTCACTCACCGTCGGAGAGGGAACCAAAGGAAATTATAATCTCAAAAGCGGGCGTTTGAGAAAAACCTAAAATGGAATTATCATCTCCACAACGTCGGGAGAGAACCAAAGGAAATTATAATCTCAACAGCGGACGTTTGAGAAAAACCTTTGATAACTTCTACTGAGTCTTCATCCGAAAAATCTGTTTGGGGTCGATTTAGCTGGACTAGAGAAGGCCTTGGACTGGATAAGAAATCTTTGGAGTCGATTAACTGAACCGGTCTAGGTCTTGAAATATGATTGAGAATTTAACTGAATCTTTCCTGAAAGATATCGGTCAGTCATATGCAATGCATGATATGGATCAAGCGATGATGTTCTCAACATAAATGAAATTTATATGATGCGTCTATGCATGCTATAATGATGTATGTGATGTTTTAGGAATGTATGTTTTCGTCTAGGAAAGTAAATCCTTGACGGGTGCCGGGAAGTCATATCCTGGGCTGATGTTGAAGAATAGAGCTTCTTGTTTCCGCTGGGGATAATGGTTGCAAGAATACCGGTAGGAGAAGATAACTCCGTTGGGGGATAAACTTGGCGAATGGATTACTCTACAGGGAGAAAATCACTCTGACGATCTTGCTGGGGAACAATGCTCTGTGGGGAGAGAGGTACTTTGCTCGGATATTGATGGTAACTTCGCTGGGGATACCATTGTTATGTTGGAAGTGTGATGAACTCCGTTGGGGATGGGGAGACTTCGCCGAGGACAATCTTTCCGTGGCTTTTGGCTGAGGATAACCCAGTTATATCCTGGTAGGGAAATAACCTTTGAAGAAAGCCGGGAGACGCGTTCGTGCTCTGCGGGGAAGAAGCTTCCAGAATCTACTGGGGAAATTTTTGAGATGTATTTTTTGTAAGTTGAAAGAGGGAACCTATGTAGGGTTACTTTGAGGTTGGGCTCGCGTGAAGCTGCATTTGGAGTTGAAGGAAACCTGTGTAGGGTTTCTTGATGACGAGTTCGTGTAAAACTTCATCTTTGGAAAGAGAGGACCTGTGTAGGGTTTCTTGATGGCGAGTTCGTGTAAAACTGCATCTTTGGAGGGAGGAAACCTGTGTAGGGTTTACTGACAATGAGTCTGTATAAGACTGTATCTAGAGCTGAGAAGGAAACCTGTGTAGGGTTTACTGATGACGAGTCCGTGTAAAACTGCATCCTTAAAAATAGAGAACCTGTGTAGGGTTTCTGGGTGACGAGTCCGTGTAAAACTACATCTGGAGTTTTGAGAAGGAAACCTGTGTAGGGTTTACTGATGACGAGTCCGTGTAAAACTACGTTTGGAAAGAGATAACCTGTGTAGGGTTATTTCAGGATAAGTCCGTATAAAACTTCTTGATGAACCGGGGTAAGGTTATCTTTGAGGTAAGTCCGTGTAAGACTTCCGGATGAACCGGGGTAAGGTTATCTTTGAGGTAAGTCCGTGTAAGACTTCTGGAGGAAACCGGGGTAAGGTTACTTGTGGAGGGTGAGTCCGTGTAAGACTTCGTGATGAACCGGGGTAAGGTTATCTTAAGATGAGTCCGTGTGAGACTTCGTCTAAAAATTGAGAAGGAACCGGTGTAGGGTTACTTTGATGATAAGTCCGTGTAAGACTTTTTCGAAAGAAAAGGAACCGGTGTAGGGTTACTTGTGGATGAGTCCGTGTAAGACTTTGTCTGAAAGTTGAGAAGGAACCGATGTAGGGTTACTTTGATGATAAGTCCGTGTAAGACTTTTTCTGAAAGAAAAGGAACCGGTGTAGGGTTACTTGTGGATGAGTCCGTGTAAGACTTTGTCTGAAAGTTGAGAAGGAACCGGTGTAGGGTTGCCTGATGATGATCAAGTGGATGATTGTCCTGTTTGGTTTCGGATGTTAACCCTTGATCTGGAATTTGTAAAGGTAGATGGTAATCATCTTTGTATTAACCTTTCCTTGGTACTTTGGTTGACAGAGCAACTGGATCGCCTGGACGACTCATTATTGCCCCTGTTTCTGAGGTGAGGGGAAAAGATATCTTGTGGAGGTGCTGGATGACTGCCGATTGACAAATCTTCCTTTTGGTAGGCAAGTGACGAGATGCCGGGACATAGTCGTACGCTTTGATCCCTAACTTTTGCCTGGACCGCCCTTTCGGGTTTTCAGTCCACCGGGATACCCATTTTTGCCCAAGCTTCCTTTTCAGGTTTTCGACTTGCCGGGTGTACAGATTTTTTTCATTTCATCCCTTATTTTTGCCCGAACCCTTTTGGTTCGCCGGGAAGCCCTTATTTTTGCCTAGGCATGTCAGCCTAGCAGGTCTTTAGTTTTGCGTAGTATCTTTTCGACTATGTCCGTGCTTTCAGAATGTAGGGAGTTGCCCATGTTTAGAAGTGTTCTGCCATGCCACCAGAAGGTGTTTGATCAGGCCAGATTCATTGCTGGAGTGCCCCAAGTGACTCAGGCGGAGATTTGCCCCAGGCTATTTGGGCCTTTGAGAGATTCTCCGAATCTTGATTGGATTGCCCCAGATGATGGACGATAATCACGTCTGCCCCTTGATTGGAAGTGCTCTTGTTCATTAGGTATTCATCGCGCGAATTTCCCTGCTGTTCAAACAAAAAGTCATATGCAACCAAAGTTATGTTAAAAATGCAAAGCTTATGTCTGTCTTGAAGATTTTGAAAATGCATTCTTTTTTCATAAAACAAGTGAATGTTTGTAAAATGTGATGTCAACTCCGTATTTACCGTAGGCCTTAAGGAGTCAGGATACCTTTCGTAACAGTATACTTTCGAACTAACCCATGCTTCAGCTAGGACTTTTAAGGGTTATAACGTGGCTTGGTTCACGGTTTAAGAAACAAAGTATAAAGGCTCAAATTATTTGTACCCACCCGCTCTTCGTGATGTTCTTCAATCCTAAACTCAGCCGATCGTGCACTAGACTTTGTTTGAGTCTTTGCCTTGATGTTCTAATGATGATTCAGATATTGATGATTCATTCTGAATAGGCAGTCCCTTTTTTTTTGTTTTTGTTAAGGGTTTGTGCGACCTCTTTCTTTTTGATTTTACTATCCCTAAATTTTGCCTGAACTGTTTCTTTTGTGATTACAGTCAGCGGGATGCCCCAGTTTTGTAAGTCTCCTTCATAGGTTTTGACTTATTGGTTTTTTATTTTGGTAATGACTGCCTGTCTTTACGATTGTTCGGAACCATCACTGTCTTTCTTTTTTTCGTAAGGATCTCTTTGGTGCCATTCGTTATGCACTTGGATCAACTGAGAGAACTACCCTGCCCCAGGTTATGGTAAGGGTTTTAATTTTCGAAAAGAAAAACTCCTACTTCTTTGGCTCAGAGGGGTTGACGAGGGATTATCTTCCTTATAACTCCAGTGTTTAAGAATTGAAACAATGCCTGTACCTCATCAGCGGGGTCTGTTCAAAAGCATACTGTAGATTATGGTATCGTTTTCGTCATCCTCCCTCAAGAGGCTTAGAATTATTAATCGAGAGTTGACATCAGAAAAAATATGAAAATAATTTGCGTATAGTGAATACGAATATATTGCTTCAAAACAGACATATGCGATGTATTAATGAAATAACAACGTTTGACATGAGTAAATGTTTGAACAAAAGAAAGTTACAACTTGGAAAATTCTAATGAACAAAAATCTTCTAGTCTTAGGACTCGTTACTTCAACTGGTGCATCTTGTAGGGATGGCAGAAGACCTCAGCTTGACCCACTTGGGGGAAATCCACTACTCCTTCATCAATCAGACCCTGGACCTTGTTCTTCAGAGCCCAGCAGTCGGCAGTGTCGTGTCCAGGACTATCAGAGTGATATGCACACCTTTTGTTGGGATGATAGTTAGGAGCAGAGATGTTGGGGTTCCGTGGAGGAGCCCTTAATGTAATCAGATTCAACCTCAGCAGGTGTTGCAGTGCTTGAAACAAAGGCATGTTGAGCTGGGTGAACTGCCTCTTGGACCTGCTTGGCCTACTCAGATCAACCTGTTGCTCTGGGCGAGGTTGTAGTTGGACCTGTGAGGTAGTAGCAATTTAGAGAGTTCTATTCTTCACCATGCCAGGTTCTTGTCCTCTTGGAAGGTGATCAAAGACCTGGTCCCTGACTTGGGCAGGTTGCTTCATATGGTGTCTCTCTTGGTGGAGCTGACTGATCATGGTCCTCAGCTCTTCTTGCTCCCGAGCTAGACCTTGGATAAGAGCCCTTTGCCCCAGCATCTGGGTTTTCAATGTATCCACCTCAGCTTGTAGATGTTTCAGCTGCTCGTCCTTGTCCTCTTCAGGACTCTTTCTGATCAGATTCCCCATGAGGAGTATCCTCAACTCTTCCTGCCCCTTGGATAGGCTTAGGAAGATCTCCTTGAACTGAGTCTCTTGAGTGTGAAGGTCCTGGTTATCTTGTTGGGAAGTCATTGCTGAAATAAACAGCGCGAAAGGTAAGTGACTTGCAACAAAGATACCTGCAATGCAATGATATGTATGACATGCATGTAATGTTTTCAAGGACCTCGCGGGGTAAACAAGAAAATTTGTTAGCGTTTGGATCCGGTAGCTTGATTGAAGGTACTTCATGTGGTTGAGAGTCCTTCTTCAAGGGTCAAAGGCTCACCATATCCAGTGGGTCATAGCCCCTGACAACTTTGTCTAGAGGAAAATAAATCCTCTTTGCCCCTTGCTAGATGTTTGATTCATCATGACCTGCATCACAAGCCCTTGAGATCCTTGAAATGGGTTAGGATGTATGCAATGGTATGATGTTATGTTATGCATGGGGTAATATGGATAAACCCTGTTACGAGCCCTTATTAAGGACTATAAACAAAACCTGCAAGAAACCTAGTAAACCCTGTTATGAGTCCCAGTTAAGGACTATAACCAAACCCTGCAGGGAATTCAGTACTTTGTTATGAGTCCCAATTGAGGACTATAAACAAAACCTGCAAGAGACCTAGTAAACCCTGTTATGAGTCCCAGTTAAGGACTATAAACAAAACCTACAAGTAGCTTATGTGTCAGATAACGAGCATGCAAGTAGTCAAGTACGAAGGCACACAAGTCACACAAGAGAAACCCTTAGAGTTTAGGCCAGCATGGGGTCTGGGTATTACCCTCTTGAAGTTGGTGGGCTCAACCTGTCCTATTAGAAGTAACCGGGTTCTAAGGGTCTCAATATCATTGGATTGCTTTCATTGTTCATCGTTTCGATTTAGCCACTGACTGGCGATCAAAATATTCCAAGAAAACAACCCTCAATTGAGTGTAGTATCGAGTATCAACCGACTTCGGATTACACCAAAGTAGTCATCTCACTACCCTAAAGAGGTCAAGATGGTTCAATTAAGGTTCCTAAGGTCTGTTGATGCTTCACGACACCACATGGAGGCCCCGTACTCTCCTTGATTGACTCAAGGGTTACCGGTACACACCAAAGTGCCACATCAACGTAGCAGACTGCTTCAACCATGTCGGTATACCCCGCACAGTTCCCTCACAGCCTTGTTGCTACTTTCTAAGAAGGTATCCCCAGATCCGGGTTAGGATCTATAGAACTCCCAAGACAGTCCCACAATTTAAAGCAAACAAGTCAAAGCAATTGAAAACACAGTGATCTTAGTCCTAAGGTACACCTCACTTTATAATTTTCCCCAGCAGAGTCGCCAGTTCTGTGACCGGTGGATCTGGAACTGACTGTTTTTTAGCTGGTTTCGCGAAATGTCGCGGTAAGCAAGAGTCGCCACCGTCTTTTATTTTCTCCAAATGGAAAGGACAAAAGCACAGAAAAATTCCTTTAAAGAGATTGCTCTCGGTTCGGGAGGTAGATTATAGAAAGGGAAGGTGTTAGCACCCTTTCTATCCATGGTTATCCATGGGCTCTTAGATACTTGCTCATTGTGTTTTCAAAATGTTTGTTTGCTTTTCAAAGTGTGAGTGGGTTTGAAAAAGTTTCGTTTGAAAAATCTCTAAGTAACTCTTGTATCTGTCCTCAAGAGTGTATGAAAAATTTGTTTGAAAACTTTTAGAAAGTGTAGGTGTGAAAAGTATTTTCTTTTGAAAAGAGCAACTATCTATGAGAATCTACCTACCCTAAGGAATTCGTCTGTATAAATGTCCTTTAAAGTAATGCCATCCCACCATTGAGAGGTAGGTAGCACCACCGTTGGAGGTGTTCGGGTCAATTCGAGGTTCGGGACATGGTGATCACCAGAGCAATGGGAAGACACCTTAGAAGCTACCCTCATGCCAGGTTCCCGGATCATGAGGACTTACTAAGACATCCTCTACTCGACGACCACCTTTCGAGGGGCAAGGCAACAGTGAAGCGTACCCTAGGGGTGGTGTGTGAATTGTGTGTCATTTTCAGTTTATTGTTTGTCTTGTCATGCATTGGTGATATACGTTTTGATTTTATTTTTAGGCATTCATTCTTTCATGTTATTGTTTAACAGTTAAAGGTGCAGGAATTTAAAGTGCGGAAAGGATAAAAGGTCCTACGCTATTACAAAGGCGCGGGTCTACAACGCCAAATTAATCCAGACCCGATTTAAAATAAAGTGCAGAAAATAAATGTCTAATAGCTATTACAGGGCTTTGGAACAAGTACATTATATTCACAAAAGAAATAAATAAAACGCGCGAACAAAAAAACGTAATCGAATGCGAGGGCGTTGAACCCTTTGAAGGAATTAAAATTAAATTAATTAAATAATTAAATTAAATAAAGGCAATGACTTATTTTTTATGTTTTTTTGTTTTTGATGACATTAAAGAAAATTAAATTAATTGAAAGTCAAATAATTAATTCTAATTCTAATTGTTTTTAATTTATTAAAGAAAATGCATTAAAGTTAAAACCTAGAATTAAAACTAAATTAATTATAAAATTTATTTACAAAAAAATAATGGTTAATAATACTTATAATAAAATATTTAATTAATTAAAAAAGGTAAAAAGCATTAAAGATCTATTTCCATTATTTTTGGTTATTGTGAAAAAAAAGAATTAAATTACAACCTAAAATTAAATCTAAATTAATTATGGGACTTATTTACAAAATTAATACTAAAAATAAAATATTTATTATTTTTATATTTTGTGATTTTTTTGTGTTTTTTATATTTTGAAAATATTAATTAAAGCATTAAAAAAAAAATCAAAACAAAGAAAAGAGAAGAATATATAAAAAAAGGTTAAAAAGAAAGCAAACTAGAGGGGTGCAGCCCAAGTAATTCTGGCCCATTAGCATGGTTTGTTTGACTTTTCCAGGCAAGGTGCTGGAGCGTTGACCTGGACTACCATGTGCCTTGGATCTGGACCTTTGATTTGATCACCCTGACTTTGTGAATGGTTTGATTTTGAGTGTGTATCGTATGCCTCATCATGGATCCTGTATGGGAAGATCAATTGAAAAAATATATTGAGAATACTGAAGACCTGGGGCTCGAACCCAGGTCTTGGACGTTAACACGCACATGCTTTGCCAGTTGTGCCACTTTGCTTATTTGTAAATAATATAAACAAAGAATATAATGAAACAAAACGCGTGGATACTTGGCTTTCCGCGCGAAAATTCAAACAGGCCAATTGCTCCTTGCCACCTAATCATCTCCTTCGCTTGGCTTCTTTTATTCCTGAAACATGTAAAACAATGGCAACGGTTTTCACGCGTTGCTACAGGTATGATACAAAAAAATAGCGAACAGGCCACAAGGCCTCATAAATTAGGCGCGACATATGGTTCCTCTTCGTCTGAGTGTGCCTGATGCAATGGTGCTAGTCGCGTGTCCTAATTTTGCAGAGATAAGAAACGCCTAATTTGAGAACCTGAAAACCCTAAGCATCTCTAATGGCAAATCCTTATATAAGACATGAAAACAAAATTAAACCATATAGGTAGCATTAGAATTGCATAAATAATGTAAATCACATATCAAAAAGTGCAAAAAGCGCATGAATGGAGATGCAAGAGTATGAATATTTTTCGGTACAGGGCCTGTTCGTGTTACCAATTCTGGGCGTTTTGATGAGAGTTCTTGATTGGGATACGTCCTATAATGCTTGAGGAAGCTAATGAGATAGGTTTTGAGGCTTGAATCGATCTCTAAGTGAGTTTTCAGAATTCAAAAGTATGGCCAAAATATGAGTTTTTGTTTTCATCTTTAGGGCGCAGCCTCTTGTCCAATCTTGTTGTGTATCAATTGTATAGGTCTTATGCAATGTGTAGGAAGAGAAATTATGGCTCCATAATGCATAACCTTAAATTCCAAGATTCTCCATCAAACTCCATAACCAACTTTCCATTTTTGAGTCCATTTTTGAATTCTTGCCTTGTTTACTCCTTTGCACGAATTTGGTAGGCACATAATGATGTTTCAAGGCTAGTTAAGGCCAAATATTTCATTTAATCAAACTTTTTGATTTTTCTTGATTTTAAAAGATTTAAACTTAATTAAATCCAATAAAATCAATGAAAAATGAAAAAAATAATTAAAAAATATGAAATAAAAGGTGGGACACGTGGGAGGCATGGCCAAGTTAATTCAAGTGGAAAAAGTGGGCCCCTTTTGTCAAAAATGAGATTTCAAGGATAAATGATTTTGGCCATTTCACAAAAATTTCCCAACTTCTCCAATGCATAACTTGCTCAATTTTTAAGATTTGCTCATGTTCTTTGACATTTTGGAAATGTTTTTGAGTCCTCTAACCAATTACTTTGGTCCCATGTCATTTTGATTTACCAATCTAAAGTTATGGCCTTTGACTTAAAGTCCCTTTTTGTTGACTTTTGAAAATGACCTATAATGTTGAAATTGATAACTTTTTGTGAGAGCATTTATTGGACTTGAAGTATGAAGATGAGTTGTAGGAAATGTCTTTCTCTTCAAAATGAGCTTTGGATGGAATTTTTCTGATAATCCATGTGAAAGTTATGCCCTGGTCAATTTCAGTTGACTTTTTCAACTGTCCAAAAATAGAAACTTTTGCATCTTGATGATTTTTGAGCCAAGTTTTGAGAATCATGATCAAGCATTGATCAAATGATGTCTGTGGCTTCAAAATGAGATGTTGACCAAAAATTTGAACTTTTGACTGCCAAATGACCATTTTGCCCCTACAGTTGACTGTAGTGCAATTAGGGATTTTGACTGTGCAATTTTGTGCTGAAAGTCTTGAAACTTGGTATGAGGATGCTTGACCATATTTGTAGGCATGTGGGACTTGATTGGGCCCTTGAAAACTTCATTTTCTTGATCAGAACAAAAACCCTAATCTTGACTGTTTAGGAGACCCTTGCACTGTGCAACCCTTGGGGAGATTTGAAGCTAGACTTTGCAATTTCTTGAAGAATATGGGAGGGCAAATTTTGGGGTACAACAGACGGCTTCCTCTAGACAGACACCCATACTTACCATCTCAGTGAAATCACTTGGTGCACTTGCAACCATTCTTTCATAGTAAAATGAAGCAATGGTTTTTAGGAAGACCTTAGTCATTACTTGTTCTCCCATTGGGGATACCACTTGGGCAGAAGCCTTGCGCCAATTCTGCACATACTTTTTAAATGACTCCTTATCTTTATGAGCCATCGCTCTCAATTGGTCACAGTTAGGTGCCTTAAACATGATGTACTTATAGTGCTTCATGAAAGCTTCACCCAAGTCATTGAATATGAGGATGTTGCTACTGTCCAATCCCATATACCATTTCAAGGCAGCACCAGTGAAACTATCCTGGAAGAAATGAATAAGCAAGTGTTGGTCATCAGTATAAGTGGACATCCTTCTGATATACATCACCAGGTGGTCACGGGGATAAGAGTTGCCCTTTTACTTCCCAAATTTTGGCACCTTAAACTTTGTTGGAACTTTCACATTAGGAACTAAGTAAAAGGTCACTAACATTCTATCTGAATAACTCTTTCCCTCAGAGAGCCTTCACTTTTTTTCTTAATTTCATCGAATTGATCCTGAAAGTCTTCCATTCGGTCATAAAAGCCCAAACTTTCACTTGGTGGAGAAGCAGAATGATAAACTTCATCATTAATAACATGCATAACATTCACCGCAGGAGGTGCACCATGATGAATCTCATTATTAGCAACAAGAACATCATGCACCACGTGAGGTGTAGAAACAACAACAGTTTAAACAAATCGAGAAAGTTGAGCAGCAGGATTGTAACCTTATGGCATGAAATTCCCAAGCATTCCCCATGGCTAACTGCGAGGCATACGGTATTGAGTAGCAGTAATTGGAGTAATAGAGATGGGAACTGATAGAACCTCTCAAATAACGATCATCTGCTGTGGTTGAGTAGCATGAGGAGATGGAGTAGGAGGAGGTGGAAGATTTTGAGCATCCACCAACGACACTACTAAAGTAGTCAGGTTGGACATACTAGCTATCAAACAGTAACTTCTTCGCACAACTCACGATTCTCTTGTTCAAGATTTTCCATCTTCTTTCTAGAATTAGCTTGAGTATTATAGCGACGAGAAATCTTGTCGACTGAAAAGAGGCAGAAAAACAAGTAAGACATTTGTGAAAGATAGGAATGCAAAAATATATGCAAAATGATGCATGATATGAAATGCACATGACTTATTGTGTTTATTCAATGAACTCAAAGAATTATAAACAATTTCAAATATTGAAGTACTAACCCATTTGGAAATACAGAAAAAATTCATTTTAATAATAACTTTGGAATGAATTACAACTTTTACTATCAGTTTCAATAATCCTAAGTATAAGAGAATAAAGATAGAATTTTAAAATCCTAAGGAGCTAAAGCTGATGAAGATTTCTCCACACATTGACGCTTTCCCTTGAGTCTTGCAATCTGAGCCTTCAACTGCTTATTCTCTTCTGCATACTTATCGGTGACTTCTTTCCATCCACCAGAATCACAAAATAGGTGACCGGGACATGGCTGAGCTCTAGAGGGAAATAATTCCTCTTTCTTCTCCATTATCTGTAATGCATAACTCTCAAGAATCTTAATCAAGTCATCCATCTCTTTCAATTCAGTTGAGTAAGATAACTCCAAAGTCTGGTTTCTTCCATGCTTCCTTCTCTTGTTGCATCCTAACTAAGGAAAGTTGAAGTTCTTCCACATCATCTAAGAGAGGAGGAGTAGTCCTCATAAACATATCACATATAGGTTCCTCAGGAGAATAAGGCATCTTTAACTAAATTTCCCATGCTTGTATCCAACGGAGATGAGGTTCTAAGGAAACAACTCCTCTTGGTCCCAAATCTTTTCTACCCTTTCTATGAATATGGCGCCAAGCCTTGACAATATATCTCTTAGATACCTTGTGATATTCTCCTTCTTTGAGAAATAAACCACTCAGATGTATGTTTCTTGGCTTGTCTCTCATTGGATATCCAAGCTGGTGACCTGCAAAAACAGGATTGTAGTTAATTCCTCCCTTTGTACCAAGAAGAGGCACATTGGGAAAACTCCACAATTATCAATAATCTTTACGTCATAATAAGCTTGATAATACCAATCTATGTCAGAATGAGTGAGATTCATAATCTTCGGTGCCAAATAGTGTTCCTTCTTGATATCCCAAAAAGTAGTAGACCGGGGTAAGTGAGAAATAAACCACTGATATAAACGGTGTGAAATAAATGATCATCCCTTCCTGATAAAAATTATGAATATGGATAGAATAATAAGTATCTCCTAGCTGCGTAGGGACTGGATTCCCAATCAGAAATATCCTAATGCATTAACATCCATAAGTTTGTCGACGTTAGGAAACAAGAACAACCCATAGGTAATCAAAGCAAAGATAACCTCAAAAGAAATTGTACTCTTCATCTTGGCGAAGTAACAACCTTTCTCCAATAGAAACTAAGCAGGGTAAACCCCTTGATTCCTCCTTTGGTAGTCATGTTAGCCTAAATCTCGGACTTCCTCAAGTGAGTTATAGTGGCAATCTCATGAGACTTGGGCTCTCCTTCTAAGCCAGTAAAAGGAACACAGTCAGTAATAGGTAAACCAAGTAAGTAAGAATACTCCTTCAATGTGGGCTTCAGCTGATAATCAGGAAAAGTAAAACACCAGTATAACGGATCATAGAACTGGACCAATGTAGAAAGAATACCCTCCTTTATATTGAGCTTCATAAGAGGCACAATGGTTCCATACTTCTTCCAAAAATCTATAGGACTCTTAATCTCACGAATCAAACTCATCAGTTACTCTACCTTAGGATCCTTGAAATTGTACTTCAGAGTCTTTCCTCTTCCAAAATTCATGTTCAAAATAGTACCTGTTATATTTCAAAAGTAAACCTTAAGTTCCTTGTAAAATTGTTTTAAAGAATGCTCATGGGTGCATGAATGCATGATGATGCAACAATCACACACAAGATCACAATCGTAGAAGTTCATAGGTTCAATGTCACGAGCATGAAGTCATAGGTACTACCCACAAGGTAAGGAGTAATGGTTTATCACCTTCCCAATAAGGTTCTAAGAAAATCCCATAGTCTACATTCTTCCTTCGGATATTACCAACGTCCCGATTAGCTCGAGATTTAGCAATGTTCTTAGTAAAAACTCATCTGAGTGCACAATCGCATGAAACTACTTCTAGATTGCTCCATTATAGTCTCCTCACTACATCTAAAAGGCCAAGATGGGTTAAGGGTTCTACTGCTTCTCAGCTTCGCGGGCTCCCAGGTCGAAAATAGCAATGTCTTCCCGATTGCTCAGCAAACAAATACTACAGTCAAAGGGGCCTCCACTGAGTGGGGGGTCCCATGTCTCCTTTTTAGGAATTACTCCCTCAAAGTTAACATGACTATACTACCCGTCCTATCTTAAGTTTGCCCAAGTCTGGGTATAGGACTTATAAGAGACCACCGAGCATCCTAGAAACCAGAAAAATCTAGACATACATATATACAACAAATAATATACAATAAATAATAGCACATATACAGATAAACAAAGATAGGCTCAACCCACTTAGAGATGTGTCCCCAGTGAAGTCGCCAGTTTTTTGTAGCGGTAGAAATGTTGAGACTAAGACATTGGATTGACTTAACTCGTACAGATCAAATAAAAATTTCCACTGTGCTTTATTATTTCCAAAGGAAATGGGAAAAGAGAGAATAAACCCAAAAAGAGGGGGAGAGAATCTAGGTATGGGGGTTGGTTATGAAAAGTGAAGGTATTATCACCCTAAACATCTACGGTACTATGTAGGAACCTCTTTGAAAATATATGCATTTTGGCTATAAAAGGTGTATACAAAAATAGATGGTGGAGATGAGAAATAAGGTATTTCTTACAATTTTTCACCCGCCGAGGTTGTAAACCTTTAGTTCCTACATACCACCTTTCGTGCAATAGGGGATCAGGGTACTCGTAGTTCACCTCAAAAAATTAAAAACACATGCGTGTTGATTAACTTTAAGAGAAAAGACGTCATCGTCATATCCGAGTGGAAAACATACTTACTACCCACAATTATGAGAAATGAGAATTTGCATCATCTCAAAGCGGAGGATATAGCTTGGATTTTAAAATAAAAAAAGCCTCACATAACACCCAAGTGGAAAATATCTCACTTCACTACATATCATAGAAGAATGGAAGCTCACATTATTACAAGAACCGACAAGAGTCTAATCTTTTGAGAAAAGTTTTAAAATAAAAAGCCAAAGTGGAAAAATGGTTTGAATTAGGTAAATTGACTTTTAGTATTTCAAAAAAGATGTCAAAGTATGGTTAAATTAATTAATGTTTGATTAAGAAAAGATTTTGAAAATGCATGGACCTAAGTCCGAGTTTATTATGTAAGCGGTTCAAGTTAAAAAACAAGAAGAGTTTTGAAAAGGAGGGAGAAGATTTTTGAAATTAAAGAAGATAGGAGGAGATGAAGGGACTATCCTAAATTATAAAGTAAAACCCAAGTAAAAGAACGATCTAACCAACAAGAAGCCAACACTTGACATGAAGAAGTCAATGTAGAACTCTCATGCTTTGGATTAAAACCAAGCAAGCAAAAATCTAAACCTCTGAGGAACACCAAGCTTCAGATGAATTAAGTCTTCACAAAAATTTGGCAGAGTAACAACTGTATACAGAGGAATTCCCAATCACAAACAAAACATAAAATCATAATAACCTACTCACAAAGAAAATCAACCCAATGCCTTGGAGTAAGCCCCAAGAGTACCATACAGAATAACAATAGAGCAACAAGGTCCCCAAGTATCAAGGCTTCTAATCCTAAGTCCGAGAGATCCACAACTCCATAATGTGAAGGATAGTAACCAAGTAGTCTACAAAGAGATAAATCTTTTAAGGTTCAAGTTGATTATTAAGTGTCTTCAAAAGAAAAGAAAGCTCAAGTGAGCAAAGAAAAAAATGACATAAAAAATAAATTCTCAAGTGAGAAAAAGAAAAAAATGGCATGAAATGTAAATGCTAAAAAATAAATGGTACATAAAAGTAAAGGCACAAAATAAAGGCATAAAGTAAATTTAATTGTTAGTGAATTAGAAGTTAGAGGTCAAATATAACGAAAGGTTAGTTGAATGACCTTCTTAAAGCTTGATTTTGAAAACTCATTAGAAGATTGATAAAATCAAAGCTTCTCAACAACAAGTTTCATTTGCTTTTTGTCAAGTATATTCATTTCAAGTGCTCAAAGCAATCATATATGATCAACAATGTTCAAATGATTCACTTAGACCAAAATTCATGAAGTTCATTAGAGGATTGATAGAATCAAATCCTGCTAACAATGAACTTCAAAGTTATTGGATCCAGGGTTTCAAATTAAACATACTTGGGCTTGCAAACATAGGTTTGGGCCACGTATGATAATTTTTTGAATCGGGACAAATTTAGTACTATGTTAAGCAATCATAAGTGGACTTATGCAGAAGCCACACCTATTTTGAGGTAAGTCAATAGCAATCTAGGTATCAAACATGTTAGAGAAATGATATGTAGACCATATTCCAAAAACATGTAGCACAAGTAAAAACAAGAAAGGGATAAGATAATTAGGGAGGGGAGCGATAATATAACCAATGTACCCGATGAAATTAGGGTTTCAAATATCATCAACATCATTCATCCATTTTGATGGATTTGGTTTTTCAACCTATCAACACCCAAGATCCAATGAGGTTGAGAAATTTGTCCCAAAATAACACTCAAGTGTCTCCAAATCAGGACCAATCAAAAAATAATAAAACATATTTAATATAAAACAAAATTTAAATGATTTAAAAAGGAAATAATTGGTAAAATACACAACACGTATTAAAACACCAAATAAAAATCCTAAAAAAATATGAGAAGTAAAACATGAGTCAACAAGTGTTGACAAAAATTTTTAGAATTTTTTAAAGTCAGAAACTACTTTTAAAATATAAAAAAAATAAGAAAAATAAACCAAAATTTGTAAATAAAAAAAATAGTAAAATCAAAAATAAAATTAAAATGAGATCACCAATATTTGTCAAGAGGTCATTAGATCCTTCCATAATTTTTTTAGAATTTTAAAATCAAGAAAATTAATTTTAAATAATTAAAACAAGTTAATAAAATGAAAAATCATAAAAAATACCAAATCACAAAATAAAATTATGAAAAAATAAGAATCATAAAGATAATATTTGAAAACAAATTTGTGAATTTTTTCATAATTTTCAAGTATGAAATTAATTTTTTTATGAATTTTCGAAGTTTAAAGCAATTAAATAGAAAAATCAGAAAATATAAATACAGCAAAAAAAATGTAGACAGCTGGATCATTGTCAAATTGCATTAGTAATCTAATCCAAAGGATTATACGTGCTGTGTATGATATGGACATCCCTGAATTTCACATGGGATCATCAGTTTTAAAAAAATAAAATATAAAACAAGAAATAATGTGGCCAAGGATCATTTTTGCGAATCAAATTAAAATTAAAACACAAAATAGTCAAGCCAATCAAATTAAAACAATTGGCCAAGGATCATTGGTTGAGATTTTGTGAGATTTTTCAAACATAAACGTTAGAATCTCACAGCAGTATCATTCAATTTGTCTCATCTAGATGATTCTAACCAACCTGTCACGAAACATTTACTTAAAGTGTAGCTCATTCGATTTGGAAAAAAACAGAGGGTTTGAAATTTTTGAATTCAAAAACAGATGCATCAAATGCATCAATTAATCAAAATTAAACCATCAGCAAGTGTTATACCCCAAAATTTACCCTCCCATTATTCAATACAAATTATTTCAATAGGTCTCCCTATGCTCCTAGAGTTCTCAATTGCTCAAGACTACTCAAGGATTGATTAGACAAACCCTCATCCAAAGCAATTGACTAATAACTAGGGTTTTGCTTCTCTCAAGGAATATTGGACTTCTAATGCCTCAAGTGGATTTCATGGTTTCTCATATGTCTCAAAGAATCCTCATGCCAAATTCTAAGCCATGTAGCACAAGTTAGCTTAGCCAATTTATAGTCAAACTTCAAGATTTTTGGTTAACATCAACATTTTGAATTCAAATTCATCATTTGATCAAGGGTTTATCATGATCCATCAAGAAAACTCAAGATTCATCAAATGTCAAAAGTTACTAAGTTAGGGTTTTCTTAAGGAGAAGTCAACTGAACTTTGACCAAGCGTAACATTCACATACTTCATTAGAAGTTTCTTAACCAAAACTCATTTTGAAGGATATTCAATTCTCTACAACTTTGTCTCTCTAACCTCAAGGAAAAAAATGCTTCATTTGAGAGATATGGGCCAAAACATTACAAGTCATTTTAAAAGTCAACAAAAAGAAATTTTTTGTCAAAATAATTTACATCAAGATAAAGGCTTCAAATTAAAAAATTACCAACGTGGAGATTCCAAGAGATATGATTTGTGAAAGTTGGGCAATTTTGAGAAAATGCATGAAATCTAAATTAAGCAAATTTGAATTTTTGGGCTAATGGGACATCTTTTAAGGTTCAAACGTGTTCCTGATCTCACAATAGACTCCAAAATCCATTCATTTATTTTTCTGTTTTTTATTTCTTTTATTCTTGATTTTATTCAATTAAAAGCAATATAAATCAAATAAAATACCAAGTGAATGAATCAAGGCACGATGATATATTTTTGAATCAAATCATAAGTCTAAAAAGCTGGTGACAACTTGCAAAAAAATGTGTAAAGATTGATTCGTACATGATTGGCCTAAAAAAGAAAGATTTCATGCAAAGCTTCAATCAAAGATTTGATCATGAAATACAAAAGATTGATTCCACTTTTGTTGACCTAAATCTTCCATTATAAATAGAGAACACATTCAGACCAAGGGACACACGAAAATTTCCTCAAGAACACCCTTTCAAAATATCTCAATTTTTGTCACAACCAAATATCCAACCACTTTCAGTCTAAGCCATCCATTGGAAATCATTCATGAGGTATCTAAGGGTAATAATAGGTCGAAAGTCATGGCCATTGATGCTTGAAAAAAGCATACTCATCTTCTCATATTTTCTTTTCTTTCAAACATTGATATAATTAATTTCATGCATTGCTAATGTTTATTAACTTCCCAAATAAGTTCATGTTGTTACTTAGAACATGTTTGAATCATAAAACAGAAGCTCTTACGTGAGAATTATGTTTTTCCATGGATAGGGAAGTTTGATATGTCTTCTTCAAAACTCATGATACAAGTGTTTTCAGGCCAAACAAACACCACCATTGGATTCACAAGGGTCAAATTAGGGGGATAAGGTCCTTTTTATGGTCTTTTTGTGGTCTAACACATATTATTTTATAGGTTTGAAAATCCTCTCACCGGAGAAGACGACCGGAGCTAGGGCTCCAGCTCTTCCTTGGTTCACTTGCTTTATTATATTTTTGTTTTCTTATATATTAATAACAGAAACGAATTGCAACACAACGCAGTTGGATGAGGCAGAGGCATGTAACGTAAAGGGCATGGATTCGATCCCTGCGTCTTATAGTTATTTTTTTTGTTATTTTTCAAACTAACGTGCAGGTTTTATATATATTAATCATTGCCTATTTCTCAAACACCAAGAGGCGCTTGGCCTAGTGGAAAGTAGTGTAGTTTATAAAGCCAGGGGTGTGGGTTCAACACCCACTCCATGCAGTTTTTTTACCCTATTTTTCTAACCTAATTTTTCTATTTTCTTTCTTAAGTTTTCCTTAATTATTTTTTAATTAACAATTAACTAACCTAATCTTTTTTATTAATAACTAACAAATTAGGATTAGGATTTTAGTTAGTAATTAATTTTTTCTTATATCTTTTATTTACTAATTAATTAAATTGACTTTTTTTCTTAACATTACGATTTAGGTTTTAATTACTAAAAAAAATCATAAAAAATTTTAACATTCTTTTTCTATTTTTATATTTTTCTTTCTTCTTTCTATTTAATTTTCATAGAAAATTGTATAGGTTACATTCTTTAATTGTAATAGCGTAGATTTCTTTTCTCACATTTTTTCCTAATTATATAACTGCTCACAGAATGTAATAGCGTAGGTTTACTTTCTCGCAAATTTTTATAATTATGTACCTCTCCCAAAGCCATGTAATAGCTTAGGACTTTACATTCCGCACTTTATTTTTCTGTACATATTTAACGGCTACTAACTAGGTTTTGTGTGGCAAGACTAAAAACGATCTAGAAAACCATAATATTCAAGATAAATAACTGAATCAATACACTTTGCACACTTTCACCTCTAGGATAACCTCTCTTGTTGCCTTATGATATTGGTCACATCCCTCAAAAGAGGGGATACTTTAGAAAAAGAACCTCGATCAAATCATCATGTTCCTTTCGAATAAAGATCATAATCCCTCGATAATCGTTCGAGCTGCCTACAAAATGATCTAGTCCCTTCGAGTTGCCTACAAAATGATCATAGGCCCTTCGATACAATTTCTAAAGTATCCTTACTTGTTACCTTCAATGAACATATGATGACCCTACGCATGTCCCTTTACATCCAATAGATAGGGCTAGCTACCAACTAATTGTATGGATAGTACTATCTCTAAAGGACAAGGAAAAGAATAAGAAAGACTTTAGTGGGTAAGAAACTATTAATTGCTTGCTCACAAATTTTCTCAAAACTTTTTTTCACACTAGACTTTCAAACAAATATTTTTAAAAATAATACTTTACATACATTCTTAAGGACTGATACAAGAATCATTATAAAGTTAGCCTTACATTGGCGATTTCAAAATATTTTCAAACAAATCACACACACAAAGCAAGATTTTCAAAAGTGAACTAAGAAATTAAGAGCCCGTAGAAACCTACAGATGAAAAGGATGCTAACACCTTCCCTTTTCATAAGTTACCCCTCGCACTCAAAATCTATCAAAGGTATTTCCTGTTCTTTTCACCTTTCCTAAATATTGGATAAAAGAAAAGTCGGTGGCGACTCTATCTATCCCCACATTTGGGTAAAACCAAAAAGTTAGTTCTCCCAACGTATTACAGAACTGGATACTCTGCTGGGGATTACTACTTAAAAAAGAAGGGTTGCCTTAGAGTTTAAGTTCACTTTACTTGTTTTTAATTGTATGCTTTGCTTGCTTTACTTTAGGGCTTTGTTTGGGTTTAATTGTTGTAAGATCCTACACCCGGATCTAGGGATTCCTTAGGTAAGAAGCAATAGATCATAAAGGTTGTACGGTGTAGACCAATATAGCTAACATGATGGCTACATTCAGTGTGACACTTTGGTTTATACTGATGTTCCTTGAGTCAGTCAAGGATAACATTAGGATTTCGTGTGTTGTCGTTAACACTAACTTACTTTAGAACCTTAATTGACCTATCTTGGCCATTAGAAGGTAGTAAGATAGCTGACTTTCGTGCAATCCATGGTTGGTTGATACTCGAAACTACACTCAGTGAGATTTGACTTTCAGGATGTTTTGGTGGCAAGCCAGTTGCCATTCTAAAATAAAGCCTGTGATAAAGATCGGTTATATGAGATTCTTAGAACCCGGTTACTATTTTAGGACAGGTTAAGCCAACTTAACTTCAATGGGGAAGGGTAACTCACTATGGACTTCATGCAAACCTTTAAACCTAAGTCTCTTATGTGACTTGTGTGTGTTTGCTACTTATCTAACATGAACATGACATCATAACATCATATCATCATAACATAACATTTTCACTAACCATTTCAAGGACCTAGGGATTTATCTTTGTTCTTTATTGTAGGTTATGGCCTCCGCTCGCAGAAACACTATCCGGATCAACTTTGTAAGGGTACCTTCCCAGCTTAAGGAGTTAGTCTCAAAGGTTCCCGAAAACTCTCAATTCACCAAAAGGCATGGTTATCTACTCAGTTTGGTTACCTCAGGTTTTGAAGAAGACATGATGAGTATTCAATTTCAGTTCTTTGATCCCGAGCATCACTATTTTACCTTTCCAAATTATCAGTTGGTACCCATATTAGAAGAGTTCTCTAAGCTACTCGGAGTACCTATTATTGATCAAACACCCTTTACCAGTTTAGATAAAGTTCCAAAACCTGAAGATATTCCAGCGAGCTTACATCTGAAGCGGACCGACATTGTATCTAATTGGGAAACAAGAAGTGGAGTCAAGGGCCTTCTTGCTAAATTTCTGATAGATAAGACTCAGTTGTTTCTGGATGCTATAAGTTTTCATGCTTTCAAGGAGATCTTTGATCTGTTGATCTATGGTTTGGTACTATTCTCTAATCCAGACCAACTCATAGATGTGAACACCGTCAAAATACTTCTTACTCGTAATCTTATGCCTACTTTTCTTGGAGATATTTTGCATTATCTTCATACTCGTACTATGAGGAAGCGAGGGACTCTTAAGTGTTGCATACCTTTACTATTCAGGTGGTTTATTTTGCACCTTCCTCGATCAATGATGAAGAATGAACAAGGTTTGAGGTGGTCTCTAAGGATGATGTCACTCTCTCATTCAGATATCTATTGGTGTTCTCGATCTCATCAGGATATCACTATTATTGACCGCTGAAGGGAATTCCTTAATTTGCCACTCCTTGGCATAAAGGGAGGTATCACTTAAAACTCTTCCCTAACTCTACATCAAATTTGGTTATTCTTAAAGAGACGGTCCTCATGATATGCTCATCCAGGGTATTATGTTCGATTACGAGAATGATCCTCAAAGTTACTGTCAAAGGTTTATACGTGTTTGGGGCATGGTGAATAAGATTGATAGCAAGACCTTGGGACAGAAAAACTCCATCCCTCTGGAGCCCTACCTCAGATGGGTGTGATCTCGTGCTCAAAATCTTATAATGCCATATTCCGTTGTCCTACCAGTAATTGTATAGCCTGTTGCTGAGGGAGATATTCCTCATACCGTTCTTCATCCATATATGCCTACTGATCTTGAAAAGCTACAAAAGTCTTAGATTCAACTGAAAGAAGAAAGGGGCACCTTTGACACTCAGTTCTATGCTAGTGAGAAGAAAGTATTGGAGCTGACCAAATGCCTTCACAAAGAGTAGAGCCTTAATGCATATATCAACACATAGAGGAAACGTCCATGGGAGACTTGATTCATAATTTATTCCTTTGTAACCCTTATTTTTTATTTCACTGTAAGTCTAAAAGGCATTTATAATTTGAACATACTAACAAGAATATTTGTTGTTGTTTCCTTTTTATTAACAAATTTAAATCCCACGAGGTCCTTGAAAACATTGCATATGCATCTACATACCATACATATCATTACATAACAGGTTTCCAAGACATGTTTTCTCATCTTCTTTCTGTTTATTTTAGAGGAAAATGGCTCTTGAACAGACAATCAAAGATCTCCAGGCTCAGAATACCCAGTTCCAACAGATGTTCCTAAACTTAGCCAAGGGGGGAGGTTCAAAGGTCCAGTCAAGCAAGCTCAAGATCTTGGTATCCCATATAACGAATATGAAAACTAGGATGAAGATGGTAAAAGTGTTAAAACTGAAAGAAACAACCTTGGGTCTGACAAGTTTCCTGATGAAGAGGAAGAGGATTATTTGGATGAACAATATCCCTCTACTGACGAGAAGTATAAGCTGTTAGAAGAGCGTCTAAAAGTAATGAAGATCCAGAAGGTGCGTGGCTTGAACTTTCAAGAATTGGATTTAGTCTCAAGAGTCGTCATTCCTCCTAATTTCAAAACTCCTAACTTTTCCAAGTACAATGGATTTTCTTTCCCAAAGCTGCATTTGAGATTATATGTTCGGAAAATTCAACCACACATTGCTGACAAGAAATTATGGTTGCATTTCTTTCAAGAGAGTCTGTCTGGAACACAACTAGAATGGTATTATAAACTTGAAGATACCAATATCCATACCTGGGAAGATTTGGTTGCATCTTTCTATAAACAGTATCAAAACAATTCTGATTTGGCACTAACCTGCATGCAACTACATAGTATGTCCATGGGTTCTGTGGAAGGATTTAAAGAGTACGCACAGAAATAGAGAGATCTTGCAGGCATAGTTCAACCTCCTTTGGATGATAGGGAATTAGTTGACATGTTCATGAGCACGCTAACAGTTCCTTTCTACAATCACCTACTTGGAAGTTTTTCAGTCGATTTCACTGAATTGATATTAACAGGAGAACATCTTGAGATTAGAATCAGAAGCGGTAAAATCTAGGTGGCTAGATCTTCGAATATTGTAAAGAAGTCTTATAATGGTAAGAAAGAATTCAATGTTGTATATGGCCAGAAGAGTCATAACAAGAGTAATCGCAACCAATCTATGGGGGCAGTTTTGATCTCTAATCATGTGCTAGTACCACAATAACAACGACAGAGTAATCAGCATAGGCAGGATGCACCCAGGAGACAGATCAAAAGAATCAACATGCCGTTATCTCAAGCATTACAACACACGTTGAAGGCGGAATTAATCACATTGAAGGACCCTCCTCAGAATCCTAATACTTCCTCTCCCGGTTACAATCACAATGCAAGGTGTGCATATCACTCCCACAATCTCGGACATGACACTAACAACTATTGGGCTCTGAAGAATATGATCCAAGACATGATTGATGCTAAGGAGATTGAATTTGATCCTCATGAGACTCCTAATGTGATCACTACACCTATTCCTAATCACGACAAGGGCATCAATTCTATTGATGATGTTTCTTATGTTTCAGCTGTGAATGACTTGACTACTCCTCTGATGATTGTTAAGAAGCTGCTGCTGCAAGATGGTTTATATCCACGTTTCATTGAAAGGTTCTACTACTATGTGTCCCAATCCAATGGTTGTGCACTGCTGAAAGAAGATGTTCATAGTTTAATGGATGACCGTGTAACTCTATTTGAGAATACTCCTTCTGTGGAGAGTATGTCTCAAGACTTGAAGCTTGAAGACATGTCTACAATTTCTGGTACTCCTGTAAGGATCACTTCTAAGGGCCCTATTAAAATTACTATCGAACCTAGGGTTGCTCCTCTGATCATTACCTCCCCTGGGCCAATTCCATATTCCTCTAACAAGGCTATCCCTTGGAATATGGAGCTGATGTCTACTACCATGGCATCAAGCAAGAATCGTTGATTGTCGAAGATGAAAATACTGAAATTACTAATCCCAATGTTGGAAATATTGCTAGGACTAGTAAAGTTACTAGAAGTGGGAGGGTTTTCTCTCCAGAGATCTCTCTAAAATTCGTTACTACACCAGTTCGTATCACTACCACTGAATCAACTATTAAAACTCGAGGAAAAGAACTTATGACTGAGTCTGCCCAGACTGAGTCACCGAAAGAGGTTACTGTTGAAGATACCTCCAAGAAAGAGATGGAAGAATACTGAAAATTATTTGAAAGAGTGACTATAAGATTGTTGAACCGTTGGGACAGACCCCCTCCAAAATATCTATGTTATCTATGTTGTTATGCTCTGAATCCCATGCTCAAGATCTGATAAAGTTCCTGAAATCTGCTCATGTACCGCAGGAAATCTCTGTTGATCAGTTCAAAGATTTTGTTGCTAGCCTGAAAACTGATAATGGGCTAGGATTTTCTGACGCTGACTTAACTCTCGCAGGAAGGAACCATAATAAGGCCTTGCACGTCTCTATTGAGTGTAGGGGCACTACCTTATCCCATGTATTGGTGGACATAGGTTCCTCATTGAATGTATTGCCAAAATCTTCTTTCAAAAAATTTAGTTGTGAATGGATTATGTTAAAACTCAATGACATTGTGGTAAGAGCTTTTGATGTTTCAAAGAGAATGGTGCATGGAGAGGTTGATCTTCCAACCAAAGTGGGTTCCCAGTTCTTCGACTTTACATTCTATGTGATGGAAATTCGTCCATCCTATTCCTATTTGCTTGGAAGCCCTTGGATTCATGGTGTAGGCACTGTTACTTCTACTTTACACCAAAAGTTGATGTATCTCGTAAAAGGAAAAATCGTTACATTTTGTTGCGGAGAAGAATACATGGCGAGTCATTTGAATTCCTTCAAGTATGTTGAGATGGATGGTGAATTCTTCGAGACTCCTTGCCATACCTTTGAAGTTATTCCTCAGACATCGACTGTTTACAAAGCTACTCCTATAGTTCCTAAGGTTACCAGGATTCTGTTGTACCCCAATTTTTGCCCCTAAGATTCCTTCATCATACCATATTAGTTCAATCACAACAAAATCACATTAGGGCTTTTGGTTCTTCTGCCTATCCTTAGCTTTGCTCTTTGAGGAATTACCAAGCACCTTAACTTGTTTTCTTTTGTGATCATGGATATTTTGCTTTGGTTTCTCTCTAATTAACAAAATTCAATATTGGTTTGTCTTACTTGTTAATAATGTAGGTAAAGGCATTGAGTTTTAACAAGTTTCTTCATGGGTTCATGAGTTTATTTCCATGCCCTATTCAATAGCTTGAGAAATTCAAACCTCACCATTGAAGTTTGTTTTGAAGTTGGCATGGAAGTGGTTTTGGTGGCCATGAGTCCTCATCATCATTCTCAACAATTTCTATTCATAAAGGAAGAATATTGGCACAAAAAGTTTGTTCAAACTTGACAAAGTCCCACCAAGCATTCTCTTGATCCAGAGGCTAGGGTTTTAGACTTCAAAGGAGTGTATCTTGCTCATCTTTTGGAATTTTTGAGATATTCCAAAGATATCATGCTCTTCAATGAGTTACCAACTAATCACTTCAAAAGTTCCAAGGAGTTTTCATGTGGAAGAAACTTGGTGAAGAGGAAAGATTACAAGTCATCCAGATGAATCTCCAATTTTCCATATGTGACTTAAAATGGTCTTAACTTGGTCAATTTTTATCACCTTGAGCCCATTCTTTTTTCATGATGATCCAAAGGATGTTTACTTCATGCCTTATTTTATGTGCAAAGTGAAAAAATGGATGGAAGTTTCCTTAAGAATGCAAAAGATTATAGGTCATTACATGATTTTTGGCCAACTTCAACAAGTCATAACTTACTCAATTTTTGAAGACTTTGATGGTTCAAATTGAAAAATTCCATTCAAGAGATCTACTTCATTCCATATTTTTTGGTCAAGAGCAAATTCTAAGTGGAAGGCCATATTTGGATGCAAGAGATTATAGGTCATTTTTAAAGAAGAATTTGAAATATTTCTAAGTATGGAAAGTCAACTCTTTTTCTTCAACTTTGACTCCATGTAACTTTCAGCTCAAGCATCCATTTGATTCCATTCTTTTTCCATTGCAAAGCTTGTTCCCTCATCTTTCCAAAGCATCAAGAATTTTTCCCTAAGACCCCTTGAGGTGGAAATGGAATTGGATTGAACTTGGTAGCTTGGAACTGAAGTTTCTCCATAAGTCAGAATTTGAAACTCATGTTTTGGCCTTTAAACATCAAATTAGCACGCGTTTGTGATCTAAACATGTTTAACCAAGTTGCCAAAGTTGATTAGAGCCTTGAAACACAAGGATTGGATGCGTTTTGATGCAAATCAGATCACACTTTTCTCGTGCATCAGGTTCACACGATTTCCCTCCAAACTTCATCATTTCACACACTTGAACATTCCATTTGATTCCCTATAAATAGAGGGTCATCCCCCATTCAATTTCCCAAGCTTAGATAGCCAAAATCACCCTGCCGAACTTGCTTCACAACTCAGAATTCAGTCACTTCGAATCCTATTCTCAAGCCTTTTTCAATCCATTTTTTTCATCAATTCACCTTCCTTGATCTTCCCTGAAGCTAACCATATAATTACGTTCAAGAATCGTGCTCTACATTGCTCCATAGAAATCCAGTTTTAGAGCTCTGCAAGTCAACTTCAATAGGTAGATTCCTTCATCAATTCTTCAAAACTTTGGTATCATTGTGTTGCTCTCATTGCCCTGGTTCTATTCGCAACACTTACTTTCATCTGGAAGCACGTTTTGACCATGAATTTTCAAATCTCTTTTCAAAACTTTCTTTCCAAATTGCTTGAGTTACAGTTTATATAAATTTGTCGGGAGAGTGTGGTTGTCTTCGTCTTGAAGAGATGAAGTGAACGACATAGGTCTGAGCTTCTGATTTTACAGTTTGAGAGACCTGCAATTCGTGAGGGCTGGAGGTTGAAGATGACCAACGTGTCATCTTCTAACCAATGAAAGTGTGACATTTGTTATTTTCAAATTCTGATTTATTTAATGATTCTGTACATTATTCATTAAAGACCATGATATGCACAGCGCGTCAGATCCTTTGGATTTGATTACTAACGTGTTTTGACTCTCATCCAATGTTCCACATCTTTTTCTTTTATTTTCTTTTTCTGATTTTTATATTTTAATTGTTTTAAATTTCAAAAACTCATAGAAAATTCATTTTTAGTCCAAAAAATATGAAAAAATATGAAAAATATTTTTGATTATTCTCTTTCCGATTTTTATTTTTTCACAATTTAATTTTGTGTTTTGGTATTTTTTATAATTTTTACACTTTTTTTTATTTGTTTAAAATGTTTAAAAATATTTTTACACTTTTTTAAATCCTGAAAAAATTATGGAATGATCCAATCATATTGTGACAAATATTGGTGACCTTATTTTATTTTTATTTCTGACTTTACTATTTTTTTACTATTTTTGTTTGTTTTACCCATTTATTTTATTTTTTAAAAATAGTTTATGACTTTTAAAAATTACCAAAAAATTTGTGAAATTATTTGACCTATTTTCTGATTTTTCTATGGTCTTATTTTTCATTTCTTGATTAATTTGAATATATTTGATATTTTCCATGTTTTAAACACTTTTAAACCTTTTAATGTATATAGCAAATATATTATTATTTTGTGATTATTTTCTGGCTGTCTTGGGTTGATTTTTTTATCATGACTTTATTAACATCATTGGATCCATGGTGTTGAGTTTAACTCCACAAAAAATGGATGAGTGATTTTAATAATAGTTTCATTAAAATTTTTAATCCAAATGTGGTTTCTCTTTTTTACCCTAATTCCTCTTCATCTCATCCCCTTCTCATTGCACTAAATGTTGTTGGAGCATGATCTCTATATCATGTCTCAAAATAAATGGTGCATAGATTGCTATTGACCGGCCTCAAAATAGGTGCGACTTCTATATAAGTTCACTTACGATTTCTTAACATAGCGCTAAATTTTGTCCTGATTCGAATAAATGATCATATGTGGCCCAAACTTATGATTGCAAGCCCAAGTATGTTAATTTGATCTCTTTGATCCAATAACCTTGAGATTCATTGTGTAGAGGATTTGGTTCTACCAATCCTCTAATGGATCTACTACACCTTTGGTCAACGCGGATCACTTAAACATCGTTGATCATTAAATGGTACTTATGATAATTCCAAATGGGTGATATACTTGACAAAAAGGAAATGCAACTTGTTGTGTGGAGGCTTTGGTTCTACCAATCCTCTAATGAGTTCCAAATGCAAGTTTCAAGATGATCATCCAACTAACCACTAATTATTAACTTGTTTTATTTTATGCTTTTATTCTTTTATGCTTTATGCACTATTTATTTTTTAGCAGTTTTCATTTCATGCCATTTTTATCTTTTCTTATTTGAGAATTTATTTTCTTGTCATTTGTACTTTACTCACTTGAGCTTTTCTTTTCTTTTTCTCAAGATACTTAATAATCAACATAAACCCTAAAAAAACTCTTAATCATACTTGGACTATTTGGTTACTCTCCTTGGTATTATGGAGCAGTGGAATTTTTCTTGGACTTAGGATTAGAAACCTTGGCCTATCTTTGAGACCTTGTGATCCTATCTGATTATTTTGTCTGGAGCTCTTGAGGTTTACCTCAAGACATTTGGTTGCTTGTTTGTTTTTGTGTGCAGGGTTTTGAGATTACATCATTTGTTTGTAATATGGAATTCACCCGTATACAGCCGTTACTCTGCCCAATTTTTTAAGACTTAATGCATTTGAGGAGGTCTAGTATATTTGCTTGCTTGGTTTCAATCCAAATAATGGGAATTCTATCTTGGCTCACAATGTCATGTTTTTGGCTTCTTGTTGGTTATATTGTTCTTATCCTTGCCTTTTACCTTATATTTTAGGATAGTCTCTTCTTCTCCTCTCATCTTCTTTAATTTTAAAAAAACTTTCTCCCTCATTTTGAAAACTCTTCCTGTTTTGAAACTTAAACCACTTTCATAATAAACTTGGACTTAGGTTCATGCATTTTCAAAATATCTTCATAAATAAATTCCAATCAATCTAATAATATCTTGACATTTTTGTGAGAAGACTAAAAAGTCAACCAATCTCATTTAAAAGATTAGACTTTTGTCAATCCTTGTAGTGATGCAAACAACTATACTTCTACAATATGTAGTGAAGAGAGATATTTTCCACTTGGGGGTTGAGTGAGGCATTGTTGATTTTAAAATCCAAGCCATATCCTTCACTTTGAGATGATGCAAATTCTCCTTTCTCATGATTGTGGGTAGTAAGTATGTTTTCCACACGGACAATGACGATAATGTCTTATCTCTTAAAATCAACCAACACACTTTTGTTTTTTTTAAAAGAGGAACTACGTGTACCCTGATCCCCTATTGCACGAAAGGTGGTACGTAGGCACTAAAGATTCACAACTACGGCGGGTGCAAAAATCATAAAAAAATATTTCTCTTCTCACCTCCACCATCCATTTTATACAACACATTTTTATATAGCCAAAATATACAGATTTTTTCAAAGAGGTTCCTGCGAAGTACCATAGATGTTTAGGGTGCTAATACCTTCCCTTTGCATAACCAACCCCCTTACCTTGAATCTTTCCCCCTCTTTTTGGGTTATTCGCTCTTTTCCCATTCCTTTGGAAACAATAAAGCGCAGTGGCGATTTTTATTTTGATTTGTATAAAGTCTAGTCAATCCAATGGCTTAGTCTTGAACATTTCTACCGCTACAGAAAAATGGCGACTTCACTGGGGACAGATTGACCTCTTGCTGGTCCATCCTTAAGTGGGTTGAGCCTATCTTTGTTTATATCTGTATATGTGCTATTTTTGTTTATGTGTTATATTTTGTATATATGTTTGTTTGAATTTTCCTGGTTTTCAGGGTGCTTGGTGATTACTCATAAGTCCTATACCCGGACTTGGACAAACTTTATGATAGGACGGGCGGTATAGTCATGTTAACTTTGAAGGAGTAATCCCGAAAAAGGATGCATGAGATCCCCCACTCAGTGGAGGCCCCTTTGACTGTAGTGTCATTTACCGAGTAATCGGGAAGACGTACTGCTTTTGACCTGGGAGCCTGCTGAAATTGAGGACTGTAGAATACCAAACCCATCTTAGCCTTTTAGGTGTAGTGCGGAAGCTATGACGGAGTAATTCGGAAATAGTTGTCACGCGATAATACGCTCGGATGAGTCTTTCTTGAGAATATTACTAATTACCGAGTTAATCGGGAAGTTGGTAATATCCGAAGGAAGGATGTAGACTTTGGGAACCTCTAGAACCTTGTTCGGCAGGTGATAAATTTTTAGACCAGCACCTTATGGGTAGTACCTTAGACTTCATGCTCGTGACGTTGAACCTATGAACCCTATATGTGTGACCTTGTGTGTTATTGCTGCATCATGCATCCATGCACTCATAAGCATCTTTCGAAGAAAAAACAATATTTCAAGGGATTTAAAGGTTGACTATTTGTGAATATCTCAGGTACTTTTAACCATGGATTCTGGAAAGAGAAAGACCGTGAAATACAGTTTCAAGGATCCCAAGATATATGAGTTGATCAATCTAATTCCAGAGATCGGGTGTTCTGCAGACTTTCGGAAGAAGTATGGATCCATTATTCCTCTCATGAAGCTGAATATGAATGAGGGTATTCTCTCAACCTTGGTCCAGTTCTATGATCCAGTGTATCATTGCTTTACTTTTCCCGATTATCAGTTGATGCCTACACTGGAGAAGTATTCCTATCTATTGGATTTACCTGTTACCGATTGTGTTCCTTTTACTGGTTTGAAGGATGAGCCAAAACCACATGAGATTGCTGCTTTGATTCATCTGGGGAAGTCTGAGGTGGAAGCCCATATGACTACCAAAGGAGGGATTAGAGGATTACCAGCTCAGTTCTTATTGGAGAAAGCTCGTTACTTTGCCAGGATAAAGATTACAGTCGCTTTTGAGGCCATTTTTGCTCTACTTTCTTAGAGATTGTTCTTATTTTCTAATGTGGACAAGTTTGTCGACATTAACGCTATCAGAATTTTTATGATTGGAAACCCAGTTCCTACACTATTGGGTGATACTTATTATTTTGTTCATCTTCGGAGTTCTTATCATGGGGGAATGATTATCTGTTGCACGCCTTTGTTGTACCGGTGGTTCATCTCTCATATGCCTCAGTCTGATGCTTTTTGGGATGTCAAGAAGGAACCCCGTTGGGCTCCTAAGATCATGGCACTTACTCACTCAGATATTGATTGGTATCATCGAGCTTACCATGATGTGGAGATTATTGACAGTTGTGGTAGTTTCCCCAATGTGCCTCTTCTTGGTACAAAGGGAGGAATTAACTATAACCTTGTTCTTGCACGACGACAACTTGGTTAACCGATAAGGGATAAACCAAACAACATTCATTTGAGTAGTTTCTTTCTGAAGGAAGAAGAAGACCATATGGAAGCTAGGGAGCATATTGCGAAGGCCTGGCGTCACATTCATAAGAAGAGTAGGAAGGATTTGGGACCTAGGGGTGATGTTTCTTTGGAGCCATATCTTCAGTGGGTCCGGTCGAGAGCCATTCAGTTGAAAATGTCGTATACTCTGGTGACACCCATGCCTGATCTATTTGTGAAGACCACTCCTCCCTTATTAGATGATCTAGAAGAATTGAAGCTTGCTTTGGTTAGGATGCAACAGGAAAGGGATGGTTGGAAGAACAAGTTCCAGACTTTAGAGAGTTCCTACAGAGCAGACCTAAAGGAGAAAGACGATTTGATCAAGATCCTTGAGATTCGAGCGATGGAGTCTATGGAGAGGAAAGGGGATTTATTTTCTCCTAAGCCTCAAACAGGTGCTGACCACTCACTTCCTATTTCAGAGGATTGGAAGGAAATTGCCATCAGGCACGTAGAAGAAAACCAGAGACTAAGGGCTCAGATTACCAGGCTCACAGGGAAGCGCTAGCGTACAGATTGATCTCTATTAGTTTCTTTCTCTCAGGATTTTTAGATTGTATCTTCACCTTGTACTTTGGATCATTGAAACTTGTAATCCATTTTTGAAGTTATTATAATAAAAAAATTTCAGTATTTCAAATGTGTTATTATTTTGATGTTTGTAATATGTCTATAAACGTTAAATCCCTTGAAGTATTAAATAATAAAGAAAAAATAATCATGTGCATTGCATGTCATGCATCATATTGCACATATTTCTTGCATTTACTATGTATACCCAGGTGTCTTACCCAGCTTCTTTACTTCGTTTAGCAAGCTGACTCATCACTACAACACTCGGGCTAACTTCAAAAAGAAGATGAACAACTTGGAACATGGGAATCGCGAGCTGCACGAAGAAGTTTCTGCTTTAAAGTCCGGCTTGGCCAATTTGACTACTCTGATGGAAGCTCTGGTGGTTGCTCGGAATCAGCCACCGAGTGTTCAACCTCAACCAACAGGGGCAAATGTTGAAGTTCCTATTGTTCCTGTATCCGCTACTCCGACTGTTGTTCAAAACCGCATGCCTCAGGGTTATCCGTGGGGAGTGCCAGAGAATTTTGCACCTGAAGGTTTTAATTTGGGCCCTCAAGACGCTCCAGTGGTTCCAAATGTTGTTACTCCAGCACCTCCTGTGGTGCATATTGTTCCTACTGCACCTCCTTTGGTGAATTTGGTTCCGTTTGTTAATGAAGATTTATGTCGTCCTTTCCCTTCGCCAAGTGAAGACTTGGGTCTTTATGACATAATGGATGATTTCCAAGAGCAGTTTGATAGAATGCAAAGGGAGATGAAGGCTCTTAGGTGAAAAGAGCTATTTGGGTAGAATGTAAATGAGCTGTGTTTGGTCCCGAATGTTAAATTGCCTGCTGTTGTACCCCAAAATTTGCCCTCGCATTTTTCCACAGGAATAACAACTTCAGGCTTTTCATGATCTTTCAAACTGGCTCAAGAATCGGTCAAACAGACTTTTCTCGTCAGTCAGGACACAATTAGGGTTTCATTGATTTTCAGGGCTTTGGAATGTTCCACACAGTTGGCTTAGGGTTTTGGTTGATTTTGGCTCAACTTTGATCAGGCGAACGCTCTTTGGAATTTAATCAGGAATTAGGGTTTTTGTGGGCACGTTCTCAGAAGGATTTAAATTCCACAGCACTTTGCAAGTTATTCCGAGATTTGGGTTGGATTCGCATTGTTTGACTTAATCGGTAAAAAGAATGCATTTGGTTTGAATTCACATTGGTTTGTTTGAACCGGTCAAAAGATCCATGCAGTTTGGATTTACAGTGTTGGTAAAAATCAGTGAAAAGGGAATGCGCCTGATCAGTGTTTTGATTAACTGTTGCTTTGCCTTGGATATTGGAGATACCAGGTTTAACTGATCAATGTGCTAAAGCTTTGTTTATTTAAATTATTTATTATTCTAAGATTAAGTGATTGGAATTTATTTTTCAATTATTTTAATTCAAAGAATTTTAAATAATAAATAAACAATAAAGGATAAAATAGAATTAATTGGATAGTGAAAACTTTTATTTATTCTTAAATTATTTGTACAATTATTGTTTACAATTTATTTACAAACAATGATTTTACATTAATTTAAATAAAAAAATGAAACTATCCTATTTTTTCTATGTCTTCTATTCTTCAAATTCTTCATCCTTTGCTCCCCTCCATTCAATTATTCATCTGCAAGAGAAAAAGAGAAAAGTCAAATAGCAGATAAACAAATAATGACAGATAAAAAGAGTTCATCATTAAGGGCCACTGATTGGGATCAGTTAACCCTCTCTGCAAATCACGGGATTTCTCCCGGTTCACAAAGAGGGACGAATGTTTATTTACTAAAAAATGAATTGCACAATTCAAAAAGTGTCAAATTGCATAAATTCAAATCTCAAAACTCCAAGTTCAAACCAAACTAGAAGTCCAAACTGAAAAATTCCAACTTGCTGTCAAAGTGTCACAAAGCTATTCAAGGCTACCAAAGAAGAAGATTTGGCAAAGATATGAAAAGATCTAAAAGTACAAAAGCTTTCAAAAGAAGGGACAAAAATGCAGAGAAGATTGTTATGCAAGCAAAACACATTTTCTTTTCATCATTTCCCAAAAATAAAGTGGCCCTTTCAGAAAGTACATAGGCATAAACATTATTTAATGCAAGCTGTACTGAAGAGAAAGAGAAGAGAGATAGAAGAGCAGGCTTAGGCTTTAGGCTTGAGAGATAGAAAGAAAACATATAAAACAAAAACTGAACACAGTGGACAAAAGGAGAGCAAATCCAAAAAGGCCTAAAACCACTGTCAAGCTAGAACCTGCTGAAGCCTTTATCCCCTGCATAAACATCAAAACCAGGTCAAGCTTACTGAACAAAGGCCAAGCCCGCTGAGCAAAGGCCAGGCCTACTAAATCAAAAGCAAAACCTTAACCTGTGTACAACATAAGCCACCAAACAATATATCAGATATAACCATCAAACACCAACCTGTACAAGGGGGGGAAAAACCAGTAAAAGTTCAAGAAGCATTAAACCCGAACATTCACAAAAGTTTAAGAGATACAAGTTCAAAAACTCCAACACAAACAAAAAGATCAAAAAGCCTTACCATTTTTCAAAACCTAAAGCATCAAAGCATCCAAAGCTAACCCACAGGCCCTCACAACCCTAGGCTCATCATGGGGCAAAGAAGAAGTAAATAGGCAACTCAAAGCAAAGTATCAAGGCAACCAAAAGCACTCAAAGTCAAACCCTCCAGCCCTCAGTAAAAAAACAATCATTGAGCAAAAGAATTCAATTCAAAGCCAACAAGAAGAAGCAACATGAAGGGCCTCAGAAAAAACTTCATCATAGGCCAAGATACACAAAATAGGCGACAGAAGTAAGCAACGAGGCAACAAGTCAGAAGAAGAGAGACAATCAAAGGCAACAAACATTCAAAAGCATACTAATCTCAAGGCAACAAAAGCATACTAATCTCAAGGCAACATAAACAGGAGGCAACACAAGGAAGAGAAGAAGAAGGAAGTGAATATCAAAAAGGCTCAGATCATCCTCATCACCAAATAAAAGGGCATCATACAAAGCAAATCAAAAAGGCAACAAAGGCAAGCCAACGAGGAGAAGAGATAAAGAAGATATAAAGGGTTTTCAGGGTAAACATCATAAAACCTAACCGGGGTCACCAAGAAGCTAGCTTCATCGTGCAAATCTCCTTCGCCACTAAGCCTCCTACGCGCCTCCACCGCTCCTCCCCCTCCTCAGTAAAGGTAACATATTTTCTTTCACCCTTTCTCGCATACCACCAACAAAATCAATAATGAACACAACATAAACAAACAGAATCAAGGCGTCTTAATCGAAAGAAGGCAGTAATTCATAACATGTAAAAGGAAAAACCCTAAACGCGTTAAACAAGCAAGAGGGTTACCCTTTTTTTGCGCTTCACTGCATCAAGGAAGAAGGAAGGAGGCGGAGGCGCTGATGGCTGGGCAAAGAGGAGGCGCTGGCCAAAGGACGAACGATCGGAGAAGATGAACGAAGAACGAATGAGCGGCGCGCCTCACAAACCCTAAGCGTAATCCCATTTGAACACAAAACAATCCAACCCTAAAACGTTTGTCAAAACCGAGTGGGCCTAACCCGTTTCAACCACGCCCAAGCCCTTCTGTTTTCCAATTCGCACCCCCTCCTTACCCACCTCTGAAGCGCCTAAAGCCCATTTCTGATTTTTTTTTGTTTCCAACTTTTTTTTTAAAAACATCATTTTCTTTTCTTATACATTTGAATTAACAAAACATTTTTTTATTTATTGACATCAAAATATTTTTATAATTGAAATATATTTTATTATACAATACAATTAAAATATAAAACCTTTTTCTTTTAACTAAAATTCCATTCTTTGTATATAATATGATTTAAGGTATTTAAGGAAAATTTTCTATTTATACATAAATATATAAGATTAATACTTAATTTGTACATTAATGCTTTAACACTTTTAAAATATATTTTTCAATATACATAAACTTTTAAAACATTTAATTAAAATATCTTTTGTACATAACAAATAAAAATACATTTTTTCTAATTTAATTCTTGATATTTATTTAAAACATACTTTTGGTATATAATAAATAAAGATACATTTTTTATACATAACATAATTAGAACTTAGAACATTTAATCAAAACATTCTTTTTTTGTACATATTAAAGAAAATACAAGATTATTAATTAAATTAAATAAACATTTAATTTTTCTTTAGGTCAAAACAATACTTAACAATACTTTCTTAAATTCACATTGTCGCACCTGTAAATAATTACATACACGTATACACGTACACTTACACAATACATTTACATAGCTTCTATACACATTTGCTTATATTTGTATATTCGTTACATTTACATTTGATCGCAAATTCGATTTGGTTGTAACTTATTGGACATTACATTCCTAAGTCTCATCCCCATTCGTAAATTTGTACCCCCACTCCCGAATACTTATTCTGTAATAGCGTAGACTTTACGTTTCCGCAATTTACCGCTTTTGAATTATACCATGGTTAGACCTAGGGTTTGCATGTACATAAAATCAAACGCTAGATAACCTAATACAAGACAAATACACGAAATCAATACACAATCAAACTTGCACCCTCTAGGGTAATCCCACATGTTGCCTTCCAAAATGGGCCATGCTTGCACGTCGAGTATCTTTGGCAAAACAAATTCAAATGATCATAAGTCCCTCGATGACGCTTTCAAATGTTGCCTAAATGGAATGATCATAGTCCCTTCAAAGCGAATTGCCAAAGACACTTGGAATCATTGCATTCATGGTCCATACGATGACCCGCGCCCGTCCCGAACAAACTTCCTAAACGCAAGATTGTCCATCGAATTCAATGGTGGAACAAAATTGTTAAAAAGGGTTGAAAACATAGAGAAAACCTTTGAGTACAATAGGATAGACAAGACTCTTAGTTACTTGAGATCAACTTGCAAAACCACTTGCCTTCTTTTCAAAAACCACATTCCACAAGCACTTTCAAAACAAATTCTCAAAACATTTTGAAACGTCTTTTCGAAAAGATACACACCTTTGTAAAATATTCGAGTAAAGAATTGTTACAAGGTTAGCCTAAGACAAATCATCTTCTTCAAAAACATTTTCAAAACACACACACACACCACAATTTCAAGCGATCAAAAATCAAGGAAAGTGATCTAAAAACCAAGTAACTAAGAGCCCATGGATAATCATGGATGAAAAGGGTGCTAATACCTTCTCTTTTCATAATCTACCCCCCGAACCCACGAAATATCTCAAAAGGTTTTTGCTGTGCTTTTTTAACCTTTCCTTTAGGATAAAATAAAAAGTCGGTGGTGACTCTTGCTCAACCGAACAAGTGCGAATACGAAAGCAAAACCCATAGTCAGTTCTCCAACCGTATCACAGAACTGGCGACTCTGCTGGGGAGAATTTTAAAAGTGGGGTTACCTTAGGGTTTAGATCACCTTTACTTTCTTGCTTTGATTAACTTGACTGCTTTATCTTTTGGGTTCTTGTTTGGGTTTGTTGTAAATCCTACACCCAGATTTAGGGCACCTTCTTAGGTAAATAGCAAAAAAACTGCGAGGGAACTGTGCGGGGTATACCGACATGGTTGAAGCTGTAAGCTATGTTAGTGTGACATATTTGTGAGTACCGGTAACCCTTGAGTTCAATCAAGGAGAGTACGGGGCCGCTGTGTGATGTCATGAAGCACTAACGAACTCTTAGAACCTTAATTGACCATCTTAGCCTTTTTAGGGGTAGTGAGATGACCGACTTTGGTGCAGTCCGAAGTTGGTAGATCCTCGATACTACACTCTTTTGAGGATTGTTTTCTTGGAATATTTTGGTCGCCAGTAAGTGGCTAAACCAAAACAATGAACACAGAAAACAATCCAATGATATTGAGCTCCTTAGAACCCGGTTTCTATTTTATGACAGGATGAGCCAACTAACTTCAAGAGGGTACTTACCTAAACCTCATGCAAGCCTAAACCTCAGGACTTGTTTGCTTTGTGTGAATATGTTTGCCTGTATATACACTCACCTGCTTTTTGCATACATGTACATAACATCATAACATCATACCATAGAATTTTCAATAACCATTTCAAGGATCTCGAGGGTTCTTTTGATGCAGGGTTACGTTGAACCAGACGTCTATCAAGGGGCAAGGGGTTTCTCCTCTAACCAATGCAATCAAAGATCAAGTGCAACAACTTGAATCAGTGGCTATGACCCTCTCAACATGGTGAGCTTGATTCTCGTGGAAAGACATCCACCGATACAAAGTTCTCCAGTCAAAGTTCAAGTGCAACAACTTGAATCAGTGGCTATGACCCACTCGACATGGTGAGCTTGATTCTCGTGGAAAGACATCCACCGATACAAAGTTATCCAGTCAAAGATCAAGTGCAACAACTTGAATCAGTGGCTATGACCCACTCGACATGGTGAGCTTGATTCTCGTGGAAAGACATCCACCGATACAAAGTTCTCCAGTCAAAGTTCAAGTGCAACAACTTGAATCAGTGGCTATGACCCACTCGACATGGTGAGCTTGGTTCTCGTGGAAAGACATCCACCGATACAAAGTTATCCAGTCAAAGATCAAGTGCAACAACTTGAATCAGTGGCTATGACCCACTCGACATGGTGAGCTTGATTCTCGTGGAAAGACATCCACCGATACAAAGTTATCCAGTCAAAGATCAAGTGTAACAACTTGAATCAGTGGCTATGACCCGCTTGACATGGTGAGCTTGATTCTAGTGGAAATACGTCCACCGGTGCAAAGTTCTCCAATCCAAGAGCAGAGTTCAACCTCTAACATTTTCTTGTGTTTACCCAAAGAGATCCTTGAAAGCATGCATCCACATATCATGCATTGCATTTTGACAGTCTCTCCTTTTTCAGGTTTCCTTACTCTCCTGCTGTTTATTTCAGTAAGAGATGGCTCTAGAAAGGTCTGTCAAAGACATCCAAGAACAGACTGCTCAGCTGCAGGAGATGTTCCTGAACTTGTCTTTGAGGCAAGAAGAGATGAAAGCTCTCCTCACAAAGGGCTTGAAGAATTCCAACAATGCCAGGAGTGACCAGCTTGCGGAGCTACAATTTGATCTGACAACCTTGAGGACCCAAATGATGGGACAGTTGGTGGGCCAGATGGCTCTCATCCAAGACCTATCTCAAAGACAAGAGGAACTCAGAGTTCTTGTCCGCCAACTGCTTCCAAATAACCAACTGGGGCAAACATCTGAGGTTGAAGAGCAAGTCACCGCTCAACCTCCATCCACTCAAGAAGACAAGGGGAAAGCTCCTTTGCTTGCTTCAGGGTCACAAGCCCATCAACAACCTCGCCAGCGTCAACGGGGTAATCAGCGTAAGCAAGAAACGTCGGGAAGACAGTTCACGGAGACTGAAATACCATCATTTTTCATACTGAAGCGCCTGTTTGAGGTCAACTTGCTTACCTTAAAGGACCCTCCTCAGAAGCCCAATATCTCCTCTCCTCACTATCATCCCGACGCATTATGTGTTTACCACTCCTACAGCCCGGGACACGACACCAACGACTGTTGGGCCTTGAAGAACAAGATTCAAGATCTGATCGACATTGGAGGGCTGGAAATCATGCCAGACGGCGAGATGAAAATCTTCCGTTAAAGGGTTCTCCACCTGAAATACGAAGCTCAAGCTGAAAGACTTTTGCTTCCTTTTGAATTTTCAAAGTTGTAATTTCTTTTGCTGTCAAACAATTATCTGTTGATGTTAAACTCTGTTTTCATTAATGCATTGCATATGTTTGTCTTGAATTCATCCATTCGTTTCACTACTCTTATGCTTTTCTTTATGACATCTGACTCTTGATAAAAAGCTGCAAGCCTTTAGAGGGAGGATGACGAAACAATACCATAATCTCATACAGTATGCTTTTGAGCAGACCTTGCTGATGATGTACAGGCATTTCTTTCAATTCCCAAACACTGGAGTTATAAGGAAGTTAATCCCTAGTCAACCCCTTCGAGCCAAAGAAGTAGGAGTTTTCTGTTCTAAACGATCAAAACCTTTGATATAAACCCGGGGCAGGGTAGTACCTCAGTTAATTCAAAAGAAGATGCGCATTGAAGTCCCAAACTCTCAGTTCTTAATACAACGAACGATGTCAAAAAAGAAAGCATTCCTTTGGAATCAAAAGACAGGGGTGGTTCCCTATCACATAGACAGTCAATCTCTCAAAAGAGAAAAGCCCACCAAGCCAAAACCTGTAAAGGAGGCTTAAGAAAGATGGGGCATCCCGCTGACGGTAATCCCGGAAAACGGTAACAGTCAGGCAAAAGTTAGGGATAACAAATCAAAATCAAAATAGTGAGGTCATTACAAAATCCTCAACAACATGAGAAATGTTGAAAAAGAAAAGGAAATGATGACTGTCTCCCCAAATTCAACTGGTGAACCATCGCCCAAAAGTCGTTCCAAACTCAAAACAGAGTGTGACGCACAATTAACTGAGCTTAGGTTGGAGAACATCACGAAGAGCGGGTGGGTATTAATATACTTTGAGCTTTTATCCTTTGTTTCTTAAACCATGAACCAAGCCACGTTACAACCCTTCAAAAGTCCTAATTGAAGCTTGGGTTAGTTCGAAAGCATACTGTTACAAAAGGTATCCTGACTCCTGTAAGGCTTTGCCCTAAATTTTGTGTTGATCTGTCTTATGAAAAGTTTTCTGCTAAAAACACATTTTTCAAAACTTCGAGACAAACATAAACTTTGCATTGCTTGAATATCACTGTCTGCATTTGGCTTTTTGTTTGACAGCGAAGAAATTCATACAGCGAATGTTCAGTGGAACGAAAACTCTCTCAGTAAGTGAAAATCACTTCAAAAGGATAACACTTCCATTGCAAATCTCCTATCAGCAGGGGGCATGACATGTCACCATCCAATTAACCTGGGGAAGTCCAATCAAGTTTCAACAGATCTTTCAAAAATCCAATTAACCTGGGGCAGTCCAGTCAAGTTTCAACAGATCTTTCAAAAATCCAATTAACCCGGGGCAGTCCAGTCAAGATTTCAAGAAATCTCTCAATATGTAGAGTAATCTAATTCAAATTATCTACATCACCACTTGGGGCATTCGAATGTCAAAAGTGTTCAAAAACTCGATGCAGTTTTACACAAGCTCATCCTCAGGAAGCCCTACACCGGTTCCTCTTCAAGACTTCTGAAAACAGTTTATGGATTCTTCCCAACAACGGATGTTAATCTATCAGCTTGTTCAGATGCAACCATTGAAAACAGTTTACGGACGCTTCCCAACAACGGACGCTGCTCTATTGCTTATTCAATCTCAAGATTTCTGAAAATAGTTCACGGGTTCTCCAAGTAACGAATGTTAACCTATCACTTGTTCAGATTCTTCTCAAGACTTCTGAAAACAGTTTACGGATTCTTCCCAACAACGGATGTTAATCTACCGACTTGTTCAGATGCAACTTTTGAAAATAGTTTACGGACGCTTCCCAACAACGGACGCTGATCTATTGCTTATTCAATCTCAATATTTCTGAAAATGGTTCACGGGTTCTCCAAGTAACGGATGTTAACCTATCACTTGTTCAGATTCTTCTCAAGACTTCTGAAAACAGTTTATGGATTCTTCCCAACAACGGATGTTAATCTATCAGCTTGTTCAGATGCAACCATTGAAAAAAGTTTACGGATGCTTCCCAACAACGGATGCTGCTCTATTGCTTATTCAATCTCAAGATTTCTGAAAACAGTTCACGGGTTCTCCAAGTAACGGATGTTAACCTATCACTTGTTCAGATTCTTCTCAAGACTTCTGAAAACAGTTTATGGATTCTTCCCAACAACGGATGTTAATCTATTACTTGTTCAGATGCAACCTTTGAAAACAGTTTACAGACGCTTCCCAACAACGGATGCTGCTCTATTGCTTATTCAATCTCAAGACGTTCTGAAAACAGTTTACGGATTCTCCAGTAACGGATGTCAATCTATCGCTTGTTCAGATTCCAAGCCTTCACTTGCAGCAATCAGAGGACTCTCGCAATCCCCAGCCAGAGAACCTTACAGAGGCTAATTCCCCTCAGAGTCAAGTTTCATTATCCCCAGTGAAGCTAAAACTTCAAATTATCAATCCCTAGCGGAGCCAGACTAATGAACCTTCTCCCCACAGAGTTTTAGGAGGGCAAATCTTGAGTTCCCCAGTGAAGTCGCCAGAGTTACTTCCCACCGAGCTGAAGATTCTCAATCTTACCTCCCCAGCATGAGTCTACTAGTTTGGAACTCCCCAGTAGAGGTCATCAGGAATTCTCTTCCCCAGCAACAGCCAAGGAATTATTTTCCCGGCAGCGGTCAAGATTCTTTTATCTTCAGCCGTCCAAGATTCATTTATCCTCAGCAAGATAGCTCATCAGCTTACATGCGCATTCATCACATTCATGTCATAAACATTGATGTCACATACATTGCATCATGCATCATGACATTGCATACGACTAACCCTTTACTTTTTCAGGTAAGATCAGTCGACAGACAAAGATCACCTCCCGAGATTCATCCAGAAATAGTTCAGATGTGACCCGGGCACGGCGACATTCTGATACTTATTTCGGATCCATTCAGACGCATCATCAGGAAACCCTACACCGGTTCCTCTTCAACTTCAAGACTTCTGAAAACAGTTCACGGGTTCTCCAGTAACGGATGCTAACCTATCACTTGTTCAGATTCTTCTCAAGACTTCTGAAAACAGTTTATGGATTCTTCCCAACAACGGATGTTAATCTATCAGCTTGTTCAGATGCAATTTTTGAAAACAGTTTACGGATTCTTCCCAACAACGGATGTCAATCTACCAACTTGTTCAGATGCCAACTTTTGAAAACAGTTTACGGACGCTTCCCAACAACGGATGTGGCTCTATTGCTTATTCAATCTCAACTCCTGAAAATAGTTTACAGATTCTCCAGACATGGATGTCAATCTATTGCTTATTCGGACCCCCAATTCAGAGATGTTCCAAAACATGGGTGCCTTTATGATACTTGTCCACTCACCATTGACATACAATTCAACATGTCCAGATGGCATCTATAAGCCCATACTCCTACCAGCAGTCGCCAAATGGCATCTTTAAGCCCATTATCAGATGGCATCTCTAAGCCCATCCCCCGACAAGATTCTATCGCACCAGATGGCATCTTTAAGCCCATCACCAAATGGCATATTTAAGCCCATTCTCCTCTACCATCACATCGACGAGTGAAAATTTTCTGGGTACTTTAGTGTCCAATCTTCTTTTACCTTCAAGTCGCGAAAGGCAAACTTGCCAATCTAACTCTTCAGGTTCAAGAAGATTGAACAGGGGCAACTGTTGTACCCCAAAATTTGCCCTCGCATTTTTCCACAGGAAATAACAACTTCAGGCTTTTCATAAGCTTTCAAACTGGCTCAAGAATCGGTCAAACAGACTTTTCTCGTCAGTCAGGACACAATTAGGGTTTCATTGATTTTCAGGGCTTTGGAATGTTCCACACAGTTGGCTTAGGGATTTGGTTGATTTTGGCTCAACTTTGATCAGGCGAATGCTCTTTGGAATTTAATCAGGAATTAGGGTTTTTGTGGGCACGTTCTCAGAAGGATTTAAATTCCACAGCACTTTGCAAGTTATTCCGAGATTTGGGTTGGATTCGCATTGTTTGACTTAATCAGTAAAAAGAATGCATTTGGTTTGAATTCACATTGGTTTGTTTGAACTGGTCAAAAGATCCATGCAGTTTGGATTTACAGTAATGGTAAAAATCAGTGAAAAGGGAATGCGCCTGATCAGTGTTTTGATTAACTGTTGCTTTGCTTTGGATATTGGAGATACCAGGTTTAACTGATCAATGTGCTAAAGCTATGTTTATTTAAATTATTTATTATTCTAAGATTAAGTGATTGGAATTTATTTTTCAATTATTTTAATTCAAAGAATTTTAAATAATAAATAAACAATAAAGGATAAAATAGAATTAATTGGATAGTGAAAACTTTTATTTATTCTTAAATTATTTGTACAATTATTGTTTACAATTTATTTACAAACAATGATTTTACATTAATTTAAATAAAAAAATGAAACTATCCTATTTTTTCTAAGTCTTCTATTCTTCAAATTCTTCATCCTTTGCTCCCCTCCATTCAATTATTCATCTGCAAGAGAAAAAGAGAAAAGTCAAATAGCAGATAAACAAATACTGACAGATAAAAAGAGTTCATCATTAAGGGCCACTGATTGGGATCAGTTAACCCTCTCTGCAAATCACGGGATTTCTCCCGGTTCACAAAGAGGGACGAATGTTTATTTACTAAAAAATGAATTGCACAATTCAAAAAGTGTCAAATTGCATAAATTCAAATCTCAAAACTCCAAGTTCAAACCAAACTAGAAGTCCAAACTGAAAAATTCCAACTTGCTGTCAAAGTGTCACAAAGCTATTCAAGGCTACCAAAGAAGAAGATTTGGCAAAGATATGAAAAGATCCAAAAGTACAAAAGCTGTCAAAAGAAGGGACAAAAATGCAGAGAAGATTGTTATGCAAGCAAAACACATTTTCTTTTCATCATTTCCCAAAAATAAAGTGGCCCTTTCAGAAAGTACATAGGCATAAACATTATTTAATGCAAGCTGTACTGAAGAGAAAGAGAAGAGAGATAGAAGAGCAGGCTTAGGCTTTAGGCTTGAGAGATAGAAAGAAAACATATAAAACAAAAACTGAACACAGTGGACAAAAGGAGAGCAAATCCAAAAAGGCCTAAAACCACTGTCAAGCTAGAACCTGTTGAAGCCTTTATCCCCTGCATAAACATCAAAACCAGGCCAAGCTTACTGAACAAAGGCCAAGCCCGCTGAGAAAAGGCCAGACCTACTAAATCAAAAGCAAAACCTTAACCTGTGTACAACATAAGCCACCAAACAATATATCAGATATAACCATCAAACACCAACCTGTACAAGGGGGGGAAAAACCAGTAAAAGTTCAAGAAGCATTAAACCAGAACATTCACAAAAGTTCAAGAGATACAAGTTCAAAAACTCCAACACAAACAAAAAGATCAAAAAGCCTTACCATTTTTCAAAACCTAAAGCATCAAAGCATCCAAAGCTAACCCACAGGCCCTCAGAACCCTAGGCTCATCATGGGGCAAAGAAGAAGTAAATAGGCAACTCAAAGCAAAGTATCAAGGCAACCAAAAGCATTCAAAGTCAAACCCTCCAGCCCTCAGTAAAAAAACAATCATTGAGCAAAAGCATTCAATTCAAAGCCAACAAGAAGAAGCAACATGAAGGGCCTCAAAAAAAACTTCATCATAGGCCAAGATACACAAAATAGGCGACAGAAGTAAGCAACGAGGCAACAAGTCAGAAGAAGAGAGACAATCAAAGGCAACAAACATTCAAAAGCATAATAATCTCAAGGCAACAGAAGCATACTAATCTCAAGGCAACATAAACAGGAGGCAACACAAGGAAGAGAAGAAGAAGGAAGTGAATATCAAAAAGGCTCAGATCATCCTCATCACCAAATAAAAGGGCATCATACAAAGCAAATCAAAAAGGCAACAAAGGCAAGCCAACGAGGAGAAGAGATAAAGAAGATATAAAGGGTTTTCAGGGTAAACATCATAAAACCTAACCGGGGTCACCAAGAAGCTAGCTTCATCGTGCAAATCTCCTTCGCCACTAAGCCTCCTACGCGCCTCCACCGCTCCTCCCCCTCCTCAGTAAAGGTAACAGTTTTTCTTTCACCCTTTCTCGCGTACCTCCAACAAAATCAATAATGAACACAACATAAACAAACAGAATCAAGACGTTTTAATCGAAAGAAGGCAGTAATTCATAACATGTAAAAGGAAAAACCCTAAATGCGTTAAACAAGCAAGAGGGTTACCCTTTTTTTGCGCTTCACTGCATCAAGGAAGAAGGAAGGAGGCGGAGGCGCTGATGGCTGGGCAAAGAGGAGGCGTTGGCCAAAGGACGAACGATCGGAGAAGATGAACGAAGAACGAATGAGCGGCGCGCCTCACAAACCCTAAGCGTAATCCCATTTGAACACAAAACAATCCAACCCTAAAACGTTTGTCAAAACCGAGTGGGCCTAACCCGTTTCAACCACGCCCAAGCCCTTCTGTTTTCCAATTCGCACCCCCTCCTTACCCACCTCTGAAGCGCCTAAAGCCCATTTCTGATTTTTTTTTTGTTTCCAACTTTTTTTTTAAAAACATCATTTTCTTTTCTTATACATTTGAATTAACAAAACCTTTTTTTATTTATTGACATCAAAATATTTTTATAATTGAAATACATTTTATTATACAATACAATTAAAATATAAAACCTTTTTCTTTTAACTAAAATGTCATTCTTTGTATATAATATGATTTAAGGTATTTAAGGAAAATTTTCTATTTATACATAAATATATAAGATTAATACTTAATTTGTACATTAATGCTTTAACACTTTTAAAATATATTTTTCAATATACATAAACTTTTAAAACATTTAATTAAAATATCTTTTGTATATAACAAATAAAAATACATTTTTTCTAATTTAATTCTTGATATTTATTTAAAACATACTTTTGGTATATAATAAATAAAGATACATTTTTTATACATAACATAATTAGAACTTAGAACATTTAATCAAAACATTCTTTTTTTGTACATATTAAAGAAAATACAAGATTATTAATTAAATTAAATAAACATTTAATTTTTCTTTAGGTCAAAACAATACTTAACAATACTTTCTTAAATTCACATTGTCGCACCTGTAAATAATTACATACACGTATACACGTACACTTACACAATACATTTACATAGCTTCTATACACATTTGCTTATATTTGTATATTCGTTACATTTACATTTGATCGCAAATTCGATTTGGTTGTAACTTATTGGACATTACATTCCTAAGTCTCATCCCCATTCGTAAATTTGTACCCCCACTCCCGGATACTTATTCTGTAATAGCGTAGACTTTACGTTTCCGCAATTTACCGCTTTTGAATTATACCATGGTTAGACCTAGGGTTTGCATGTACATAAAATCAAACGCTAGATAACCTAATACAAGACAAATACACGAAATCAATACACAATCACACTTGCACCCTCTAGGGTAATCCCACATGTTGCCTTCCAAAATGGGCCATGCTTGCACGTCGAGTATCTTTGGCAAAACAAATTCAAATGATCATAAGCCCCTCGATGACGCTTTCAAATGTTGCCTAAATGGAATGATCATAGTCCCTTCAAAGCGAATTGCCAAAGACACTTGGCATCATTGCATTCATGGTCCATACGATGACCTGCGCCTGTCCCGAACAAACTTCCTAAATGCAAGATTGTCCATCGAATTCAATGGTGGAACAAAATTGTTAAAAAGGGTTGAAAACATAGAGAAAACCTTTGAGTACAATAGGGTAGACAAGACTCTTAGTTACTTGAGATCAACTTGCAAAACCACTTGCCTTCTTTTCAAAAACCACATTCCACAAGCACTTTCAAAACAAATTCTCAAAACATTTTGAAACGTCTTTTCGAAAAGATACACACCTTTGTAAAATATTCGAGTAAAGAATTGTTACAAGGTTAGCCTAAGACAAAGCATCTTCTTCAAAAACATTTTCAAAACACACACACACACACCACAATTTCAAGCGATCGAAAATCAAGGCAAGTGATCTAAAAACCAAGTAACTAAGAGCCCATGGATAACCATGGATGAAAATGGTGCTAATACCTTCCCTTTTCATAATCTACCCCCCGAACCCACGAAATATCTCAAAAGGTTTTTGCTGTGCTTTTTTAACCTTTCCTTTAGGATAAAATAAAAAGTCGGTGGCGACTCTTGCTCAACCGAACAAGTGCGAATACAAACGCAAAACCCATAGTCAGTTCTCCCACCGTATCACAGAACTGGCGACTCTGCTGGGGAGAATTTTAAAAGTGGGGTTACCTTAGGGTTTAGATCACCTTTACTTTCTTGCTTTGATTAACTTGACTGCTTTATCTTTTGGGATCTTGTTTGGGTTTGTTGTAAATCCTACACCCGGATTTAGGGCACCTTCTTAGGTAAATAGCAAAAAAACTGCGAGGGAATTGTGCGGGGTATACCGACATGGTTGAAGTAGTAAGCTATGTTAGTGTGACATATTTGTGAGTACCGGTAACCCTTGAGTTCAATCAAGGAGAGTACGGGGCCGCTGTGTGATGTCATGAAGCACTAACGAACTCTTAGAACCTTAATTGACCATCTTAGCCTTTTTAGGGGTAGTGAGATGACCGACTTTGGTGCAGTCTGAAGTTGGTAGATCCTCGATACTACACTCTTTTGAGGATTGTTTTCTTGGAATATTTTGGTCGCCAGTAAGTGGCTAAACCGAAACAATGAACATATAAAACAATCCAATGATATTGAGCTCCTTAGAACCCGGTTTCTATTTTAGGACAGGATGAGCCAACTAACTTCAAGAGGGTACTTACCTAAACCTCATGCAAGCCTAAACCTCAGGACTTGTTTGCTTTGTGTGAATATGTTTGACTGTATATACACTCACCTGCTTTTTGCATACATGTACATAACATCATAACATCATACCATAGCATTTTCAATAACCATTTCAAGGATCTCGAGGGTTCTTTTGATGCAGGGTTACGTTGAACCAGACATCTATCAAGGGGCAAGGGGTTTCTCCTCTAACCAATGCAATCAAAGATCAAGTGCAACAACTTTAATCAGTGGCTATAACCCACTCGACATGGTGAGCTTGATTCTCGTGGAAAGACATCCACCGATACAAAGTTCTCCAGTCAAAGTTCAAGTGCAACAACTTGAATCAGTGGCTATGACCCACTCGACATGGTGAGCTTGATTCTCGTGGAAAGACATCCACCGATACAAAGTTATCCAGTCAAAGATCAAGTGCAACAACTTGAATCAGTGGCTATGACCCACTCGACATGGTGAGCTTGATTCTCGTGGAAAGACATCCACCGATACAAAGTTCTCCAGTCAAAGTTCAAGTGCAACAACTTGAATCAGTGGCTATGACCCACTCAACATGGTGAGCTTGATTCTCGTGGAAAGACATCCACCGATACAAAGTTATCCAGTCAAAGATCAAGTGCAACAACTTGAATCAGTGGCTATGACCCACTCGACATGGTGAGCTTGATTCTCGTGGAAAGACATCCACCGATACAAAGTTATCCAGTCAAAGATCAAGTGCAACAACTTGAATCAGTGGCTATGACCCGCTTGACATGGTGAGCTTGATTCTAGTGGAAAGACGTCCACCGGTGCAAAGTTCTCCAATCCAAGAGCAGAGTTCAACCTCTAACATTTTCTTGTGTTTACCCCAAGAGATCCTTGAAAGCATGCATCCACATATCATGCATTGCATTTTGACAGTCTCTCCTTTTTCAGGTTTCCTTACTCTCCTGCTGTTTATTTCAGTAAGAGATGGCTCTAGAAAGGTCTGTCAAAGACATCCAAGAACAGACTGCTCAGCTGCAGGAGATGTTCCTGAACTTGTCTTTGAGGCAAGAAGAGATGAAAGCTCTCCTCACAAAGGGCTTGGAGAATTCCAACAATGCCAGGAGTGACCAGCTTGCGGAGCTACAGTTCGATCTGATAACCTTGAGGACCCAAATGATGGGACAGTTGGTGGGCCAGATGGCTCTCATCCAAGACCTATCTCAAAGACAAGAGGAACTCAGAGTTCTTGTCCGCCAACTGCTTCCAAATAACCAACTGGGGCAAACATCTGAGGTTGAAGAGCAAGTCACCGCTCAACCTCCATCCACTCAAGAAGACAAGGGGAAAGCTCCTTTGCTTGCTTCAGGGTCACAAGCCCATCAACAACCTCGCCAGCGTCAACGGGGTAATCGGCGTAAGCAAGAAACGTCGGGAAGACAGTTCACGGAGACTGAAATACCATCATTTTTCATACTGAAGCGCTTGTTAGAGGTCAACTTGCTTACCTTAAAGGACCCTCCTCAGAAGCCCAATATCTCCTCTCTTCACTATCATCCCGACGCATTCTGTGTTTACCACTCCTACAGCCCAGGACACGACACCAACGACTGTTGGGCCTTGAAGAACAAGATTCAAGATCTGATCGACATTGGAGTGCTGGAAATCATGCCAGACGGCGAGATGAAAATCTTCCGTTAAAGGTTTCTCCACCTGAAATAACGAAGCTCAAGCTGAAAGACTTTTGCTTCCTTTTGAATTTTCAAAGTTGTAATTTCTTTTGCTGTCAAACAATTATCTGTTGATGTTAAACTCTGTTTTCATTAATGCATTGCATATGTTTATCTTGAATTCATCCATTCGTTTCACTACTCTTATGCTTTTCTTTATGACATCTGACTCTTGATAAAAAGCTGCAAGCCTTTAGAGGGAGGATGACGAAACAATACCATAATCTCATACAGTATGCTTTTGAGCAGACCTTGCTGATGATGTACAGGCATTTCTTTCAATTCCCAAACACTGGAGTTATAAGGAAGTTAATCCCTAGTCAACCCCTTCGAGCCAAAGAAGTAGGAGTTTTCTGTTCTAAACGATCAAAACCTTTGATATAAACCCGGGGCAGGGTAGTACCTCAGTTAATTCAAAAGAAGATGCACATTGAAGTCCCAAACTCTCAGTTCTTAATACAACGAACGATGTCAAAAAAGAAAGCATTCCTTTGGAATCAAAAGACAGGGGTGGTTCCCTATCACATAGACAGTCAATCTCTCAAAAGAGAAAAGCCCACCAAGCCAAAACCTGTAAAGGAGGCTTAAGAAAGATGGGGCATCCCGTTGACGGTAATCCCGGAAAACGGTAACAGTCAGGCAAAAGTTAGGGATAACAAATCAAAATCAAAATAGTGAGGTCATTACAAAATCCTCAACAACATGAGAAATGTTGAAAAAGAAAAGGAAATGATGACTGTCTCCCCAAATTCAACTGGTGAACCATCGCCCAAAAGTCGTTCCAAACTCAAAACAGAGTGTGACGCACAATTAACTGAGCTTAGGTTGGAGAACATCACGAAGAGCGGGTGGGTATTAATATACTTTGAGCTTTTATCCTTTGTTTCTTAAACCATGAACCAAGCCACGTTACAACCCTTCAAAAGTCCTAATTGAAGCTTGGGTTAGTTCGAAAGCATATTGTTACAAAAGGTATCCTGACTCCTGTAAGGCTTTGCCCTAAATTTTGTGTTGATCTGTCTTATGAAAAGTTTTCTGCTAAAAACACATTTTTCAAAACTTCGAGACAAACATAAACTTTGCATTTCTTGAATATCACTGTCTGCATTTGGCTTTTTGTTTGACAGCGAAGAAATTCATACAACGAATGTTCAGAGGAACGAAAACTCTCTCAGTAAGTGAAAATCACTTCAAAAGGATAACACTTCCATTGCAAATCTCCTATCAGCAGGGGGCATGACATGTCACCATCCAATTAACTTGGGGCAGTCCAGTCAAGTTTCAACAGATCTTTCAAAAATCCAATTAACTTGGGGCAGTCCAGTCAAGTTTCAACAGATCTTTCAAAAATCCAATTAACCCGGGGCAGTCCAGTCAAGATTTCAAGAAATCTCTCAATATGTAGAGTAATCTGATTCAAATTATCTACATCACCACTTGGGGCATTCGAATGTCAAAAGTGTTCAAAAACCCGATGCAGTTTTACACAAGCTCATCCTCAGGAAGCCCTACACCGGTTCCTCTTCAAGACTTCTGAAAACAGTTTATGGATTCTTCCCAACAACGGATGTTAATCTATCAGCTTGTTCAGATGCAACCATTGAAAATAGTTTACGGACGCTTCCCAACAACGGACGCTGCTCTATTGCTTATTCAATCTCAAGATTTCTGAAAATAGTTCACGGGTTCTCCAAGTAACGGATGTTAACCTATCACTTGTTCAGATTCTTCTCAAGACTTCTGAAAACAGTTTACGGATTCTTCCCAACAACGGATGTTAATCTACCGACTTGTTCAGATGCAACTTTTGAAAACAATTTACGGACGCTTCCCAACAATGGACGCTGCTCTATTGCTTATTCAATCTCAAGATTTCTGAAAATAGTTCACGGGTTCTCCAAGTAACGGATGTTAACCTATCACTTGTTCAGATTCTTCTCAAGACTTCTGAAAACAGTTTATGGATTCTTCCCAACAACGGATGTTAATCTATCAGCTTGTTCAGATGCAACCATTGAAAACAGTTTACGGACGCTTCCCAACAACGGATGCTGCTCTATTTCTTATTCAATCTCAAGATTTCTGAAAACAGTTCACGGGTTCTCCAACTAACGGATGTTAACCTATCACTTGTTCAGATTCTTCTCAAGACTTCTGAAAACAGTTTATGGATTCTTCCCAACAACGGATGTTAATCTATTACTTGTTCAGATGCAACCTTTAAAAACAGTTTACGGACGCTTCCCAACAACGGATGCTGCTCTATTGCTTATTCAATCTCAAGACGTTCTGAAAACAGTTTACGGATTCTCCAGTAACGGATGTCAATCTATCGCTTGTTCAGATTCCAAGCCTTCACCTGCAGCAATCAGAGGACTCTCGCAATCCCCAGCCAGAGAACCTTCCAGAGGCTAATTCCCCTCAGAGTCAAGTTTCATTATCCCCAGTGAAGCTAAAACTTCAAATCATCAATCCCTAGAGGAGCCAGACTAATGAACCTTCTCCCCACAGAGTTTTGGGAGGGCAAATCTTGAGTTCCCCAGTGAAGTCGCCAGAGTTACTTCCCACCGAGCTGAAGATTCTCAATCTTACCTCCCCAGCATGAGTCTACTAGTTTGGAACTCCCCAGTAGAGGTCATCAGGAATTCTCTTCCCCAGCAACAGCCAAGGAATTTATTTCCAGGCAGCGGTCAAGATTCTTTTATCTTCAGCCGTCCAAGATTCATTTATCCTCAGCAAGATAGCTCATCAGCTTACATGCGCATTCATCACATTCATGTCATAAACATTGATGTCACATACATTGCATCATGCATCATGACATTGCATACGACTAACCCTTTACTTTTTCAGGTAAGATCAGTCGACAGACAAAGATCACCTCCCGAGATTCATCCAGAAATAGTTCAGATGTGACCCGGACACGGCGACATTCTGATACTTATTTCGGATCCATTCAGACGCATCATCAGGAAACCCTACACCGGTTCCTCTTCAACTTCAAGACTTTTGAAAATAGTTCACGGGTTCTCCAGTAACGGATGCTAACCTATCACTTGTTCAGATTCTTCTCAAGACTTCTGAAAACAGTTTATGGATTCTTCCCAACAACGGATGTTAATCTATCAGCTTGTTCAGATGCAATTTTTGAAAACAGTTTACGGATTCTTCCCAACAACGGATGTCAATCTACCAACTTGTTCAGATGCCAACTTTTGAAAACAGTTTACGGACGCTTCCCAACAACGGATGTGGCTCTATTGCTTATTCAATCTCAACTCCTGAAAATAGTTTACAGATTCTCCAGACATGGATGTCAATCTATTGCTTATTCGGACCCCCAATTCAGAGATGTTCCAAAACATGGGTGCCTTTCTGATACTTGTCCACTCACCATTGACATACAGTTCAACATGTCCAGATGGCATCTATAAGCCCATACTCCTACCAGCAGTCGCCAAATGGCATCTTTAAGCCCATTATCAGATGGCATCTCTAAGCCCATCCCCCGACAAGATTCTATCGCACCAGATGGCATCTTTAAGCCCATCACCAAATGGCATATTTAAGCCCATTCTCCTCTACCATCACATCGACGAGTGCAAATTTTCTGGGTACTTTAGTGTCCAATCTTCTTTTACCTTCAAGTCGCGAAAGGCAAACTTGCCAATCTAACTCTTCAGGTTCAAGAAGATTGAACAGGGGCAACTGTTGTACCCCAAAATTTGCCCTCGCATTTTTCCACAGGAAATAACAACTTCAGGCTTTTCATGATCTTTCAAACTGGCTCAAGAATCGGTCAAACAGACTTTTCTCGTCAGTCAGGACACAATTAGGGTTTCATTGATTTTCAGGGCTTTGGAATGTTCCACACAGTTGGCATAGGGATTTGGTTGATTTTGGCTCAACTTTGATCAGGCGAACGCTCTTTGGAATTTAATCAGGAATTAGGGTTTTTGTGGGCACGTTCTCAGAAGGATTTAAATTCCACAGCACTTTGCAAGTTATTCCGAGATTTGGGTTGGATTCGCATTGTTTGACTTAATCAGTAAAAAGAATGCATTTGGTTTGAATTCACATTGGTTTGTTTGAACTGGTCAAAAGATCCATGCAGTTTGGATTTACAGTGTTGGTAAAAATCAGTGAAAAGGGAATGCGCCTGATCAGTGTTTTGATTAACTGTTGCTTTGGTTTGGATATTGGAGATACCAGGTTTAACTGATCAATGTGCTAAAGCTTTGTTTATTTAAATTATTTATTATTCTAAGATTAAGTGATTGGAATTTATTTTTCAATTATTTTAATTCAAAGAATTTTAAATAATAAATAAAAAATAAAGGATAAAATAGAATTAATTGGATAGTGAAAACTTTTATTTATTCTTAAATTATTTGTACAATTATTGTTTACAATTTATTTACAAACAATGATTTTACATTAATTTAAATAAAAAAATGAAACTATCCTATTTTTTCTAAGTCTTCTATTCTTCAAATTCTTCATCCTTTGCTCCCCTCCATTCAATTATTCATCTGCAAGAGAAAAAGAGAAAAGTCAAATAGCAGATAAACAAATACTGACAGATAAAAAGAGTTCATCATTAAGGGCCACTGATTGGGATCAGTTAACCCTCTCTGCAAATCACGGGATTTCTCCCGGTTCACAAAGAGGGACGAATGTTTATTTACTAAAAAATGAATTGCACAATTCAAAAAGTGTCAAATTGCATAAATTCAAATCTCAAAACTCCAAGTTCAAACCAAACTAGAAGTCCAAACTGAAAAATTCCAACTTGCTGTCAAAGTGTCACAAAGCTATTCAAGGCTACCAAAGAAGAATATTTGGCAAAGATATGAAAAGATCCAAAAGTACAAAAGCTGTCAAAAGAAGGGACAAAAATGCAGAGAAGATTGTTATGCAAGCAAAACACATTTTCTTTTCATCATTTCCCAAAAATAAAGTGGCCCTTTCAGAAAGTACATAGGCATAAACATTATTTAATGCAAGCTGTACTGAAGAGAAAGAGAAGAGAGATAGAAGAGCAGGCTTAGGCTTTAGGCTTGAGAGATAGAAAGAAAACATATAAAACAAAAACTGAACACAGTGGACAAAAGGAGAGCAAATCCAAAAAGGCCTAAAACCACTGTCAAGCTAGAACCTGCTGAAGCCTTTATCCCCTGCATAAACATCAAAACCAGGCCAAGCTTAATGAACAAAGGCCAAGCCCGCTGAGCAAAGGCCAGGCCTACTAAATCAAAAGCAAAACCTTAACCTGTGTACAACATAAGCCACCAAACAATATATCAGATATAACCATCAAACTCCAACTTGTACAAGGGGGGGAAAACCAGTAAAAGTTCAAGAAGCATTAAACCAGAACATTCACAAAAGTTTAAGAGATACAAGTTCAAAAACTCCAACACAAACAAAAAGATCAAAAAGCCTTACCATTTTTCAAAACCTAAAGCATCAAAGCATCCAAAGCTAACCCACAGGCCCTCAGAACCCTAGGCTCATCATGGGGCAAAGAAGAAGTAAATAGGCAACTCAAAGCAAAGTATTAAGACAACCAAAAGCATTCAAAGTCAAACCCTCCAGCCCTCAGTAAAAAAACAATCATTGAGCAAAAGCATTCAATTCAAAGCCAACAAGAAGAAGCAACATGAAGGGCCTCAGAAAAAACTTCATCATAGGCCAAGATACACAAAATAGGCGACAAAAGTAAGCAACGAGGCAACAAGTCAGAAGAAGAGAGACAATCAAAGGCAACAAACATTCAAAAGCATACTAATCTCAAGGCAACAGAAGCATACTAATCTCAAGGAAACATAAACAAGAGGCAACACAAGGAAGAGAAGAAGAAGGCAGTGAATATCAAAAAGGCTCAGATCATCCTCATCACCAAATAAAAGGGCATCATACAAAGCAAATCAAAAAGGAAACAAAGGCAAGCCAACGAGGAGTAGAGATAAAGAAGATATAAAGGGTTTTCAGGGTAAACATCATAAAACCTAACCGGGGTCACCAAGAAGCTAGCTTCATCGTGCAAATCTCCTTCGCCACTAAGCCTCCTACGCGCCTCCACCGCTCCTCCCCCTCCTCAGTAAAGGTAACAGATTTTCGTTCACCCTTTCTCGCGTACCTCCAACAAAATCAATAATGAACACAACATAACCAAACAGAATCAAGACGTCTTAATCGAAAGAAGGCAGTAATTCATAACATGTAAAAGGAAAAACCCTAAACGCGTTAAACAAGCAAGAGGGTTACCCTTTTTTTACGCTTCACTGCATTAAGGAAGAAGGAAGGAGGCGGAGGCGCTGATGGATGGGCAAAGAGGAGACGCTGGCCAAAGGACGAACGATCGGAGAAGATGAACGAAGAACGAATGAGCGGCGCGCCTCACAAACCCTAAGCGTAATCCCATTTGAACACAAAACAATCTAACCCTAAAACGTTTTTCAAAACCGAGTGGGCCTAACCCGTTTCAACCACGCCCAAGCCCTTCTGTTTTCCAATTCTCACCCCCTCCTTACCCACCTCTGATGCGCCTAAAGCCCATTTCTGATTTTTTTTTGTTTCCAACTTTTTTTTAAAAACATCATTTTCTTTTCTTATACATTTGAATTAACAAAACCTTTTTTTATTTATTGACATCAAAATATTTTTATAATTCAAATACATTTTATTATACAATACAATTAAAATATAAAACCTTTTTCTTTTAACTAAAATGCCATTCTTTGTATATAATATGATTTAAGGTATTTAAGGAAAATTTTCTATTTATACATAAATATATAAGATTAATACTTAATTTGTACATTAATGCTTTAACACTTTTAAAATATATTTTTCAATATACATAAACTTTTAAAACATTTAATTAAAATATCTTTTGTACATAACAAATAAAAATACATTTTTTCTAATTTAATTCTTGATATTTATTTAAAACATACTTTTGGTATATAATAAATAAAGATACATTTTTTATACATAACATAATTAGAACTTAGAACATTTAATCAAAACATTCTTTTTTTGTACATATTAAAGAAAATACAAGATTATTAATTAAATTAAATAAACATTTAATTTTTCTTTAGGTCAAAACAATACTTAACAATACTTTCTTAAATTCACATTGTCGCACCTGTAAATAATTACATACACGTATACACGTACACTTACACAATACATTTACATAGCTCCTATACACATTTGCTTATATTTGTATATTCGTTACATTTACATTTGATCGCAAATTCGATTTGGTTGTAACTTATTGGACATTACATTCCTAAGTCTCATCCCCATTCGTAAATTTGTACCCCCACTCCCGGATACTTATTCTGTAATAGCGTAGACTTTACGTTTCCGCAATTTACCGCTTTTGAATTATACCATGGTTAGACCTAGGGTTTGCATGTACATAAAATCAAACGCTAGATAACCTAATACAAGACAAATACACGAAATTAATACACAATCACACTTGCACCCTCTAGGGTAATCCCACATGTTGCCTTCCAAAATGGGCCATGCTTGCACGTCGAGTATCTTTGGCAAAACAAGTTCAAATGATCATAAGTCCCTCAATGACGCTTTCAAATGTTGCCTAAATGGAATGATCATAGTCCCTTCAAAGCGAATTGCCAAAGACACTTGGCATCATTGCATTCATGGTCCATACGATGACCCGCGCCCGTCCCGAACAAACTTCCTAAACGCAAGATTGTCCATCGAATTCAATCGTGGAACAAAATTGTTAAAAAGGGTTGAAAACATAGAGAAAACCTTTGAGTACAATAGGGTAGACAAGACTCTTAGTTACTTGAGATCAACTTGCAAAACCACTTGCCTTCTTTTCAAAAACCACATTCCACAAGCACTTTCAAAACAAATTCTCAAAACATTTTGAAACGTCTTTTCGAAAAGATACACACCTTTGTAAAATATTCGAGTAAAGAATTGTTACAAGGTTAGCCTAAGACAAAGCATCTTCTTCAAAAACATTTTCAAAACATACACACACACCACAATTTTAAGCGATCGAAAATCAAGGCAAGTGATCTAGAAACCAAGTAACTAAGAGCCCATGGATAACCATGGATGAAAAGGGTGCTAATACCTTCCCTTTTCATAATCTACCCCCCGAACCCACGAAATATCTCAAAAGGTTTTTGCTGTGCTTTTTTAACCTTTCCTTTAGGATAAAATAAAAAGTCGGTGGCGACTCTTGCTCAACCGAACAAGTGCGAATACGAACGCAAAACCCATAGTCAGTTCTCCCACCGTATCACACCTGCTAAGTTCAAGGTCCTGGAGTTTGAGAAGTACAAGGGCAACACTTTTCATCGTGCTCACTTGGTGATGCATGTGAGGAGAATGTCTACCCACACTGATGATCAGCGTCTGCTGATTCACTTTTTCCAGGATAGTCTGATCGGCGTAGCGGTGAAATGGTACATGAGTTTAGACAACGCCAACATCCATACCTTTAATGATTTGGGAGAAGCATTCATTAAACAATACAAGTACAATGTGGACATGGCGCCTGACAGTGACCAGCTTAGGGCCATGGTTCAGAAAGATAGAGAATCGTTCAAAGAATATGCACAAAGATGGCGCGAAGTGGCTGCACAAGTGATTCCTCTTATGGAGGAGAAGGAAATGACTAAAAATTTTCTGAAGACACTAAGCACTTTCTACTACGAAAGAATGGTAGAAATTTCCCCAAGTGATTTTACAGAGATGGTAGAGATGGGTGTCCGCTTAGAAGAGGCAGTAAGAGAATGTCGTTTGACAAAAGGTGAAGGATCTGGAGGTGTGAAAAAGCCAGCTTATGGGTTTACAAAGAAGAAAGAAGGGGATACCAATTCTGTTATGCAAGAGAGGAGGGTAAACGCTTCTAGAAGAAATTATCAGCGTCACCAGCAAGTTACCGCAGTGACTCCTGTTATGAATGCCGCTCCGACTACCGTTGCTTATCAAAGACAGTCCCAACAGGGGAACCAAGGGAATAATCAGAGAAGGGATAATTACGACCCTATTCCCATGATTTATGCATAGCTACTACAAGCATTGATTCAGAAGAAGTTGGTCCAGACACGACCACCTCCCGCTGTACCATCACCATTGCCTTGGTATTACAAGGCAGACCAAACATGTGCTTTTCATACGGGAACACCAGGGCATAGTGTTGAAAATTGTTATCCTTTGAAGACTGAAGTAAAAAGGTTGGTGAAGTCTGGAATTCTATCTTTCAAAGACATGGGACCTAATGTAAAAGACAATCCTCTACCCAAGCACGGGGGAGTGAATGCTGTAAATATGGTGGTCGATTGTCCAGGCTACTTTCAGATTTTTGACATTAATCTGGTTAGAGGAGATTTGGTGAAAATGCACACAGACCTCTGTGAATTCAGCTATTATACGCATGATCACGCCGGTTGTGCTGCTTGCAGTACAGACATACAGGGTTGTGAGAAGATAAAGGCTGATTTATAGGAGATGATGGATGAAGGTCTAATTCATATAATCAGGCCTAGGGAAGAATATGAAGAGGAAGTGAATATGGTGTCTGGATGTCCGGGTGAATTCAGAATTTTTGAAGTGGAGCATTTGAATGAGGATCTCGTGCAGTTGCATGCTACTTTCTATCGTACTGCTGGTCAGGTGGAACACCAATATGGATCTTGCATAGTTTGCTGTCGAGACCCCCGAGGATGTTCTATTGTGAGGGAGGGTGTTCAATTGTTGTTAAACAATGGAACTATCAAGATCACAGGTCGGAGAGATGATTATCATGAGATTAATATGGCTGAAGTTAGTTTGATGGGAGAAGAGTCAGAGGAAGAGTACACCTCCGCGGATGAGTATTTCTCTTCAGACGAATATTTGTTTGCCAGAAATGACCATTTGATGGCTGATTATGTTAAGGAAGGTGTAAATGTCATTGTACCTTGTTTTGGTGCACCCGCTCATCTTGAGGTGGAGTACCATAGCAAACCAGTTGTTACCCCATTGGTAATTAGTCTTCCAGGACCTGTTCCATATAAATTAGATAAGGTTGTGCCTTACAAATACAGCCTACATCTTGGAAGATGGGGTGGAAGTTCCCATCTAGCCAATGCCAAATGTTGGAAATATAGTTGATAATAGCAGGGTGACCCGTAGTGGTCGTGTGTTTGCACCGGTTATTCGAAGAGATGTGTTGCTGGAAAGAAAATTGCTGAGAATGATGAGCCTAAGAAAACTGTAGGAGAGACTAGTGGAGCCACATTAGATAAAGAAGTGGATGATATCTTGAAGATAATTAAGATGAGCGACTACAAAGTTATAGGTCAACTATTGTAGACTCCTTCAAAGATATCCATCCTAGCTTTATTGATAAATTCCTCTACTCATAGAGAATCACTAATGGGAGTACTAGACCAAGATTTTGTAGAGAATGACATGTCGTTAGATCAATTCAGCAGCGTAATTGGAAACATTGCATCATGTAACAACTTGAGTTTCTGCGCTGATGAGTTACCGGATGAAGGGAGGAATCACAACCTGGCCCTCCATATATCTATGAATAACAAGAATGACTCTCTATCCAATGTGCTAATTGATAACGGATCCGCATTGAATGTTATACTGAGAAGTACCCTCATGAAGTTAAAGTATCAGGGAACACTTATGCGTCCGAGTGACATCATTGTGAAGTCTTTTGATGGGTCAAGGAAATCTGTCATCGGTGAAGTGCACTTGCCCATCCATATAGGACCACATTTGTTCTTGATAACCTTCCAGGTCATGGATATTATTCCCGCATATAGTTGTTTGCTAGGACGGCCATGGATACACGAAGCAGGGGTTGTCACTTCAACTCTGCATCAGAAGCTAAAATTTGTGCGTGAAGGGAAGGTAGTGATCATAAATGGGGAGCAGGCGTTGTTGATATCCCATCTATCCTCTTTCAGTATTGTAGAAGCGGATGAGGCTGCTGTTGGAACCCAGTTCCACGACTTATCCATTGACAACATAAGGAAGAATAAGAATTTCGTGGTTTCACTGAAGGACACTCAGCAGGTTGTGCGCAATGGTCATAATGCAGTTTGGGGACGACTTGTGGATCCACCCGTGAACAAGAACAAAGTTGGTTTGGGTTTCTCTTCGAGGAATGGCAAAGGCGAAAGTTTGAAGTTAAATTCTTCTATGAACAGTTATCATGATGTTTTCCGCAGCAGAGGCTACCTCCATCCAATTGGTTCTGGAATTAATGTTGTTGAAGAGGATGAAGCAGAACAAGAAGTACCAAATTATGTGACGCATGGAGTCCAAGTTCAGAACTGGGTCACCATTGATTTTCCTTCTTGCATACATGTTTCAAAGTAATTTGTTTTGCTAATCTGTTTCTTTCTTTTGGAAGGCTTTCACTCTGCCCAAGGTGGAAGTATTAATGTTGTAGGGCTTATCTGTTTGCTATAACTGTTAAGATCATTAATAAAAGTTATCTCTGCTTCCAAAATTATGTCTTTTTTTGTTTTTGTTTTTGTTTTTTCTTGGGAAATGGTAATAAAAAAATAATAAATAAAAAAAAACCTTTCAAAATAAATAATAACTGAAAATTAATATGCATGATCACTTGTTATATGTGTTAGTTTCTAAAAGCAATCATAAATCACATGTGCAGATTAATTAAAAAACTTGTTGAATACAATAACCCTGCACCCTCTCCTAACTTTGAATGTCCTGTGTTTGGGGCTGAAGAAGAAGATTATGATGAGATTCCAGAAGAGGTCTCACGGTTTCTTGAGCACGAGGAAAATACCATTCAGCCATATAAATAGCCTTTAGAAGTGGTTAATTTGGGTTCAGAAGAAGATCCGAAGGAAGTCAAGATTGGAGCATCATTGCATCCTAATGTGAAGAGCGGGTTGATTGAGTTGTTGGAAGAATATATGGATATTTTTGCTTGGTCTTATCAAGATATGCCTGGTCTAGATACAGACATTGTCGAGCATTGTTTGTCGTTGAAGCCAGAGCGTCCGCCAGTTAAACAAAAGATGATAAGAACCCACCCGGATATGGCAGTAAAGATCAATGAGGAGGTCCTAAAACAGATTAATGCTAGTTTTCTTGTGACGTCAGTGTATCCTCAGTGGATTGCCAATATTGTCCCAGTACCAAAAAAAGACGGAAAAGTCCGCATGTGCGTAGATTACAGAGATCTAAATAAAGCTAGTCCAAAAGATGATTTTCCATTGCCTCACATTGACATGATTCTGGATAGCAAAGCAAAATTCAAGGTATTCTTGTTCATGGACGGATTTTCCGGGTATAATCAAATAAGAATGGCTCCAGAGGACATGGAAAAAACAACTTTTATCACACCCCGGGGAACATTCTGTTACAGAGTGATGCCCTTAGGGTTGAAGAACGCTGGTGTAACGTACCAGAGGGCTATGAAAACCCTATTCCATGATCTGATGCACAAAGATATCGAAGTATATGTTGATGATATGATTTCCAAATCCCAAACTGAAGAAGGGCATATAGAAGATTTGTTGAAGTTGTTTCAGCGATTGAGGAAGTATCGTCTCGGCTTGAATCCAAATAAATGCACCTTCGGAGTTAGATCGGGGAAATTGTTGGGTTTTATTGTTAGCCAGAAAGGAATTGAAGTTGACCCTGACAAAGTCAAAGCAATTCAAGAAATTCCAGCACCAAGAACTGAAAAGCAAGTCAGGGGTTTCCTCGGGCGTTTGAATTATATCTCGAGATTTATTTCCCACATGACTGCAATGTGTGAACCGATCTTTAAGTTGTTAAAGAAAGATCAAGGTTGTGTGTGGACGGATGACTGCCAAAGGGCATTTGACAGTATTAAAGAGTATCTTCTTGAACCTCCTATCTTGCTCCCTCGCGTAGAAGGAAGACTGTTGATTATGTATCTAACAGTGTTAGATAAATCCATGGGTTGTATTCTGGGAAAGCAGGATGAAACGGGAAAGAAAGAGTTCGCCATTTATTATCTCAGCAAAAAGTTCACTGATTGTGAGTCGCGGTATTCCATGCTAGAAAAGACATGTTGCACTTTGGCCTGGGCGGCAAAGAGTTTGCGGCAATATATGTTGAATCATACCACTTGGTTGATCTCCAAAATGGATCGAATCAAGTATATTTTTGAAAAGCCTGCTCTTACTGGGAGAATTTCCTGCTGGCAGATGTTGTTATCTGAATATGATATCGAGTATTGTACTCAAAAGGCTATCAAAAGTAGTGTGTTGGCAGATTACCTTGCTCACCAGCCGGTGGAAGATCATCAGTTTGTAGAATATGAATTCCCCGATTAAGATGTGATGTTCTTGAAAGTGAAAGATTATGATGAACCATTGCCTGAGGAAGGCCCCGACCCTGAATCTCATTGGAGTATGATATTTGATGGAGCTGTGAATGCTTATGGTAAAGGAATTGGTGTTGTGATTGTTACTCCTCATGGATCACATATTCCTTTTACCGCAAGGTTAACATTTGATTGCACTAATAATATGGCAGAATATGAGGCTTGCATCATGGGCATTGAGGAAGCTATTGATCTCAGAATCAAAATTCTAGATGTGTATGGCGATTCAGCATTGGTAATAAATCAGATTAAAGGAGAATGGGACACTCGTCACCCTGGCTTGATCCCTTACAAAGATTATGCTAGAATATTATTACCCTTCTTCAATAAAGTTGAATTCCATCACATTCCTAGAGATGAAAATCAAATGGCAGATGCTATGGAAACTCTCGCTTTCATGTACCAAGTGAATGTTTGGAATGATATACCCCGAATTACAGTTCGACGGCTGATAGGCCCGCTCATGTGTTTACAACAGAGGAGGTAGCAGATGAAAAACCTTGGTATTATGATATCAAGCATTTTCTTCAGACTCAGGAATACCCGATTGGTGCGTTGATAAAAGATAGAAAGACATTTAGAAGATAGGCAGGTAGTTTCTTCCTCAGTGAAAATGTGTTATACAAGAGAAATTATGACATGGTCTTTCTCAGATGCGTGGATATACACGAAGCAGACATGTTAATGCATGAGATTCATGAAGGTTCATTTGGCACACATGCCAATGGACATTCGATGGCTAAAAAGATGCTAAGGGAAGGTTATTATTGGTTGACAATGGAATCTGATTGTTACAAATTTGCAAAGAAGTGCAATAAATGCCTAATTTACGCAGATAAGATCCATGTGCCTCCGACACTCCTCAATGTGATTTCCTCCCCATGGCCTTTCTCTATGTGGGGTATTGACATGATCGGGATGATAGAACCCAAAGCTTTGAATGGACATCGTTTTATCTTGGTAGCAATTGACTATTTTACCAAATGGGTAGAGGCTGCTTCATATGCCAATGTTACCAAACAGGTGGTTGTGTGTTTCATCAAAAATAATCTTATATGCCAGTATGGTGTGCCGAGCAGAATCATCACTGATAATGACTCGAACTTGAATAACAAGATAATGACAGAACTGTGCGAATCACTGATAATGGCTCGAATTTGAATAACAAGATGATGACAGAAATGTGCAAAGAATTTAAGATTGTCCATCACAATTCATCTCCATACAGGCCAAAGATGAATGGGGTTGTTGAAGCTGCTAATAAGAATATCAAGAATATCATCCAGAAAATGGTTGTCACTTATAAGGATTGGCATGAAATGCTCCCTTTTGCTCTGCATGGATATCGAACATCTGTTCGCACTTCAACAGGAGTAACCCCATTCTCCCTAGTGCATGGAATGGAAGTTGTACTCCCTGTCGAGGTAGAGATTCCCTCGTTGCGGGTGATAATGGAAGCCAAGTTGATAGAGGATGAATGGGTACAAAATAGGTTTTACCAATTAAATTTGATTGAAGAGAAGAGGATGACAGCTTTATGTCATGGGCAGTTATATCAGAAAAGAATGAAGAAAGCTTTTGATAAAAATGTCAAACCTCGTGAATTCATAGAAGGCGGCCTCGTGCTCAGGAAGATCATGTCTTTCAACATTGATTCTAGGGGAAAGTGGACTCCCAATTTTGAAGGCCCGTATGTTGTCAAGAAAGCCTTCTCTGGTGGTGAATTAATTCTTGAAACTATGGATGGCGAGGAGTTCCCACGTCCCATGAATGCTGACGCAGTCAAGAAATACTTTGCCTAGAGAAATAAAAGAACAGATCGCTAAGTTGAAAACCCGAAAGGGCGGCTTAGGCAAAAAAGAGCGTCTCGGTAGGCCGAAAACCCGAAAGGGAGGTCTAGGGAAAAATTAGATACATAAACAGAATAAATTTACCGCTAAGTTGAAAACCCGCAAGGGCAGCTTAGGCAAAAATTAGGTATTTTTCTTGGGAAGTAACTACGTCAGACAAGACTTGATCGTTGAAGCAAAAATCTTCTCGGATCCTCACCATACTTCAACAAAAGCTGCTGCTCAGGATTTCAAAAGTTGTTAGGGGGGATAGTGGTCATTGTATCTCAATGTATCTTTTCCATTATGTATTACCATTTCCCAAACTTTGTAATCATCCATGGAGTCTCTCCATTCGCAGACTACCATTCTATTAATGAAATTCGAGCTTTTACCCAATTCTTGGTGTTCTTATTTTTATTTAGCTTGCAAAGGCATCATTTATTACTGATAATAACTGTTAAAGAAAAAAGATTAAAAAAAAGAGAAGAAAATTTGACTTTTCAAAAGAGAAGAGATCTTTACAATTCAATTTACTTTGGGATTTGTGATGAAACAATGACAACAAGAATGGTGATCCCAAGAATGAACAAAGTCCAGTTGTTTTACGAAGATTTTCTCCCTTCATGAAGGTTTTCTCGGGTCATTTTACTGGGGAGATTAACCCAGGGCATCTCTTATTAGAATGAGTGTTTGTGTTGAAAATTTTTTAATCCGCAGTTTTTTCTTCTCTCCAAGGAGGTAGACTTAAATCCCCCAGTGAGGTTTGGTTGTTTCGGTGTCAGTCTGCTTTATTTGAGGCTAGTCTTGTAATCTCCAGTAGGCATGTTGCTTATGGAAAACTTTTTTTCTCTCCAATGAAACTGGAAAAAGGATGTTCTATCCCGGTATTTGTTTGATTTGGCTACATCCGGATTATGTTTCTCCTGAGTAAAGTTAAGGCAGGCAATGGGTTTGGTTTCTGCAGTTGCTTTTACCTTTCTTGGATTGATCCTTATGGTTGAAGTTTAGCCCATTGTTGTTAGTACCTGAGACGGTTTTGTTCGTTTGTACTGATTATGTATCCTTTTACCAGCATATGCACGATAGCACTCATACATTCATACATACATCATGCATGACTAAAAACCGTCGTTCAATGACATTGTGTTCTGACCTTTCCTGCAGTGCTCTTTGCTTAGTTGAATTTGGTTTTCCATCTTGAGTTTATTTCTCAAAAGATGTATCTGCATTGGCCGTCTTGCTCTAGTTGATTTCTGAATTGGATTTTTGGCTACATGACGACATCAATTATTATGGATCTCTGAAAACTACGAGTTTTGGTTTGTGCATTTATTTTGCACAGGAAGACTTTATCTCCTCAGCATGAATATCGTGGCATGTCCCCGGGAAGTCATATTGCTATCCCCAGAAAGTCATTTCTCTTTACAATTCCCCTAGACAATGAGTGGAAGTCTCTTTATTTGAGACAGATTACGTATTAGCCTTTCCATGCAAATCTCATTGGTTAAAGAAGAAGTTGAGACCCGTTCTTGGAAAAACACCAGAATCTTGGGGAAGCTTGATTTATTTTCTCTTTCTACCTTCAGTGGATGTTGGTAGTGCATCGGCAGTGAACGTCAGTGTTTGTTATCTTTTTGCCATCTTCAGGGAACGTTGATAGTTCATCGTCAGTGAACGACGGTGGTATGATATATTTTCTTTCTACCTTCAGTGAACGTTGGTAGTGCATCGGCAGTGAACGTCGGTGTTTGTTATCTTTTTGCTATCTTCAGTGAACGTTGATAGTTCATCATCAGTGAATGGCGGTGGTATGATATATTTTCTCTTTCTACCTTCAGTGAACGTTGGTAGTGCATCGGTAGTGAACGTCAGTGTTTGTTATCTTTTTTCTATCTTCAGTGAATGTTGATAGTTCATCGTTAGTGAACGGCGGCGGTATGATATATTTTCTCTTTCTACCTTCAGTGAATGTTGGTAGTGAATCGGCAGTGAACGTCAGTATTTGTTATCTTTTTGCTATCTTCAGTGAATGTTGATAGTTCATCGTCAGTGAACGGCGGTGGTATGATATATTTTATCTTTCTAACTTCAGTGAATGTTGGTAGTGCATCGGTAGTGAACATCGGTGTTTGTTATCTTTTTTCTATCTTCAGTGAACATTGATAGTTCATCGTCAGTGAACGACGGTGGTATGATATATTTTCTCTTTCTACCTTCAATGGACGTTGGTAGTGCATCGGCAGTGAACGTTAGTGTTTGTTATCTTTTTGCTATCTTCAGTGAATGTTGATAGTTCATCGTTAGTTAACGATGGTGGTATGATATATTTTCTCTTTCTACCTTCAGTGGATGTTGGTAGTGCATCGAAAGTGAGCGTCGGTGTTTGTTATCTTTTTGGTATCTTCAGTGAACATTGATAGTTCATCGTCAGTGAACAGTGATGGTATGATATATTTTCTCTTTCTACCTTCAGTGAATGTTGGCAGTGCATCGGTAGTGAACGTCGGTGTTTGTTATCTTTTTGCTATCTTCAGTGGATGTTGATAGTTCATCGTCAGTGAACGACGATGGTATGATATATTTTCTCTTTCTACCTTCAGTGGATGTTGGTAGTGCATCGGCAGTGAACGTGAGTGTTTGTTATCTTTTTGCTATCTTCAGTGAACGTTGATAGTTCATCGTTAGTGAACGGTGGTGGTATGATATATTTTCTCTTTCTACCTTCAGTGGATGTTGGTAGTGCATCGGCAGTGAGCGTCGGTGTTTGTTATCTTTTTTCTATCTTCAGTGAATGTTGATAGTTCATCGTCAGTTAACGGCGATGGTATGGTATATTTTCTCTTTCTACCTTCAGTGAATGTTGGCAGTGCATCGGTAGTGAACGTCGGTGTTTGTTATCTTTTTGTATCTTCAGTGGACGTTGATAGTTCATCGTCAGTGAACGGTGATGGTATGATATATTTTCTCTTTCTACCTTCAGTGAATGTTGGTAGTGCATCGGCAGTGAACGTCTGTGTTTGTTATCTTTTTGCTATCTTCAGTGAACGTTGATAGTTCATCGTCAGTGAACGGCGGTGGTATGATATATTTTCTCTTTCTACCTTCAGTGAACGTTGGTAGTGCATCGGCAGTGAACGTCGGTGTTTGTTATCTTTTTTCTATCTTCAGTGAACGTTGATAGCTCATCGTTAGTGAACGGTACTGGTATGATATATTTTCTCTTTCTACCTTCAGTGGACGTCGGTGGTACATCGGCAGTGAACGTCGATTCTTGTTATCTTCCTCTCTGATTCTGTTCTTGTGGTTCATTAGTGATTTATTTTCCTGGTGGGGTTGCTCCTTTGTTTTTTTCATTTTTGTTGCATCCCCAATGTTACTTTGCATCTCTTTGGATCTGTTCATATGCATTCATATGCAAAAGCATTTGCATGGCATCTTAGGGCCAAAAATAGGGTTTGTTTTATATTTAAGTATCTTCGATCACGTCGACACGAAGATTTTTAACCTTCGTATCTCCGGATAGAAGAAACTTAAATAAGGGAAGCTTTTGTACCCCAATTTTTGCCCCTAAGATTCCTTCATCGTACCATATTAGTTCAATCACAACAAAATCACATTAGGGATTTTGGTTCTTCTGCCTATCCTTAGCTTTGCTCTTTGAGGAATTACCAAGCACCTTAACTTGTTTTCTTTTGTGATCATGAATATTTTGCTTTGGTTTTCTCTCTAATTAACAAAATGCAATATTGGTTTGTCTTACTTGTTAATATTGTAGGTAAAGGCATTGAGTTTTAACAAGTTGCTTCATGGGTTCATGAGTTTATTTCCATGCCCTAGTCAATAGCTTGAGAAATTCAAACCTCACCATTGAAGTTTGTTTTGAAGTTGGCATGGACGTGGTTTTTGAAGAAGTGAAAAACACAAGAAGGAGGGTTGAATTGTTAAAACTTGAAATCAAATGCAGACAACACGTTATTTTTATCCTGGTTCGTTTGATCTCAAACTACTCCAGTCCACCCGTCAAGGTGATTTCGCCTCTCTCCAACGAGGTCTTAATCCATTATATTCAACTGAATACAATAACTGCTTTAACAACTGTCAAAGCCTTCTTGAGTCCAACCACAGACCGGTTTATCTCAAGGTATTTTTCTTACAGATAAATGAACAAATGTGTTTGATGTTTTCTAAGAAAAACTATTTATCACAACTGTGATAATACACAAAATGAAGCTTATATGAAACTAGATTGCTAGAGATATAGAGTAAGCGCTTGAGAACTTTAGCAAACTGGATGAGTGAGAACGAAGATGATTAGCTTATGCGTATGTGCGTGTTAGAGAATTGTTGAGTATTAGCCATTTCTTTTCTCACTTATTTGTTTATATAGCCTTGGAATAGATACGTTGATGTCCCTAATTCCATTTCAATGCTCATAACGTTCTTTCCTTTTTAGGAAGATCTTTGTCTTAGAATAAAGTCGTTGGTAATTAATCTGCCTTGAATGCAGTAACGTTGACACTTCAGAATGTTCTGCTTAATGAAATCAGTGTTCTTGGCTTTAGTTTATTCTGGCGCTTCTGAATGCTGATGACATGGTTAGGATCTTGATCAGAGTTAGAGTATGTTGAGCGCAGATTCTGTTCATCAGGCTTCAGCGTAAGCACATGTTTTGATCTTCTGGTGCTGACATATCTTCTGATGCTGATGTTGATATTGATATTTTGATGTTGATTTCATCAGAGTTTCTTGCGAATACACAGCATAATTTTGAGTAGCACATATGTCTTATATAAATCTCATAATTCATTTAATCTTGTATTTTGTTATCATCAAAACTCTAACTGAGGGTTGTAGAATCAAACTATGTTCTAACAGTTTTGGTGGCCATGAGTCCTCATCATCATTATCAACATTTTCTATTCACAAAGGAAGAATATTGGCACAAAAAGTTTGTTCAAACTTGACAAAGTTCCACCAAGCATTCTCTAGATTCAGAGGCTAGGGTTTTGGACTTCAAAGGAGTGTATCTTGCTCATCTTTTGGTATTTTTGAGAGATTCCAAATACATCATGCTCTTCAATGAGTTACCAACTAATTACTTCAAAAGTTCCAAGGAGTTTTCAAGTGGAAGAAACTTGGTGAAGAGGAAAGATTACAAGTCATCCAGATGAATCTCCAATTTTCCATATGTGATTTCAAATGGTCTTAACTTGGTCAATTTTTATCACCTTTAGCCCATTCTTTTTTCATGATGATCTTAAGGATGTGTACTTCATGACTTCTTTTATGTGAAAAGTGAAAAAATGGATGGAAGTTTCCTTAAGAATGCAAAGGATTATAGGTCATTTCATGATTTTTGGCCAACTTCAACAAGTCATAACTTACTCAATTTTTGGAGATTTTAAGTGGTTCAAATTGAAAAATTCCATTCAAGAGATCTACTTCATTCCATCTTTTTTGGTCAAGAACAAATTCTAAGTGGAAGGCCATGTTTGGATGCAAGAGATTATAGGTCATTTTTAAAGAAGAATTTGAAATATTTCTAAGTATGGAAAGTCAACTCTTTTTTTTCAACTTTGACTCCATGTAACTTTCAGCTCAAGAATCCATTTGATTCCATTCTTTTTCCCTTGTAAAGCTTGTTACCTCATCTTTCCAAAGCATCGAGAATTTTTCCCTAAGACCCCTTGAGGTGGAAATGCCATTGGATTGAACTTGGTAGCTTGGAACTGAAGTTTCTCCATAAGTCAGAATTTGAAACTCATGTTTTGGCCTTTAAACATCAAATTAGCACGCGTTTGTGATCTAAACATGTTTAACCAAGTTTCCAAAGTGGATTAGAGCCTTGAAACGCAAGGATTGGATGAGTTTTGATGCAAACCAGATCACACTTTGCTCGTGCATCAGGTTCACACAATTTCCTTCCAAACTTCATCATTTCACACGCTTGAACATTCCATTTGATTCCCTATAAATAGAGGGTCATCCCCCATTCAATTTCCCAAGCTTAGATAGCCAGAATCACCCTGTCAAACTTGCTTCACAACTCATAATTCAGTCACTTTGAATCCTATTCTCAAGCCTTTTTCAATCCATTTTTTCCATCAATTCACCTTCCTTGATCTTCCCTGAAGCTACCCATATAATTACATGTAAGAATCGTTCCCTACATTGCACCATAGAAGTCCAGTTTCAGAGCTCTGCAACTCAAATTTAATAGGTAGATTCCTTCATCAATTCTTCAAAATTTTGGTATCATTGTGTTGCTCTTATTGCCCTGGTTCTAGTTGCAACACTTACTTTCATCTGGAAGCACGTTTTGACCATGAATTTTCAAATCCCTTTTCAAAACTTTCTTTCCAAATTGCTTGAGTTACAGTTTATATAAATTTATCGCGATGGTGTGGTTGTCTTCGTCTTGAAGAGACGAAGCGAATGGCATAGGTCTGAGCTTCTGATTTTACAGTTTGAGAGACCTGCAATTCGTGAGGGCTAGAGGTTGAAGATGACCAACGTGTCATCTTCTAACCAATGAAAGCATGATATTTTTTATTTTCAAATTCTGATTTATTTAATGGTCCACATCTTTTTCTTTTATTTTTTTTTTCTGATTTTTATATTTTAATTGTTTTAAATTTCAAAAAATCATAGAAAAATCATTTTAGTCCAAAAAATATGAAAAAATTATGAAAAATATTTTTGATTATTCTCTTTCTGATTTTTATTTTTTAACAATTTAATTTTGTGTTTTGATATTTTTTATAAATTTTGCACTTATTTGATTTGTTTAAAATGTTTAAAAATATTTTTACACATTTTTAAATTCTGAAAAAATTATGGAATGATCAATGATATTGTGACGAATATTGGTGACCTTATTTTATTTTTATTTCTGACTTTACTATTTTTTTACTATTTTTTTTATTTTACCCATTTATTTTATTTTTTAAAAATAGTTTCTGACTTTTCAAAATTACCAAAAAATTTGTAAAATTTTTTGACCTATTTTCTGATTTTTTCTATGGTCTTATTTTTCATTTCTTGATTAATTTGAATATAATTGATATTTTCCTCATCATTTTCCATGTTTTAAACACTTTTAAACCTTTTAATGTATATAGAAAATATATTATTATTTTGTGATTATTTTCTGGCTGTCTTGGGTTGATTTTTTGATCATGACTTTATTAACATCATTAGATCCATGGTGTTGAGTTTAACTCCACAAAAAATGGATGAGTGATTTTAATAATAGTTTGATTAAATTTTTAATCCAAATGTGGTTTCCCTTTTTACCCTAATTCCTCTTCATCTCATCCCCTTCTCATTGAACTAAATGTTGTTGGAGCATGATCTCTATATCATGTCTCAAAATAAATGGTGCATAGATTGTTATTGACCGGCCTCAAAATAGGTGCGACTTCTATATAAGTTCACTTACGATTGCTTAACATAGCGCTAAATTTTGTCCCGATTCGAATAAATGATCATTTGTGGCCCAAACTTATGATTGCAAGCCCAAGTATGTTAATTTGATCTCTTTGATCCAATAACCTTGAGATTCATTGTGTGGAGGCTTTGGTTCTACCAATCCTCTAATGGATCTACAATACCTTTGGTCAACGCGGATCACTTAAACATCATTGATCATTAAATGGTACTTATGAGAATTCCAAATGGATGATATACTTGACAAAAAGCAAACGCAACTTGTTGTGTGGAGGCTTTGGTTCTACCAATCTTCTAATGAGTTCCAAATGCAAGTTTCAAGATGATCATCCAACTAACCACTAATTATTAATTTGTTTTATTTTATGCTTTTATTCTTTTATGCTTTATGCACTGTTTATTTTTTAGCATTTTTCATTTCCTGCCATTTTTATCTTTGCTCATTTGAGCTTTTATTTTCTTGTCATTTTACTTTGCTCACTTGACCTTTTCTTTTCTTTTTCTCAAGATACTTAATAATCAACATAAACCCTAAAAAAACTCTTAATGATACTTGGACTATTTGGGTACTATCCTTTGCATTATGGAGCAGTGGACTTTTTCTTAGACTTAGGATTAGAAACCTTGGCCTATCTTGGAGACCTTGTGATCCTATCTGATTATTTTGTCTGGAGCTCTTGAGGTTTACCTCAAGACATTGGGTTGCTTGTTTGTTTTTGTGTGCAGGTTTTTGAGATTACATCCTTTGTTTGTAATCTGGAATTCACCCGTATACAGCCGTTACTCTGCCCAATTTGTGAAGACTTAATGCATTTGAGGAGGTCTAGTATCTTTGCTTGCTTGGTTTCAATCCAAATAATGGGAATTCTATCTTGGCTCATAATGTCAAGTTTTTGGCTTTCTTGTTGGTTAGATGGTTCTTATCCTTAGCTTTTACCTTATATTTTAGGATAGTCTCTTCTTCTCCTCCCATCTTCTTTAATTTCAAAAAAAAATTCTCCATCCTTTTGAAAACTCTTCTTGTTTTGAAACTTAAACCACTTTCTTAATAAACTTGGACTTAGGTTCATGCATTTTCAAAATATCTTCATAAATAAATTCCAATCAATCTAATAATATCTTGACATTTTTGTGAGAAGCCTAAAAAGTCAACCAATCTCATTTCAAACCATTTTGCCACTTTGGCTTTTACCTTTAAACTTTTCTTAAAAGATTAGACTTTTGTCAATCCTTGTAGTGATGCAAACAACTATACTTCTACAATATGTAGTGAAGAGAGATATTTTCCACTTGGGGGTTGAGTGAGGCATTGTTGATGATGACAAAAACTAGATTTTTTCAATTAAAATAAAATGATGAAAGTATCAGAGTTTAAGGATAAAGAGGAAACGGTATCAAAGATAATCATATAATGAGTAAAAAGTATTAGAGCTAAGAGGGTAAGGAATAAAAAGTATCAGAGTAATGATGAGAAAAACTCCCCCTGAGTTGATTATTTCCCTTTGATTCCTTGAGACCTTAAGCATCAGAACTTTACTGAACTTTCTTTGAGCATCATAATTTTACTGAACTTTCTTTGAGTATCAGAATTTTACTTTATTAGAGTTCAACAGATTCTTGTACCTGTAAGCTTTTCAGAACAGCAAATATATAAGGATGTTAGAATGTTTGAGACTTATGTCTCAGTAATCCGTTATTGAAAAATATCATTCTTTCTCCCCCTTTTTGTCAGTTATCAAAAAGCGCAAATAATCAGAGTTAAAATGGTCAGAGTAAAAACACGTTTGTATTAAAACAGAAGAAGTGATAGTTTAGAACAAGTAAAAATATTACAGACAAACATGTAAAGAAAACAAGGAAAACACAAGAAAATTTCTAAGAAGAAGGAGGAAGTCGTGTGAACAGAGCTTCCAACATGCTCTTGATTTGCGCGCTGGTTTCCTGTTGCTTAGATACCATGTTTGCTATAGAGTCAATCTTGATATCCTGCTTATCCATCCTTTCATTCATCAGCATATCTGATCTCTTCAAAACCTCCAGAGCCTGCCTGTCAAGAGAGAAAGCTTGAGGATCTTCAGATACAGGCTGCTTCTCAGAGCTTTCTGTAGTTTCTTCTGCTTGACCCAAGTCTTCAGCTTGAAGTATTTGTACTTCTGCAGGTTGAACTTTAGATGCTGGACGCTTTTCAGACCAAGGCGCAATGTCCAGATGGAGAACTTCTTCCTTCAGCAGCTTGCTCAGAATTGGACCTTCCATGTCCTTCAGCAGATTCTTGAATTTCTGTTGAGCCTGTCCATAGCTCTGGTCTTGCAACTTGAAGGTTTCAGCGCAAACCCATCTTCTGAATTGTGTCCAGAGGAGGTCTGATACAGCAGGATCAACCACTTCCAGACTTGCTTGTTTCAAAGAAGTGATCCACTTCTGCATATCTGTTTCAAAGTTCAAAATGCTGGTACCAACATCTGGTTGTTTTGGTTTAGGGATGGCAGTTTTCTGGTTTATTGCAGCAAGGTGTTCAAGGATTGTTAGATCAATGACTGTCTTGCTGTGGTTTTATGTATTTTTCTTAGGTTACGGAGTGGGAGAGTCAGAAATAATGATTGGACTTGATGGGGTATTAGGTGGAGTTGTTTCTGGTGAAGAGGGAAGTTGAGACATATTAACAGTGGTACCACATGGAAATTGAATGGCCAAAGGTTGTGGTTCAGGAGATTCAGAGGTTTGAGCCTCAGAGTTTTGAGTCTCAGGTTGTGGAGATTGTGTATGTTGAGGAGATGGTGGATTACTTTCTGGTTGAGGAGAGGAAGGTTGTGGGATTTCTGGTTCTGGTATGGGAGAGAGTGGAGTTTCTGGTATTGGTGAGAATGGGATGTCAGGTTATGGAGAAATGGGAATTTCTGTGTTTGGATTTGGATTTTCTGTTTCGGGAGCGGAAGAGTGTTGTTCTATATCAGAAAGAACTTGTGCAAGTTCTGGTTCTGGTATGGTTGTAGTGTTTGGATTTTGTGGTTTGGAGCGGGATCTTCTGAGAGTTAATGACTCAGAAGGGTCAAAGTGAATGTCAAAATCTTCAAAGGTTTGAGGAGTTAGGATTTTAGATGGAGTTGGAATATATGTGGAAACATCAGTTGAATCTAAAACAGATACAGAAACATGATTACCTCTTTTCTTTGGAGTCTGTTGAGATGATCCTTCTGGAGCAGCTTTTCTCTTCTTTGTCTTCTTCAGAACAACCTCTGGTGCCTTCTGCTGAAGATCTTGAATATTTAGATTAGGTGTTGTACCATCAACTTTACAAGCATCCAAATATCTTAGAATGATTTGAGGCTTGGAGTCAATCTCTGAGAACATAGGAAAGTCGTCCAGAGGGACTCTTCTGCTGGAGATTTCAGCAAAAGGAGTGACGTTGGGCTCCTTCTTAATGTTCTCTATCAGCTTCATCTTCTTAAAATTCTTGGCATTCAACTGCTTGCCAACAGAAGTTTTTAGGGTGCTGATCTCTTATGCCTCTGTCAAATGTTCAATCAGCCTATTCTCAGTCAGAATATCTGATATCAATCTTCCCAAGGGTATCAAATCCCTTTTAGTGCGTTCATCTTCTCTTGTCTCCTTGACGCTTGTTCTCAGATGGTTGAACAGAAGATGAGCTAGATTAATCTTTATCCTCTAAGAAATAAAATAGATCAGAAACTGCTGATCTATGTTTATGTAATCAGGAGAGCTGGTAGGCTTCCTGTGGTTGAAACAGCCCAGAATAATCTTTGCCCAAATTTTGTGCTTATCTTTCAAATCCCTTATCTTGCTGGAGGGAAGCCCCAGCGTGAAAATTTCCCTTGCTATAACAGAAACATCTGAACACCTCTCTGCCATATCAATACAGCGAATACCACCTCCATTGTACCCAATGAGTCTTGCAATTAGGTCTTCAGTAATCGCAATCTTCTTCCCCATGATGTAAGAAGTGACTTGGTGGTTTGAGGAAGAGGCGTGAATCCAAAATTCCTTTACTAGAATAGGAAAAGTTGGACCCACCATCCTGTCGAAGTACATTTCCAAACCCTGAGCTTGAATCTCTTCTGATAAATCAAAACCATTTTCCTTGAGACTGTTGAAATCCACTATAATCTCTGACAGAACTTCAAGGTTCTTGACTGGAGTGAGAAGTGTTCTAAGAGGAACCTCCTATTGCTCAGATGATGCATCTTTCTGGGAACCTGAAGAGAGATTGCTGGAAGACGCCATGTTCACACGAGGTTTTTTGAAAAAATGAAAGGGTTTTCTTGAGAAGGAAGAACACAAACACAGAAATCAGAAATATTGATTGAAAATGAAAGTAAGGGTAAAAGTTGTGAATGGTTTAAATAGATTTCGAAAAAGTTTTTGAAAACATAAACGCTTAAGTGAGAGAAATAAATCATGATTATTAGTATTTAATGTTAGCTGATTTTAGGGGATTTCAGAAATATACTTAAACGGTTACCCATGACATGTGTCTCAATGCAACCAATCAGCGCTTTACCTTTTAGAAGCGTGAACGCATGTTCAGCCTCGGGAAACAGCTGATAACTGGATGACACTTGTTTGCTTGAGTGAACAGCATATCTATCCTTGAACTGAAGCGCTCAGATCTTCATGGATAGATTCTGATACAATCTGCATTTCTAAAATTCTGAAAGAGGATTGATCAGAAGTTCACAGAGAAATAAACATAGTTCTGAAGGTTAATATATAAAATTAAAACAGTTTTATTCTGGACAGAGCTTCATGCTGAGATGATTCAGAATGAAGTTGAACCTATCTTCAGAAAGTGGTTTTGTGAAAATATCAGCTAATTGATGGTCTGTATCAATAAATTTTAAGTTTAAGATTCCTTTCTGAATATAGTCCCTAATAAAATGATGTTTTATTTCTATATGCTTAGCCCTAGAATGCAAAATTGGATTTTTACTTAAGCAAATAGCAGAAGTATTGTCACAGAGTATATGAATGTTACTCTCAAAAATCTGGAAGTCCTCAAGTTGACTTTTCATCCAGAGCATTTGTGTGCTGCATCCAGCTGCTGCTATGTATTCATCTTCTGCTGTTGATAGAGCAATTGTGGATTGTCTTTTATTGGACCAAGAGATCAGATTTTCTCCCAGAAACTGGCAACTTCTAGAAGTGCTTTTACGCTCTACTCTGTCTCCAGCAAAGTCAGCATCACAGTAACCTACTAAGCTGTTATCACTAGATTTTCTATAAAACAAACCCAGATTAGTAGTACCTTTCAGATACTTGAAAATTCTCTTAATTGTTGTTAAGTGAGATTCTCTAGGATCTGATTGGAATCTTGTACAAATGCATACACTGAATAAAATATCAGGCCTTGAGGCTGTTAGATAAAGAAGAGAACCAATCATACATCTGTAGACCTTCTGTTCTACCTTTTTGCTTACCTCTTCTCTTTCTAGAATGCATGTGGGATGCATTGGAATCTTTGATGGCTTACATTCTGAGAGATCAAATTTCTTCAGAAGTTCTCTGACATATTTTCTATGATGAATGTAAGTTCCTTCTGGGGTTTGATTGAACTGAATGCCCAGAAAGAATTTCAGTTCCCCCATTAGGCTCATCTCAAATTCTTCCTGCATACACTTAACAAACCTTCTTCCCAGAGAGGGTTTAGTAGATCCAAATATTATATCATCAACGTAAATCTGGCAGACTAAAATGTCATTCTTAACTGTCTTACAGAATAAGGTTGTGTCCACTTTCCCTCTGGTGAATTCCTTTTCTAACAGGAAGTTACTTAGTCTTTCATACCAAGCTCTGGGAGCTTGTTTCAGACCATACAGTGACTTCTTTAGTTTGAAAACATCTTCTGGATTTTTTGAACTTTCAAAACTAGGGGGTTGGTGCACATATACCTCTTCTTCTATATAGCAATTTAAGAATGCGCTCTTAACATCCATCTGATAGAGTGATGCCTTTATTAACAGTAAAAGAAATTAAAAGTCTGATAGATTCTAACCTGGCGACTGGAGCAAAGGTTTCTGTATAGTTTATCCCCTCTTGCTGACTATAACCTTGTGCTACCAATCGTGACTTGTTTCTGATGACTTCACCTTGTTCATTCATTTTGTTTCTGAACACCCATTTTGTTCCAATGACGTTGAATCCTTTTGGTTTAGGAACTAGATCCCATACGTCATTCCTTGTGAATTAATTCAGCTCCTCTTGCATTGCTAGAATCCAGTCATTGTCCAGAAGTGCTTCATCAATTGAAGATGGTTCAATCAGAGAAACAAGTCCCATGAGGGATTCTTCAGAGTTTCTGAAGCTGGCTCTTGTTCTGATTGGATCTTCCTTTCTTCCTAAGATTGTTTCTTCTGGGTGATCCATGCTGCTTCTGGATGGTCTTTTCTGAGGTTGATCAACCGAAGATGCTGGATTATCTTCAGTGCCTCTTTCTGATGTTGAGGGAGTGTCTCTATTAAGAGCTTCTGATGACTTGTCTTCAGTACCTGTGAATTCAACTTCCATACCTGCAAGTAATTCATTCTGCTTTGACTTTTGAGAGTCAAGCTTATCATCAAAACGAACACTGATTGATTCTTCCACAATCTGTGTTTCTGTATTGTATACTCTGTACCCTCTTGAGCGTTCAGAGTATCCTAACATAATACACTTCTGTGCTTTAGAGTCAAACTTGTTCAAATAATTTTTAGTATTCAAAATAAAACAAGTACATCCAAATGGATGAAAATAAGAAATGTTGGGCTTTCTGTTCTTCCATAATTCATATGGAGTCTTTTCCAGAATAGGTCTTATGGAGATTCTATTCTGAATGTAGCACGCTGTGTTTATCGCCTCTGCCCAGAAGATCTTAGCAACGTTAGTCTCGTTGATCATGGTTCTGGCCATTTCTTGCAATGTTCTGTTCTTTCGTTCTACAACTCCATTTTGTTGGGGAGTTCTAGGACAAGAGAAATCATGCAGAATGCCTTTGTCATTAAAAAATGATTCAAAGTCTTTGTTTTCAAACTCTCCACCATGATCACTTCTGACTTTGACGATTCTAAGATCCTTTTCATTCTGATCTTGGTTGCAGAAGGTGACAAACACAGAGTGTGACTCGTCCTTGTGTCTTAAGAACTTTACCCATGTTCATCTGCTATAGCCATCTACGATAACTAACCCATACTTCTTACCACTGACTGAAGCAGTTTTAACTGGTCCAAATAAGTCAATGTGCAGAAGTTCTAATGGCTTAGAGGTGGAAACAGCGTTTTTAGATTTGAAAGCTGGTTTTGCAAACTTGCCTTTCTGACATGCTTCACACAGAGCATTTGAATTGAACTTCAGGTTAGGAAGTCCTCTGACCAGATTGAGTTTGTTAATCTGAGATATTCTTCTCATACTAACATGCCCCAATCTTCTGTGCCAGATCCATTGCTCGTTGTTAACAGACAGAAGACACTTTACATTCTGACTTTTCAGTTCAGAAAGTTTGATTTTGTAAATGTTGTTTCTCTTCTTTCCATTAAATAGGATAGTCCAATCTTTCTGACTAATGGCTTTGCATGAATTTTGATTAAAGATTATATCATAACCGTTATCACTTAATTGACTTATGGATAACAGGTTATGCATTAATCCATCTACTAATAAAACATTATTGACAGAGGGAAGATTTCCATTACCTACTGTTCCAGATCCAATGATCTTTCCTCTCTGATTGCCTCCAAAGCCTACGTGGCCTCCAGGCTTAAGTTCCAGGCTTTGGAACATATGCCTTCTTCCCGTCATGTGTCGTGAGCAGCCAGAGTCCAGGTACCATGACTGGTGTTTCTGCTTTGCTGCTAAAGATATCTGCAACATGTATTATTCTATCCTTAGGTACCCATATTTTCTTGGGTCCTGATTTGTTAGTTTTACCAAAACTATGGTTGAATTTTGGTTTAACAGAATAATTACTACTAGTATATTTGATGTCATGTGTGTGCCCATATACAAAGTGAGAATCAAGTGAAGTGCGTTTTATCACTAAATCCATGGAATTCTTTGGTGTAGGTACCTTACCTTGGTATCCTATTCCTTTTCTTCCATTTCTGCTAACTCCATAGATCATTGAAGCCATCTTGCTTCTATCTATGCTTTTAGCTAGAAACTTCTGAAAGTTGTGATCATACTCCTTGATGATCTCATCAGCACTACTGGGAGTTTCAGGAATTGTTTCCTTCTGAGAGTTTTGCAATAGATTTTCTAATTTTGAAATTTTGTTTTTCAAATCAGAATTCTCCAATTTGAGACTCTCAGTTTTATCAGAGTCAGAAGCAAGATCCCTTTTCAGGTTTCTGAATTTGACTCTGATATGCTAATATCTTTCCAGAATCTCATTAAGGCTTTCAGCAAGTTCAGCCTTAGTAAAGTTAATAGCAAAGTCAGGAAATACCTCTTCTGTGTCTGATTCATAAGCTTCACCGTCTTCTGTTATGTTTGCCATGAGAGATATGTTTGCTCTCTCATCATTTGATTCTGAGTCAGCTTCAGATGTGTCAGAGTCATCCCATGTAACCATGAGACTTTTCTTCTTTTCCTTGCCAAAATTTCTTCTGGGCTATTCCTTCTGAAGCTTTGGGCAGTCACTTTTGTAGTGCCCTTTCTCGTTACATTCATAGCAGATGATGTCTTTGTTGTTTGGCTTTCTACTTCCTGAAGAGCCTTCAGATCTTCTGTGTCCAGAGGAGGATTCTGACCTTCTGTATCTGGAGGAGGATTCATTCTGATTCTCTGGTCTTCTGGGATTCCTGAACTTCCTTTGCCTCTGCTTCCATAGTTGGTTCACCCTTCGGGAGAGGAGAGACAATTCATCTTCTTCTCATGAGGACCCATCAGAGGTTTCTTCTACAGCCTGCAAAACCTTCGAGTCAGATTTTCTGTTAGATTTTAAAGCTAAAGGCTTACCTTGCTTTTGAGGTTCATCAGCTTCTAGCTCTATCTCGTGACTTCTGAGGGAGCTGACAAGTTCCTCCAGAGAGATTGTGTTGAGATCCTTAGCTAGCTTCAGCGCTGTGACCATTGGCCTCCACTATTTTGGCAAGCTTCTGATGATCTTCTTAACATGATCAGCAGTAGAATACCCTTTGTCGAGAACTTTGAGACCAGCAACCAGAATCTGAAATCTTGAGAACATTGTTTCAATAGATTCACTTTCTTCCATCTTGAATGCCTCATACTTCTGAATGAGCGCAAGAGCTTTAGTTTCTTTAACTTGAAGGTTGCCTTCATGCGTCATTCTCAGAGAGTCAAACATATTCTTTGCAGTGTCTCTGTTTGATATCTTTTCATATTCAGAGTAAGAGATAACATTGAGAAGAATTGTTCTGGCCTTGTGATGGTTTTTGAAATCACGCTTTTGTTGATCATACATTGCTTTCCTATCAATCTTCTGACCACTTGCATTCACTGGGTGCGTGTATCCATCAGTCACCATATCCCACAGATCAACATTGTGGGCTAGAAAGAAGCTTTCAATTTTGTCTTTCCAGTAATCAAAGTTCTCTCCATCAAAGACTGGAGGTTTGCCACTGAATCTGTCTCTTTCTTCGTTGTTGTCATTGCTGATATTTTGATGTGGTTCTGCCATTGTGTTTTTTTAACGCTGGATCTTGTACTGACACGGTTAAGTGTTATAAGCTCAGAACCAGGCGCTCTGATACCAATTGAAGAAGTGAAAAACACAAGAAGGGGGGTTGAATTGTTAAAACTTGAAATCAAATGCAGACAACACGTTATTTTTATCCTGGTTCGTTTGATCTCAAACTACTCAAGTCCACCTGTCAAGGTGATTTGGCCTCTCTCTAACGAGTTCTTAATCCACTATATTCAACTGAATACAATAACTGCTTTAACAACTGTCAAAGCCTTCTTGAGTCCAACCACAGACCGGTTTATCTCAAGGTATTTTTCTTACAGATAAATGAACAAATGTGTTTGATGTGTTCTAAGAAAAACTATTTATCACAACTGTGATAATACACAAAATGAAACTTATATGAAACTAGATTGCTAGAGCTATAGAGTAAGCGCTTGATAACTTTAGCAAACTGGATGAGTGAGATCGAATATGATTAGCTTATATGTATGTGCATGTTATAGAATTGTTGAGTATTAGCCATTTCTTTTCTCACTGATTTGTTTATATAGCCTTGGAATAGATACGTTTCTGTCCATAATTCCATTTCAATGCTCATAACGTTCTTTCCTTTTTGAGAAGATCTTTGTCTTGGAATAAAGCCGTTGGTAATTAATCTGCCTTGAATGCAGTAACGTTGACACTTCAGAATGTTCTGCTTAATGAAAATCAGAGTGTTCTTGGCTTTAGCTTATTCTGGCGCTTCTGAATGCTGATGACATGGTTAGGATCTTGATCAGAGTCAGAGTATGTTGAGCACAGATTCTGTTCATCAGGCTTCAGCGTAAGCACATGTTTTGATCTTCTGGTGCTGACATATCTTCTGATGTTGATGTTGATATTGATATTCTGATGCTGATTTCATCAGAGTTTCCTGCGAATACACAGCATAATTTTGAGTAGCACATATGTCTTATATAAATCTCATAATTCATTTAATCTTGTATTTTGTTATCATCAAAACTCTAACTGAGGGTTGTAGAATCAAACTATGTTCTAACAGTTTTGGTGGCCATGAGTCCTCATCATCATTATCAACATTTTCTATTCACAAAGGAAGAATATTGGCACAAAAAGTTTGTTCAAACTTGACAAAGTTCCACCAAGCATTCTCTTGATTCAGAGGCTAGGGTTTTGGACTTCAAAGGAGTGTATCTTGCTCATATTTTGGTATTTTTGAGAGATTCCAAAGACATCATGCTCTTCAATGAGTTACCAACTAATTACTTCAAAATTTCCAAGGAGTTTTCATGTGGAAGAAACTTGGTAAAGAGGAAAGGTTACAAGTCATCCAGATGAATCTCCAATTTTCCATATGTGATTTCAAATGGTCTTAACTTGGTCAATTTTTATCACCTTTAGCCCATTCTTTTTTCATGATGACCTTAAGGATGTGTACTTCATGCCTTCTTTTATGTGAAAAGTGAAAAAATGGATGGAAGTTTCCTTAAGAATGCAAAAGATTATAGGTCATTTCATGATTTTTGGCCAACTTCAACAAGTCATAACTTACTCAATTTTTGGAGATTTTAAGTGGTTCAAATTTAAAAATTCCATTCAAGAGATCTACTTCATTCCATCTTTTTTGGTCAAGAGTAAATTCTAAGTGGAAGGCCATGTTTGGATGCAAGAGATTATAGGTCATTTTTAAAGAAGAATTTGAAATATTTCTAAGTAGGGAAAGTCAACTCTTTTTCTTCAACTTTGACTCCATGTAACTTTCAGCTCAAGCATCCATTTGATTCCATTCTTTTTCCCTTGTAAAGCTTGTTACCTCATCTTTCCAAAGCATCAAGAATTTTGCCCTAAGACCCCTTGAGGTGGAAATGCCATTGGATTGAACTTGGTAGCTTGGAACTGAAGTTTCTCCATAAGTCAGAATTTGAAACTCGTGTTTTGGCCTTTAAACATCAAATTAGCACGCGTTTGTGATCTAAACATGTTTAACCAAGTTTCCAAAGTGGATTAGAGCCTTGAAACGCAACGATTGGATGAGTTTTGATGCAAACCAGATCACACTTTGCTCGTGCATCAGGTTCACACGATTTCCCTCCAAGCTTCATCATTTCACACGCTTGAACATTCCATTTGATTCCCTATAAATAGAGGGTCATCCCCCATTCAATTTCCCAAGCTTAGCTAGCCAGAATCACCCTGTCAAACTTGCTTCACAACTCAGAATTCAGTTACTTTGAATCCTATTCTCAAGCCTTTTTCAATCCATTTTTTCCATTAATTCACCTTCCTTGATCTTCCTTGAAGCTACCCATATAATTACATGCACGAATCGTTCCCTACATTGCTCCATAGAAGTCCAGTTTCAGAGCTCTGCAACTTAAATTCAATAGGTAGATTCCTTCATCAATTCTTCAAAACTTTGGTATCATTGTGTTGCTCTCATTGCCCTGGTTCTAGTCGCAACACTTACTTTCATCTGGAAGCACGTTTTGACCGTAAATTTTCAAATCCCTTTTCAAAACTTTCTTTCCAAATTGCTTGAGTTACAGTTTATATAAATTTGTCGCGAGGGTGTGGTTGTCTTCGTCTTGAAGAGACGAAGCGAATGGCATAGGTCTGAGCTTCTGATTTTACAGTTTGAGAGACCTGCAATTCGTGAGGGCTGGAGGTTGAAGATGACCAACGTGTCATCTTCTAACCAATGAAAGCGTGATATTTGTTATTTTCAAATTCTGATTTATTTAATGATTATGTACATTATTCATTAAAGACCACGATATGCACATCGCGCCAGATCTCTTGGATTTGATTACTAACGCGTTTTGACTCTCATCCAATGGTCCACATCTTTTTCTTTTATTTTCTTTTTCTGATTTTTATATTTAATTGTTTGAAATTTCAAAAAATCATAGAAAAATCATTTTTAGTCCAAAAAATCTGAAAAAATTATGAAAAATATTTTTGATTATTCTCTTTATGATTTTTACTTTTTCACAATTTAATTTTGTATTTTGGTATTTTTTATAAATTTTACACTTATTTGATTTGTTTAAAATGTTTAAAAATATTTTTACACATTTTTAAATTCTGAAAAAATTATGGAATGATCCAATGATATTGTGACGAATATTGGTGACCTTATTTTATTTTTATTTCTGACTTTACTATTTTTTTACTATTTTTTATTATTTTACCCATTTATTTTATTTTTTAAAAATAGTTTCTGACTTTTCAAAATTACCAAAAAATTTGTAAAATTATTTGACCTATTTTCTGATTTTTCTATGGTCTTATTTTTCATTTCTTGATTAATTTGAATATAATTGAAATTTTCCTCATCATTTTCCATGTTTTAAACACTTTTAAACCTTTTAATGTATATAGCAAATATATTATTATTTTGTGATTATTTTCTGGCTGTCTTGGGTTGATTTTTTGATCATGACTTTATTAACATCATTAGATCCATGGTGTTGAGTTTAACTCCACAAAAAATGGATGAGTGATTTTAATAATAGTTTGATTAAATTTTTAATCCAAATGTGGTTTCCCTTTTTACCCTAATTCCTCTTCATCTCATCCCCTTCTCATTGAACTAAATGTTGTTGGAGCATGATATCTATATCATGTCTCAAAATAAATGGTGCATAGATTGTTATTGACCGGCCTCAAAATAGGTGCGACTTCTATATAAGTTCACTTACGATTGCTTAACATAGCGCTAAATTTTGTCCCGATTCGAATAAATGATCATTTGTGGCCCAAACTTATGATTGCAAGCCCAAGTATGTTAATTTGATCTCTTTGATCCAATAACCTTGAGATTCATTGTGTGGAGGCTTTGGTTCTACCAATCCTCTAATGGATCTACAATACCTTTGGTCAACGCGGATCACTTAAACATCGTTGATCATTAAATGGTACTTATGAGAATTCCAAATGGATGATATACTTGACAAAAAGCAAATAGAACTTGTTGTATGAAGGCTTTGGTTCTACCAATCTTCTAATGAGTTCCAAATGCAAGTTTCAAGATGATCATCCAACTAACCACTAATTATTAATTTGTTTTATTTTATGCTTTTATTCTTTTATGCTTTATGCACTGTTTATTTTTTAGCATTTTTCATTTCATGCCATTTTTATCTTTGTTCATTTGAGCTTTTATTTTCTTGTCATTTGTACTTTGCTCACTTGACCTTTTCTTTTCTTTTTCTCAAGATACTTAATAATCAACATAAACCCTAAAAAAACTCTTAATGATGCTTGGACTATTTGGGTACTATCCTTGGCATTATGGAGCAGTGGACTTTTTCTTAGACTTAGGATTAAAAACCTTGGCCTATCTTGGAGACCTTGTGATCCTATCTGATTATTTTGTCTAGAGATCTTGAGGTTTACCTCAAGACATTGGGTTGCTTGTTTGTTTTTGTGTGCAGGTTTTTGAGATTACATCCTTTGTTTGTAATCTGGAATTCACCCGTATACAGCCGTTACCCTGCCCAATTTGTGAAGACTTAATGCATTTGAGGAGGTCTAGTATCTTTGCTTGCTTGGTTTCAATCCAAAGAATGGGAATTCTATCTTGGCTCACAATGTCAATTTTTTGGCTTTCTTGTTAGTTAGATGGTTCTTATCCTTAGCTTTTACCTTATATTTTAGGATAGTCTCTTCTTCTCCTCCCATCTTCTTTAATTTCAAAAAAACTTTATCCCTCCTTTTGAAAACTCTTCTTGTTTTGAAACTTAAACCACTTTCATAATAAACTTGGACTTAGGTCCATGCATTTTCAAAATATCTTCATAAATAAATTCCAATCAATCTAATAATATCTTGACATTTTTGTGAGAAGACTAAAAAGTCAACCAATCTCATTTCAAACCATTTTGCCACTTTGGCTTTTACCTTTAAACTTTTCTTAAAAGATTAGACTTTTGTCAATCCTTGTAGTGATGAAAACAACTATACTTCTACAATATGTAGTGAAGAGAGATATTTTCCACTTTGGGGTTGAGTGAGGCATTGTTGATTTTAAAATCCAAGTCATATCCTCCACTTTGAGATGATGCAAATTCTCCTTTCTCATGATTGTGGATAGTAAGTATGTTTTCCACACGGACAATGACGATAATGTCTTATCTCTTAAAATCAACCAACACACTTTTGTTTTTTTAAAAAAGAGGAACTACGTGTACCCTGATCCCCTATTGCACGAAAGGTGGTACGTAGGCACTAAAGGTTCACAACCGTGGCGGGTGCAAAAATCATTAAAAAATATTTCTCTTCTCACCTCCACCATCCATTTTATACAACACATTTTTATATATCCAAAATATACAGATTTTTTCAAAGAGGTTCCTGCGAAGTACCATAGATGTTTAGGGTGCTAATACCTTCCCTTTGCATAACCAACCCCCTTACCTTGAATGTTTCCCCCTCTTTTTGGGTTATTCGCTCTTTTCCCATTCCTTTGGAAACAATAAAGCGCATTGGTGATTTTTATTTTGATTTGTATAAAGTCTAGTCAATCCAATGGCTTAGTCTTGAACATTTCTACCGCTACAGATTCCACCAAGAATGGTTCTCTGAAAGACGCTAAGGCTGTGGTAGAAGAAGGTGGTGGCACTGTTTGGGGTCAGCTTCCCAACATCCCTTACAAGTCCAATAATAGGTTTGGGTTTTACCTCAGAGGCTCAGAGGGTTATCCGTCATGCTTGTGCTAATTCTGGGAGACCTCCATTTCGCATCAACAACAATGGAGTTCATAAAAATCAAGTCAACATTATGGAAGACGCTGATAGCGACTATGACATAGACAGTTAGATTTTCCCTACTACCGGCAATGGGCTCAACAATTGGAAGGTTGAAGACTTTATACCAATCTCCTTTAGTTAGGAGTAAATGTTATTTTCTGTTTTCTTGCTTTCAAGTTTTTGGTTATGTAATTTAAACAATAACTTTAAACCTTGTGCCTTATCCGGGGCACAACGGTCCATTTGTTAGAGTTGTCATTTTTCATCCGCATATTTTCATTTAATAAATCATTGAATGTTTACGTTCAAATTTTATGCTCTTTGTCTTTGTTTTACTTTATTGCTTTCAAAATAGCTATGTGTTATTACACACACCCACAAAACAAATTGCAGATCCATATCCACCCTGGATCCCATTGATAGCAATTCTGCTATTACCAATCATGACTTCTAAAATCCGATCTACCAAGCCGAGGACGAAGGTGTGGAATATTGTGAAGTACCTGAAGAGCTTGCTAGGCTGTTAATGCATGAAGAAAGATCCATACAACCGCATGAAGAGCCAGTCAAGGTTATGAAATTGGGTACTTAAGAGGACAAGAAACAAGTCAAGATAGGTGTCAATCTAGAAGACGGTTTCAAAAAGAGATTAATCCATATGTTGCGTGACTATGTTGAGATCGTTGCTTGGTCGTACGAAGACATGCCAGGGCTTGATACTAACATTGTGGTTCACCGTCTACCGATGAAGGAAGGTTGTCCTCCTATAAAATAGAAGGTTTATCATATGCGTCCCGAGATGTCAGAAAAGATCAAAGATGAGGTTATAAAGCAGTTCAATACATGTTTCTTAGCTGTTACGTCTTATCCTTTGTGGGTTTCAAATATGGTTCCAGTACCTAAGAAGGATGGCAAGCTGAGTATATGTATAGACTACAAGGATTTGAACAAGGCATGCCCCAAAGATGACTTTTCGCTTCCGCATTAATGTTCTGGTTGATAACACCGCTCAGCATAAAGTATTTTCCTTCATGGATGGTTTCTATGGTTATAATTAAATCAAGATGCAACCTGAACACATGGAAAAGGCTACCTTTATCACACAGTGGGGCACTTTTTGTTACAAAGTTATGCCTTTTGGTTTGAAGAACACCGGTGCAACATATCAGCGTGCTATGGTAGCTTTGTTCCATGACATGATCCATCATGAGATAGAGGTTTACATTGATGACATTATAGCTAGGTCTCAGACTGAAGAAGAACATCTTGACCACCTACATAAGTTGTTTGAGAGGTTGAAGAAATACAAGTTGAGGTTGAATCCAAAAAAGATCACCTTTGGGGTAAGATCAGGTAAACTCCTAAGTTTCGTTGTCAGTGGTAAAGTTATTGAAGTTGATCCTTCCAACGATAAAGCCATTCAAGAAATTCCAACTCCCCATACAAGAAGGAATTCAAAGGTTTCCTGGGATGATGAACTACATTGCCAAATTTATTTCCAATTTGAATGCTACTTGTGAGCCAATCTTCAAGTTGCAGAAGAAAGATCAAGTAGTGAAGTGGAACGAAAATTTTAAGATAGCCTTCGACAAAATCCAGGAGTACCTCTAGGAACCTCCAATTCTGATGCCACCGGTTGAGGGAAAACCTCTGATCATGTACCTGACAGTATTAGAGAACTCAATGGGGTGTGTATTGGGGCAACATGACGAGTCCGGTCAAAAAGAGAATGTAATGTACTACCTTAGAAAAAAGTTTACCGACTGTGCAATAAGATACTCACTGCTCGAGAAAACTTGTTATGCTTTGGCATGGGTTGCTCATCGACTAAGACAGTATATGTTGACTCATACTACTTTATTGATCTCTAAGATGGATCCAATAAAATATATATTTGAGAAATATGCTCTCTCCGGAAGAATAGCAGATGGCAAATGGTCTTGACAGAATATGACATTCAATATACTACTCAGAAGGCAATTAAAGGAAGTGTATTGGAAGATCATTTGGCTCATCAAGATTTAGATGACTATCAGTCTATGAATTTTGAGTTCTCAAATGAGAATATTATGCTAGTTATTGATTATGAAGAACGTGGATCGTATGAAGGATTTGAATTGGGATCCCGATGGGCTATAGTTTTTTATTGAGCTTCTAACGTGCTTGGTAATGGAATCGGTGTTGTGATTATCTCTCCCAGGGGTTGCCATACGCCCTTCACCGCCAGGTTGTGTTTTGACTTTACCAACAACATGACTGAATACGAAGCATGTATCATGGGTATCAAAGATGCCATCAATATGAGAATTAAATTCTTGAATGTATATGGGGACTCAGCCCTAGTGATCAGTCAGATTAAGGGAGAATGTGATACGAAGCATCAAAATCTCATTCCTTATCGAGAGCATCTGTTGACATTAATTTCGTGCTTCGAGGAAATCACTTTTGAACATATTCCACGAGAAGAGAATCAATTGGAAAATGTATTAGCTACCATGTCATCTATGTTAAAAGTCATATAGGATAATGAAGCTCCTCAAATTACTATTTAGAGACTAGACGAACATGTGAATTTCTACGAAGTTGATACTGATGGAGTAGTGGAAAAGCCTTGGTACCACGAATTAAAAAGATACCTCAAAACTCGAGAATATCTTGAAGGATCATCTATCAATGATAATAAATTTCTAAGGAGGTTCTCTGCCAAGTTTTTTCTGACTAACGGAATCGTGTACAAGCGCAACCATGATTCGACTTTGCTTCATTGTGTAGACAAGGAGGAAGCTGAGAAAATTATGGAAGATATGCACAAAGGAGTCTTTGGTACTCACTTCAGTGGATATACAATGGCTAAGAAGATTCTGAGAGTGGGTTATTATTTCTCTACTATGGAAACTGATTACCATCATCATTCCAGAACTTTCCACAAATGCCAAATTTATGCTAACAAAGTACATGTGCCTCTGGTTCCTTTGAATATCTTGACTGCTCCTTGTCTATTTGTAATGGGGGGCATTGATGTGATTGGAGATATTAAGCCTACTACTTCCAATGGGCATCATTTCATCCTGGTCTCTATTGATTACTTCACGAAGTAGGTTAAAGCAGCCTCGTTTTCTTCCGTTACAAAGAATGTTGTGGCTCGGTTCATTAATGACAACCTTATTTGTTGGTATGGCATCCTTAAAAGGATTATCACAGACAATGGTACCAATCTTAACAATACTATGATCATGGAACTTTGTACGCAGTTCAGGATTAAGCATCACAATTCTTCTTCGTAACGACCAAAGATGAATGGCATAGTGGAAGCCGCCAACAAGAATATCCAGAAGATCTTGTAGAAGATGACAGTGACATGCAAAGATTTGCATGAGATGTTACCATTTGCTCTTCATGGTTATCGCATTTCAGTATGAACATCAACTGGAGAAACCCATTTCTCTCTAGTCTACGATATGAAGGTTATCTTACCTGTTAAAGTCTAGATTCCTTTCCTAAGGATTATGAAAGCTGCAGGTTTATATGAAGACAAATGGACTCAGACTCGACTGGACTAAATAAATTTAATCGATGAAAAAAGGCTTGCAGCTATTTGTCATGGTCAGATGTATCAGAAAAGCATGATCAAAGCCTTTAACAGGAAAGTTAAATATCGGGTATACCAGGATGGTGATTTGGTAATAAAGGGCATTATCCTACCATTGGGTAATCCCAAGGGAAAATGGACTCCCACATACGAAGGGCCATTTGTGATCAAAAAGATATTTTCTGGTGGTTCTATGATACTTACTACCATGGACGGTGAAGATTTTCCACACCCTGTGAACGCGGACATAGTCAAAAAATACTATGCATAAAAGAGACCCGCTAGGTTGACAGGCCTATGTTAGAACAATGTTTGAATCTAGTACCCTATATTTAAGTTTTGATGATAACAAAGTGAAAAGATATAGTATTTGTATGTTTCATGTTTGAATTATATGCTGCCTAAAATTACTATGCTCTGACTTGCAGATACGCTGATTAAAATAAGCAAGATCACTTCTTCAGCATCAGAATTTGATTTGATACACCAGCATCAGAAGTTGCTGAATCAGAACGTGAAGATCAGATGATCAACTCACGTACATGCTGTAGCTTGATGAACAGAACTGCGCGTAAAACACTCTGATACAGAATCAATAGTTCATCAGTAGCGAAGCAGAATCAGAATGAGCCAAGCCAGAACGTGCATTGAAGAAGCAACGGTACTGTGCATTGAACGCTAATTAATTCCAACAGCATCATTCTAGACAAGATCTGCTCAAAAAGGAAAGCTTGTTATTAGCATTGAATCAAGAATATTGCATTCAACGTTCATCTTCTCAAGTGCTATATAAACAAGGCTTCGAAGATTATAATGGCTAATGCTCTCCAATTCTCTACACGCACAAAGCTGAACAATAATCTTCATCTACCAGTTTTGCTAAACCAACAAACTCTGATACTCCATTAGTGTTTAGCAATCTAAGTTTCTAAGCTTCATTTGTGTAAACATCACAGTTGTGATAAAGTTTTGTAGAAAACATTCACACACATTTATTTTATACCTTTGTAAGAAAGTGTTGCCTTGACAAACCGGATTGTGGTTTGAATCAAGAAGGCTTTAGCAGTTGTTAAAGCAGATTTGTATTCAGTTGAATATAGTGAATTAAGACCTCGTTGGAGAGAGGCGAAATCACCTTGACGGGTGGACTGGAGTAGTTTGAGATCAAACGAACCAGGATAAAAATATCTTGTCAATTTCTTTAAGATTCCAGTTTTACAATTCAACCCCCCCTTCTTGTGTTTTTCACCCCTTCAATTGGCATCAGAGCGCCTGGTTCTGAGCTAAAACACTTAACCGTGTCAGTACAAGATCCAGCGTCAGAAAAACACAATGGCAGGAAACAACTCTCATTTCAGCAATGACAACAATGAGGACAGAGACAGATTCAGCGGCAAACCTCCAGTCTTTGATGGAGAAAACTTTGATTACTGGAAAGACAGAATTGAAAGCTTCTTTCTAGCACATGATGCTGATTTGTGGGATATGGTGACAGATGGATACACGCACCCTGTGAATGCAACTGGTCAGAAGATTGAAAGAAAATCAATGACTGATCAACAAAAGCGTGATTTCAAGAATCACCATAAGGCCAGAACCATCCTCCTCAGTGCCATCTCCTATACTGAGTATGAAAAGATCTCCAACAGAGACACAGCTAAGAACATCCTTGATTCTCTCAGAATGACGCATGAGGGCAACGTTCAAGTCAAAGAAACAAAAGCTCTGGCGCTCATTCAGAAGTATGAGGCGTTTAAAATGGAAGAATCTGAATCCATTGAAACTATGTTCTCTAGATTCCAGATTCTGGTAGCTGGTCTCAAAGTTCTGGACAAAGGATACTCTACTGCTGACCATGTCAAGAAGATAATCAGAAGTTTACCCAAGCAGTGGAGGCCTATGGTTACTGCTCTGAAGCTAGCGAAGGATCTCAACAAAATCACTCTGGAGGAACTTATAAGCTCCCTCAGAAGTCATGAGATAGAGCTAGAAGCTGACGAGCCTCAGAAGCAAGGTAAGCCTTTAGCTTTAAAATCTAACAGAAAATCTGAATCTAAAGTTTTGCAGGCAGTTGAAGAAACATCTGATGGATCCTCATCAGAAGAAGACGAACTTTCCCTTCTCTCCAGAAGAGTAAATCAACTGTGGAAGCAAAGACAAAGGAAGTTCAGGAATCCCAGAAGATCTGATTAGAACGAGTCTTCTTCCAGATACAGAAGGACAGATTCTTCCTCTGGATACAGAAGATCTGAAGGCTCCTCCGGTAGCAAGAAGCCAAACACAAAAGACATCATCTGCTACGAGTGCAATGAGCAAGGACACTACAAGAGTGACTGCCCAAAGCTTCAGAGGGAAAAGCCCAAAAAGAAGTTTGGAAGAGAGAAGAAGAAAAGTCTCATGGCCACATGGGATGACTCTGACTCGTCTGAAGCTGACTCAGAATCAGATGATGAAAGGGCAAACATAGCGCTCATGGCTAACATTCCAGATGACAGTGAAGCTTCTGAATCAGACTCAGAATCAGACACAGAAGAGGTATTCCCTAACTTCGCTGTTAATTTTACAAAGGCTGAACTTGCTGAAAGCCTCAATGAAATTCTGGAACGTTATCAGCAGATTAGAGCTAAATTCAGAGACCTGAAAAGGACTCTTGAATCTGACTCTAATAAGTCTGAGAGTCTCAAATTGGAAAACTCTGAGCTGAGAGATAAAATTTCAAAATTAGAAAACTCTTTACAAAACTCTCAGAAGGAACCAATTTCTGAAACTCCCAGCAACGCTGATGAGATCATCAAGGAGTATGATCATAGTTTCCAGAAGTTCCTTGCTAAAAGCATAGATAGAAGCAGAATGGCTTCAATGATCTATGGAGTTAGCAGAAACGGAAGGAAAGGAATAGGATACCTAGGTAAGGTTCCTACACCTAAGAATGTCATGGATTTAACCATTAAACACACTCCTTTAAATTCACACTTTGTGTATGGTCACACACATGACATCAAATATACTAGCAGTAAGCACTCTGTGAAACCAAAATTCAACCAGAGTTTTGGTAAAACTAACAAATCAGGACCCAAGAAGATCTGGGTACCTAAGGATAAAATAATACATGTTGCAGATATCTTTAGCAGCAAGTCAGAAACACCAGTCATGGTACCTGGACTCTGGCTGCTCACGACACATGACGGGAAGAAGGCATATGTTCCAAAGCCTGGAACTTAAGCCTGGAGGCCACGTTGGCTTTGGAGGCAATCAGAGGGGAAAGATAATTGGCTCTGGAACTGTAGGTAATGGAAATCTTCCCTCTATTAATAATGTTCTGCTAGTTGATGGATTGATGCATAATCTGTTATCCATAAGTCAATTAAGTGATAACGGTTATGATATAATCTTTAATCAAAAATCATGTAAAGCTATTAGTCAGAAAGATGGGACTATCCTATTTAATGGTAAGAGGAAAAACAACATTTACAAAATCAAACTTTCTGAACTAAAGAGTCAGAACGTAAAATGTCTTCTGTCTGTTAACAACGAGCAGTGGATCTGGCACAGAAGATTGGGGCATGTTAGTATGAGAAGAATATCTCAGATTAACAAACTCAATCTGGTCAGAGGACTTCCTAATTTGAAGTTCAATTCAGATGCTCTGTGTGAAGCATGTCAGAAAGGCAAATTTGCAAAACCCTCTTTTAAATCCAAAAATGTTGTTTCTACCTCTAAGCCATTAGAACTTCTGCACATTGACTTATTTGGACCAGTTAAAACTGCTTCAGTCAGTGGCAAGAAGTATGGGTTAGTAATCGTAGATGACTATAGCAGATGGACATGGGTAAAGTTCTTAAGACACAAGGACGAGTCACACTCTGTGTTTGTTACCTTCTGTAACCAAGTTCAGAATGAAAAAGATCTTAGAATCGTTAAAGTCAGAAGTGATCATGGTGGAGAATTTGAAAATAAAGATTTTGAGTCATTCTTTAATGACAAAGGCATTCTGCATGATTTCTCTTGTCCTAGAACTCCCCAACAAAATGGAGTTGTAGAACGAAAGAACAGAACATTGCAAGAAATGGCCAGAACCATGATCAACGAGACAAACGTTGCTAAGACTTTCTGGGCAGAGGCAATAAACACAGCGTGCTACATTCAGAATAGAATCTCAATAAGACCTATTCTGGAAAAGACTCCATATGAATTGTGGAAGAACAGAAAGCCCAACATTTCGTATTTTCATCCATTTGGATGTACTTGCTATATGTTAAATACAAAGAATTATTTGAACAAGTTTGATTCTAAGGCACAGAAGTGTATTATGTTAGGATACTCTGAACGCTCAAGAGGGTACAGAGTATACAATACAGAAACACAGATTGTGGAAGAATCAATCAGTGTTCGTTTTGATGACAAGCTTGACTCTGAAAAGTCAAAGCAGAATGAAAATCTTGCAGGTATAGAAATTGAATTTGCAGGTTCTGAAGACAAGTCATCAGAAGCTCTCAACACAGACATTCCTTCAACGTCTGAAAGGAGCAATGCTAGAAATCCTACAACTGCTGCTGATCAACCTCAGAAGAGATTACCCAGAAGCAGTTTGGATCACCCAAAAGAAACTATCCTAGGAAGAAAGGAAGATCCAATCAGAACAAGAGCAAGCTTCAGAAACTCTGAAGAAACTCTTATGGGACTTGTGTCTCTGATTGAACCTTCTTCTATTGATGAAGCACTTCTGGACAATGACTGGATTCTGGCAATGCAAGAAGAGCTGAATCAATTCACCAGAAACGACGTGTGGGATCTCGTTCCCAAACCAAAAGGATTCAACGTCATTGGAACAAGATGGGTGTTCAAAAACAAGCTTAATGAACAAGGTGAAGTCGTCAGAAACAAGGCACGACTGGTTGCACAAGGTTATAGTCAGCAAGAGGGGATAGACTATACAGAAACCTTTGCCCCAGTCGCCAGGTTAGAATCTATCAGACTTTTAATTTCATTTGCTGTTAATAGAGGCATCACTCTGTATCAGATGGATGTCAAAAGTGCATTCTTAAATGGTTATATAGAAGAAGAAGTTTATGTTCACCAACCCCCAGGTTTTGAAAATACAAAACATCCAGAACATGTTTTCAAACTGAAAAAGTCACTGTATGGTCTGAAACAAGCTCCCAGAGCTTGGTATGAAAGGCTAAGTAACTTTCTGCTTGAAAATGAATTCACCAGAGGGAAAGTGGACACTACTCTATTCTGTAAAACAGTTAAGAGTGACATTTTAGTCTGTCAAATTTATGTTGATGATATTATTTTTGGTTCTACTAATCCTTCTCTTGGAAGAAAATTTGCTAAGTGTATGCAGGCAGAATTTGAGATGAGCCTCATGGGGGAACTGAAATTCTTTCTAGGAATTCAGATCAATCAAACTCCAGAGGGAACTTACATTCATCAGAGCAAATACATCAGAGATCTTCTGAAGAAATTTGACCTCTCAGAATGTAAGCCATCAAAGATTCCAATGCATCCCACGTGCATTCTGGAAAGAGAAGAGGTAAGCAAAAGTGTAGAACAGAAAGTCTACAGAGGTATGATTGGTTCTCTCCTTTATCTGACAGCTTCAAGACCTGATATCTTATTCAGCGTATGTATTTGTGCTAGATTCCAATCAGATCCTAGAGAATCTCACTTAACAGCTGTTAAGCGAATTTTCAAGTATCTGAAAGGTACTACTAATCTGGGTTTGTTTTATAGAAAATCTAGTGATTACAGCTTAGTAGGCTACTGCGATGCTGATTTTGCTGGAGACAGAGTGGAACGTAAAAGTACTTCTGGAAGCTGCCAGTTTCTGGGAGAAAATCTGATCTCGTGGTCCAGCAAAAGGCAATCAACAATTGCTCTGTCAACAGCAGAAGCTGAGTACATAGCAGCAGCTGGATGTAGCACACAAATGCTCTGGATGAAAAGTCAGCTTGAAGACTTCCAGATTTTTGAGAGTAACATTCCTATTCTCTGTGATAATACTTCTGCTATTTGCTTAAGTAAGAATCCTATTTTACATTCTAGAGCTAAGCATATAGAAATAAAACATCATTTCATTAGGGACTATATTCAGAAAGGCATTTTAAACTTGAAATTTATAGATACAGACCATCAATGGGCTGATATCTTTACTAAACCCCTTTCAGAAGATAGGTTCAATTTCATTCTGAAACATCTCAGCATGAAAGTATGCCCAGAATGAAAATGTTTTAATTCCATGCATTTATCTTCAGAATGTAATTATATTACTGTGAACTTCTGATCAATCTCCTTTCAGAAAGATAGAACATGCAGATTGTATCAGATGCAAGTCTAAAGATCTGAGAGTCTAATCTCAAAGACAGACGTGCTGATCACTACATCAAACAAGTGTCATCCAATCATCAGCAAATCTCTGAAGCAGAACGCGTGCACGCTTCTGAGAAAGGAAAGCGCTGATTGGGTGCATTGAGACACATGTCTGGTAACCGTTTTTAAGTATCTTTCTCAAATCCCCCAAAATCAGCAAGCATTTAATGCAGAATAATCACGCTTGTTAATGGCAATCATTATTTTTTTTCTCTCTCTTAAAAACGTTTAATTTTTCAAAATAATTTTTGAAAATTCTATTTAAACACATTAATCCTTCACTTTTACTCTTTACGCTTTCTCATAATCATTCAAATATTCTCTGCATATTTCTGAGTTTATCTCCTTCAAACCTTTTTCTCTCAAATCATTCTCAAGCTTTTTTAGTGAGAACAATGGCATCCTCCAGCATTTCTGCAGGAAATCAGAAGAAAGAAACCTCTGAACAATATCAGGTGCCTATCAGAACTCTTCTCACACCAGTAAAGAATCTTGAAGTTCTCTCTGAGTTAATCGTCGACTTTGAAAGTTTGAAGGAAAATGGATTTGACCTAACTGAAGAGATTAGGGCTCAAAAGTGGGAGAGGTATTTCGATAGGTTGGTTGGACCAACATTCCCAGAGCTTGTCAAGGAATTTTGGATTCACGCCAAGATTCATAAACATCTAGTCATCTCTTCTGTCATGGGAAAGAAGATAGTAATTTCTGAAGACCTCATTGCTAGGTTAATCGGTCAAAGTGGTGGTGGAGTCCGTTGTGTGGACATGGCTGACAGATGCCCTGATATAGGTGTGGTAGCCAACTGCATTTTCACTCTTGGTTTTCCCAGCAGCAAAATTAAGGATCTGAAGGATCACTGCAGAGTATGGGCCAAGATTGTTCTTGGATGCTTCAATCACAGGAAACCAACAAGTTCTCCTGATTATATAAACGTGGATCAGCAATTTCTGATCTACTTTATTGATCAGAGGGTGAAGATCAATCTGGCACACTTTCTGTTCAACCATCTCAAGACCAGTGTGAAAGAGACTAGAGAAGAAGAAAGGACCAAAAGGGACTGGATACCGTTTGGAAGGCTCATATCAGATATTCTGACAGAGAATAAGCTGATAGATTATCTGAGCGAAGCTCAAGTGCTGAGCACTCTTGAACCTACTGTTGGAAAACCGCTGAACGCTAAGAACCTGAAAAAGATGAAGCTGATAGAAAATATTAGGAAGGAACCCAGAACCACTTCAACTGCTGACATCTCCAGCAGAAGAGTGCCTCTGAGTAATTTCCCAAAATTTTCTGAAATGGAATCCCAACCGGATATGTTTCTCAAGTATCCAGATTCATACAAGGAAGAAGATACAGGTTCAAAGCTGAAGATCAAAGATCTGAGTCAACCCTAACCAGAAGTGACTCAGAAGAAGACAAAGAAGAGGAAAGCAGAAGGATCATCTCATCAGACTCCAAAGAAAAGAGGTAATTCATCTGCTGCCCCTATTTCAATTTCATCTACTATTCCAACATCTGCTGCCCCTCCTAAAACCTCTCACAGAATTTCAATCCCAATCCCTACTATTGATGAAACAATACCAGAAGACCCTTCTGAGGCCTTACTACTCAGAAGAACCAGAATCAAGATTCCCAAACAACCAACTGTTTCAACAACACCAGCACTTGATAGAGTGCTAGCTGATATTGAGCGTGAACATGTTTCTGCTCAACCAAATTCTGAACCACCAAATATTCCTCCTCCACAACCAGAATCACAACCTGAACCAGAAATACAACCAGAACCAGAATCAGAACAACAACAACAACCTCTCACAGAAGAACCTCTGATCCCTGAGCAATCAGAGATTCCACCTCCTCAACCAGAAAATAATCCACCTTCACCACAAACAGAGTTTCACCGCTATGAAACTCCTTCTCCACATCATTCTGATCCCCACTCACCTCAACCTTCACCGCTGGCAATCCAGTTGCCATGTGGAACCACTATTGTCAGGCCCCAGTTGCCATCTTCAGAGGAATCAACACCTCCAAAAACTCCAACCACTCCAATAGAAATATCTTCCTCTGACTCTGATAACCCTCCTCCAAAACAAACAACATCTCAGAAAACAGCTGAAAACCCCAGCAGAACTTTCATTGACTTAACAAGTCTTGAACGTCTCGCTGATCTAAGACACTAAATTGCCATACCCAAACCAAAGCAACCAGATGTTGGCTCTGGTATTTTGAATTTTGAAACAGGTATGCTGCAATGGATTGCTTCCTTGAAGCAAGTCTGTCCGGGGATGATCGACCCAGCTGCTTCTGATCAGCTCTGGTCACAGTTCAGAGTATGGGTACGTGCTGAAGCCCTCAAGCTGCAGGACGTCAACTACGAGCAGGCTCAACAGAACTTTAGCAAGCTGCTGAAGGAAGTTGAGAGTCAGCTGCCTCAAGAAGTTGTGCTCCCTCTGGACAGTGAATCTTGGTCTGAGAAAGAGCAAGCTGCACAGGTGCAACCATCAGAAGAAGACAAGACCCTTCAGGAAGAAAATCCAGCAGAAGATGTAGCTGAAAGTTCTGAGAAGCTTCCTCCTGCTGAAAGTTCTCAAGCTGCCTTGGACAGGCAGGCTCTGGAAGAATTAAGGCTAAATGACTTGCGTCTACAGCAGCGGATGGAAGAGAATGATCAGAAGATGAAAACAAGAATGGATGTACAGGACAGCAAAATTGACATTGTTGTCAACATGGTTCAGAAGCAGAATGAAACTTCTGAAAAGATTCAAGCAATGCTGGAAAGCCTGTTCTCACGCATGCCCCCACAACCTTAAAATTTTTTTTCATGCATGACATTCTCTATGTTTTCTTCATTTTCTGATGTATTGTTTTGACTATGTTTTGTAATGCTATTTTGCTCTGATTATGAACTATTTTAATATAATCTGTTTTTCTGATCTAAATAGTTTTAGCACATCACCAACACTTTTTGATTGCTGACAAAAAGGGGGAGAACAAGAATGATATTTAAAATCAATAACGGCTAACTAGACAGAAATTCTCAAACATTCTAACTCTATTACTTGAAATGTTTTTCTGTTTTGTTTTTAAGTCTACAGGCACAAGGAAGCTCCTGAACCTATGAAGACTATGAAGCTAGAAGCTCTGATCAAAATGTAGAAGCTCATGTTGCTCTGATCAAATATGAAGTTCTGATCGACCTAACACTCTGATCCGAAGCAAAGCTCTGACAGGAAAAGCTCTGAAGCTCTGCTCTCTGATAAGTCAAAGACCTATAATCTGATGTTCAAAGATAGAAAAAGATCTGATCCTGAAGAACACGCATATCAAAGGGAAGTAACAAACTCAGGGGGAGTATCTCTTAACTCTGATTTCTCCTTACTTCTTAACTCTGAAACATTTCCTAGATACCTTTTCACGTTATTTTTCATTTAAAATATCTAGTTTTTGTCATCATCAAAAAGGGGGAGATTGTTAGAACAATGTTTGAATCTAGTACCCTATATTTAAGTTTTTATGATAACAAAGTGAAAAGATATAGTATTTGTATGTTTCATGTTTGAATTATATGCTGCCTAAAATTACTATGCTCTGACTTGCAGATACGCTGATTAAAATAAGCAAGATCACTTCTTCAGCATCAGAATTTGATTTGATACACCAGCATCAGAAGTTACTGAATCAGAACGTGAAGATCAGATGATCAACTCACGTACATGCTGTAGCTTGATGAACAGAACTGCGCGTAAAACACTCTGATACAGAATCAATAGTTCATCAGCAGCGAAGCAGAATCAGAATGAGCCAAGCCAGAACGTGCATTGAAGAAGCAACGGTACTGTGCATTGAACGCTAATTAATTCCAACGGCATCATTCTAGACAAGATCTGCTCAAAAAGGAAAGCTTGTTATTAGCATTGAATCAAGAATATTGCATTCAACGTTCATCTTCTCAAGTGCTATATAAACAAGGCTTCGAAGATTATAATGGCTAATGCTCTCCAATTCTCTACACGCACAAAGCTGAACAATAATCTTCATCTACCAGTTTTGCTAAACCAACAAACTCTGATACTCCATTAGTGTTTAGCAATCTAAGTTTCTAAGCTTCATTTGTGTAAACATCACAGTTGTGATAAAGTTTTGTAGAAAACATTCACACACATTTATTTTATACCTTTGTAAGAAAGTGTTGCCTTGACAAACCGGATTGTGGTTTGAATCAAGAAGGCTTTAGCAGTTGTTAAAGCAGATTTGTATTCAGTTGAATATAGTGAATTAAGACCTCGTTGGAGAGAGGCGAAATCACCTTGACGGGTGGACTGGAGTAGTTTGAGATCAAACGAACCAGGATAAAAATATCTTGTCAATTGCTTTAAGATTCCAGTTTTACAATTCAACCCCCCCTTCTTGTGTTTTTCACCCCTTCAGCCTAGGCAAATGTAAGGGCATCCCGAAAAACCAAAAGGGTTCGGGAAAAAATTAGGGATATATATAAAAAAAATTGTACATTCGGCAAGTCGAAAACCTGAAAAAGGCGGTTTGGGCAAAAAAGGATATCCCGATGAACTGAAAACCCAAAAGGGCGGTGATCCGTTGTCGCGGACGAATCAAAAACGAGTTACTTTAAAAAAAATGTAGTTTAGCGACAGTGACTCGAGTATCGTATCGCGAGGATTCTTGTATTGTTATTAACCAACATAAGTGATTATAGGGGATTTAATTCAGGATCAATTATTAAAGAGTTGAGCAAATAAGTGATTAAAATAAGTGATTATAAAAATAAGTCGATCTACTGTTTTCAGGTTCCTGCTAATCATTGGTTTTTACCTTACCAATTCCCTAAGCGGCTTCGACCTCTATTCGATTTCAATACCAATTGACAAGTGCAATAGATATAAAATAGATTGAATTCCCATTCCGAATTAAGCAAATGGATTAATACAATCGTGAATTAAGCAAACACAATATAAAACGCGATTTAACGACTAAGCGACATAAACAACGATTAAAGATTAGGAATACAATCATACGAATTTAATCAAGACATTCAATGAAATAACAAATTAAGCAAATGCAATTTCATAAAATAGAATTGAAAGGGAAACGAAATTGAATTGATAAATTAAAAACCTCAAAGCATCGGAACGCGATTACAATAGATCAACTCTGGATGATTAGTTCTTCATTCACGCGTAAAAGCAAAATGTATTTTTTCTCTATAATGAAAAAGGTCCAAACTTAATTACTATAGCGGCTGCTAGGTATAGCAAAGACAAGGATTCGGTTCATAACCCAACTGGGTTGAAAACATAACCCATGCCCAAAACAAATGACCCATAACTTAAATATAAAATGCTACAATTTCAACAAATTTTATGTCCCTTCTACAATCCGATTCAACTCTCAACTTCTAAATTAAAATAGTAGTTCTTTCTCTTAGCTTTCCAACGACTGGTAGAACGCCTCATTCTGACTCTCATAGCTCAAGTTATGAATTTATTCGTGCAGACTGCTAATGCTGAAAATAAAGTGCGAAAATCAAATAAGAGTAGAAATAAACTAAAATAGAAAAACACTATAAAATAAAAAAAATAAGCTAAACAAACCATGGAAATGCATAAGTACAATCATGAAAGAATGTGCATCAAAATGCACTGATCAAATTCCTCCACACTTGAACTTTTGCACTCCGAGCAAAATAAAATCAAAAGAAACACAACAGCATCATCAGCTACTCATTCTAGGCTACAAACTCTTCTTCCGTTAAGATTGCATCAATAGGTACTAATCTTGCACACTAAGGTTATCGTAGGAACACTAATCTTGTCTCTTGAATATGCAAACCAATTTGAATCATATTATTATGCCAAAGCCTAACTTACTCATCCTCCTTTTTGCTCTTTTTCATTCATGCGCAATCACATTAAGCCCGTTATCTCCATACACTCATAGCAAGGCGACCGGTTAGTGACTCTGATCTTTTGTTTTTGCACGAGGTTCTGGTACTTACGTGGCATAACCCTTTGCTTACTCAGTTGTAGTTGCGGGGGATCGGACCATAATTCGCCCTACCAAGTTCAGCATCAGAAACCACTGAACCAACTAACAACGAGTGTTATTATCAACTTTTTTTGTAGGTTCTATGACCGTTGGGTTAAGTGACCGGATGAGGGTCACCAAACTTAGAAGGAGCATTCCTTTTTCTTTCTTTTTTGTTTTCAAATAAAACTTGGATCACTCACTTATTTTCATCGGCTTCCCTGCGTAGAGTGCGTGTGAGATGGTGCTGACTGCTGAAATAAACTACTCAAGAGCTATTAAAAGATGAGAATTCAAGACTACGTCATGATAAAAATTCAAATTAACTTTCATATGCATGAGACTTACAGTGTTAAGAAGATACCAATCTTGTGAATGTTTCCCAAGTCTCCACAACTAACCTCAGATTAATCTATAACCAAAAACTTTCAAAAAGATGCATTTTTAATAATAACTAAAAAAACAAAACAATGAACAAAAGCAAAGAAAACAAAGAAAATAAATGATTCTCTCCCCCACACTTTAAACATGCATTGTCCTCAATGAAAGTATATAACTATTAAATAAGAGTGAGATAAAGGAAAGAACACACCCGAATAGTCAAGGAGGATAAGTGATCGCATAAGCAGCCTTTTCCAAAGAGATATCTTTTATATTCTCTTCTTCCAAAGTGGGGCTCCCATGTAGTAGCTTTGGGTAATGTCCATTGAACTTGAAATTTTTATTAGTGCCTTCTCATTTTTTTCCAGGATCAAAGGATAATCTTTGATAAGTAAAAGTGTCGAATGGGCACGTGATCTTCTTTTCCATAACACCAAAGGTAAAAAGATTGAGGGGTTGCCTCATTATATTTGTTACATCTTCAAGTGAGATCCTATGCATACACATGGACAGACTAGTATCATAAAAATCTTCCAAGATCGATCCAATTCCTTTCTTATGCATCTTGAATACCTGCAAAAATTTACTTTCTTTATCAAAATAAAGTTTAGAAGAAATTATAACCGAAAGTTTTTCATTCATCTCTAAATAAGCATATTTAAGATTTTCAAGAATTAGTTTCAGCTCTCGGGAAGATGGTTGTTCGATGGATGATTTGTTTCCGGTAGCCAGAGTGTCGAGAGCTTCATCCACATGAACAACTTAATTTGCAACCTCATCTGCAGTAAGAATATCAACTTGCAAGGCGGCCTCAATTTCAGCACAAACAAAGCAAATTTTAATATCAGTACAAATATCACAAAGAGTAAACATCATCAAAATCAGATAATGACGCAAAATCAACTGCAAATAAATCAGTACAAGTATCATCAACAGTCTCAGAAAGCAACTCTATTGGAAAAACAAAATTCTCTTTCAAGGGTTGTTGGTTAGATCCTTGAGCTTATTGCATGATATTCATCAAAGAGGAAAGTTGTTCAATTTGTGTTTGCAAAGTATGGAGAGTAGAATCTATTTGTTGTTCATACTTGAGATTATTTGCAGCCATTTGTTTGACAATATCCTCTAACGAAGGTTCAGAAGGTTCTGAGCACACAACCTGGAATTCCTTCATATGCTTATGTGGATCCTCACCTGCAAAACCATTAAACTTTGACAACAAATGTATTAAATCAGATTTCAATTCAAAAGGTGCATCAGCTGTAGGATAGTCAATATGTAAACAATTATATGTTCACATCATGGTCAACCAACTGCCTCAAAGTTCTTTGTTCATCCATGTTATCAATAAACACAAAAATACCAATTATGTCCGAAATAGATAAAAACAAATAGAAAGAAGGAAAACGATTAAAATAAATTCAAAAAAATACAAAAACACCAAATATAATCTAATGAAGCAAAATAAGAATTTTAATAATTTTTCTGGATTTTTTCGACATTATGAAAATAGTAAAAAATTATTTAAAAATAGAAAAAACAGGAATTTGCGATTTTGAAGGTCAAAATTCTTTTAGAATAGAATTCTAAAAGAGTTATGTTCGTCGATTTTTTTATGAACCTCTAGAAAAAATTCGGAGCAAATCGAATTAGTGGGTTTCAAACTTACCTGGTAGGCTCAAAAACTGTACTGCAACCGAAATTGCAACCCTGAAAATCAACAAACACAACAAAAAAACAAGAAAAAAAAACAAGAACATTATACCTATGACTAAAATATTAATTAATAACAACAAGAATCTCCGGCAACGGCGCCAATTTTGATCTGTTGTCGCAGACGAATCAAAAATGAGTTACTTTAAAAAAAAATGTAGTTTAGCGACAGTGACTCGAGTATCGTATCACGAGGATTCTTGTATTGTTATTAACCAACATAAGTGATTATGGGGGATTTAATTCAGGATCAATTTTTAAAGAGTTGAGCAAATAAGTGATTAAAATAAGTGATTATAAAAATAAGTCGATCTATTGTTTTCAGGTTCCTGCTAATCATTGGTTTTTACCTTACCAATTCCCTAAGCGGCTTCGACCTCTATTCGATTTCAATACCAATTGACAAGCGCAATAGATATAAAATAGATTGAATTCTCATTCCGAATTAAGCAAACGGATTAATACAATCGTGAATTAAGCAAACACAATATAAAACGCGATTTAACGACTAAGCGACGTAAACAACGATTAAAGATTAGGAATACAATCATACGAATTTAATCAAGACATTCCATGAAATAAAAAATTAAGCAAATTCAATTTCATAAAATAGAATTGAAAGGGAAACAAAATTGAATTGATAAATTAAAAACCTCAAAGCAATAGAACGCGATTACAGTAGATCAACTCTGGATGATTAGTTCTTCATTCAAGCATAAAAACAAAATGTATTTTTTCTCTATAATGAAAAAGGTCCAAACTCAATTAATATAGCGGCTGCTAGGTATAGCAAAGACAAGGATTCGGTTCATAACCCAACTGAGTTGAAAACATAACCCATGCCCAAAACAAATGACCCAAAACATAAATATAAAATGCTCCAACTTCAACGAATTTTATGTCCCTTCTACAGTCCGATTCAGCTCTCGACTTCTGAATGAAAACCGTAGCTCTTTCTCTTAGCTTTCCAACAACTAGTAGAACACCTCATTCTGACTCCCATAGCTCAAGTTATGAATTTATTCGTGCAGACTGCTAATTCTGAAAATAAAGTGCGAAAATCAAATAAGAGTAGAAATAAACTAAAATAGAAAAACACTATAAAATACAAAAATAAGCTAAACAAACCATGGAAATGCATAAGTACAATCATGAAAGAATGTGCATCAAAATGCACCGATCAAATCCCCCCACACTTAAACTTTTGCACTCCGAGCAAAATAAAATAAAAAGAAACACAATAGCATCATCAGCTACTCATTCTAGGCTACAAACTCTTCTTCGGTTAAGATTGGATCAATAGGTACTAATCTTGCACACTAAGTATATCGTAGGAACACTAATCTTGTCTCTTGAATATGCAAACCAATTTGAATCATATTATTATGCAAAAGCCTAACTTACTCATCCTCCTTTTTGCTCTTTTTCATTCAGGCGCAATCACATTAAGCCCATTATCTCCACACACTCATAGCATGGCGACCGGTTAGTGACTCTGATCTTTTTTTTTGCACGAGGTACTGGTACTTACGTGGTATAACCCTTTGCTTACTCAATTGTAGTTGCGGGGGATCGGACCGTAATTCGCCCTACCAAGTTCAGCACCAGAAACCACTGAACCAACTAACAACGAGTGTTATTATCAACTTTTTTTGTAGGTTCTACGACCGTTGGGTTAAGTGACCGGTGAGGGTCACCAAACTTAGAAGGCGCATTCTTTTTTCTTTCTTTTTTGTTTTCAAATAAAACATGGATCACTAACTTATTTTCATCGGCTTCCCTGCGTATAGTGCGTGTGAGATGGTGTTGACTGCTGAAATAAACTACTCAAAAGCTATTAAAAGATGAGAATTCAAGACTACGTCATAATAAAAATTCAAATTAACTTCCATATGCATGAGACTTATAGTGTTAAGAAGATACCAATCTTGTGAATGTTTCCCAAGTCTCCACAACTAACCTCAGATTAATCTATAACCCAAAACTTTCAAAAAGATGCATTTTTAATAATAACTAAAAAAACAAAACAATGAACAAAAGGAAAGAAAACAAAGAAAATAAATGATTCCCTCCCCCACACTTTAAACATGCACTATCCTCAATGAAAGTATATAACTATTAAATAAGAGTGAGAGAAAGGAAAGAACACACCCGAATAGTCAATGAGGATAAATGATCACATAAGAAGCCTTTTCCAAAGAGATATCTTTTATATTCTCTTCTTCCAAAGTGGGGCTCCCATGTAGTAGCTTTGGGTAATGTCGATTGAACTTGAAATTTTTATTAGTGTCTTCTCCTTTTATTCCAGGATCAAAGGATAATCTTTGATAAGTAAAATTGTCTAATGGACACGTGATCTTCTTTTCCATAACACCAAAGATAAAAAGATTGAGGGGTTGCCTCATTATATTTGTTACATCTTCAAGTGAGATCCTATGCACATATGGACAGACTAGTATCATAAATATCATCCAAGATCGATCCAATTCCTTTCTTATGCTTCTTCAATACCTGCAAAAAATTACTTTCTTTATCAAAATAAAGTTTAGAAGAAATTATAACCGAAAGTTTTTCATTCGTCTCTAAATAAGCATATTTAAGATTTTCAGGAATTAGTTTCAGCTCTCGGGAAGGTGGTTGTTCGATGGATGATTTGTTTCGGGTAGCCAGAGTGTCGAGAGCTTCATCCACATGAACAACTTCATTTGCAACCTCATTTGCAGTAAGAATATCAACTTGCAAGGCGGCCTCAATTTCAGTCCAAACAAAGCAAATTTTAATATCAGTACAAACATCACAAAGAGTAAACATCATCAAAATCAGATAATGACGGAAAATCAACTGCAAATAAATCAGTACAAGTATCATCAACAGTCTCAGAAAGCAACTCTATTGGAAAAACAAAATTCTCTTTCAAGGGTTGTTGGTTAGATCCTTGAGCTTGTTGCATGATATTCATCAAAGAGGCAAGTTGTTCAATTTGTGTTTGCAAAGTCTGGAGAGTAGAATCTATTTGTTGTTCATACTTGAGATTATTTGCAGCCATTTGTTTGACAATATCCTCTAACGAAGGTTCAGAAGGTTCTGAGCACACAACCTGGAATTCCTTCATATGCTTATGTGGATCCTCACCTGCAAAACCATTAAACTTTGACAACAAATGTATTAAATCAGATTTCAATTCAAAAGGTGCATCAGCTGTAGGATAGTCATTATGTACACAATTATAGTTCACATCAGGGTCAACCAACTGCCTCAAAGTTCTTTGTTCATCCATGTTATCAATAAACACAAAAATACCAACTATGTCCTAAATAGATAAAAACAAATAGAAAGAAGAAAACCATTAAAATAAATTCAAAAAAATACAAAAACACCAAATATAATCTAATGAAGCAAAATAAGAATTTTAATAATTTTTCTGGATTTTTTCGACATTATGAAAATAGTAAAAAATTATTTAAAAATAGAAAAAATAGGAATTTGCGATTTTGAAGGTCAAAATTCTTTTAGAATAGAATTCTAAAAGAGTACTGTTCGTCGATTTTTTTATGAACCTCTAGAAAAAATTCGGAGCAAATCGAAACAGTGGGTTTCAAACTTACCTGGTAGGCTCAAAAACTGTACTGCAACCGAAATTGCAACCTTGAAAATCAACAAACACAACAAAAAAACAAGAGAAAAAAAACAAGAACACTATACCTATGACTAAAATTTTAATTAATAACAACAAGAATCTCCGGCAACGGCGCCAATTTTGATCTGTTGTCGCAGACGAATCAAAAATGAGTTACTTTAAAAAAAATGTAGTTTAGCGATAGTGACTCGAGTATCGTATCACGAGGATTCTTGTATTGTTATTAACCAACATAAGTGATTATGGGGGATTTAATTCAGGATCAATTTTTAAAGAGTTGAGCAAATAAGTGATTAGAATAAGTGATTATAAAAATAAGTCGATCTATTGTTTTTAGGTTCCTGCTAATCATTGGTTTTTACCTTACCAATTCCCTAAGCGGCTTCGACCTCTATTCGATTTCAATACCAATTGACAAGCGCAATAGATATAAAATAGATTGAATTCTCATTCCGAATTAAGCAAACGGATTAATACAATCGTGAATTAAGCAAACACAATATAAAACGCGATTTAACGACTAAGCGACGTAAACAACGATTAAAGATTAGGAATACAATCATACGAATTTAATCAAGACATTTCATGAAATAACAAATTAAGCAAATGCAATTTCATAAAATAGAATTGAAAGGGAAACAAAATTGAATTGATAAATTAAAAACCTCAAAGCATCGGAACGCGATTACAGTAGATCAACTCTGGATGATTAGTTCTTCATTCAAGTGTAAAAACAAAATGTATTTTTTCTCTATAATGAAAAAGGTCCAAACTCAATTAATATAGCGGGTGCTAGGTATAGCAAAGACAAGGATTCGGTTCATAACCCAACTGAGTTGAAAACATAACCCATGCCCAAAACAAATGACCCAAAACTTAAATATAAAATGCTCCAACTTCAACGAATTTTATGTCCCTTCTACAGTCCGATTCAGCTCTCGACTTCTGAATGAAAATCGTAGCTCTTTCTCTTACTTTCCAACAACTAGTAGAACGCCTCATTCTGACTCCCATAGCTCAAGTTATGAATTTATTCGTGCAGACTGCTAATGCTGAAAATAAAGTGCGAAAATCAAATAAGAGTAGAAATAAACTAAAATAGAAAAACACTATAAAATACAAAAATAAGCTAAACAAACCATGGAAATGCATAAGTACAATCATGAAAGAATGTGCATCAAAATGCACTGATCAAATCCCCCCACGCTTGAACTTTTACACTCCGAGCAAAATAAAATCAAAAGAAACACAACAGCATCATCAGCTACTCATTCTAGGCTACAAACTCTTCTTCGATTAAGATTGCATCAATAGGTACTAATCTTGCACACTAAGGATATCGTAGGAACACTAATCTTGTCTCTTGAATATGCAAACCAATTTGAATCATATTATTATGCCAAAGCCTAACTTACTCATCTTCCTTTTTGCTCTTTTTCATTCAGGCGCAATCACATTAAGCCCGTTATCTCCACACACTCATAGCAAGGCGACCGGTTAGTGACTCTGATCTTTTTTTTTGCACGAGGTTCTGGTACTTACGTGGTATAACCCTTTGCTTACTCAGTTTTAGTTGCAGGGGATCGGACCGTAATTCGCCCTACCAAGTTCAGCACCAGAAACCACTGAACCAACTAACAACGAGTGTTATTATCAACTTTTTTGTAGGTTCTACGACCGTTGGGTTAAGTGACCGGGTGAGGGTCACCAAACTTAGAAGGCGCATTCCTTTTTCTTTCTTTTTGTTTTCAAATAAAACTTGGATCACTAATTTATTTTCATCGGCTTCCCTGCGTATAGTGCGTGTGAGATGGTGCTGACTGCTGAAATAAACTACTCAAAAGCTATTAAAAGATGAGAATTCAAGACTACGTCATAATAAAAATTCAAATTAACTTCCATATGCATGAGACTTATAGTGTTAAGAAGATACCAATCTTGTGAATGTTTCCCAAGTCTCCACAACTAACCTCAGATTAATCTATAACCCAAAACTTTCAAAAAGATGCATTTTTAATAATAACTAAAAAAACAAAACAATGAACAAAAGCAAAGAAAACAAAGAAAATAAATGATTCCCTCCCCCACACTTTAAACATGCATTGTCCTCAATAAAAGTATATAACTATTAAATAAGAGTGAGAGAAAGAAAAGAACACACCCGAATAGTCAATGAGGATAAGTGATCACATAAGCAGCCTTTTCCAAAGAGATATCTTTTATATTCTCTTCTTCCAAAGTGGGGCTCCCATGTAGTAGCTTTGGGTAATGTCGATTGAACTTGAAATTTTTATTAGTGCCTTCTCCTTTTATTCCAGGATCAAAGGATAATCTTTGATAAGTAAAAGTGTCTAATGGGCACGTGATCTTCTTTTCCATAACACCAAAGATAAAAAGATTGAGGGGTTGCCTCATTATATTTGTTACATCTTCAAGTGAGATCCTATGCATACACATGGACAAACTAGTATCATAAATATCATCCAAGATCGATCCAATTCCTTTCTTATGCTTCTTCAATACCTGCAAAAATTTACTTTCTTTATCAAAATAAAGTTTAGAAGAAATTATACCCGAAAGTTTTTCATTCATCTCTAAATAAGCATATTTAAGATTTTCAGGAATTAGTTTCAACTCTCGGGAAGGTGGTTGTTCGATGAATGATTTGTTTCGGGTAGCCAGAGTGTCGAGAGCTTCATCCACATGAAAACTTCATTTGCAACCTCATCTGCAGTAAGAATATCAACTTGCAAGGCGGCCTCAATTTCAGCACAAACAAAGCAAATTTTAATATCAGTACAAACATCACAAAGAGTAAACATCATCAAAATCAGATAACGATGGAAAATCAACTGCAAATAAATCAGTATAAGACTCATCAACAGTCTCAGAAATAAACTCTATTGGAAAAACAAAATTCTCTTTCAAGGGTTGTTGGTTAGAACCTTGAGCTTTTGCATGATATTCATCAATGAGGCAAGTCATTCAATTTGTGTTTGCAAAGTCTGGAGAGTAGAATCTATTTGTTGTTCATACTTGAGATTATTTGCAGCCATTTGTTTGACAATATCCTCTAACGAAGGTTCAGAAGGTTCTGAGCACACAACCTGGAATTCCTTCATATGCTTATGCGGATCCTCACCTACAAAACCATTAAACTTCGACAACAAATGTATTAAATCAGATTTCAATTCAAAAGGTGCATCAGCTGTAGGATAGTCAATATGTAAACAATTATAGTTCACATCAGGGACAACCAACTGCCTCAAAGTTCTTTGTTCATCCATGTTATCAATAAACACAAAAATACCAACTATGTCCGAAATAGATAAAAACAAATAGAAAGAAGGAAAACGATTAAAATAAATTCAAAAAAATACAAAAACACCAAATATAATCTAATGAAGCAAAATAAGAATTTTAATAATTTTTCTGGATTTTTTCGACATTATGAAAATAGTAAAAAATTATTTAAAAATAGAAAAAATAGGAATTTGCGATTTTGAAGGTCAAATTATTTTAGAATTGTATTTTAAAAGAGTACTGTTCGTCGATTTTTTTCTGAACCTCTGGAAAAAATTCGGAGCAAATCGAAACAGTGGGTTTCAAACTTACCTGGTAGGCTCAAAAACTGTACTGCAACCGAAATTGTAACCCTGAAAATCAACAAACACAACGAAAAAACAAGAAAAAAAAACAAGAACACTATACCTATGACTAAAATATTAATTAATAACAACAAGAATCTCCGGCAACGGCGCCAATTTTGATCTGTTGTCGCAGACGAATCAAAAATGAGTTACTTTAAAAAAATGTAGTTTAGCGACAGTGACTCGAGTATCGTATCACGAGGATTCTTGTATTGTTATTAACCAACATAAGTGATTATGGGGGATTTAATTCAGGATCAATTTTTAAAGAGTGGAGCAAATAAGTGATTAAAATAAGTGATTATAAATATAATTCGATCTATTGTTTTCAGGTTCCTGCTAATCATTGGTTTTTACCTTACCAATTCCCTAAGCGGCTTCGACCTCTATTCGATTTCAATACCAATTGACAAGCGCAATTGTTGTGAATTCAATGCCAATAACAAGGTATAGTATTTGGGAAGAATAAAGAACAAGGAAGAAGAAGAACACAAGAATTGGTTATAACTGCTATTCTTTCCTTTCTCTTTGAAAACAAGATTACAAGTTTACAAGGATAACAAATAACCCTCTCACCCTAATTAGGATTTGCTGTGATGCAATGATGAGAGACTAGTATGCTATTTATAATAAAACCTAACATACTAACTAATGGGCTTTTTCCACAAGGCCCATTATACAAGCTAACTTAACAAACAAGCTAACTTAACAAATTAGGATTTAAACACTAAAACCTAATTCGACAAGAATCCTTCGACAAATACATGCTAGACCCTTCTTCGACTACAGCATGTACTTCGACCAACTAGAGTTCGATCCAAAATCCCACAAATCTCCACCTTGGACCTAACTCTACAGCATCAAGAGACACTAGCTAGCTTTCTTCATGCAGCTTTATCAACTGCATACAGTGGAAAAACTTGCAACTTGGCAATGTTTTGGTGATCATATCAGCGGCATTGTGATCTGTCGAGACCTTCAGCACTTGGACTTCTCCACGCTCGATTACCCCTCTGACGAAATGCAGCCTCACATCTATGTGCTTGGTTCGCTCATGATAGGCTGAGTTCTTCGACAGGTGTATTGCACTTTGACTATCACATTTAACAGTGATACCTTGACCTTGAAGTTTCAGCTCCTTTGCAAAACCTTCAAGCCACAATGCTTCTTTCACAGCTTCAGTTAGGGCAATATATTCTGCTTCAGTAGTTGATAAGGCAACAACCTTCTGAAGAGTTGCTTTCCAACTAATTGTTGTACCAAACATAGTGAAAACATATCCAGAAATAGATTTTCTGGAATCCATACAACCTGCATAATCGGAGTCAACATAGCCTTCGACTGCTGCTTTACTATCTTCACCCAAGGCTCCACCATAAATTAAGACTCTGTTCAGAGACCCATTTATGTACCTTAAAATCCACTTTAACGCTTGCCAGTGAGCCTTTCCAGGATTCGCCATGTACCTGCTTACAAGACTTACTGCATATGCTATGTCGGGTCTAGTACAGACCATAGCATACATCAAAGAACCAACTATATTAGCATATGGGATGCTGTTCATATAGGTTCTTTCGACATCAGTACTGGGACATTGATCAATGCTCAGCTTGAATTGAGGGTTTGTTGGAGTCACAACAGGCTTTGAATTCGACATACCAAACTTGCCAAGAATCTTTCGTAGGTATGCCTCTTGAGATAAGCATAATTTCGACTGCTTTCTATCTCTTCGAATGTCAATTCCAAGAATCCTAGATGCAGCTCCCAGATCCTTCATGTCGAACTCCTTATTGAGTTCAGCCTTCACCCTCATTACATCTTCGACATTGTTGCTTGCTATCAGAATATCATCAACATAAAGCAACAAAATAACAAATGAATTTTCAGGTCGAAATCTGGAGTAAACACAGTGGTCGAACTGACTTCTAATGAAACCTATGTGTTCCATGAACTTGTCGAATCTCTTATTCCACTGTCGAGGAGATTGTTTAAGTCCATATAAAGATTTCTTCAGTTTGCACACATAATCTTCTTTCCCCTTTTCGACATACCCTTCAGGTTGCCTCATCAGGATCGTTTCATCTAAGTCACCATACAAGAACGCAGTCTTCACATCCATTTGTTCCAGTTCAAGGTCGAACTGAGCCACCATGGCAAGCAACATTCGAATGGATCCGTGCTTCACAACAGGGGAAAATACATCATTGAAGTCGACACCTTCTTTCTGAGTGAAACCCCTTGCGACTAATCTTGCCTTGTACCTCTTCGACATTACTCCTTCAATTCCTTCCTTAACTTTGAAAATCCACTTACAGCTGACTAACCTTGCCCCAACAGGTTTCTCGATTAGTTCCCAAGTGTGATTATCATGAAGAGATTTCATCTCATCATGCATGGCCTTTAGCCATTCAGTCTTCATTCGACTCCTTATAGCTTCCTTATAATCTCTAGGTTCTTCGTCTAGAACTTCACTTGCAGAGATTAAGGCATAAGCTACAAGATCTGCATATCCAAGTCTCTGAGGTGGTTTTATGACTCTTCTTTGCCTATCTCTCGACAATAGGTAGTCATCAACTGTTTCCTCAACATCATCAGAATCTTCTGTTTCTTCTTCGACTTCATCTGGGATACGCATTTCAGCATCAACATGCTCCACCTCAACAGGAATCTCTACCTGTTCCAGCTCTTCGTCAACATCATCAGTTTTCTTGAAAGCCATTTCCGTTTCATTGAAAACTACATCTCGACTGGTGATACACCTCCGGTGACCTGGCTCTAGGCACCATAGCCTATAAGCTTTTACTCCTTCAGGGTATCCCATAAGCATGCATTTCAGAGCTCTAGGTTCGACCTTGTCTTGCCTAATGTGAGCATAGGCTACACAGCCAAATACTCTTAGTTTGTCGAGATCTGGTGGATGTCCCGACCAAACTTCTTCAGGTGTCTTCATATCTAACGCTGTCGAAGGACATCTGTTTATCAGATATGCTGCTGTCGAAACAGCCTCAGCCCAAAACACCTTCTTTAATCCCGCACTAGTCAACATGCATCTAACTCTCTCCAAAATAGTTCGATTAAACCTTTCAGCCAAACCATTTTGTTGAGGAGTACCTGCGGTAGTTCTGTGCCTTGCAATACCAGAGGCAACACAAAAATTGTCGAACGCCTCATTGCAAAACTCAAGGCCATTGTCGGTTCTCAACCTCTTTACCTTTCTGCCAGTTTGATTTTCGACAAGAGTCTTCCAACTTTTGAAATTCTCAAAAGTTTCATCCTTAGTCTTCTGGATGAATACCCATAACTTTCTGGAATAGTCATCTACTATGGATAGAAAATACTTTGCTCCTGAATGTGATGGACACCTTGCAGGCCCCCAAAGATCAGCATGGATGTAATCAAGGGATCCATGTGTTCTTTGTTTGCCTTTGTTGAACTTCATTCTACAGGACTTTCCAAGTACACAGGGTTCACAAAACTTCAGCTTTTCGACTTTATCTCCACCAAGCAGATTTTGTTTCCCTAATTCGACCAGACCCCTTTCACTGACATGGCCCAATCTCATGTGCCAAATTTCTGTCTTCGACAAAGGTTTCGTGGATGCAACATTTGTCGAACCACTTACAACTTCAGCCTCAAGGGTATACAAGCCTTGTTTCTTCACGCCTCTCAAGACTTCCTTCGACCCTTTCATGACTCTCAGGATACTTCTCTCTCCTTGAAAAACATATCCTTTCTTGTCGAATTCACCAAGAGAAATCAAATTTCTCTTCAAATCAGGTACATACCTGACTTCAGTCAACAGTCTTATTGACTCATCATGGAGCTTGAATCTCACAGATCCAACGCCTGCAATCTTGCAAGCTTTGTTGTTTCCCAGCAATACCGATCCACCATCTTGATCACATAATTCCTCGAACAAGTCTTTGTTTGGAGTCATGTGCCAAGTGCATCCAGAATCCATAATCCACTCCTTCGACGAGTTGTTGCTTGAAACCACAAGAACATCAGATGATTCGAAATCATCTTGGACAATAGCTGCATTGCCATTATCCTTACCTCCATGATCTTTCAGGCGTTCAGGGCACACCTTTCTTGTGTGACCTACTTTCTTACAGTGATAGCATCTAATACCAGATGTGTCACCACTATAAGACTTCGACTGATTTTTACCTTTCTTCTTGTCGAATTTTCCTTTAACAGCCAAACCTTCACCAACCGTCGAAGGTTTATGCTCCTTACGTTCGTTCAAGTCCTTAGAGTACAAGGCTGATTGAACTTCTTCAAAGGTCAGGGACTCTCTTCCATACAAGAGGGTTTCTTTGAAGTGAGCATGTGATCTGGGCAAAGCGCACAACAATAACAACGCTTGATCTTCATCATCAATCTTTACATCAATATTTTCAAGATCAAGAATCAGCTTGTTGAACATATCCAACTGCTCAGCCAACACTTTGTCTTCGATCATCTTGAATGAATACAAAGCTTGCTTCAGGTAGAGTCGATTTACCAGAGATTTGGTCATATACAAACTTTCAAGTTTCACCCATAACCCTGATGCCGTCGTCTCCTTTGATACCTGTCGAAGAACCTTATCACCAAGGCTCAACAAAATTGCGCTGTGTGCTTTCTCGATCATGGCCGTCTTCTCTCTTTCTGTTAGCGCAGCGTCCATCGCCGTCGCTCCCTTCAACGCTTCCAAACAACCCTGCTGAACCAGTAGGGCTTTCATCTTCAAGCGCCATAGACCGAAATCATTCACTCCGGTGAACTTTTCAATCTCATACTTTGTTGAAGGCATCTTCTCCACGCTCACCGCACCAATTTGTTGTGAATTCAATGCCAATAACAAGGTATAGTATTTGGGAAGAATAAAGAACAAGGAAGAAGAAGAACACAAGAATTGGTTATAACTGCTATTCTTTCCTTTCTCTTTGAAAACAAGATTACAAGTTTACAAGGATAACAAATAACCCTCTCACCCTAATTAGGATTTGCTGTGATGCAATGATGAGAGACTAGTATGCTATTTATAATAAAACCTAACATACTAACTAATGGGCTTTTTCCACAAGGCCCATTATACAAGCTAACTTAACAAACAAGCTAACTTAACAAATTAGGGTTTAAACACTAAAACCTAATTCGACAAGAATCCTTCGACAAATACATGCTAGACCCTTCTTCGACTACAGCATGTACTTCGACCAACTAGAGTTCGATCAAAAATCCCACAGCAATAGATATAAATTAGATTGAATTCTCATTCCGAATTAAGCAAATGGATTAATACAATCGTGAATTAAGCAAACACAATATAAAACGCGATTTAACGACTAAGCGACGCAAACAACGATTAAAGATTAGGAATACAATCATACGAATTTAATCAAGATATTCCATGAAATAAAAAATTAAGCAAATGCAATTTCATAAAATAGAATTGAAAGGGAAACGAAATTGAATTGATAAATTAAAAACCTAAAAGCATCGGAACGCGATTACAGTAGATCAACTTTGGATGATTAGTTCTTCATTCAAGCGTAAAAACAAAATATATTTTTTCTCTATAATGAAAAAGGTCCAAACTCAATTACTATAGCGGCTGCTAGGTATAGCAAAGACAAGGATTCGGTTCATAACCCAACTGAGTTGAAAACATAACCCATGCCCAAAACAAATGACCCAAAATTTAAATATAAAATGTTGCACCTTCAACGAATTTTATGTCCCTTCTACATTCCGATTCAGCTCTCGACTTCTAAATGAAAACCGTAGCTCTTTCTCTTAGCTTTCCAACAACTGGTAGAACGCCTCATTCTGACTCCCATAGCTCAAGTTATGAATTTATTCGTGCAGACTGCTAATGCTGAAAAAAAAGTGCGAAAATCAAATAAGAGTAGAAATAAACTAAAATAGAAAAACAATATAAAATACAAAAATAAGCTAAACAAACCAATGAAATGTATAAGTATAATCATGAAAGAATGTGCATCAAAATGCACTGATCAAATCCCCCCACACTTGAACTTTTGTACTCCGAGCAAAATAAAATCAAAAGAAACACAACAGCATCATCAGCTACTCATTCTAGGCTACAAACTCTTCTTCGGTTAAGATTGAATCAATAGGTACTAATCTTGCACACTAAGGATATCGTAGGAACACTAATCTTGTCTCTTGAATATGCAAACCAATTTGAATCATATTATTATGCCAAAGCCTAACTTACTCATCCTCCTTTTTGCTCTTTTTCATTCAGGCGCAATCACATTAAGCCCGTTATCTCCACACACTCATAGCAAGGCGACCGGTTAGTGACTCTGATCTTTTTTTTTTGCACGAGGTTCTGGTACTTACGTGGTATAACCCTTTGCTTACTCAGTTGTAGTTGCGGGGGATCGGACCGTAATTCACCCTACCAAGTTCAGTACCAGAAACCACTGAACCAACTAACAACGAGTGTTATTATCAACTTTTTTTGTAGGTTCAACGACCGTTGGGTTAAGTGACCGGGTGAGGGTCACCAAATTTATAAGGCGCATTCCTTTTTCTTTCTTTTTTGTTTTTAAATAAAACTTGAATCACTAACTTATTTTCATCGGCTTCCCTGCGTATAGTGCGTGTGAGATGGTGCTGACTGCTGAAATAAACTACCTAAAAGCTATTAAAAGATAAGAATTCAAGACTACGTCATAATAAAAATTCAACTTAACTTCCATATGCATAAGACTTATAGTGTTAAGAAGATACCAATCTTTTGAATGTTTCCCAAGTCTCCACAACTAACCTCAGATTAATCTATAACCCAAAACTTTAAAAAAGATGCATTTTTAATAATAACTAAAAAAACAAAACAATGAACAAAAGCAAAGAAAACAAAGAAAATAAATGATTCCCTCCCCCACACTTTAAACATGCATTGTCCTTAATGAAAGTATATAACTATTAAATAAGAGTGAGATAAAGGAAAGAACACACCCGAATAGTCAATAAGGATAAGTGATCACATAAGCAGACTTTTCCAAAGAGATATCTTTTATATTCTCTTCTTCCAAAGTGGGGCTCCCATGTAGTAGCTTTGGGTAATGTCGATTGAACTTGAAATTTTTATTAGTGCCTTCTCCTTTTATTCCAGGATCAAAGGATAATCTTTGATAAGTAAAAGTATCTAATGGGCACGTGATCTTCTTTTCCATAACACCAAAGATAAAAAGATTGAGGGGTTGCCTCATTATATTTGTTACATCTGCAAGTGAGATCCTATGCATACACATGGACAGGCTAGTATCATAAATATCATCCAAGATCTATCCAATTCCTTTCTTATGTTTCTTCAATACCTGCAAAAATTTACTTTCTTTATCAAAATAAAGTTTAGAAGAAATTATAACCGAAAGTTTTTCATTCATCTCTAAATAAGCACATTTAAGATTTTCAGGAATTAGTTTCAGCTCTCGGGAAGGTGGTTGTTCGATGGATGATTTGTTTCGGGTAGCCAGAGTGTCGAGAGCTTCATCCACGTGAACAACTTCATTTGCAACCTCATCTGCAATAAGAATATCAGCTTGCAAGGCGGCCTCAATTTCAGTACAAACAAAGCAAATTTTAATATCAGTACAAACATCACAAAGAGTAAACATCATCAAAATCAGATAATGATGGAAAATCAACTGCAAATAAATCAGTACAAGTATCATCAACAGTCTCAGAAAGAAACTCTATTGGAAAAACAAAATTCTCTTTCAAGGGTTGTTGGTTAGATCCTTGAGCTTGTTGCATGATATTCATCAAAGTGGCAAGTCGTTCAATTTGTGTTTGCAAAGTCTGGAGAGTAGAATATATTTGTTGTTCATACTTGAGATTATTTGCAGCCATTTGTTTGACAATATCCTCTAACGAAGGTTCAGAAGGTTATGAGCATACAACCTGGAATTCCTTCATATGCTTATGCGGATCCTCACCTGCAAAACCATTAAACTTTGACAACAAATGTATTAAATCAGATTTCAATTCAAAAGGTGCATCAGCTGTAGGATAGTCAATATGTAAACAATTATAGTTCACATCAGGGACAACCAACTGCCTCAAAATTCTTTGTTCATCCATGTTATCAATAAACACAAAAATACCAACTATGTCCGAAATAGATAAAAACAAATAGAAAGAAGGAAAACGATTAAAATAAATTCAAAAAAATACAAAAACACCAAATATAATCTAATGAAGCAAAAAAAGAATTTTAATAATTTTTCTGGATTTTTTTGACACTACGAAAATAGTAAAAAATTATTTAAAAATAGAAAAAATAGGAATTTGCGATTTTGAAGGTCAAATTCTTTTAGAAATTTTTCTAAAAGAGTATTGTTCGTCGATTTTTTTCTGAACCTCTGGAAAAAATTCGGAGCAAATCGCAACAATGGATTTGAAACTTACCTGGTAGGCTCAAAAATTATACTGCAACCGAAATTGCAACCCTGAAAATCAACAAACACAACGAAAAAACAAGAAATAAAAACAAGAACATTATACCTATGACTAAAATATTAATTAATAACAACAAGAATCCCCGGCAACGGCGCCAATTTTGATTCGTTGTCGCAGACGAATCAAAAATGAGTTACTTTAAAAAAAATGTAGTTTAGCGACAATGACTCGAGTATCGTATCGCGAGGATTCTTGTATTGTTATTAACCAACATAAGTGATTATGGGGGATTTAATTCAGGATCAATTTTTAAAGAGTTGAGCAAATAAGTGATTAAAATAAGTGATTATAAAAATAAGTCAATCTACTGTTTTCAGGTTCCTGCTAATCATTGGTTTTTACCTTACCAATTCCCTAAGCGGCTTCGACCTCTATTCGATTTCAATACCAATTGACAAGCGCAATAGATATAAAATAGATTAAATTCTCATTCCGAATTAAGCAAGCGGATTAATACAATCGTGAATTAAGCAAACACAATATAAAACGCGATTTAACGACTAAGCGACGTAAACAACCATTAAAGATTAGGAATACAATCATACGAATTTAATCAAGACATTCCATGAAATAACAAATTAAGCAAATGCAATTTCATAAAATAGAATTGAAAGGGAAACGAAATTGAATTGATAAATTAAAAACCTCAAAGCATCGGAACGCGATTACAGTAGATCAACTTTGGATGATTAGTTCTTCATTCAAGCGTAAAAGCAAAATGTATTTTTTCTCTATAATGAAAAAGGTCCAAACTCAATTACTATAGCGGCTGCTAGGTATAGTAAAGACAAGGATTCGGTTCATAACCCAACTAGGTTGAAAACATAACCCATGCCCAAAACAAATGACCCAAAACATAAATATAAAATGCTGCAATTCAACTAATTTTATGTCCCTTCTACATTACGATTCATCTCTCAACTTCTGAATGAAAACCGTAGCTCTTTCTCTTAGCTTTCCAACAACTGGTAGAATGCCTCATTCCGACTCCCATAGCTCAAGTTATGAATTTATTCGTGCAGACTGCTAATGCTGAAAATAAAGTGCGAAAATCAAATAAGAGTAGAAATAAACTAAAATAGAAAAACACTATAAAATACAAAAATAATCTAAACAAACCATGGAAATGCATAAGTACAATCATGAAAGAATGTGCATCAAAATGCACTGATCAGGAGGTCCAGGAAAAAAGTTAGGGATTAAAGCGTATGACTATGTCCCTTTGGATCACTTATATACTTACAACCAGCTTCATTACTAGCATCAAGTTCAAATGGTACAGAATAATTCAATCATCTTCTTCCAATAATATGTGATGAGATGCTTGAAGACATAGGGGCAATAGCAAAGTTGAAACTTGATGGGATCGTTTCCACATAGTTGTTTTTCCTTGTTTTTCTTTATACCATTTGTTCATTATTACGACGATTTCCTCTTACTAGGATTTCTGTCTCTTAGTATAAAATAGCATGTTTATAGGAAAAATGTCAAAATCAACACAATTAGATTTCAAAATTCAAAATTGTTTTACTTTCTCTGTTTTGTTTGCAAAAACGTCAAATGATTACAATGAATGAACATATGCATTTAAACATGATTACTGTTAACAAAATATATGTATAAAAAAGGATTAGCATTTAATAAATACTCTAGGAGTTGGGATAATGTTCAAGTCATCCACAAATCTCCATAGAAAAATCTCCACAAAACTATCTCTACAGAGCTATCTTAAAAAACTCAACCCCAATAGAGATATATTCCCCAGAAAATCTAATATGCCATCAAAATTGGGGCATCTTCCAACGGTTCACCTCTATATCCCTGATGGATAGCTCGGCATGATCAGCTTCCCTAATAGGCCCCCTAGCTGATAAGGAATTTTGACCATTTCCCCAGCATACGATGGAAACTTCCTCAACATAGCCTATGAAATCCCGATTCCCTTAAAAGATTATTTCCTCAATGCAGTCTACAGGGTTTATTTCTCCAACAGAGTTTATTTCTCCGATATTGCAATTCCCAGACAAGATTCTCTTCCTTGGCCAGATGTCATTCAACTTTGTCCTCCCCAGAAGAGTTGACATCCATATATAAAACTTGGTCAGACAGCCCATCAAAAGATTGTCCATCTCTTTTGTCCCCAGTCAAGGTACATAAGAATCAAATCCTTCAAAATAACGATGAACGACCAATTTTCCTAGAATTCTTCTATCCCGAAGCAGAAGTCGAACGTCCCCAGCGGAGTGTCCTCAAACAGAAATTAGGAATCCCCAACAAAGACGTTCTAAACAAAATGGAGAAACTACTATCTTTATCCCCAACAATAGTCGGGGATTTATTTTCCCTAGCCAAAGATGTTATACGAAGCTACCGATACGTTCCAGCAACATATTGCACCCATACATCATTTACATAATATCCTAGCATATGCATATGGAACACATATAGTATTCTCGTTTATTTTAATAGCATCATTACGCAATGCATTTCATGCATCATGACATTGCATAAAACTAACTTTGTCTTTTCAGGTTAAGTTCCCGAACAGACGAATAATATCAACCATCTATAGACAAGTTGTAGATCAATCCCTAAAACAGGACGGGGCGACTATCTACATGACCATATGATTTCCTTCAGATAGTTATTCTAAAAAGCACCTCCCCTTAGAGACTAAATATGACGAGCATTTCCTTTAGAGAGCAGTTCTGACGAGCATTTCCTTCAAAAATTTATTCTAAAAAGTATTTCCTTCAGAGATTTATTCTGAAAAGCACCTCCCTCGGAGATTTATTCTGATGAGAATTTCCTTTAGAGAATCATTTTTAAAATCACCTCCCTCAGAGGTTTATTCTGACGAGCATTTCCTTCAGAGATTTATTCTGAAAAGCACCTCCCTCAGAGATTTATTCTGACGAGTATTTCCCTCAGACTAAATATGAAGAGCAGTTCCTTCAAAGCATCATTCTGAAAAGAATTTCCTTCAGAGATTCATTCTGAAAAGAATTTCCCTTAGATAGGATCGAATAGATTCATTTTGAAAAGCATTCTTCAGATAAAGTCAAGCGTAGACTCGGTCGAATACTCCTATCAACAGTTACTTTGGATGGCATCTATAAGCCCATCTCCGATGAAACTTTATCACCTCTTTAAATGTCATCTTTAAGCACATTCAGTAAATACAATGAACCAACAATTTTACTTCGTGCACATGTGAGTGAAAATTTCTGAGCACTTAAGTGTTCAATCCTCTTCCACCTTCAGATCACGAATGGCGAGCATGCATGTCTAACTCTTCAGGTTTAAGAAGATTGAACAGGGGAAACTGTTGTACCCAAAAAATTCCCCTCCCATTATTCAATACAAATTACTTCAATAGGTCTCCCCATGCTCCTAGGGTTCTCAATTTCTAAAGACTACTCAATGATGGATCAAACAAACCCTCATCCTAAGTAGTTGACCTACAACTAGGGTTTTAATTCTCTCAAGGAAAATTGTACTTATAATGCCTCAAGTGGATTTCATGGTTTCTCATATGTCTCAAAGAATCCTCATGCCAAATTCCAAGCCTTGCAGCGCAAGTTTGCTCAGTCAATTAGTCAGATGATTCAAAATCAATTGTATTGGGCAAAAAGTCAACTTTGACCAATTTACAATCAAATTACAAGATTTTTGGTCAACATCAACATTTTCAAGTCATATTCATCATTTGATCAAGAGTTGATCATGATTCACCAAGAAAACTCAAGATTCATCAAAAGTCAAAAGTTACTAAATTAGGGTTTTCTTAAGGAGAAGTTAATTGAACTTTGACCAAGCGTAACTTTCACATACTTCATCAGAAATTTCTCAACTGAATATCATTTTGAAGGAAATTCAATTCTCTACAACTTTTTCTCTCTAAACTCAAGGCCAAAAATGCTTCATTTGAGAGATATGAGCCAAAACATTACAGGTCATTTTAAAAGTCAACAAAAAGACACTTTTTTGTCAAGCCAATTTACATCAAGATAAAGGCTTCAAATGGAAAAATGACCAACATGAATATTGTGAGGGGTATTTTGATATTTCCAAAGAGTCTAAGATCACCTTCATATGATAAAAATTGAGTAAGATGTGATTTGTGCAAGTTGGGAAATTTTGAGAAAATGCATGAAATCCAAATTAAGCAAATTTAATTTTTTAGGCTAATGGGCCTATCTTTTAAGGTCCAAACGTGTTCCTGACCTCAAAATAGACTCCTAAATTATTTCATTTATTTTTGTTGTTTTTATTTCTTTTATTTTTGATTTTATTCAATTAAAATCAAAATAAATCAAATAGAATACCAAGTGAATGAATCAAGGTATGAAGGTCTATTTTTGAATCAAATCATAAGTCTAAAAAGTTGGTGACAACTTGCAAAAAAACGTGTAAAGATTGATTGGTACATGATTGGCCTAAAAAAGAAATATTTCATGCAAAACTTCAATCAAAGGTATGATCATGAAATACAAAAGATTGATTCCACTTTTGTTTACCTAAATCTTCTATTATAAATAGAGAACACATTCAGACCATGGGACACACGAAAATTTCCTCAAGAACACCCTATCAAAAAATCTCAATTTTTGTCAAAACTAGGGCAAAGTGAAAACCAAAGATCCAGCCACTTTCAGTCCAAGCCATCCATTGCAAATCATTCCTGAGGTATCTAAGGGTAAGAATAGGTCGAAAGTCATGGCCATTGATGCTTGAAACAAGCATACTCATCTTCTCTGATTTTCTTTTCATTCAAACATTCATACAATTAATTTTATGCATTGCTAATGTTTATTGACTGCCCAAATAAGTTCATGTTGTTACTTAGAATAGGTTTGAATCATAAAACAGAAGCTCTAACGTGAGAATCATGTTTTTCCATGGCTAGGGAAGTTTGAGATGTCTTTTTTGAAACTCATGATACAAGTGTTTTCAAGCCAAACAAACACCACCATTGGATTCGCAAGGGTCAAATTAAGGGGATCAGGTCCTTTTTATGGTCTAACACGTGTTATTTTGCAAGTAGGAAAGTCCTCTCACTGGAGAACACGACCGGAGCTAGGGCCTCGGCGCTTCCCTGGCTCACTTGCTTTATTATATTTATTTTTGCTTATATTTTAATAACAGAAATGAAGCGCGACGCAGTTGGTTGAGACGGAGGCATGTAACGTGAAGGGCGTGGGTTCGATCTCTGCGTCCTGTAGTTTTTTTTAAATTATTTTTCTAATGAACGCGAAAATTTTATATATATTAATCAATACCTATTTCTCAAACACCAAAAGGTGATTGGCCTAGCGACAAGTAATGTAGTTTGTGAAGCCACGGGGCGTGGGTTCAACAGCCACCTCATGCAGTTTTTTTTACCCTATTTTTCTAACCAATTTTTCTATTTTCTTTCTTAATTTTTCCTTAATTATTTGTAATTAAAAATTAACTAACCTAATCTTTTTTATTAATAACTAATAAATTAGTATTAGGGTTTTAGTTAGTAATAAATTTTTTCTTATATTTTTTATTTAATAATAAATGAACTGGCTTTTTTTCTTAACATTAAAATAAATTAGGATTTAGGTTTTAATTACTATTATTAACTTAAATTATTTTCTACAAAAAAATCATAAAACATTTTAACACTCTTTTTCTATTTTCTTTCTTTTTGTTATTTAATTTTCGTAGAAAATTGTATAGGTGGCATTCTTTAATTGTAATAGCGTAGATTTCTTTTCTCGCGTTTTTTTCCTATTTTGTAACTGCTCACCGGATGTAATAGCGTAGGTTTACTTTCTCACGAATTTTTATACTTATGTACATCTCCCAAAGCCATGTAATAGCTTAGGACTTTATATTCCGCACTTTATTTTTCTGTACATATTTAACTGCTAGTAACTAGGGTTTATGTGGTAAGACTAAAAACAATCTAGAAAACCCTAATATTCAAGATAAAAAACTGAATCAATACACTTCGCACACTTGCACCTCTAGGATAACCTCTCTTGTTGCCTTATGATATTGGTCATGTCCCTCGAAATTGGGGATACTTTAGCAAAAGATCCTCGATCAAATCATCATGTCCCTTTCGAATAAAGATCATAATCCCTTGATGACCATTCGAGTTGCCTACAAAATGATCTAGTCCCTTTGAGTTGCCTAAAAAGTGATGATAGTCCCTTTGATACAATTTCTAAAGTATCCTTACTTGTTGTCTTCGATGACCATACGATGACCTTATGATTGTCCCTTCACATCCAATAGATGGGGCTACCTACCAACTAATGGTATGGATAGTACTATCTCTAAAGGAGAAGGAAAAGAATAACAAAGATTTTAGTGGGTAAGAATCTTAATTGCTTGCTCACAATTTTTCTATAAAAAAATTTTCACACTACAATTTCAAACAAATATTTTCAAAAACAACACTTTATATACATTATTGAGGACTGATACAAGAATCATTACAAAGTCAGCCTTACATTGGCGATTTTAAAATATTTTTAAACAAATCAGACACACAAAGCAAGATTTTCAAAAGTGAGCTAAGAAATTAAGAGCCCGTAGATAACTACGGATAAAAAGGATGCTAACACCTTCCATTTTCATAACTTACCCCCGAACTCAAAATATATCAAAGGACTTTCCTGGTCTTTTCACCTTTCCTAAATATTTGATAAAAGAAAAGTCGGTGGAGACTCTAGCTATCGGCACATTTGGGTAAAACCAAAATGTCAGTTCTCAAACCGTATTATAGAAAACATCAATGAACATCATAGACCATTCCAGTAATTTGAGTTAGAAGATTTAATGCCAATTCCTACCTGAACGGAGTCCACTGAAATTTCTCTGTAACATGACTTGGATAGCACGATTTAGAGCACTTCAAGACTTGTTTCTTCTTCTGTTAGATTCATTGAATTTCAAGGATGAAGAATGAACAAAGAAATTGGATTAAAAAATAAGGAAAGAGTGAATTTAAAAAATCAGAATTGTGAGCTATGGAGAGAGTTTGGCAGGGTGATTTTGGTTTTCCAAGCTTGAGGAAATGAGTGGAATGTGTCCCTTATTTATAGTTTAGCATGATGGAAACAAAAAGTGAGAGAAATGATCAAATATGAGTGGAATTTGTGTACACCTGCATCATGAGCAAAGTGTGACTTGTAAACCATCAAAACTCATCCAATTCCTATGTTTTGATGCTTAAACAAGTATGAGAAATTTTTTTAAACATGTTTAAGTGAAAAACATGCACAAAATTGGTGATTAGATTGCACATTAATAAAAACAAATTCTGACTTCAAGCAAAAACTCAGTTTCATGGAAGAAACTTCAAGAGCATGGGGAACACAATGTAGGAGGCTTTATGATCTCATTCTTTTTGCAATGGAAAGATATCACAACAAACTTCACAATGTGCCAAGAAAGGTAGCATTTATATGCTTGAGAAAAAAGTTCTGCAACTTTGAAATCAAGAAAAACACACGTATTTTTGTACTTAGAAATATCTTTAAGCGTTGAGCTTCAAAATGACCTATAATGTTCTTCAAAATTACATGTCCTTCCATTCACAATTAGCTCTTGATCCTTGAAGATGAAATTAAGTAGACCTATTGAATTGAATTGTTGAATTAAGATCACTCAAAAATCATAAAAATTGAAAGAGATATGGTCTTTGGAAGATGAGGAACAAATTTGGGGAAATTCACAAAAGACCTATAATCTTTTCAATTCTTAACCAACATTCCAAGGATTCTCAAGTATTGCATATTGAACCAAAGTTGTAGTAGGCATCCTAAAGATCATTGTAGAAAAATAATGAGCTCAAGGAGTTAAAAAATGATCAAGTTATGGTCCTTTGAAGTCACACAAGAGAATTTGATAGCCTTTTCAAAGGACTTGTAATCTTCTTCAACCATTAGTGATCTTCCACCAAAAATTAGCCTTAAACCCTTGAAGAGAACTTGTTAAGGACCCTTTAAAGAGTGTCATGGCTTTAAAATCAATAAAAAAATATCAACCCAAGAGTAGGATATGGTCCTATGAAGTCATCAAACCTGTGATACGGTGGGAAGAACTGACTGTTTTTTGGAATGCTGGTTTGCGTTTTGCGTTGGTGTTTGCAAAATGTCGCGGTAAGCAAGAGTCGCCACCGACATTTATTTTATCCAACAAGGAAGGAAAAAAGCACAGAAAAATTCCTTTTTCGAGATATTTCTCAGGTTCGGGGGGTAGATTATAGAAAGGGAAGGTGTTAGCACCCTTTCTATCTGTGGTTATCCACGGGCTCTTAGGTACTTCCTCATTGTTTTCAAAAAAAATTTCTTTGTGCTTGTGGGTTTGAAAAGTTTTTTGTTTTAAAACTTCGATTTAACTCTTGCTTATGTCCTCAAGAGTGTAATGAAGTGTTTTGAAAACTTTGTTCGAAAAGTGTAAGTGTGAAGAGTTTTATTTTGAAAGAGCAAGTATCTAAAAAACATCTAGCTACTCGAAAAAGGAATTGTTCTATACTATCTTCCTTTAGATAATTCTATCCTACTATTAATGAGTAGGTAGCACCATCGTTGGAGTTTGAGGGTCAATTCTAATGAGGGACATGCGGTCACTAAAGCAATGTTAGGACGCCTTAGTGGTAACCCTAATGTCTTAGATCATTTCTTTGAGGCAACAATATCCGAGGCAACCATTTCGAGGCGACTATAATCTTTAGACAAGAGGGCGACCTCTAAAACTACCTATACTCAATGACCGCGTATGAAGGCAACCATGTGGGGTGTACCCTAAGAGTGCGCATGTGCGAGTGTGTCGTTTTCAGTTATTTTATCTTTGTACATGTTAAGGGTGATCTAATTTGATTTTAAGATTAGCATTCAGTCTTGTCATGCAACCCTATTATCAAACATCTAACAGTTATAATTTGTGGAAATAAAATGCGGAATTTAAATTACAAGGCGTCAGGTATTTACATCGCCAAAGACAAACCCTTTGAAAAATAAAATAAAGCGATAAAAATAATTAAATGTCCTATTTAACTATTACAATCTGGAAGCAGATACATTAATATGATAAAAAAGTAAATCGTGACACAAAATTAAATCGGACGCATGATTAGGGTTTTGACCCTTTTGGTTAAAGGAAATATCTTTTTTAGGTTTTGGTTGTTTTTATTTTAAGAAAGAAAATAAACCTAAGTTAAACAACTAAATTAAATTAATTAATTAAATGAAAAATAAATTATTTTTGGAGTTTTTGATTATTTAGGAAAGAAATAGAATTAATTGAATTAGCAATTAAAACCTAATTAAATCTAATTAATTTAATTATTCACAAAAAATGAATTAAAGTTTTCTAAAATTAAAACCTAAATTAATTAATTAGTGTTTATTAAGAAAAATAGATGTTTAAAGTTTGATTGAATGAAAAATATTTTTTTGTGATTTTACTTAATAAAAATGAATTTTGTGATTGGTTAGAAATTAAATGAAAATAATAAAACAATTAATAAAACAAAATAGAAGAGAGAGAGGTGTTGGGCCTGATTTGAGAGTATGAGAAGCAATTTTGTAGGCCCAAAAAACGTTGGCCCTTAAAACTTTTTTTGATCCAATGTGGATGCATGGACTAGGCTCTTGGTGTTCCTTCATTTATGGACCAACAGATCTGGCCATTGGCCATCTGGCGCCTAGATGGGTGATGATGCATGGTGGATAGCAGGCTAGCGCGCACATATGATTACCTGAAAAGAAATAAGAAAATACAAAGTGCTGGAGGCAGGGATCGAACCCCTGACCTCTAGCCACTAACGCCTTGGAAGCTGCCGTGCTGACCACTGGGGCATGTTGTTGTTTGTTAACAATAATGCAAATAATATATTATATAGAAAAATCAAATTAGATGCCAGAAAAACAAAAAAAAAATGCGCGTGATTTTGAATGGACTTATGGGAGGACGACAACTCATCGTCTCCTTCCTCCAAAACCTGTAAACATTACCTGCGGATTTTTGTCTGTAGCTAAAAGCGCAGCATCATTCAAAAATCCTCCTCAGGCTTTGAAAATAATATCTAAGGCTAGGGTTGAGTTCGTCTCAACCCCCTGGACACAACCATGTCCATCTTGTAGCTTAATTTCACCTGAAAAGAAAACCCCCAAAAACGTCCAAGAAACCCTAACTATGGTGGTTTGCAATACATGTTAGATAAATGAAATAAAATGATGCCAAAAGTTTACAAATGATGTGAGGATTACAAATATGCAGTTATTTCATTCAATGGATGCAAGAATGGTGAGTTTCGATTTCAAGAACAGAGTTGGGTTACCTGAGACTTACAGTGTGTTTGGACGTCTGAAAATGCTTGCTCTGGATCCAGGTAACTTGTGTGAATGGTCAGGAAGCGATTGAGACTACTCTCGTGTCCTGAAATGACCTCTAGCTTGGACTTTGATCTCTCACTTTTTTGTGAATTTTTCAATTCTTGTTCTGCCTCTCTCTGCACTTTCCAACCCTGATTTCATATGCCTTTGCTTGCTTATGTAATGTGCTTTGTATTAGGGTAAAAATCATGGACCAAATCCCTCCATATCAATGCACATGAATGTGATTTGATCTCCATTTAAAACCTTCCAAATTTGATTTGATTTGGATCTTTTTGCACATGATTTGGCTTGATACGAATTTGATGGTGATGCTAGTTGTCAACAAAGCCTAAAACAATCAGAAAATCATGAGTTATTAATTTTTTGGATTTTACATGATTTTATTTGATTTAAAATGAATAAATTCAATTAAAAATCAAATTAAATAATAAAAATGAAATATGGGATCATGGATAAATCTAGGACACGTGGGAAACTATGCAAGCTCAAATCAAGTGGAAAAGAAAGGGCCCATTTGACAAAATTTGAAGTTTTGGGGATAGTTGACTTTTGGCAATTTTGCAAAAAAGTCCAACTTCAACAATGAATAACTTCTTCAATTTTGAACTTTTGGAGGTGTTCTTGGACTTTTTAGAAAGCTTGAGATGTCCTCTAATCAAACCTTTTGGTCTCATCGCATTTTGATATTCCATGCACAAGTTATAAGCTTTGGCAAACAAGGTGTTTTTGTTGACTTTTCAAATTGACCTATAATGTCCAAATTCATAACTTCTTGTGAGTGCATTTTTTGAACTTGGGGTATGAAGATGGATTGTTTGGAATTTCATCCTCTTCAAAATGAGCTTTGGATGGGTCATTTATTATAAAGTATGAGAAAGTTATGCTTGGTCAAAGTTGGGTTTACTTTTCCTACAAAACCCTAATTTAGCAACTTTTGAATCTTGATGAATTTTGAGCAATCCTTGATGAATCATGATCAAACCTTGATAAAATGATGAAATATCCTTCAAAATGAGAATTTTGACAAAAAAATCTTGAAATTTGATTGTTTATAGGTCACAATTGACTTTTGCCCTAGCACAGTCGATTTTTGGACCTTTGAGCAACTGACGGAGCAAACTTCCTCTGCAAGGCTTGAAACTTGTCATGGATGATCTTGAGAAAATATTAGGACATTAGTGAGCACTTGAGGTCATTTGGACTCAAGGATCTTGATGCAACACAAAACCCTAATTTTGGGTAGACTGCCTTAGGAGATAGCTTGTTTGACCAATTCTTGAACAACCTTGGGCCATTTGGAGATTTTTCTTGAAATGTCTTGAGAAATATGAGAGGGCAAATTTTGGGGTACAATAGCTGCCCTTGTTCAATCTTCTTAAACTTGAGGATGTAGATTGGCTTTCGTGCCTTTCGTGATCCGAAGGTGGAAGATGATTGAACACTAGAGTGCCCAGAAATTTGCACTCGCATGAAGTGGTATCAGCTTTGTGATGTCGGGAATGGGCTTACAGATTCCATTTGGAGATTGTTGGCGGGAGGATGGGCTTAAAGATTCCATCTGCAGGAGTTTCGATCGCATAAAAGATTCCTTAGCGAAAGCTCGCATACCTGTTGTTGTGGAAGATTCCGCTGGGGAAGTCTGATCTTGTTGAGATTTAGGAATTTGCCTGTACTTCAACGGAGGATAATTTTGTCGAGATTTAAGAACTCGTCTGTAATTCGACGGAGGAACTTTTTCGAGATTTACAACCTTATCTGTAATTCAACAGAGGATAATTCAGTTGAGATTTAAGAACCGGTGAGTAGTTCGACTGAGGGAAACATCTTCATCGAGATTTAGGACTTGTCTGTAATTCAACGGAGGATAATTCTGTTGAGATTTAAGAACTCGTCCATACTTCGACGGAGGAACTTTGCCAAGATTTAGAACCTTATCTGTAATTCAACCGAGGATAATTCAGTTGAGATTTAAGAATCGGTCAGTACTTCGACTGAGGGAAACATCTTCATCGAGATTTAGGACTTGTCTATAATTCAATGGAGGATAATTCTGTCGAGATTTAAGAACTCGTCTGTAATTCGACGGAGGAACTTTGTCGAGATTTAGAACCTTATCTGTAATTCAATCTAGGATAATTCAGTTGAGATTTAAGAACCGGTCAGTAGTTCGACTGAGGGAAACATCTTCATAGAGATTTAGGACTTGTCTGTAATTCAATGGAGGATAATTTTGTTGAGATTTAAGAACTCGTCCATACTTCGACGGAGGAACTTTGCCGATATTTAGAACATTATTTGTAATTCAACCGAGGATAATTCAGTTGAGATTTAAAAACCGGTCAGTACTTCGACTGAGGGAAACATCTTCATCGAGATTTAGGACTTGTCTGTAATTCAACGGAGGATAATTCTGTTGAGATTTAAGAACTCGTCCATACTTCGACGGAGGAACTTTGCCGAGATTTAGAACCTTATCTGTAATTCAACCGAGGATAATTCAGTTGAGATTTAGGAATCGTTCAGTATTTCGATTGAGGGAAACATCTTCATCGAGATTTAGGACTTGTCTGTAATTCAACGGAGGATAATTCTGTTGAGACTTAAGAACTCGTCCATACTTCGACGGAGGAACTTTGCCGAGATTTAGAACCTTATCTGTAATTCAACCGAGGATAATTCAGTTGAGATTTAAGAACCGGTCAGTAATTCGACTGAGATAACAGCTTCATAGCTTTGAATTTAACTGCATCCTTCCTGAAAGGTAAAGGTTAGCTGTATGAAATGTATGATATGTATCAAACCATGACGTTCTCAAAATAAATGAGATTTGTGTTGTATGATGCTTATATGCATGTATTATGATGTATGAAAATGTAATGTTTTAGCTAGGGAAAATAAATCCCGGATAGCTACTGGAGAAAAGAGTTGACTTTTTCATTTCCGCTGGGGATAACGAACGAAGATGATTGCGAGAATAAACCTGCAGGAGAGGATAACTCTGTTGGGGAATAAACTGATAAGGAGATTACTCTGTGGGGAAGAGATGCTCTGCTGAGGATTCCACCGATAAATTCCACTGGGGATGAATTACCGTTGCTGGTGATACTGAATCTTGTTGGGGATTGACTTCTTGTTTGTGAAAGGAAAGAACTCCGCTGGGGGATGACCCTTCAATTGCGACTTCACTGGGGATAACCTTTTAGACTCTAATGGGGATAATCATTTGAGCTCTGGTGGGGACAATCTTCCAAAGTCTACTGGGGATATTTCCAAATTCCACTGGGGAAGCTTTTTTTCAGACTACGCTGGGAAAAATTTTAAACTCCACTGGGGATATTTTGTATTCTGCTGGGGAATATTCTTATACTCCGCTGGGGAATATTCTTATACTCTGCTGGGGAATATTAAGACCTTTCAGTGCTGATGGTAAATAAACTCTGCTTGGGGAGAATATTACCGATTCATTCACAGTTGCAAGTCTCAGCTGGGGAGAACTATCATTACTGTCTTTTCTTACTCTGTGGGGAGTGAAAGTATTCCAGCCATATTCTTCAGCTAAATTTACCCTTGTACCTGGTGGATAGAGCAACTGTAAAGCTTGGACAAACTTATTGCCCCTATTTCTGATATTAGAAATAATGGTCTTTCGTTTTGCATGTAAATATTTATGAGCATCAATTAATGTCAAATGCATATATCAAAAATGAACATTGGACATTCTTTGCAAAACAAAACAGATAAAGGAAAAATAGTTTGAAATTTCTCTGAAAATGAGTTGTATTAATTTTAAAGTTTGGCCTGTAAATAGGCATTTTTGTACAAGAGGCTGACGTCCTAGTAAGAGAACACCGCCGAACAATAAAATTTACACAATTTGTGAAAACGAAAAACAAAACAGCTATGTGAATAATCCCACTGGGTTCCAACTCTGCTATTGCATTTATGTCCTCGAGCATCTCATCACTTTTCTACTTGGTTGAAGGTAGATTAGATTGATTAGTGTCGTTCGAGCTTGATAGTCGATACCGAAGTCTGGTTGCAAGGTGATCCAATGAGACATAGTGTTATGCTTTGATCCCTAATTTTTTCCTGGACCACCCTTTAGGGTTTTCAGTCCACCGGGATACCCTTTTTTGCCCAAGCCGCCCTTTCAGGTTTTCGACTTGCCGGGTGTACAGTTTTTTTCGTTTTCATCCCTTATTTTTGCCCAAACCCTTTTGGTTCGCCGGGAAGCCCTTATTTTTTCCTAGGCCAGTCAACCTGGCGGGTCTTTGATCATGCGTAGTATTTTTTCACTATGTCTGCATTGACGGGGTGAGGAAGGTCTTCACCATCCATGGTGGTTAGAATCATCGCTCCTCTTGAGAAAATGTTCTTAACCACAAATGGCCCTTCGTAATTAGGGGTCCATTTGCCCCTAGGATCACCTTGTGGCAGTATGATGCGCTTGATAACCAGGTCCCCAACTTGATACTCTTATCGTCTAACTTTCTTGTTAAATGCCTTGATCATCCGCTTTTGATACGTTTGACCATGACAAATAGCAGTAAGTCTCTTTTCATCGATTAAGTTCAGATGATCAAGTCGGGTCTGAATCCAGTCATCTTCGCTCAAACATGCGTCCTTCGTAATCCGAAGAGAGGGTATCTGAACTTCAATGGGCAAGACTGCCTCCATGCCATATACCAAGGAATAGGGTGTTGCCCTGTTGACGTCCGCGTTGAAGTACGGTACCCATGAAGAGCAAAAGGTAACATCTCGTGCCATTCTTTGTATGTCATCGTCATCTTCTGCACAATCTTCTTAATGTTATTGTTAGCCGCTTTTACAGCCCCATTCATCTTCAGCCGGTAAGGAGAAGAGTTGTGATGCTGTATCTTGAACTGCTTGCAGAGTTCGGTAATCATCTTATTGTTGAGGTTTGTACCATTGTCCGTAATGATCCTCTCTGGTACACCGTATTGACAGATCAGATTGTTCCGAATGAACCGTGCCACGACGTTCTTGGTTACAATAGCAAAGGAAGCCGCTTCAACCCACTTTGTAAAGTAATCAATTGCTACCAAGATGAAACGATGCACGTTAGATTCCGTAGGTCTGATCTCGCCGATCATGTCGATGCCCCACATTGCAAAAAGCCACGGAGCTGTCAAGATGTTCAAAGGTACTGGAGGTATGTACACCTTATCAGCATAGACTTGGCACTTATGACAGGTCCGAGAATGCTGATAACAGTTGGCTTTCATTGTGGACCAAAAATATCCTGCCCGTAGGATTTTCTTTTCCATGGTGTGTCCATTGGAATGAGTCCCGAAAGTTCCTTCATGTAACTTTGTCATGATCCTTTCCGCTTCGTTCTTATCCACACAACGCAGTAAGGTTGAATCATTGTTGCGCTTGTAAAGAATGCCATTGCTGATGAATAACTTTGCCGCGAACCTCCTCAAAAACTTCTTTTCATTAACAGATGTACCCTCGGGGTATTCCTGAGCTTCAAGAGACCTCTTTACCTCATGAAACCAGGGTCTGCTACCTCTTCAGTCTCAATGTCATAGCAATATACAGGTTCATCCAACCTCTCAATGGTAATTTGGGGAGCCTCATTATCCCATCTGACTTTGAACATAGAAGACATCATAGCTAGCACGTTCGCCAACTGATTCTCCTCTCTAGGGAAGTGTTCAAAGGTTATCTCCTCGAAGTGTGGAAGCAACGTCAACATATACTCTTTGTAAGGAATAAGATTTGGGTGTTTCGTATCCCACTTGCCTTTGATCTAACTGATCACGAGAGCGGAATCTCCGAAAACACTTAGAAACTTAATCCTTAGGTCAATTGTTGCTCGAAGACCCATGATGCACGCTTCATACTCTGCCATATTGTTGGTGCAGTTGAAACACAGTCAAGCGGTAAATGGAGTATGAGAGCCTTTAGGAGATATGATCACGACGCCAATGCCATTACCCAAAGCGTTTGAAGCTCCATCAAAGTACATAGACCATCGGGATCCTTCCTCAGGTCCTTCATCCGGTCTAGGTTCCTCACAGTCAGTCACCAACATGATGTTCTCATCCGAGAATTCAAAGTTCATAGACTGATAATCGTCCACTGCCTGATGCACCAAATGATCTGCCACCACACTTCCCTTGATTTCCTTTTGGGTCGTATATTGGACGTCATACTCAGTAAAGATCATCTTCCATCTTGCTATTCTTCCGGACAAGGCAGGCTTCTCGAAGATGTACTTGATTGGATCCATCTTTGATATCAATAAAGTAGTGTGAGTCAGCATATACTGTCTCAGCCGGTGAGTAGCCCATGCCAAAGCGCAGCAAGTTTTCTTGAGCAACGAGTATCGGGTCTCGCAGTCGATAAACTTTTTGCTAAGGTAATAAATAGCATGCTCTTTTCGGCCAGACTCGTCATACTGACCCAGCACGCACCCCATTGAGTTGTCGAGTACTGTCAAGTATAAGATCAGAGGTCTCCCTTCAACTGGAGGCATCAGAATAGAAGGCTCTTGGAGATATTCTTTGATCCTTTCGAAAGCGGCCTGACATTCATCGTTCCATCTTACCACTTGATCTTTCTTCAGTAACTTGAAGATTGGCTCACAAGTAGCAGTCAGGTGCGAGATGAATCGGGCAATATAGTTCAGTCGTCCCAGAAATCCTCGGACTTCTTTTTCTGTTCGGGGAGCTGGCATTTCCTGTATAGCCTTCACCTTTGCAGGATCCACTTGAATACCTTTATCACTTACGACGAAACCCAGCAGCTTACCAGATCTCACTCCGAAGGTGCATTTGTTCGGGTTTAACCTCAGCTTGTACAATTTCAACCTGTCAAACAACTTCTGAAGGTGGTCAAGATGTTCCTCTTCAGTTTGGGACCTTGCAATCATTTTGTTGATGTATACCTTAATCTCATGATGGATCATATCATGGAACAAAGCGACCATGGCACGCTGATACGTTGCCCCAGCATTCTTCAATCCGAATGGAATGACCTTGTAGTAAAAGGTACCCCATTGAGTAACAAAGGTTGTCTTCTCCATGTCTTCGGGAGCCATTTTAATATGATTATAACCGGAGAAACCATCCATAAAGGAGAAGACCTTATGTTGTGCGGCGTTGTCAACCAGGACATTAATATGAGGCAGAGGGAAATCATCCTTGGGACTCGCCCTGTTCAGATCCCTATAGTCAACACACATACAAACCTTACCATCCTTCTTCGGCACCGGAACCACGTTGGACACCCACTGAGGGTAAGAAGTAACTGCTAGAAAATCAGCGTCAAACTGCTTCATCACTTCAGCCTTGATTTTCTCAGACATCTCTGGGCGCATTCGGCGAACCTTCTCCTTTACTGGAGGACGGTCTTCCTTGGTAGGCAATCGGTGAACCACAATATCGGTATCCAACCCAGGCATATCTTCGTAAGACCAGGCAAAGATCTCAACGTAGTCTCGCAACATCTGAATTAACCATTGCTTAACACTAGCTTCCAGATTTGCACCGATCTTTACCTCTTTCTTATCCACCTCTGTACCCAGATTTACTGATTCCACTGGCTTTTCATGAGGTTGTATAGCCCTCTCTTCCTGAAGTAGCAGTCTAGCAAGTTCACCAGGCACTTCGCAATCATCTTCACCTTCGTCTTCGGCTAAGTTGATCGGACTTTCGAAGTCATAACTGGAAGTAGCAGAGTCGCTACCAGTGAGATCCAGAGTGGATGTAGACCTGTATATGTGAGTGTGTGTAAAATAGCTGTTTTGCAATATATAAAAGGAAAAACAAAGAGCGCAAAATTTGAAATGCAAGAAACGTCCAATGCTTTTATTAATGATATATGTAGATGACACACATAAAGCCCTCACAATCAAAACCATGGTGCCCCGGGTAAGACACCGGGCCATAAAGTTTAAAAATTGTCTGTTACAAATTCAAAACAAAAAGTCTCATTACTGGTTAATAAAAGAAATTGGGACGAAGTCTTTTGCTGTCCAGTTGCTTAGTCCACCATCAGTAGTAGGATAGATCCAACTGTCTAACTCAGATTCTTCAACATCGTCTTCAATGACATTTACTCCTGAATTGCTGATAAACAGGGGAGGTCTTCCGATCTGTGCACTCCGAACATCCCTTTGAGCTTCTGCAATGAAACCCAAACTAAACTTGTTAGTCTTATGTGCAAAATCAGGGAGTTGGCCCCAATTTGCATACCCATCTTTCTCGACAACAGCCTGGGCATCCTTGAAGGAAGCTATCTTCATTGGAGGATCTTCGATAACAATTTCAGTTGACGCCAGTGTAAGTTTAAGATTGCGCCTAAGAGGGGGGGGGGGGGGGTGAATTAGGTGGTGGTCGATTTTTCACTTATTTTACACTTTTTGGTTTTGTTTTAGTGTTATGGAAAAAGGTAAAGTGCAGAAAGTAAAGAGACACGGAGATTTATCCTGGTTCCTTCCACACCCCGGAAGTACGTCCAGTCCCCTTGCAAACACGCAAGAGATTTCACTATTTTGTTAAAACTTTTACAAGACTCTTCCTAGTCTTATCAACTAAAGACACTAACAATTACCAAGAACACCCTCTTGGATTTCCAATAAGTCTCTTGAGAAAAATCCTCTCAAAAGATACCTCTTGTTTCCAACAATGGACAACAAGGAACAAAAGTATTATAATTCTTAATTCCAACAATCCTGGAAATAAGTTACACTTTGTATAATTCTGTGAAGTATGATTTCTTGAAAGATGTTGATCACATAAAGTGACTTCAATGAAGTTTCTTCTTTCTTCTCTTATAAGAAATTCAAACTGTAACACAATGGTTAGACAATGCTCAAAGATTTCTGTTCTTATATGTGTGAAAGTGCAAAAAATCTTTGTTCTTAAAAGTTAAGAAATATGAAGTTTGAATATTTTACAAAGTTCAGAATTATTGCATGAGAGAAGAGTTGTTTTATAATTTGAAAGATTTTGTATTTAAAGTAATCAAGATACCTTTCCAAATGGACACTTTTCTGTTTGAAAAAAACTTGAGAAGATGCAATGTATGACCATGCAACTATTGGAGAAAAGGTGTGAAGGATATCTTGAATCAAGTTCACATTTTTCAAAAATTACACCGTGTAAATCGATTAGCATTAGATGTAAATCGATTGCACGGGTTTGTAACGTTCTTGTTTTCAAAAAATTTGAAGTGTAAATCGATTAGCATGATGTGTAAATCGATTTACAAGTGTTAAAAATTTAACTCAGTTCAGTAATCAATCGATTTACACTCCATGTAAATCGATTGCTGCTAGGGGAAATCAATTTTTAAAAAACATGTGTAAATCGATTTACATGATGTGTTAGTCGATTTACATTAGTGAAAAACTTAGAATTTGTTTTAAACTTTAAGTGAAGTGTTGTGGCAAGTGTGTATATCATTTTTGAGCATTTCTAACCAATGTAGTTCAAAAGAGAATTGATATACTTGATTGCTTGTCATGATCCTTGAAGCTTTGAGTGAATGATTCTTTAAGCTAATTCCACTTCTTTTCCTTCTTGCCATAGTGCTTGTTTGTCTTTCATCAAAACTAGCTTGTTTGTATTTCATCAAAACTAAAGTTGAGTTGAGGCTTGAGATTACATTCTCCCCCTTTTTGATGATGACAGACCATCTTTCTTTATGAGTTGTTCAGACTTGGAGCAAAAGGAGTTTTCTCCCCCTAAGATAGATTTCTCCCCCTATGGAGAAAAAGGTTTGAAAACTTGCCCTGAAAGGAAAATTGAAACAAACAACCATAAAATGCTATCACATCCTTCTCCCCCTTTGACATTATTAAAAAGAAGGGAAATATGTAACATAGGATGATACTTATAACAATTTGAAACAGATATGAACATAAACTAAAACGCACATTTCTAAAAATATCGAACAAAATCCAAGTACACATAGTACAAAACTAGCACTTGAAATAATACAAAAACAAAAACATAATGATAAATAACAAGAATTTAATAATATTGGTCAGGAAAACATTAGAAGGGTCCTTGATATGGAAATTGTTGTTGTAGAGGTGGTTCGGTGTATTGAGGAGGAGGAGGTGCTGGATTGTTTGGATCGTATGGAGGAATATGGAGATGTGAGTAGAGGTATGAAAATTGTTGGTTCACATCATTCTGGAAAGCATTGATGCGAGAGGAGGTAGAGTCATTTATCGCGGTCCATCGAGCATTGATGTTAGTGTTGAGAGATGCAAACTGTTGAGTCATATAATCCATAACATCTTGGTTGGTTGGACCAGAAGAGGCAGCAGGAGGAGGAACTTCATGTTCTTCTTCATCCGCATTATTTCCTTCATCGCCTATAACATCCTCTCCAATATATGTGATGGTTTTTGCTTCAGAATTGAAATGAACACCCATCCGAGAATCAACATTTTTGATGGAGATCCTATTGCTGATTGGATCCATTTCAACTCTCTAAAACCCATTAAAATCTATATCAAATTCTTCCAAGATCCTTGTGATGAAGTATGCATATGGCAGAAAAGTAGCCCTTGTGGCAACTCTTAACATATGCACCACAATCAGTTTAGCCCAGTTTACCGAAATGCCATATTTCCTCGCATAGAGTATTTGCAATTCTAGGTCGGTCACAGTACAATGATTTCCCGCTCTAGGAAATAAAATGTATACCAGAAAATAATGGAACAATCTATCATCAATATGAAAATTACCAGCACTCCAAGTGTCCCGAGCCGGAATAACACCGCCAAGACTACGAATCCGCTTTGCACGGTATTCTACTTCTGACAACCGGCCAATGCAGTAGAAGAATTCTCGCTTCTTATAATTTTCCCAGTCAGCATCCTCTGGGTCATAGAGGGTACTTCCAGTATATGGGATGTTCAAAATTCTGCCTATTGTTTTTAAATGCAGAGGAATTCTTGTTCCGAGCACATATGTATAGCATTTGTTGTTATCATAGTGCATGTTGCTGTAGAATACTCGAACTAGATCCGGATAATAGTAACCACATGATGATATTAACGGTTCTAGCCCATAAGCAATCAAATCCTTTTGAAAAGTGAAGCATTCATCGGGAAAGGTAGATAACATACCGAATTTTGGAGCTGAGATAATTTTCTTTTGAAAATGCTTGATGAATCTTTCACGTTGTGTATCCGAGAGGGACACGAGCAATGAGTTTTCAGAGGCTGCAACAGTTGTCTTCTTTCCTTTTTCTGAGGCTGTTGCTTTTCTTTTGGGATCCATGGAGATGGTTAGGGTTTTGAGTAAGGAAGATAGAGAATTTTTGGTGTTGTTATGAGATAGTGAGGGAGTTTTGGTGTTATGAGATAATGAGGGAGTTTTGGTGAGATTAAATAGTAGAGTAGAGTAAGTGAGGTCTTTATGAGACTTAATTGAGTGGAGTTGGTCAAGATTCCATGATTGGTCAAAAAGAAGGTGGGAGGTTGAGGGGCAAGGTAAGGTTAACCAATATATTAAAGACTCATAAAAAATATCACATGCTGAACAGGTGTAAATCGATTGAAGTGAAGGATCAATCGATTTGCACTGTGAAAAATTAAATAAAAACGCTTCAGTGTCAGTGGTAAATCGATTTACATACTTGGTAAATCGATTTACAAAAAAAAATTTATTAAAATTGATTTTTGCTTTAGTGGTAAATCGATTTACACATCAAGTAAATCGATTTACTTAAAAGAAAAAAAAATTAAAATAGTATTTTTTAGCATTTGAAACATGTTCCAAGCCCATATATATGTATATTTATGTATAGTTAAGGATAGAGTGCACCTTATATATCTTGTTCATCTAGGATTCCGAGTTCACGACGAATTTTGAAGAATGCATCCTTTGCAAGTGGTTTTGTGAAGATGTTCGCGAGTTGATTTTGAGTATCCATAAAAGTAATATCGACATCTCCTTTGCGTAAGAGATCTCTGATGAAATGGTGTCTGATGTCAATGTGTTTTGTCCGGGAATGCATAACTGGATTTTTTGTAATATTGATCGCGCTTGTGTTATCACATCGAAGTGGAATGCATCCAAGGTTTACTCAATAGTCAAGTAATTGTTGTTTTATCCAAAGAATTTAAGCGCATCCACTTCCAGCCGTAATGTATTCTGCTTCGGCAGTACTGAGAGCGACGCTTGCTTGCTTTTTGCATGACCATGAAACCAAGGCATTTTTGAGAATGTGACATGTTCCACTTGTACTTTTGCGATCAGTCTTACAACCTGCATAGTCAGCATCAAAATAACCAACTAGATTGCACATACTACCTTTTGGATACCATAATCCGACGTTGGTTATTCCTTTGAGATATTTTATTATGCGCTTGACTGCTGCAAGGTGAGACTCTTTAGGATTGGCTTGATATCTTGCACATAGGCAAACGCTGAACATGATGTCAGGTCTACTTGTTGTTAAATAGAGAAGAGAGCCAATCATTCCATGATACTTAGTTATGTCAATAGAAATCCCTGATTCATCTGGATCAAGATAGGTGTTGGATCCCATAGGAATTGCACTTTCTTTGCTGCTTTCCATTTCAAACTTCTTTATAAGGTCTTTGCAATATTTTGATTGGTTTATGAAGATACCATGTTTGAGTTGCTTAATTTGAAGACCGAGAAAGAAATTCAATCTTCCCACCATAGACATCTCAAACTCTCCTTGAATCATAGATGAAAATTCCTTGCACATATTTTGGTTAGCTGAATCGAAAACAATATCATCTACATAGATTTGTACAAGTAAAGTATGATAATTAACATTTTTTATGAAGAGAGTGGTATCAACTTTACCCTTTACAAACCCTTTTTCACATAGGAATGCGCTTAGTCTATCATACCATTCCCTTGGTGCTTGCTTCAGCCCATAGAGAGCTTTCTTCAATTTGAAGACATGATTAGGATGTTTGAAGTCTTCAAATCCGGGAGGTTGCTTTACATAGACTTCTTCATTTATGAATCCGTTGAGAAATGTGCTTTTTACATCCATTTGAAAAAGTTCAAAGTCCAATGAGCATGCATATGCAAGTAATAGTCTTATTGCTTCCAAACGTGCAACCGGAGAAAAAGTTTCTTCAAAATCAATTCCTTCCTCTTGGTTGTATCCTTGAGCAACTAGTCTTGCCATGTTTCGAGTGATTATACTATTTTCATCCATCTTGTTTTTGAATACCCATTTGGTTCCAATGATACGTTTATTTCCTGGATTAAGAACAAGTTCCCAAACTTCGTTCCGCTCAAATTGGTTTAGCTCCTCTTGCATGGCAAGGATCCATTGATCATCTTCTAGTGCTTGATCCACTTTGGTAGGTTCAACTTGAGATACAAAATCCATATTTAAGCATGCATCCTTAAGATTTAGTCGAGTAGATACCCCTTTGCTAATATCTCCAATTATGTTGTCAATTGGATGATCACGATGAGTTCTCCATTCTTGAGGAAGACCATCATCATTTCCATTTTGATGTGAAAGTTCATGTGTTTGTTCCGGGTTGACAATTTTGCCACCTTCGCAAGAATTCTCATGAGGAAAATCTATAGAATCATCATCATCACAAATAACAACTTCCTCCTTGGAGGTGTTAGATTCATCAAAAGAAACATGCATTGATTCTTCTATAGTTAAAGTTCTTTTATTGTAAATTCTAAAAGCTTTGCTAGAAAGGGAGTAACCAAGAAAAATACCTTCATCCGATTTTTCATCGAACTTACCGATATTGTCTTTGTCGTTGTTAAGGACAAAACATTTGCAACCGAAAATGTGAAAGTGAGAGATATTTGGTTGTCTTCCTTTGTAAATCTCATATGGAGTTTTCTTTAGTATAGGTCTTATGATCACGCGATTGCTTACGTAACATGCCGTGCTTACCGCATCCGCCCAAAAATATTTAGGCAAACTTGAGTCACTTAGCATGGTTCTTGAAAGCTCTACCAAAGACCTATTTTTCCTTTCAACTACTCCATTTTGTTGTGGAGTCCTTGGTGCTGAAAAATTGTGGAAGATCCCATTTTCTTCACAAAATTCTTCAAACAGACTGTTTTGGAACTCTCCACCATGATCACTTCGGATTGATGTTATCTTTAATGACTTCTCATTTTGAACTTGTTTTGCATATCTCTTGAATGCCTTGAATGCGTCATTTTTATGCACTAAAAACAAATTCCAAGTAAAACGGGAAAAATCATCTACAATAACTAAAGCATAAATGTTACCTCTGAAGCTTCTTGTTCTAGATGGACCAAAAAGATCCATGTGCAACAATTGAAGTGGTCTTGTTGTTGAAACCACATTCTTTGGTTTGAAAGTTGATTTTGTTTGTTTGCCCTTTTGGCATGCACTACATAATTTGTCTTTGATGAATTTCATCTTTGGTAGACCAATAACTAAGTCATGCTTAACTAATTTGTTCAAGTGCGCCATGTGAATGTGAGCAATTCTCTTGTGCCATAACCAAGCGTCATTGTTGTTTACCATAATACATTGTACCTTCATAGACAAATCATCTAGAGTAATCATAAAAATATTGTTAGATCTTATACCTTTGAGTTTTACCTCATTGGTTGCCTCATCCATAATTAGGCATTCTTCTTTGTTGAATTTGATTTTGAACCCTCTATCGCAAAGTTGACTTATGCTAAGAAGGTTGTGCTTTAATCCTTCAACATAGATAACATCCTCAATTTGAATGGATGGAGGTGTGCCAACTATTCCAATGCCAAGAATCTTTCCTTTGGTGTTGTCTCCATAGGTGACATACCCTTTGGCTTTATGTACTAGATATGAAAATTGGTGTACATCTCCTGTCATATGCTTTGAACATCCACTGTCAAGATACCAAAGGTTTGATGTGGATTTCAAGCATACCTACAAAAACAAATTATTTCTTGTTAGGTACCCAAGTTGCCTTGGGTCCTTCATAGTTAGTTCCCTTTTTCACCCATGCATAGTGTCCACTAGCCATACTGAAATTTCTAATATAGCATGCATTTGGTGTGTGTCCAATAATACCATAGTAAAAACAGTTTTGAACAAATTTTCTCTTGTATCTAGGAAATTGTTTTCTTTTAGATACATTAGGCTTTTTCTTTTGATGATTATGAACAACTTGCTTCTTTTCTACTCTCTTGGGATTGGAACTATTACTAGCCTTTACAAAAACAGTGGGATTGTTACTTGGTTTCTTAGTATTCACATAACCAAGACCTCTTTTATCATTTGGATAACGTTGTTGGCTTAGTAATCCTTCCAATCCTATTTGTCCTTTTTCATATCGTTCAAGGACTCTTTTCAATTGAACAATTTGAAAGACATTTCATTCACACTTGGAGCATGCAAAGTTTTCCTTTTCTTTTATAAAATTTTGTTTTTGAAGATCAAAATCTTTAGTCATGGTGTCAATTTTTTTGAGACAAATTAGAAGTTCTTTTTCTTGGTTTGAAACCTTTTTGTATAAAATTTTGCATTCTTTCAAGAGTTCATCAATTGTACCTTGAACATCATCATCAAAAAGATTAAATTCATTACTAACCTCTTCTTCGTTGTCGGAGTGATGCAATGCCATTAAGGCTAAATTTGCATATTCGTCGCTTTCCGATTCCGATGTACTACTCATATCATTATCTTCCCATGCTATGTAGGCTTTCTTGTGTTTTGAGTCCTTTCCTTTGAATCTGTTTTTCTTTGGGAGATTTGGACAGTTTGGCTTGATATGTCCTTGCTTTCCACATTCATAACATGAGACATCTTGTGTTGATGTGGAGGCCTCTCTTTTCTTGAAGTGCTTTCTCTTATTTGCATGAGATCCTCCCTTGTCATTTCTGCCAAAAAAATTCCCAAGTCTTTTAACAAGAAGCATGAAATTTTCATCTTCTTCCGGATTGTCTTCTTTTACTACTTCCTTTGAATCAGTTTTTAAGGCAATGTTTTTGAATTTCTTTTCTATATTCTCATGTTTTTCAAGTCTACCGAGTTCCGTTTCGTATTCTTGAAGTTTGCCAAATAATGTAGCGGAAGTCATTGCAGAGAGACTCTTCTTTTCTGAGATTGCCGTTACCTTTGGTTGCCATTCCCTAGTCAATGATCTAAGGACTTTCAAGTTGAGTTCATCATTTGTCAAGGTTTTACCAAGAGCGCTTAAGTGATTTGTCAAGTGCACAAATCTCTTTTGTAAGTCAAGAATGGATTCTCCGGGCTGCATTCGAAATAGTTCGTATTCTTGACTTAGGGTATTTAGCCTTGATGTTTTTACTTCAGCCGTTCCTTCATGAGTTTGTACCAAGGTATCCCATATTTCCTTTGCTGTTTTGCATGTCGAGACACGGAAAAATTTGTCCATACTAAGTGCACCTTGAAGAAGGTTTATTGCCTTTTTGTCATAGAGAACTTTCTTTTTATCATCGTCGTCCCATGTAGTTTTAGGCTTTGAAGAGCCAACGCCATTGATTACCTTTACCGGGATAAATGGACCATTTTCAACGGCATCCCATATTTCCTCTCCTTGCGCATCTAGATGCGCCTTCATGCGTATTTTCAAGAAGTCAAAATATTCACCATAGAATAGAGGAGGCTTGTTGTTACTACCACCATCTCTGAAAACGGGTTGATGATTTGCGGAAGCCATTCTGGATCTCTAGGAGCAGGTTACCTATAACCTACTCTGATACCAATTGTAAGTTTAAGATTGCGCCTAAGAGGGGGGCGAATTAGGTGGTGTTCGATTTTTGACTTATTTTACACTTTCTGGATTTGTTTTAGTGTTATGGAAAACGGTAAAGTGAAGAAAGTAAAGAGACACGGAGATTTATCCTGGTTCCTTCCACACCCCGGAAGTACGTCCAGTCCCCTTGCAAACACGCAAGAGATTTCACTATTGTTAGAACTTTTACAAGACTCTTCCTAGTCTTATCAACTAAAGACACTAACAAATACCAAGAACACCCTCTTGGATTTCCAATAAGTCTCTTGAGAACAATCCTCTCAAAATATACCTCTTGTTTCCAACAATGGACAACAAGGAACAAAAGTATTCTAATTCTTAATTCCAACAATCCTGGAAATAAGTTACACTTTGTATAATTCTGTGAAATATGATTTCTTGAAAGATGTTGATCACATAAAGTGACTTCAATGAAGTTTCTTCTTTCTTCTCTTGTAAGCAATTCAAACTGTAACACAATGGTTAGACAATGCTCAAAGATTTTTGTTCTTATATGTGTGAAAGTGAAGAAAATATTTGTTCTTAAAAGTTAAGAAATATGAAGTTTGAATATTTTACAAAGTTCAGAATTATTGCATGAGAGAAGAGTTGTTTTATAATTTGAAAGATTTTGTATTTAAAGTAATCAAGATACCTTTACAAATGGACACTTTTCTGTTTGAAAAAAACTTGAGAAGATGCAATGTATGACCATGCAACTATTGGAGAAAAGGTGTGAAGGATATCTTGAATCAAGTTCAGATTTTTCAAAAATTACACCGTGTAAATCGATTAGCATTAGATGTAAATTGATTGCACGGGTTTGTAACGTTCTTGTTTTCAAAAAATTTGAAGTGTAAATCGATTAGCATGATGTGTAAATCGATTTACAAGTGTTAAAAATTTAACTCAGTTCAGTAATCAATCGATTTACACTCCATGTAAATCGATTGCTTCCAGGGGCAATCAGTTTTTAAAAAACATGTGTAAATCGATTTACATGATCTGTTAATCGATTTACATTAGTGAAAAACTTAGAATTTGTTATAAACTTTAAGTGAAGTGTTGTGGCAAGTGTGTATATCATTTTTGAGCATTTCTAACCAATGTAGTTCAAAAGAGAATTGATATACTTGATTGCTTGCCATGATCCTTGAAGCTTTGAGTGAATGATGCTTTAAGCTAATTCCACTTCTTTTCCTTCTTGCCATAGTGCTTGTTTGTCTTTCATCAAAACTAGCTTGTTTGTCTTTCATCAAAACTAAAGTTGAGTTAAGGCTTGAGATTACAGCCACTGGGGAACCTCTTCAAAATGTTGGAATGTGGTCTCAATGAACTCCCCGTCCATCTCTACATATCGGAAAGAGTTGAGGTGGCTCACCATGTACTCCTCTTCTCCTTGTACTATCACAATTTTCCATTTCACTGGGTACTTCAGCTTCTGGTGGAGGGTTGAGGTTACTGCCCCAGCTTTGTGGATCCACGGGCGACCCAGCAAACAAGAATAAGATGGTCGAATGTCCATCACGTAGAATGTAGATGCGAAGACCTGAGAACCAACCTTAATCGGAATATCCACTTCTCCGTGTACCATCCTCTTGGACCCATCAAAGGCCCTGACTACAATGTTACTTGGCTTCAGCTCCAACCCTTTACAGTCTAACCGGTCTAGAGCTTTCTTAGGTAAAACATTCAGCGATGACCCAGTATCCACCAATACATGAGCAAGAGTAGTTCCCGTGCATTCAATGGAGACATGCAGGGCGTCATTATGATTTTTCCCCTTAGCAGTCAAGTCGGCGTCAGAGAAACCCAACCCATTATCTGCTGTCAGACTAGCCACACAATCTTTAAACTGATCAGCTGATGTCTCCTGCGGCACGTGCGCGGTCTTCAGGAAGGCAATCAAATCCTTGGCATGGGCTTCTCAGCATAGTAATAGAGACAACATAGAGATTTTGGACGGGGTTTGCCCCAGCTGTTCGACTACATTGTAGACACTCTTTTTGATAATCTTCAAAATTTCCTCCATCTCTTGCCTAGAGGCTTCAACAGTAATCTTCTTCGGTGCCTCCGTCTGGGCAGGCTCACCGGTAGTCCCTTTGCCCCGAGTGTCAGATGACTCGGCAACAGGGGTAGGAATTTGAACTTGAACAGGAACAGTAGCAGGTGCACTGGCAGGTGTAATAACAATAGGTTTCCGAACAGTTGGTGCAAAGATCTCAGGGGAGAAAATCCTTCCGCTGCGGGTGACTTTACTAGATCCAACAATATTGCTGACGTCAGTATCAGCATCCAAATCTTGTTTAACTCTGTGATAGTACACATCAGCCCTGTAGTGCCAAGGGACAGATTTATCGAATGTATAGGGGATAGGCCCAGGAACAGTGATGATCAATGGTGCGATTCTTGGAACAGATGTAATTCTAACAGGCTTTCTCGAGGAAGCCTTGGAAGAATTGTCGAAAATGGTGATTATAGCAACTTCTTCAGTAGGAACCAAAGGAACAACAATCTTCTCAAACAAAATTTCTTTATTATCCATCAGGCGTTGGACACCTGACTTCAAAAGATGGCAACCGGTAGGTAGGACGGAACACATACGGCAACCTTCGTCATAGCCCGGAAATAAACCGGCTAACAGAAGGTTCTTCTTCAAAGTCATCAATGGAGTAACAATGTTTTTCACAGAAACCACAAACGAGTCTTCATCTACATCATTTACCCCATGCTTGGGCATAAGAGCAGTCACAACATTAGGTCTTTCAGGTGCTTCAAACTCAATCTCCTTAGCATCAATCAATTCATGCACCTTATTCTTCAAAACCCAGCAATCATTCGTATCATGCCCCGGGCAATCGGAGTGAAAAGCACAGTGGGCGTTCGGATCGTACATCGGTGATATTGTGTTGGGATTCTTCGGAGCTTCCCTCGGAATCACCAAGTTGGTCTTCAATAACTGCGGTAGAATTTGGGATAAAGTCATGTTGAGCTGAGTGAATTGTCTTTGCGGCCTCTCGGCCCTTGGCTGATTGTTGCGTTGAGGAGCAACAACGGGTCTTGATATAACCACCGCATTAACTGCTTGGCGGCGTTCAGGTTTATTATGGCTTTTTGAACTATAAACAGCACTGGACTCCTTCTTAAAAGGTTTCTTCTCGGTGCTTGACGAAGCACCCTTCTGTATTTTACCAGATTTGATACCAGCCTCAATTCTTTCCCCGGTCATAATCAGCTCTGTAAATCCGGACGATGAACTTCCAATCATATGGTTGAAATATGGACCAAACAGGGTCCCCAAAAACATATCCACTAGCTCCCTATCAGCCAAGGGAGGTTGCACTCTACCAACAAGGTCCCTCCACTTCTAAGCATAATCTTTGAAACCTTCGCTCGCACCCATAGACATACCCTGGAGTTGGGTACGCGTGGGGGCGAGGTCAGCATTGTATTGGTACTGCTTGTAAAAAGCAGCAACCAAATCTTCCCAATTACGGATACTAGCTCCTTCTAGCTGGTAAAACCATTCAAGTTGAGTCCCTGAGAGATTGTCTTGAAAGAAGTGGATCCAGAGGTTCTTGTCAGCGGTGTATGGCTGAATTTTTATAACATACGAACGGAGGTGCAGCTTTGGACAAGAAACCCTGTCGTACTTAGAAAAGGCTGGTGCTTTGAACTTGTGGGGGATCACCACCCTAGATGACAGACCTAGATCACCAAAGTCCAACCCAGGGACCTTCTAAATCTCCATCGCACTTAACCGGTCTTCTAGTTGCTTATATTTATCCACGGCCGGAGGATACTGGTCTTCGTCGAAGTCAGTCTCGTTGTCGGAAACCACAGGGCTAGGAGCCCTCCTTTCTTCCTGATTATCTCCCCCTCCAGATGAGTGGGTGAAATCAACCTCTTCTCGCAAATTGTTACCAAATCTACGACCCATATTCAGCAGAATCGTCTTCTTCTTCTTCTTCTTCTCTTTCAAGATAAGGGTCTTCAGATCTTGCTGACCCTTAGCCAAACTCATGAATAATTCCTGGAACTGGGCGTTTTGAGCTTGTAGAGCCTTGATTGCTTGTTCAGTTGATGGTTCAGAAGACATGACGCTGAAATAAAAAGCGAAGAAGATGAGAAACCTATAAGGGTGCCTGTTATGAGGTGCATGCGAATGATATGTGTATGATATGATTTCAAAGACTTTAGGGATTCAAATTCGTAAACCAAAATGAAACACACTTTCATTAGATAAACTTTGAATTCAATTGTTCAACAAATGCCTTTAAGGCGTTACAAAAAGGGAAATACTGAAAAGTAAATCAAAACTAGAAATAATCAAAAGACAATCAGCACTCCCATGGTCGTTTGCCTTTGGTGCTGACATAGTCATTGAGGATCTTCTCATTCTCCAATTGCCTTGTCAACTTTAGGATCGTTCGCTCTTGCTTGTGATACTTTTCTTTGTAAGTATCCCGCTCTTCTCTCAGATGCACCCACGATCTCTTTAATGCCCCTATGTCAGTAGGCATGTATGGATGGAGGATGGTAGGAGGAACCCCTTCTTCATCAGCAACCTCAAGAGTTATAGGCAAGACGGCTTCGTACGGCATTCCCAGCTTTTGGGCACGGATTCGAACCCATTGGAGATATGGTTCCATCGGAAGAGAAGTCTTCGCACCTAGCTCGTATGGATCAGACCTGTATACTTTATCCCAAGCTCGTATGAACCTGCGGCGTTGCTCGTCACTATCCCCTTGGAAGTCAAAGACAATGCTCGGCATCAGTAACTCATGAGGTCCTTCCCTCCTAGCTCGCCCAAATTGACGTAAGGCCAAACATGGATTATAAGTGATTCCTCCATGGGTTCCTAGCAGTGGAACATTGGGGTATTCCCCACAGTGATCAATAATAGCCATGTCTTCCATGCCCTTAATAGTCCAGATTATGTCATTATGAGAGAGAGACATAATCCTATAGGCCCAACCCATGCCTTCCTTGTTCTTCAAAACTGATTTGGGGAGGTGAGAAATAAACCACCTCGCCAGTAATGGTGCATAACACATAAGGGTTCCCCGTTTCTGAGCAGTACGGGCATAAAGAGAGTGCAGGATGTCACCTAAGAGAGTGGGCACAGGATTACCGGACATGAAAATCTTCACTGCATTCACGTCGACGAAAGCATCTGAGTTTGGAAACAGAACCATACCATAAATAAGAAGAGCCAGGATGTCCTCGAACGCCTGAAAGTCTAAACTATCCCATAACTGATTAGCCTTACCAACCAAAAACTTAGTCAAGAAGCCTTTTGTCCCACTTCTAGTCTCCCAATTAGACATTACCTCAGCCTTTGTCAGATGGAGGGCTGAAGCAATCTCTTTCGGCCTAAGAACTTTCTCCCAACCTGTGAACGGGGTCTGCTCCAGAATAGAGATAACAAGCAGATCAGAGAACTCTTCCAAGGTAGGGACCAACTGGTAGTCCGGAAAAGTAAAGTAGTGGTACAGTGGATCAAAGAACTGGACTAAGACACTTATCATCTGTTCGTCCAATTTGGAAGTGACCAAACCCAGGAGGTGACCATGTCTTCTGATAAAGGAGGAAGTATCTGAAACCTTTGTAACCAATTCCTTAAGCTGAGTGGGAACCTGGACAAAGTTGATCTGAATAGTGTTTCTACGCATGGGTGCCATGACCTACAAAACAGAACAAAGATGAATCCCTCCTGTCTTTGAAATAGGTTAGTCCAATGTAAGATGCATGCAATGTCATGATGTCATGATGTCATGATAGAAAACACACCACAAGTATCCACAAATAGCAAACATGGTAAGGGCACACAAGTCACACAGATAGCCCTTAGATTTCAGGCTGGCAAGGAGCTTAGGTACTACCCTCTTTTAGTTCAGTTGGTTCAAACTTGTCCTAGAAATAGTAACCGGGTTCTAGAGGATCTCAATATCACTGACCACCCTCGATCGGTCATAATTCCAGTTTAGCAACCTTTTCTTGCAGCCGGAATCATCGTGAGAGTTTGGTCTCAATGAGTGTAGCATACTGCTACTGTTCTATGGCCAAGTTGGTCAATTTAAAGGTTCTAAGGTCAGTTAGTGCTTAATGACCCCTTAGAAGACCCATATTCTCCTTGTTGCGCCACAAGGGATATCGGTACAAACTAAAGTGCCACACCAACGTAGCTACTGCTTCAACCGTATCGGTCTACGTCGTATAGTTCCCTCATAGTTTATTGCTACTTACCTAAAGGGTATCCCCTAGATCCGGGTTAGGATCTATAGTAACTTCGATTCAACCCACAAAGATAAAGCATACAAGTCAAGCAATTGAAAACATTATGAACTATTTCTAAGGTACACCCCACTTATTAAGTGTCCTCAGCAGAGTCGCCAGTTCTGGTGGTACGGTGGGAAGAACTGGCTGTTTTTTGGAATGCTGGTTTACGTTTTGCGTTTGTGTTCGCAAAATGTCGCGGTAAGCAAGAGTCGACACCGACTTTTATTTTATCCAACAAGGAAGGAAAAAAGCACAGAAAAATTCCTTTTTCGAGATATTTCCCGGGTTCGAGGGGTAGATTATAGAAAGGGAAGGTGTTAGCACCCTTTATATCCATGGTTATCCACGGGCTCTTAGGTACTTGCTCATTGTTTTCAAAATTGTTTTCTTTGTGCTTGTGGGTTTGAAAAGTTTTTTTTTTAAAACTTCGATTTAACTCTTGCTTCTGTCCTCAAGAGTGTAATGAAGTGTTTTGAAAACTTTGTTCGAAAAGTGTAAGTGTGAAGAGTTTTGTTTTGAAAGAGCAAGTATCTAAAAAACATCTACCTACTCGAAAAAGGAATTGTTCTATACTATCTTCCTTTAGATAATGCTATCCCACTATTAATGAGTAGTTAGCACCATTGTTGGAGTTTGAGGGTCAATTCAAATGAGGGACATGCGGTCACTAAAGCAATGTTAGGACGCCTTAGTGGTAACCCTAATGTCTTAGATCATTTGTTTGAGGCAACAATATCCGAGGCAACCATTTCGAGGTGACTATGATCTTTAGACAAGAGGGCGACCTCTAAAACTACTTATACTCAATGACCGCGTATGAAGGCAACCAAGTGGGGTGTACCCTAAGAGTGCGCATGTGCGAGTGTGTCGTTTTCAGTTATTTTATCTTTGTACATGTTAAGGGTGATCTAATTTGATTTTAAGATTAGCATTCAGTCTTGTCATGCAACCCTATTATCAAACATCTAACAGTTATAATTTGGGGAAATAAAATGCGAAATTTAAATTACAAGGCGTCGGGTATTTACATCGCCAAAGACAAACCCTTTGAAAAATAAAATAAAGCGATAAAAATAATTAAATGTCCTATTTAACTATTACAATCGGGAAGCAGATACATTAATATGATAAAAAAGTAAATCGTGACGCAAAATTAAATCGGACGCATGATTAGGGTTTTGACCCTTTTGGTTAAAGGAAATATCTTTTTTAGGTTTTGGTTGTTTTTATTTTAAGAAAGAAAATAAACCTAAGTCAAACAACTAAATTAAATTAAATTAATTAATTAAATGAAAAATAAATTATTTTTGGAGTTTTTGATTATTTAGGAAAGAAATAGAATTAATTGAATTAGCAATTAAAACCTAATTAAATCTAATTAATTTAATTATTCACAAAAAATGAATTAAAGTTTTCTAGAATTAAAACCTAAATTAATTAATTAGTGTTTATTAAGAAAAATAGATGTTTAAAGTTTGAGTGAATGAAAAATATTTTTTTGTGATTTTACTTAATAAAAAGGAATTTTGTGATTGGTTAGAAGTTAAATGAAAATAATAAAACAATTAATAAAACAAAATAAATAAAATAGAAGAGAGAGAGGTGTTGGGCCTGATTTGAGAGTATGAGAAGCAATTTTGTAGGCCCAAAAAACGTTGGCCCCTTTGACTTTTTTTTTATCCAATGTGGATGTGTGGACTAGGCTCTTCGTGTTCCTCCATTTATGGACCAACAGATCTGGCCATTGGCCATCTGGAGCCTAGATGGGTGAGGATGCATGGTGGATAGCAGGCTAGCGCGCACATATGATTACCTGAAAAGAAATAAGAAAATACAAAGTGCTGGAGGCAGGGATCGAACCCCTGACCTCCAGCCACTAACGCCTTGGAAGCTGATGTGCTGACCACTGGGGCATGTTGTTGTTTGTTAACAATAATGCAAATAATATATTATATAGAAAAATCAAATCAGATGCCAGAAAAACAAAAAAACGCGCGCAATTTTTAATGGACTTATGGGAGGACGACAACTCATCGTCTCTTTCCTCCAAAACCTGTAAATATTACCTGTGGATTTTGGTTCGCAGCTAAAAGTGCAGCATCATTAAAAAATCCTCCTCAGGCTTTGAAAATAATATCTAAGGCTAGGGTTGAGTTCGTCTCAACCCCTTGGACACAACCATGTCCATCTTGTAGCTTAATTTCACCTAAAAAGAAAACCCCCAAAAACGTCCAAGAAACCCTAACTATGGTGGTTTGCAATACAAGTTAGATAAATGAAATTAAATGATGCCAAAAGTTTACAAATGATGTGAGGATTACAAATATGCAGTTATTTCATTCAATGGATGCAAGAATGGTGAGTTTCGATTTCAAGAACAGAGTTGGGTTACATGAGACTTACAGTGCGTTTGGACGTCTAAAAATGCTTGCTCTGGATCCAAGTAGCTTGTGTGAATGGTCAGGAAGCGATTGAGACTACTCTCGTGTCCTGAAACGGACTCTAGCTTGGACTTTGATCTCTCACTTTTTTGTGAATTTTTCAATTCTTGTTCTGCCTCTCTCTGCACTTTCCAACCCTGATTTCGTATGCCTTTGCTTACTTATGTAATGTGCTTTGTATTAGGGTAAAAATCATGTACCAAATCCCTCCATATCAATGCACATGAATGTGATTTGATCTCCATTGAAAACCTTCCAAATTTGATTTGATTTGGATCTTTTTGCACATGATTTGGCTTGATACGAATTTGATGGTGATGCTAGCTGTGAACAAAGCCTAAAACAATCAGAAAATCATGAGTTATTAATTTTGTAAATTTTACATGATTTTATTTGATTTAAAATGAATAAATTCAATTAAAAATCAAATTAAATAATAAAAATGAAATATGGGCTCATGGCTGAAGCTAGGACATGTGGGCAACTATGCAAGCTCAAATCAAGTGGAAAAGAATGGGCCCATTTGACAAAATTTGAAGTTTTGGGGATAGTTAACTTTTGGCAATTTTGCAAAAATGTCCAACTTCAACAATGCATAACTTCTTCAATTTTGAACTTTTTAGAAAGCTTGAGATGTCCTCTAATAAACCCTTTTATTCTCATATCATTTTGATATTCCATGCACAAGTTATAAGCTTTGTAAAAAAAGGTGTTTTTGTTGACTTTTCAAAATGACCTATTATGTCCAAATTCATAACTTCTTGTGAGTGCATTTTTTGAACTTGGGGTACGAAGATGGATTATAAGGAATTTCATCCTCTTCAAAATGAGCTTTGGATGGGTCATTTATTATAAAGTATGAGAAAGTTATGCTTGGTCAAAGTTGGGTTGACTTTTCCAACAAAACCCTAATTTAGCAACTTTTGAATCTTGATGAATTTGGAGCAATCCTTGATGAATCATAATCAACCCTTGATCAAATGATGAAATATCCTTCAAAATGAGAATGTTGACAAAAAAATCTTGAAATTTGATTGTTTATAGGTCACAATTGACTTTTGCCCTAGCACAGTCGATTTTTGGACCTTTGAGCAACTGACTGAGCAAACTTCCTCTGCAAGGCTTGAAACTTGTCATGGATGATCTTGAGAAAAGATTAGGACATTGGGGAGAATTTGTGGTCATTTGGACTCAAGGATCCTGATGCAACACAAAACCCTAATTTGGGGTAGACTGCTTTAGGAGATAGCTTGTCTGACCAATTCTTGAGCAACCTTGGGCCATTTGGAGATTTTTCTTGAAATGTCTTGAGAAATATGAGAGGGAAAATTTTTGGGTACAACAAAACCCTATATCAGAGAGTGTCAAAATGACTCGGAACCACTTTTAACTTTTGGTGATTTTTCTTGCACAATTGGATCTTGTTATGTGAATAGAAGTTGTTGTAGATGATGATCAAAACCCATAGCAAAAATAACCAACTCAAAATATTGAAAATTGAGAGATTTATACATTTGTGATCACTGAATCAAGCACTTGCTCAATTATGTCAAACTTGTTGAATGAAACTTGAATCTTTTGAACTTTCGTTGCAAAATAGAGCATGATAAATCACATTAGACCTTGAAATGATGTTATCTTAAAGCACACTCAAAGGTGGAGCTTAAGTATCAATGAAACTTGTTGAAGAAGGCATGGAAATAAACACATGAACCTATGAATCTTCTTGATGAATGCCACCACCAACCTTGAGGAAAACTTGACCTAAATAAACTGAGAGAGTTCTTTGAACCAAAAAATTTATTATCATAAACATAGCCTTGAAGCTTATGCTCTTGCCATCCATTGAAGAACCATTTTACTGAGGATCGTCCCTCAAAACCCTAGGTTAGATGATGAAATGGATGCATCTGTGTCATCATCTACAATATGAACATCCAAAGAATATATATATATATATATATATATATATATATATATATATATATATATATATATATATATATATATATATATATATATATATATATATATATATATATATATATATATATATATATATATATATATATATATATATATATATATATATATATATATATATATATCTTGATGTTAGTTAAAAGAACACATGTACAAGATACACAATTCAAGGTGTTTGGTGATCCCTCAAGAGAAAAGTTAAAGATAGGATAAAGTAGAATGGGAGAACCAACCCTAATGTGGGATCTTGATGTATTGATAATATGATATGATGAGAGATCTTAGGGGGAAAATTAGGGTATAACAGGCTCCATCAAGTGTAGGTTGTTCCCGACTACCCTGGGGAAAGGTGCCATGTCTTGGTACAAAAGCCTCATTTACGAGTCTATTACCTCCTGGAAGCAGCTGGGAAAGATGTTCTCAAAGCATTTCACAGCCTCTCGCTGACATCCTGAGTCAGAAGCATCGCTAGAAGAAATCGTCCAAGGAAGAGATGAGTCTCCTCGGGCTTACATCGAGCGCTTCAATATGAAAGTCGTGCAAGTCTCGATGACTGACGAAGTGAAAAAATATCTCCTTGATTGCGGGCTCCATCCCCGCCGTGACTTCGCCAAAGCTATTGGCATCGAGACTCTGGATGCGCTTGACTCCCTCCTACTTAAAGCCCAAGCATATATCTAGTACAAAGAGAAGGAAGTAAAAAACACAAGGGACTCACAGCATAGGAAGAATGCCAAGGTCTCGAAAAATGGTGAGCCCTCGACATCCCATCATGGAGGAGAGAAGAAACAGGAAGAGAAGTCCTGAGACTCCAAAGACTATTGGGGCCCAGCTGGTCAATTTCACGATTACACCCCCCTAACACCTCTCACGAGCATATTATGACAGAATATGCTAATTCTAAATTCAAGTAAGCCAGGGTATGCTTGTTAGAACAAGATTTGGTTCTGCAATATTATCTATGAGTTTTGATGATAAAAAATGAGTATGTTTGTATGAACAATTTTGATAATCTAATGTTTTTTATTTTTGAATATTTAACAAACAAGTTATGATTTTGATGAATGGCGTGGCCAAGAAATTATAAGAGAATTAATTTTTCTTCTTTGATACACAAGTGTTGATGAACACTAGAAAGACACTCCAGAAAACTCTGAAGTGTAGGCTCTGATATGAAGTCTAAAGAAACCAGTCAGAAGACTTGAAGACAAGAGTTTCTACTTAAGTCCAGATGCTAAAGACTCATGTTTTTTAAGACAACGTGTTATAAAGAAACAAGTTAGAATATCTGAAGACAGGAGTTTCTACTTAAGTCCAGATGCGAAAGACTAATGTTTTTGAAGACAAAGGGTTATCAAGACCAAGTGCTAAAGATTTTGATAGACAAAGTTCTAAAGACTCTGAAGACTTTAAGTTCTAAAGACCCATGGTTCTAAGAAAATGGTTTTAAAGACTAAGTTCTAAAGACTCTAAAGATAGAAGTTCTAAAGACCCTAAAGACTTGAAGTTTTGAAGACCTGAGGTTCTAAGAAAAAGTTCTCACGACCAAGTGCTGAAGACTCTGAAGATGCAACTCTGAAGACTCTGAAGACTTGAAGTTCAGATGACCTTGTATTATGTTCTCTCTTCTAAATGCATGCGCATAGAAGACTTTGAAATGTAGAAGGAAAGAAGATAACGTTAGCATGGTACAAATAGTACATGGTACAATCACCTTTTCATTCCACTACCATGAAAGGACGGACGTGTTGCACGATCTTGTCCCCCATGTGATTTCTCAAGCTGCCAATGTTTCTGGAAATCCCAAGAGTACCCCTAAATGAATATATTATTTTATTTGCTATATAAAGGCATGAAGACTAAGAGAGAAAGCAGAAAATTTTCACAAATATTCATGCACAAGCGCTATTCATAGCTTTCATATTTTTAGTCTATTGTTCTTAAAGTAGTTTACATATTTAGCTTATGAAGAAGAAATTTTATTCTAAACAAAACTTGTATTCAAACAGTTGTTTGACTTCCTTAAGGGACCGATTAGGTCTGTATCCTTAAGAATCTAGGACTAGTGTATGTTAGAAGTTTGATTTTCATCAAGGGACCGGTTAGGTCTGTATCCATAAGAAGTCTAGGACGTGTGTGTCTTAGAGGTTGTTAGTCACTTGCGGTAGCTTGTGCATTATAATAATCAGTTGGATTATAGGATTATGTCATTGATTGAGAGAGGCGAAATCACCTTGGAGGGTGGACTAGACTAGCTTGATAGTTTTCAAGTGAACTAGTATAAACATACCTTATTCTTTACTTCTTATTCTTAATTATTTTTACAATCAAGAGTGAAGGAAAAAGTATTTTAACTAAAGGGGAATATTTTTAGAAGAAAATTTTTGATTTAAAACCCAATTCACCCCCCCCCCACCCTTCTTGTGTTTTTCACACATTCAATTCTTTCCACGCCAAACACCGTCCAAACCCGGGACGGATAAGAGAAAATATTGCAGGTTCCACAAGAGCCACGGTCACAACAATGATGACTACATCCACCTCAAAGATGCAATTTAGATACTCATCAAGGACATGCATCTCAAGCAATACAAGAAGAAGGAGAACGCCTGCAAAGAGACTCAAGAGGCCAAGAGTGTCGAAGAGGGGAAGAAGTCCCCTGACACCAGTGTCATTCGGTCTTGTGAAGCAGAATAAATAAGAATTTCAAAGAATTGGATAAAGGATCAAACTTCATTAATAAAATGGTAGTCCGTAAATGACGTGACACCATAGATGATTACAAAGTTTTGAAAATGGTAAATATATGGAAATGGTACATTGAAATAAAATGACCACTATTCTTCCTAACAAATTTGAATTCCTATGTATAGGCTTCAGTTGGGAAGTGATGAGTATCTGATAAAGATTGTTGCTTCAACGATCAAGTCTTGTCTGATGCAATTAGTTGCCAAAAATCCCTAACTTTTGCCTAGATTCCACTTGCGGATTTTCAATCTACCAGGATGATTTATTCTATTTATGTCTCTAATTTTTTCCTAGACTACCCTTTCGAATTTTCAGCCCACCAAGACGCTCACTTTTGCCTAAGCTGCCCTTTCAGGTTTTCAACTTAGCGGGTTGTTCTTTTATTATTTTAGGCGAAGTATTTCTTGAATGCATAAGCATTCACGAAACGTGGGAACTTCTCACCATCCATAGTTTTAAGAATTAATGCACCGCTAGATAAGGCTTTCTTAACAACATATGGGCCTTCATAACTAGAAGTCCACTTGCCCATAAAATCATTGTTAAAAGACAAGATATTTCTGAGCACGAGGTTTCCTTCTCTGAATTCACGAAATTTGACCTTGAAATTCTGGTATGACAGAACTCAGATGTCCTATGACATGTTAGGACATCCGATTCAACATAAACAAACAGTCAAGGTATTAACAATAAAAATAGTATTGAAAAGCATAAACAACATACAAAATTATTAACCCAGTTCGGAACAACCTTCCTACTCTGGGGGCATACCAAGCCAGGGACAAATCCACTCAAATAGTATCAACTCACAGAACCTATAGCAAACCTCCAGTTTACGGCCTAATCACTTAATCGCTACCCTTGCTAGATTTCTATCTACGACTCGCATGAATATAAGGCCCTCCTCAATCCCTCTTCAATCACAGACAGTGATTGGATCAACAATAATTATGAACAAAATAGGAAGAAACACTTCTATGATAATCACTAGCCAAGAATCTTGACTAATACCACAACTTAGAGTTTCTTAAAAGCTTCCTCCAAGAACAATACTCACTCTTGCTTCACAGCTTCGAAGAGAACACAATGACCATGTCACAACCCGAGTGGTTCACACATACCAACTCTCTTAGAGAGTGGCTAACAGACCTAACCCTAATGATTACATCTTTTAAATTCCCGACGGGTGAAAATCCTACATTGCAAATCTTCTATTTATGACCTATACCCAACTGGATTTGGGCCTTCAAATAACAGCTTTTTGGTTGTTACAAACAGTAGTAAATTCTGCTACAAACAAGGTCTTCAATCAAATAATCCTAAATTATCTCCAAATTTAGAAACTGTATATTCTTCATATTCTGATTGATTCTTCTTGACCTTTAAATTAGCGCTCTATAATGTAGGATAATATTTTCCAAAATATTATGCGTCAGTTAAATCATAACATAATCTAATTGTCCACTTCAGCTCAGGCGTGATGTTGTATGCTCCTTCATAGGTCATCTTATCCGACATGTTGTTCGAGATGTTGAAACTCTTCAACTCAACATGTTCTAACATAAGATAGGACTTTATGCTCAACCTATTCCTTTTAGAAAGTTAATACATTCTATCTAACAAATTGTTGTATTATTTGTTTTACAAAATTAATGACAATCCTTAAAACTATAGAACTTACATACCTTCTTATCAAAATCTTGCTTCATTCTTTTCTGGTATAACTGGCCATGGCTCAATGCGGTCATTCTTTTTTCTTCGATCAAATTCAGCTGGTCAAACCTATTCTGGACCCATTGAGTCTCTAACAACTTGGTTTTCATTATCACACACAAAGATGGAATCTCAACATCGACGGAGAGCACTGCATCCATACCATAAACAAGAGAGAAATGGGTTATCCATGTTGAAGTGAAGACGTATGTACGATACACATGCAAATAAAAAGGGAGCATCTCATAATAGTCCTTATAGGTAACAACCATATTTTGAATAATTTTCTTAATGTTCTTATTAGCAACTTCAATATCCCCATTAATCTTAGGCCATTAGGGAGAAAAGTCATGATGCACAATTTTGAAATCTTCATAAAGCTCTTTCATCGTCTTATTATTCAAATTTAAACCATTGTTGGTTATAATCTTGTTTGGAACACCATACCGATAAATGATTTGATTCTTAATAAACCAGACCACAACTTGCTTGGTCACATTAGCATAGGATGGTTCTTCCACTCACTTGGTAAAATAATCAATAGCCACTAAGATGAAACAATGTCCATTCAAAGATTTAGGCCCAATCATTCTAATCATGTCAATACCCCATATTGAGAAAGGCCATGAAGAGGAAATAACATTGAGAATAGTTGGAGGCACATGAATCTTGTCAGCATAAATTTGACACTTATGGCACTTCTTCGCAAATTTGTAGTAGTCGGATTCCATTGTCAACCAATAGTAACCTGCCCTAAGCATCTTCTTAGCCATCAAACGTCCATTGGCATGGCTACCAAAGGAACCTTAATGAACTTCATGCATTAACATGTTTGCTTCATGTCTATCCACGTATCTAAGTAAGACCATGTTAAAAATTATCTTATATATCACATCTTCATTGAGGAAGAAACTACCAGCCAATATTCTCAAGGTCTTCATATCCTTATTGGATGTCCCAAGTGGTTATTCTAGATTTTGAAGGAAGTTCTTGATATCATAATACCAAGGCTTATCATATCATGTCACCTCTACTGAAAACACATGAGCGGGTCTATCATGACGCCTGATTGTAATTTGAGGTGCTTCATTCGGGAAATTCACTTGTATGTGGAGGACAAAGTAGCTAAAGCATCTTCCATTTTATTCTCATCTTGAGGAATATGATGAAATTCAACCTTGTTGAAGAAAGTTAATAACCTTCTTTCATAACCCTTGTAGGGAATCAAGCCAGGATGACGAGTGTCCCATTCTTTAATCTTATAAATTACTGAAGTTAAGTCTCCATAAACATCAAGAATCTTGATTCTTAAATCAATGGCTTCTTCGAGACCCATGATACATGCTTCATACTCTGCCATATTATTTGTGCTATCAAACATCAACCTTGCAGTGAAAGGGATGTGGGAAGCATGGAGAGTGATAATTATTGCACAAATTCCTTTTCCATAAGCATTAACAACTCCATCAAACATTAAACCCCGTCGAATTCCAGGTTCTGGTCCTTCTTCAGACGGTGGTTCATTACAATCTTTGGCTTTTAAATACATCACATCTTCATCAAGGAAGTCAAACCGGATGGATTAGTAATCATAAACTGGTTAGTAAGTAAGTTACTTTGCCAACACACTACCTTTAACAACCTTCTGAGTATGGTATTCAATATCATATTTAGACAACATTTACCAAAAGACAATTCTTTCGGTAAGAGTAGGTTTTTCAAAGATGTACTTAATTGGATCCATTTTGAATATCAACCATGTAGTATGATTCAACATATATTAGTGCAGACGCTTAGCAGCCCAGGCCAAAGCACAACATGTCTTTTTAAGCAAAGAATAATGTGACTCACAATTGGTGAACTTCTTGCTCAGATAATAAATTACATGTTCTTTTCTACTTGTTTCATCTTGTTGACCCAAGATACAACCCATGGAATTATCCAACACAATGAAATACATAATCAAAGATCTTCCCTCAATAGGAGGGAGCAAGATAGGAGGCTCGAGAAGATATTATTTGATACTATAAAAAACCTTCTAGAAATCCTCAATCCACACACAACCCTGATCCTTCTTTAGAATCTTGAAGATTGGATCACAAGTGAAAGTCATATGAGAAATAAATTTAGAGATATAATTCAGGCGTCGAAGGAAACCCTGATTTGCTTTTTAGTTCTTGGAGCCGACATTTCTTGAATTTCCTTAACTTTATCAGGATCAACTTTAATTCTCTACCCGCTAACAATGAAGCCTAACAGCTTTCCAAAATGAATACCAAATATGCAATTGTTTGGATTCAAGCGGAGACGGTACTTACTCAAACGTTAAAATTATTGACAAATCTTCTACATGACTCTCTTTAGTCTAAGATTTGGCAATCATATCATCAACATATACCTCAATTTCCTTATGCATCAGATCATGGAATAGAGTTTTCATAGTCTTATGGTATATTGCACCAGCGTTCTTCAACCCGAAGGGTATCACTCTGTACCAGAATATTCCCTAGCGTGTGATAAACGTTGTTTTTTCCATGTCCTCGGGAGCCATCTTAATTTTATTATTACCGTAAAATCCTTCCATAAATGAGAAGACATTTAATTTTGTTGTATTATCTACCAACATATCATTATGTGGCAAAGGAAAATCATATTTTGGACTGGTCATGTTCAGTTGTCTATAATCAACACACATGTGGAATTTTCCATCTTTCTTCGGAACTAGAACAATATTGAGACCCATTGAGGATAAACTGATGTCACAAGGAAACCAACATCAATATGCTACAAAATTTCCTCTTTGATTTTGACTTCCATGTCATGGTGAGTCCTCCTTAACTTCTTCTTGATAGGTGGTGTGATACGGTGGGAGAACTGACTAGTGTTTTGCGTTTGTTTTCGCAAATGTTTCGGTTGAGCAAGAGTCGCCACCGACTTTTTATTTTATCCTAAGGAAAGGTTTAAAAAGCACAGCAAAAACCTTTGAGATTTTTCTTGGGTTCGGGGAGTAGATTATAGAAGGGGAAGGTATTAGCACCCCTTCTATCCATGGTTATCCATGGGCTCTTAGGTACTCGCTAGATCAACTTGCCTTATTTTTCAATTGTTTGAAATGGTGCTTTGTGTGTGGTTTTGAAAAGGTTTTGAAAAAGATGCCTTGCATAGGCTACCCTTGTAACAATTCTTTACTCGAATGTTTTACAAAAGGTGTTTATCTTTTAAAAAGATGTTTCAAGGGTTTGAAAAGTTGATTTTGAAAGTGCTTGTGAAGTGGGTTTTGAAATTAGGCAAGTGTTTTCTTTGCAAATTGACAAGTACTTAAGAGTTTGTCTACCCTAAAGCTTTCTCAAAGATTTT